>CM053769.1:246730264-246776667 GCA_028658325.1 Potorous gilbertii
TCTTCTTTCACCAGAGATAATAAGCGAAGGCTCACCAGTTCTGAACCATGATAGTCTATCACATTTTGTTCCGATGTGTTGTAACAAAATTTTAACTTGACGTCATCCCAGAAGTGCTGTGGTCCCCATTTTTCTTGGGGTGGTCCAAACAAAGGATTCTGAGAGTTAAGAAGCTCAAAGAACCACTGGCAGAATTCTTTGCCTAACTTGTAACAATCATCAAATTGTTCATGTTTTTTTTCTCTTTTTTCTGGTTCACACAGTGTGGTGTCTTCTGTATTTGGAACGTTCTTCAGTGTTTCCTCCACTTTCAATTCTGGCTTGTTCCAGTGATTTTTTGCATACTGAATAAGACTGTGTTTTTCGGAAGCTGGAGGCACAATAACTCCTTTCGTTGCTAGATACTTAAATATGATTTCTCTGTATACTTTTTTTCTCTTCAGAAGTTCTTCAGCACTTTGACTATAAGCTAATACTGCGCGAATGGCATCTGGGCGGTCCTGGGGCTGGACCAGGTGGTTGGTAACGGTGTCACACAGCGCCAGGATCTCGGAAGTCTCCATCAGGCCTAGCAGGTCACGACAGCCCTCCAGCTCCGTCGGGCTGAGCCCCGACATGTTGACCCCGGGCCGGCGGAGACGGACGCGGCCGCCCCGGCCGCCACCTTAGCCACTGTGACCGGGAGCGCTTCTCTGCCTCCCGCCCCGCCCCGCCCCTCTCTGTGCCGTGCGCAGAACTTGGAACACTATTTCTTAGAGGAATTTGGTAATTTTGTGGGGTGTGGGGGGTGTTGAGTCATTCAAACCTTTATTCCTTGGAGAAACCTTGTTTTTTTTCAAAATTTATAACCACAGAACATGACATTTGGTCATTTTGTATGACAGTGTTGGCAAAAAGTAACTCAGACCTCAAAATTTATTTCAGAGAATAGAAGTATAGAGTAAATCTGTGAACAACTTAATAAGATCTTCCAAATTAAATCAGCATTCTTTGATAATCAGTGAAGTCCATGCAAATGTAGGAATAAGAGGGGGCAAAAATATGTTGGGAAATATGGAGCAGGAGCAAAGATGAGAGAAGTCAAAGTCATGGAGGCTACACAGAAGCGCTGTGCTTGTCCATCATGAATACATGTTTTGAAAAAAGAATCGGAAGGAATTGGACACAGTGTGCCTGTGTCCTCATGAACATGAATAACTGAAGAATGATTGTATTAGTGTACATCATTCCAGAATCAATTGTCTATACAGTCAGAATGACATCTTGTTAAAGATGGTTTAAAAATGTGAAGCTAAAATGAGGAAAGATACAGCACACACTCAATGCTAATAATAGTTTGCATTTATATCATGATTTAAGGTTTGTAAAGCACTTTACAAATATCTCATTTCATCCTCTCAATAACCCTTGGTTATAGATATTTTACAGATAAGGCAACTAAGACAGCAACTTGATGAAAGGACATCAATACTGATTTCAACATGTTAATAAGAAGTTTACTATAATAGGAAATTTAATCAATGTAAATCAATTTCCATAAAGAGGAGACTAAAAGATCTGAAAAATCGCCTTAATCAACAACACTTAACTTACTAGAGAGATGTGTTGGCCAAAGGTAACTTGGATTTATGTAGTGGAAGTTTATGAGCAATATCAACCACATAAAACAGTAGTAGAAAAGGTTCATTTTTAAAAAAAAGGTCTTGCAAGAGACCCAGTTAAACAATTGACCCCATGATATTTATAGATGATGCTGGAAAGAAGATAAATAAGTAGAAAAAATATGGAAAAATACTGCAAAAGCTCTTATAACAAACTTCTTTCACCATCAAGGATGCTGTGGATCAACATATCTTAACTCTAACATCATAGTGCAGGTGTAACCCTCTATGGGAAGTGGAAATTTTATTAAAAAAACAAAGATGGGAAAAGTAACTGATTTAGAGTGATTGTATACAAAAGAAATCTCCAGTAGAGGAAACATAATTTTAAGTCTAATGAGGGATCAATTTTTAAGGTATCTGAGGGCGTGGGGAAAATATTGGATTTAATTACCAAAAAGGGCAACTTAAAGATATCAATAACTGTGAATCCATATATCTACTTTGCCATCAAGATAAAAATTGTATTAAGATAATATATATATATATAATATGTGTGCATGTACATACACATATACATACACAAACACATACATACATATATATATATATATATATATATATATATATATATATATAGAGAGAGAGAGAGAGAGAGAGAGAGAGAGAGAGAAAGAGAGAGAGAGAGGGGGCTTCTTTGATTTTGATGAGGGCCTTAGAAGGTAACAGGTAGAGTTTCACTAGCAATATTTCACGATAGGTCACATTTTCACCTTCACAAAATAGACCAAAAGATATAGAAGATTAAACTGTGCTTTTTTTTCCTGTTCAATATAAAAATAAATGACTCAGTAGGGAAAAGTTCTACTCTAATGGTTGTCTTTCAATAATATATCTCCTGTGGGCATGCCAAAATTATATAAAATTCCTCAGAACATGTAACAGAGATAAACCATGTTCAGTGAACCTTTGATCCTTTATATAGAGCGAAGTGTAAAATATATGACGACCAAAGGTGTTCATCACTATCATAGAAGAATTTGAGGACAGAATTCAAATCAAAAAGTGAGTCTCTATAGATAGTGAGGTCCTTCAGATAGTCATTTTTGAGGATGACATTGTGTTGATTTCATCAAGCCCTGGAATACTGAAGAGCCTCATAAATTTCCCGGCTGCCTTATTTATCTTACTTTCTTCTAGTGCAGGTGACCAAACAGTGACTCAGAAATGGAAGATTCCAGTCCTGTTGGTAATCTGTTGGGTTTGTGTGGTAGGTAGCTTGTTTGGCAGGAGGTGGTTTTTGCAGTAACATCTTGGAGGAGAAGGCAGGAGTATTCTGTAGTTAAAAGGACTAAAGAGTTAGTAATACCTGGTTGATATTATTAGCAGATATTCAGTGCTTGCTTTTTGACTAAGTGTAGTACTCTCTTCCCCTCTTAAATATGGTTGATGCATGTACTATTGAGGTCACTCCTTACAGATCTCAATATGAGAGGAAAAAGCACTTCTTCCTTTGTCTGTTGCAAGTCAGAGATTATTTTTTTAAATTTTCTATAATGTTTTCACATTTCAGTGATCAAGACTTATGTGTTTTTAATTAAAAGACAGTTATAAAACCAAATTTGCTCATTATAAATTCTGTTCCATTGACTTTTCATTTGAAAAATGTTTTGGGCTGGGCCTAAGTTATGTTATCCCCTTGATAGCTGAGTTAGATATTGGAACAAAATGAGACACTTGTAGGACCCTTAACAGTTAACAAAAGGACTCAAGCATAATTTGCCTAACTCTTAGTGACCCCATTTGGGGTTTTCTTTACACAGCTATTAGAGTACTTTGCTTTTCTTCTCCATTTCATTTTACAAATGAGGAAAGTGAGGCAAACAGAATTAAGTGACTTGATTAAAACTCACACAGCTAGTAAATGTCTGAAGCCAGATTTGAACTCAGATCTTCCTAACTCTAGACTCTGCAATCTATTCACTGTGCCATCCAGCATCTATAATAGGAGAAGGATATTTACCAAGTCCATATTGAGGGCACCATTTTGAGAGCACTTCCAGGTCCTTGGATCTGTTTTGTACTCAGGTACTGAGGAAGTGACATCACTAGCGTGATCCCTTAATATTTCAAGAAATATCTTAGTATCTTTTAAGAAAAACAAAACGAAACAGTCTAACTTGGAGGGAGGAAGTGGTTAGAATATTGCTCCTGCCAAAGAGATAAGGTTGAAGTTTCATCTGGTTAACTCTATTCTGTTAAACTATTCCTTTAATTACTAATTAATTGTATGTCCTTGGGCAAGTCACTTCCCTTCTGTGGACCTCACTCTTAATCCTGAAGACAAGAATAAGGTCCTAAGAAAGAAGTAATTTGTCAAGCATCTCTAAGTCCAGTGTTCTTTCTGTCATTAGTCTCCACTGCTTCTACAGCATTCTTTTCTATTCCCTCACCTTCTAAGTCCACTGCTCTGCTGTGGTCCCTTGGGAAGGTTGTATATGAAAAGGAAAACTTAAGTTTATATATAGCTGTGTGTGTATATGTATATATACATATATATCCTAAGTTATGTCTTAAGTACCCGGTTACAAGGTGACTTGATCTATTTTGAGGTCTGTCCCTCTTGAAACATTGAAGGTACAAATCCATTGAACACTGCCTAATTCACTGCCCAACAATCACACTGCTTATTTAAGTAGCCCAACATTATTTCTTGTATTTTCTCTTTTAGAGATTGACAGATTGAGGTAAAACATTTGCTTTTGAGGGCCCTCAGTGATCTTTTATAGTAACAATAAAATTTCTTCTTAAATGAAATATCACCAAATCACAGAATTTGAGAGTTGGTAGAAGATACCTCAGCATCCATCTAGCCCAACCCATACACAAAAGATATCGCCATTATAAAATACCCATATCCAGATTCTGATCAAAGACCTCCAAGAAAGAAGAGCCCCCAACCCCTCAAGGCAAACAATTACACTTTTCAAAGTTTTATTGGGAAGCTTTTCTTAACAGCCTAAACTCATCCTCATTATTATTTTTTTTTGCAACTCATAGCCATTGCTTCCTGTTCTGCCCTTTAGGGCTAAATAGGACAGGGCTAGTAGCTGCTCCATGTGATGGCCCTTCTAATACTTGAAAACCACTGTTATGTCCCCTCGAGTCTTTTTTTTCTTCCAGTGTGCTCACTTCCTGATATTTAAATTTACATACAGCTCTATAATTACTAGGTAAATCTACCTCTATTTATATTCCTAGTCCTAGTTATGAATCAGTACATAACAACTCATTCAAAATCACAAGACATCTATCGAGCATTTCTTGTAACTAAAATGCCAATATATGAGGGGACTTCCAAGGGGGCACATTTGGAGATTGGTATGGATATATCCAAGCAACTGTTGGTTATTGGCAATAATGACTGTACATAAAAATAAGACATTTGGTATTCTGGAAAAGAATAATTTTCAACTCTCATGGAAAAAAAAAGTGCATTCATCAATAACTTAAAGATCTGTGATTTCATCAGCATTGGTCCTTTATGTGACCTCTTCATGTTTTAATGGATGACTTATGGATTTCTCCATTTAAATAATTCATTGCCAGTAAAAATAATTCATTCCAGTGATGATCCTCAAACAAAAGACTCACAGTTCCACAAGCACTAAGTCTGCAACTGAGTTCTTTCCACTTACATAGTTTTTGAGAAATCAGAGTCACCTCCAATGTGATCAGGTATTGAAAAGAACTTTAATTGATCAGAAAAACAACATTTCATTAAATAATTTCCTTTTAAAAAAACACGGAGAATCTTAGAATTGATAGTTACTAATCACTGGAGGAGACTGTGTGAGGTTTGGAGGGAGATCTAACATAACTTCATTCCTGAGGAGATTTGGACTGGTAAGTATCCTGAGAGGAGTCTGAATGAGGAACATCTAGAGAACTGACTGTAAAAATTGCCATTCTGTAGGAGAACTTAAGGGAAACAAAGAATTTTAACTGACATTCTGATAAAAAATGAATGAGTTTAACTGTTTTTCCCTTCTGTTAAGAAATGAATCAAATTATCCTGTCAAAAAGATACCCTGAGAATTCCTGAGTGGAATTGTGAAACTTTAGCTGTAATTCTTAGGTGAACTCAATTAACTTATACCATGAGAAACTAGCATTTATTAGAAGAATCAGATAAAAACATCATTCTGAGTTTTAATACATAACAAGAGAACTGAATTAAAACACTATGATTCCAGTGTTTTGTGAGGACTTATTAGTGGGGGTCATTAATGAGAAAATAGTAGTTTACAACTTCTGCCCCAGCTTTTGCAGACATCAGAGTTAACTCTGAGTTACCAGTTTTAATGGAATGGAGATTTGCAGCTAAATCATTAGGTAATGAGAGCCATGTTGGCATTTTAAGTGATGTCTGTGGTAGTTTCACATCATACCTACAAGATTGCCTTTGAACCCAATGAAAGAAAAAAAAAAGTTAAAAAAGAATTTTAAAGAAGTCAATGGTGTACAGAAAAGGGTAAGGTTTGGTATGTTCATACTGGAGCACCTGAAAAATTATTGCTCATATTGCTCAACACACTCACACATCTGAAAATAATTTCTATGTGGGGGATGGGATTGCTATATGTTGGTTAGCAAAAAGCTGCTGTATGAGAGGAGGAGAATTTTGGATACCAAGAGTTAACATGACTGAGTCTATGTAATAATGAAATAAGGTAAAAAAAAGCTGTCATTGCTGAGAAGATTGACAATGATGTTTGGAAGACGTCTGTGAAAGAATGACAGCTAACTGTCTATGAAGACATTCTGTGAATACATTGTGAGGAAAATTCCTGAGGGAAACTAAGTGAGTTTAACTATCTTTAATTTCTATTGAGAATTGAACTTAGTTATATCTTATGTTATAGAGAAAAACAGCTAATTGACATTTCTGATGAGAATTTAGTAAAACTTTTTTTTTTCTGAGAGGACCTGAGTTGATGCTTTCTAACGAGAAGTGATTTGTTGGACTGTGAATCCAATGTTTAGGAGAAATTGTCAGTAAAGTGATGATGGGTGAGAGGATTCTTGTCAGTCATTTCTTCACACCCTGCTTTCCCAATGCACCAAAGTGACTTTAGAGGTAACCACTATCAGCCATTAAGGAGTTTAAATAATTTTTTTCCCTGCATATCTGCATTATTGGTTACTTCTAATAGACTGTATCACCAGTAACAGAGAGTGAGAAAGGAGAGATAATCTGTGAAAGAGATTGTCCCAATTCTCCTGGGAGTGGGGTGACATCTCAAGATAATTGATTAGCAAGATAACGAAAAAAGTTTTGCATTTTAAGTCATTTGGGAATCAATTCCTGCACTCTTCTGCATCAAAAAGGATCATAAGAGGAGGAATTCAAGCCTTGGCTTGACTATATAGAAACCTTTGGAGTTGCCTCAGCTATATCATGTGGACCATCCTGAACTTATAAATTTGATGGACCCGTTAGGGTTATCTTAGCAATGGAGGAACTAGCAGCAAATAACATAGGTCTGGCACAGGGCAGCAGTACTAGACCCAGGACTCTATCCACTGGGCCACCTAGCTGCCTCAATTGAGGGAAGGTACCTTGTTTGCTAATGACAGGGAGAAGGTGAAGCTGTCTCTGGATAAACACTTACCTTCACGAGAAGAAGGAGATAGTTCCTCAGCAGAGGGAGGACACTAAATGTTCAAGAATCTGATATTCTTTTTTTTTCATGCTCTTAGCTATGTGTCTCTCAGGTAGAGAGGAAAGTCCCGATCAGGTAGTTTCTGTATTGACCCAAAAAATGAGAGACTACACACAAAGAGGTAATGACCTCTTAACTACCTTCTATACAATAATCTCAAAACATGCCCAAGATCAGTGACTCATAGAAATGTCATGATCTCTACTTTGGCCTTGATGTTTCTGGTACTGTTCTTTATTATTAATTATCACCACTTGACACTGGATGGCCCATTGTGATCTGAAAAGATTTGGAATGACCTAAAATATGGACTAGGATGTTTAATATCTAGGAATTTGTCCTTTCAAAGTTGGGGGAGGCCAAGCCTAGGAATTCTGATTTTCTCTCCTTCATGTTTGATCATTTTTCCATTGGACCACTACTTGCTAGTTGTCTTTTTGCTATGTTTTTGTTTTAATTTTCCTCCTTGAGGGCTGCCTATGCCAACCTGATTCAATTCCTGGGGTGAGGGTTTTCCAATAACTGGACAATTAAGGGCATTTAAGTGGTAGAATTTCCTATATCAGACTTTGGGAATCTACCACCAAAAGGAAGTACATGTTGTGAGGTCATTACTTCCCTCATATTCAAGATGGGCTAATTTTTTCCTGATACATAATGAAACTTTGGCCACTCACATAACTTAGCATTTGCCCAAGTACAAAAGCCCAACCAATGAGGACTGCCTCACTCCTTGGGCTTGATACATACATCCCACCACGGCAAAGGTGGAGGTAGCCATGCTATTCCCAAATGAATCCATTTTGCATTCTTAACAAATACACTTTCTGTGCTATAAGAGTGATTGACCATTATAACAATGCACCAGTCATTTCTGCTCTGAGTTCTATTTTCCTTCTTTGTCAATTGAGATGGTTGGGCTGCAACCTCAACTTACCTATTTATTTTATGTTTATAGTACTTAGGTATTTGTACTATTACTACTACATCTTTTTCCACCTGAAACATACTAATTAGATTATAGTTTGAATTGGACAAAGAATTGCGAGCAAGCTCTGAAGGAAATGATCTCAAAAGTCATTTGTAGATGTGAAAATTTATAATCATAATACAAATGTAGCATACCAGGATTGCTTAAAATGTCACAGTATCATACACTTATAGGATTTAAAGATGGAAGGTTATTTTATATCTATTAATTTCTGTGGATTGATGATCAGTCTATATCTTTCCTGTTCTCCTGTCATTGTCTGTTTAGTTTGTGTTGAAGCTGTTTTAATTTTATGCAATGTCTTATCAATATCCTTTCTTCTAATTTGATATTGATTCTGACCTTTGCTCCAATCTGATTGCAAAGAGATAGCTGATTCTGAAATGACTCCTGCTTGGCTATCAGTCTATCTGTTAAAATGTGGCTATTCTGGAGTTTGAATACAGATTGAAGAATAGTTTTGTTTATTTGTTTTTTACTTTCTTTTTCTTGAGTTTTTATTTTGGTCCATGTTTTTCTTTTACAACATGACTCATATGGAAATATGTTTTATATAACCACATGAGTAAGACATATTAAATGGCTTATCTTCTCAAAGAGGGGGATGAGGAAGAAGAAAAAGAATTTGGAACTCAATTTTTAAAGTGACTGTTGAAAATTGTTTTTACATGTAATTGGGGAAAAATAAAATACAAAAAAGATATGGATATTCTATTTATTTATCATTTTTTGTTCTCACCCTGAAAAATGTCTTATTCAAGAAAGTTTTCATGATATGAAGGCATGTGATTTCTCAGTAGTCTTTGATTACTTTCATTCCTCAATGGCCCTTGAATCCATTCCCTGTACTGGCAATCAGTCTTTTTGGACTTAACTAGAAAAGCTCTACCCTAGTAACATGAAAGGAGGTTTTGTAAGTGAAACAAATGAAAGAGGAAGACTGGAGAAAAATTGGGGAGGAGGAAACTAATGCTATATCCCATATCCATGCCACACTGTTGGGTCTGGTGCGGGATTTATGGAGGTGACTGCTGCATTTTGCAGGGACAACCTGGAGACATTCACTATCTAGGATCTTAATGGATACTCTGGTTTCATAGAGATCCACTGGAGAAGAAAAAAAGTGGTTTTATTTTCAAAATAGTGTGCTTACTGGTGTTTGATTTTTATATAATTTATATTCTTTGAATATTTACATTGTAGGTCCCTGAGTATATTACTAAATACAGAGGATGATAGATAGAGTCACACAGTCTTCAAAAATACCATGTGACAGCATATAAAGATATCAAAGGTAATATACAAGATAATTTGATAATTTTGAAAATTTGAGAAATGTGTAATCACCATTAAGCAGGATAAAAAGTAAAATAAAATTACTTTTTTTTTTGGATACTGTACCTGAGAATGAAAACTCTTCTTAAAGTCCCAGTGAAATAGGGGTTTTGAATGGAAATTGGAACCTTATTACAAAGTCTCTCATAGAGGACAAGGGAATATTGCATACAGTTTAAATGATGTTAATTAATGACGGATGATATGTAAATAAATTAGTAGAAAAAAGCAGCTTAAAGTGCCAAAAGTAGCTACCAAAGTTAAAATGCCTCTCCATTTCCATAGCATGTAATATGTAATACAATGGAACCACAGACTGAGGTTAGAACTTTTTTGGGGAATGCCTCTCCATTTCCATAGCATGTAATATGTAATACAATGGAACCACAGACTGAGGTTAGAACTTTTTTGGGGAAAGAATCCATTTCCTCCTGGGAAAGAAACATGAGATGTATAGGTCAGATACCTAATCACAGTACTTGGTAGGAATCAAAAATGGAAAAAAACTAAAACAAACAAAGAGGGAGATAGAAAGGCTTAAAGACATGGAATCTGGAACTATACAGTCTGAAGATGACAAAATCTAGAATTACCTGATAAAGATTCTTATGGACTTTAAATGCTAAACCCACTTATCTACCATTTAGTGGGTAGAGACTGATAGTGAGAAGAGTGAGAAAACATGATTAGATGGAAGCAAAGGTAACACTAGTATGGGTTATGTTTGAAGTTTACCTAATAGTGAAGTAATCTAACATTTCTAGTATAAATCCACCTTAGTCATAGCATATAATAGTTTTTGCTCTGTAGTCTTTGTTAATATCTTATTTAAAACTTTTACCTGAGGTTCATTAGAGATATTTGTCTATGGTTTTGTTTATATGTTTTGAATTTGCTTTGTTTAGGTATCAAGACCATATTTATGTCCTAGAAGGAATTTGGTAGAATTCATTGTTTTCATATTTTTGCAAATAAATTTTGTACTATTATATTAAATTGTTTAAATTCTATCTGATCTCAGCTCTCCCTTCCCTTACTTTGGGAGCTTATTTATACATTTTAAAATGTTTTTTCTTAGAACTATTTAATTTGTCTTTTATTATTCTGTTTTATTCATGTTTTTCATTTAAATTTTCAGTTTTATTGTCATTTCTGTCCTGATAGTTCGGTTTTCCTTTTAAAAATCAACTTAGCTAGTGGTTTGTATATTTAATACATTTTTAAAATTTCAGTTAATTTATTTTTAATTTTAAGATTTACTCTTTTGGCTTGATTGTAAAAATGTTTTGGCTATTTTTTATTTTAAGTTTGCATTCCCAATTCACTGATTTGATCTTTTCTTTTTTGATGATAAACATGTTTAGAAATATGAATTTTCCCAAGAACTTTGTTGGTTGTATCCCCCAAGTTTTATCATGTTGGATCATGATCTTTGATGAAATTATGTTTCTATGATTTGTTCTTTTGACTCAACAATTCATAAATAAATTATTTAGTCTTGATTTGATTCAATATTTTCTTTAATCATCTTTCATTGGATATAAATGTACATATTTTCTTACATTACATTGTCACTGATAATTCTATTTTTCTGCATTTATTTATGAGGATTTTGTGATCTATTATGTGGTCAACCTTTGTCCTAAGCCCTCTTCTCCCTTTATACAGTTTTATTTGGTGACCTCATTCTTAAATTATCCCTCCTTCATTAACTTTACAGGGCAGTTGTTTTTGCTATCACATCTTACAGTTTAATTTTATTCATAGTCTGTCTGAGACCTCCCCACCTCAAATGCCACTGTGAGTGCAGATCAGGTAAGAGAACCAATCCAGGAAAACAGAGTCTAGAAAGAGGGGGGTGAGGAGGCATCAATGCCACACCCACTAATGCTACACTTAGATATTTGACATCTATTGTCATATTTTGAGGCCTTTCCAGCTTATTAAACCCTACCATATTTTATATTCTATGAAAGTTGAGCATGTGGAATCTAATGAGGAGAGAGAGAGATGAATGAGAGAGAGAGAGAGAGAGAGAGGAAGAGGGAGAGGGAGAGGGGAATATAGAGAAAGAAAAGAGGGCCCTAGTAACTGTAGTGAGTGTCCACAGTTATTAGGTGTAATATGGATAATGATTCTGTGAAAGAGACGTGGAAAGAGCAGTTGGACAGGTATGAGGTGGATCAAGGGAAAGCAGTGTCATGAAAACTCGTGTTTTCTGCTTTGTGTTTTTCTCCCTGTGACTCTCTTGATTTCCTCTTCTAGTCACTGTTTCTGTTTGTGGAAAACCCTCCATCTGCTACTGACTAGTTTTTCACAGTAGACCTGTGGCTTCTTCACCTTTTCCTTCTATAGAAGAAGTAAGTCTGATCCTATGTTACTTCACATCAGTCTTTTGATCCAGAATTGAGATTTCTCCTTTTTCCTGTTTTCTCCTATGTCACACACTCTGTGCCACCGCTCTTTGACTTAGGAGTTTAGTTCCAGGATCTTGCTCCTGTTATCAGTTATCTGGTCTGATAGACCAGTTTATCAGTGCTGGAAAAGGTCTGGATGATACATAGGATCAGGTGACAATCCATTAGTCTAATTCTACTAGAACTAAAAAGCTCACCCTTATTTTTACAGCTGTTCTGTGATCTGGGGAATCCTTGGTCCTCACTAATCAAAACTCCATGGTGATAAGTAGCATCTTTCTTTAATATTTACTTGTTTTGCAGGGACCCTCAGAGGAAAGTTATTTTATACTTTAAAGGAAGTCTTGATTTAAAAAAAAATTCTGGCTCTTCCTCATGAAATCTCCTGGGTCTTGTACAAGGAACATCATGGGAAAGCAAAGGCTGGGGAAAACTTATGGTTCCTTATGTGTGTTTGGGGGCTGAAGGAGCTGAGAAATTAACTCCTAAGAAACAGAAATTTAAGCATAAACAAAAAGGAAGCCATGGCTGACAATTACATCAGCTTGTCTTGTCAACTGGAAAAATTCCAACCTGTGGCCCTATTTTTCTGATTGGCCATGGCTCTCCTCAGTGACATGATTTGGGGAAGGAAATAAACCATGATTTGCCTCATTCATGTCTAGATTCACACTCCAGACTTCTTTTCTTTCTGCTTGCCTGATGCCATGCTACCCTGGAGAAATACTCACTCGATAGCCCTACTATTCTGATTGTTGATTCCCTTCCAAGTTACAATTCCCCTTGACCCATTTCAGCTCTAATATATGTTGGCTTCCCACCTTAAAAAGTAAGCTACTTCAGAGTAGGAAGCATGATGCTTATATTTGTATCTACAATGCTTAGCACAATGCCTGGCACTTAATAATATTAAGTAAATTCTCTGTCTGTCTGACAATCTTCTAATCTTCTCTTTGCAGCTCTAGGAGCATAAGAAGAGTAATCCTTGCTTGTCATGCTAGTATTTAAGAAATTAGCACTAACTCCAGTTAATTGATCAATTAACCAAATGAACGAACATTTCTTAAGTTCTAACTGAGGACAAGACACTATTTGAGATACTGAGTTTACAAGGATAAAATTGAAATAGACCCTGCCCTCAGATGGTTTAAATTCTATCAATCTTGCATAATCCTACAGTTAGTAGGGAATAGGTAATTCACAGTGTTTCTGACAAAGGCCTCATTTCTACAATATATAGAGAACCAAGTCAAATTTGTAGGAATACAGGTCATTCCCCAATTGATAAATGGTCAAAGGATATGAACAGTCAGTTTTCAGATAAAGAAATTAAAGCTACCTATAGTCATATAAAAATGCTCTAAATCACTATTGATTAGAGAAATAAAATTAAAGCAACTCTAACCTACCACCTATTCAATTGACTAATAGGATAAAAAAGGAAATAATAAATATTGGAGAAAAGATGTGGGAAAATAGGGACACTAATGCATTATTGGTTGAGTTGGAACTGATCCAACCATTCTGAAGAGCAATTTGTAATTATGCTTAAAGGGCTATAAAACTGTGCATACCCTTTGATCTAGCAATATCACTACTAGGTATTGCTAGATTCCAAAGAGATCAAAAATATGGAAAAGGACCAATATGTACAAAAATATTTATAACAGCTCTTTTTGTGGTGGTAAAGACTTGGAAATTGAAAGGAAGTCCAATTAAACAAGTTCCAGTATATTATTGTGATATAAGTATTGTGATATAAGAAATGATGAGCAGACAGATTTCAGAAAAACCTGGAAAGGCTGGAAAGACTCTCATGAACAGGACCAAGAGAATATTGCGTGTCAATTGACTTTGATAGACTTACCTCTTCTCAGCAATACATTGTTCTAAGACAATTCCAAAAGACTCATGATGGAGAATGCTTTCTGCATGCAGAGAAAGAACTGTGGAGTCTGAATGTGGATCAAAGCATACTATTTTCTCTTTTCTTTCTTGTGTTTTTCCCCTTTTGTTCTGATTCCTCTTTCACAACATGACTAATGTGGAACATGGATTAACATGGAAATGATTGTACATGTATAGCTTACATCAGATTGCTTGCCATTTTGGGGAGGGGGAAGAGGAAAGAGGGAAAAATTTGAAACTCAAAATCTTGTAAAAGTGAATGTTGAAAACTATTTTTACATGTAATTAGAAACAATACTATTACGTGGGGGGAAAGGGAAGTAGACAATGCAAAAAAGAATTACCTTCTTAGTCATAGTATAGTGGGGGTCTGGTAGGAGAATCATGAAGCTATATAAGGAAGAGGAATAAAGAGATTGTGGAGCATGCACAGACATTCTGTGACAGCTGAGACAGCTAGGTGGCTCAGGAGATAGAGCTCTGGGTTTGGAGTCAGGAGGACAGTTCAAATCCAGCCTCAGACACCTACCAGCTGTGTGACTCTGGGTAGGTCACTTAACCTCTATTTGTCTGTTTCCTCACCTGTCAAATGGAATAAGAATCTCCCAGGTTGTGTGATCAAATGAGATAAGAATTATAAAGTGTTTTTCACAGTCCCTGGCATATAGTAAATGCTATATAAATATGAATGATTGTTATATTATCACATGCAGTTTCTCCTACTAGAAAGATATCTCTGCTGCTAGATACTATGGCTAATTGGGAGGGCAAGAGAATGAAGAAACAATCCCCAATTCTCCTCTGGTATAGGTGAAAAGATCACCTCCACAAAGGTGATCCCTTGTCCCAAATGCCTCCAACTTCCAACCTCTTCAAATTTCTCTAGGGTTTGACAGGCTTAGTTCTTTAAAGGCCTCCAGGCTTATGACAAATTTCTGCCCAGGCAAGGACCAAATGCTCTTCCAATTCAATCAAGGAACTCCTTCAAACTTCGTAAAGGAATGATATGGAGTAGATTTCTCTTTCCACTTAATCAACATATTTAAACCTGCATAATCTGTTATCTACTGCTTCCTTTCTGTGAATTCATCAATTATTGGATGAGGAAAAAAGAGGCCCCTTTTCACTCCAAAGGGACATTATTGTTCTGTTGCTAAGTTAGCAAATTTGTTTTACCATAAAACCTTTTCATTTCACTCATAGAATGATTTGGAAAAAGACCTTAGAGATCATCTAGTGCAACTCATTTTGTACAACAAAGCATCCTAGAGTTAGATCTGGAGGAAATATAGATAATATCTAGTATAACATATTAAGATGAGACTTAAAAATTATATGTTCTGCCTAGTCTCATGTTGCAGGTTAGTGGCAGAAAGAACCCATCCTTAAGTCTCCCAATCCAATGTCCTAAAATCCCTTCTCATAGGAAATACCTTCCTGTTACAAGTCTAGCAATGGTTTCAAAGATATTTACCTCCAAGACTTCTTTCAGAACTCGCAATTTCTGATTCAAGTAGATTCTTTAGAAATTGTTTTTTTTTATTCCACTAAAACAGAAGACAGTCTTGAATTATTCTACCCTCTGCCAAATCCACAAAGTGTTCAATAAATTGAAACTCAATTTCCCCTGCAAAGCAGTCTCCAATTCCTTCCTTGACCTAGGAATGTCATGTAATCTCTTCTATATAAACACACATTTGACTTGCTCTCAGCTGAATGAGAGTCTTGAGATTTTTGTTTTTCCAGATGTCTCGTAGTAACAAGTTTTCCATCTTTTAATACTGAAAGAGTCCTGTTATTAGAGAAGCAGCAGGAACTGAATGAATAGAGTGCTTGGACCTCACGGTCCATATGCCAGGTTTGGTTGAAGCCATGATTATGTCACTATTTTCACACTTTTATGAAAAGATGGGGAAAAAAGAAACCTTGAAAAGTTCAGTCAAGATAACTGTTGACAACAGGATGAAAACTAAGCTGCCTTTGCCTGTAAAAATTAAACTTTAAAAATATTGATGAGAATCAGTCACTTGGATATTTGAATTGATATTTGTAAAGAATTATAGTGTAGTTGGAATACCACTGGACTTGGAATCAGAAGATAGGGATGCAATCCTAGCTTTGTCATTGACTATCTGTAAGATGTGATGGACAAGATTTTCTTTCTGTGGCCTCAGTTTCCTAATGAAGGAAACAGACAGAGAGAGAGGCAGCATTCAAGTCAGGAAACAGCTATCCAGAGTCAGACCAGCCTGAAAAAGAGAAGAGAGCTGACTATTCTGGAATCAAGAAAGAACCAGCTCCGCCAGTCAGTCATTAAACTGTGGAGAGGAACAGACCCCAGGAGACATATTGAGTCACCCTTCCAGCAGAGTTGCCACATCCAAGAGGGAAAAATATGAGAACTCCAAAAGAAGAAGAAGAAAACACTAATTACTTCTAGTAACAGAAGCATGAGTGGCTTTGACCACTTACATTCCTTGCATGAATGCCTCAGTATTGTTGTACACTAATTTTGGGCCAACTCTTTGCATAAAATCTGTGTATATATATTGAAGAGTGTGCTTCTGCTTTATGGGGCAGGGGGAATGTTTTTTGGCTATTTTTTTTACCATGTTAAATTAGTAAACTCCTTTTCTTTGCATCAATCATGTCTATTAGAAGATTATTAAAGTTTACCAAGAAGGTATAATTTTAGGAATGGGGATACCAAGAGAAAAACTTCCATTTGTGAGAGTATTCATTCACTTGGAGACACAATACACCAGTGTGAACGTGACTTCCAAGGAGAGGAAGCCCGGCAGAGTACTATATCCCTATGTCCTGTAAATGTACCTTCTGTGCACACTGTTGCATTGGAGTGCACCTTCCCATGGCTATGGATATAGCGTAGTTGCTAGTTTGTAGGTGTTAGCAGGAGGGTCTATACTAAGTTTTACCTAATTTGTCATGTTTCCATAGCAACTTAACAACCTATAAGAACTTTGTAAACTGCGGTGCATATATTATATGACAAGAACATTGTTTATAATAATACTGTATTCTGTTTATGCAGCAACTTTATCTGAGGGGTTAACGTGTTAACTTGCTCACATCTATAGTCTTTCTATATGAGAAGTGGATGGTCAGTAGTGTGTTCTTTCAATGGATGGAGAAATGGAGGTGCAAATTGGTTAGACACTATTTTCTCTTTATGTCACATAGCAAGGCATAAAAGTAAAAATCTATACTTGTTTTTACTATAGTAACATTAGAACTGGAAGATAATTTAGAGAATATCTATTAAAACACTAGGATTTTACCGAAAAGAAAATTGGGGTCTCAGGGAAGTTGAAATGACTCCCTTTTTAATATTTGGATTTTTTTAAACCCCTAAAGCTCAACTGAAATTCTTAGGTGGTAAAGTGAATAGCGTGCTGGGTCTGGAGTCAAGAAGATCTGAGTTCAAATTTAGACTCAGATAGCTTATTAGGAATGGGACTCTGGCCAAGTCACTTAAAATACCTCAACTGTAAAACAGGTGTGAAAATAATAGTATTGCAAGGTGCTTATTAGCACAATGTCCAGCACATAACTGGGGCAGCTAAGGGTGCAGTGAATACAGTACCGAGCTTGGAGTCAGGAACACCTGAGTTCAAATCTACCCTCAGATGCTTACTAGCAGTGTGATCCTGGGAAAGTCACGTAAGCCTATTTGCCTCAGTTTCCTTACGTAAAATGAGCTGGAGAAGGAAATAGTAAACCACTCCAATATCTTTCTGAAGAAAACTCCAAATGGAGTTATGAGAACTTAGACACAATTGAAATGTTTGAATAGCAAACATTATTATTCAATAACAAAATTATCTCTAGTTTAAACTAGTAGATTTTTGTGAACTGCCTGTTCCATTCACTTCTACCTAGCAGCACCAAATAATTTTCTCTCATAAGTAATGAGGAGTAAAGGTAAACCATTTTCACTGAGACTCCCATGTTCAGGTAACTAGTTGGTATTAAATATCCTGAGTAAATTATTTAGGACACAAAAAAAGACTTAAGTGTTTTCAGTGTTGTCACAACCCTGATAAGTTTTCAGGCATCTTTACACTAATTTCCACTCTCATTGCTGAGCTAGTTTCCAAGAGCTGGGCTGGCTATACCTCCATGTCAGGCTTCTAGCGGGTACTGTTGATTCAAGCTTCCACTGGTGTGCTTTCCCTGAGGATTATCACTTGAGAATCATTTTAGTCAACCAGCCTTAAGCAATTTTAGGAAGGAGTATTTACTAAGATCCCAGTAAGAGGAGTTGATAGAAACCACTACCCCCTCAAAGTCTGTGAAAGTTACTTACCTGTAAGATCATATGTAGTCCAGAGTAAGCTGTCTCATGTTTAAGGAGCGCTTGTGGCCGAAGTGTAACTCATAGTCCTTGGTTGCTACAAGTCGTGTTTCTCCCATTCATGGGGTACTCCAGAAGTTCTGCTTGAGCATTGTATAATTTCTCGGCTTGACTCTCTGTAGGGTCATGAGTTCAGTCCGTCCTTGGCTTGTAATGATGCAATACTGCCACAAACTGATCCAGGTTTGTCTTTTAATATGCCAGTGAGAAGATGGAAATCCAATATCCTCTGTGTATTTCAAAGTTTGCGAGAGGGGGAGTACTAACCAAGAATGAATGATGATATGTGCTGGGAATACACCAGTCCTTCTTTACAAGAGCATATATAATATTTATAATTAATCTGTTGCCAATCCAACATATGGGATTTTGCAAGCCAGATTTGACCATAATGAGTCAGGATTAGTATATGTGATGATGAAAAGGCCTTTCCTTGTCCAAGGATCTGGAAGGATTGGTGATTAAGGAGAGTTTGAGCCAGCACTGAATGTACATATATAAAGTTTGAGTAGATGATCTCTATCTCTTTTTCCTGGGGACATTTTAGCAAAGAGGATTCTGTTAGCTGTTGGGAAAAGGAAGGAGAGGGGTCCCTATTTTCCACTTGGCCATAATGATACCTCTGTTTCTTTTGTCTTTTTAGTATTTATTCTTTCCTCATCTGAGATGAAGGAGTTTCATGGGATTAGAGAACCCAGCAAACATGTGAGCTAGGGAAGGCAATTAAGATTTTTGAGAGAGCCTTCTACCAGCACTTAAAGTTGGTAGACATATAAGCTAAGTCTGATGGGGAGCACATACGGCAGCACTTATCACAATAGTGCACTGACCTGTCAGTTGGGACAATATGTCCTTGTAAAAGCCTGTGAAGTCAAACATGGAAACAGCTCCTCCATCATGACTCCATGTACTGTCGTGTTATTAGTATGGACTGTGTAAAAAGAGAATAAGAATCCCACAGTCAACAGTTCTAAGACAATCATCCAATCAATGTGTTCCATACATGTGTGCAGCACTATCGTCATACTTAAAGCTCATTCACAGGGGGAAATCTTACGAGTAATAGAATTAGAAGTTATTCAGGTTACCCTTAGACTTTGTAGGGGAGGAATAGTCAGACACCCTCTAGGCATCCAGCCCAATAATTCCAGTAGGCTTTTGTAGAGAGCAGTCAAGCTGGAGCGCTATATATTAATGTTACACAAGTCAAACCACTTTAGTAAATACAAGATCCAGGCAACAAAAAATTAACAATTATCTGGTAAGTTTCAAATTAGGGTAGTTAATCAGGTGGCAAAATCAAAAATATGGAAAAACTTCTTTTATAGTATGACCTTAATTAACCAGAATTAACTGAGAATAGGAAAATATAGTAAGTTGGATTTTCTGGGGGCAACACACATTGTTTTACTCCAGGCTCTAAAGAAATCTTTCTTCCCATTACCAAGTCTTCCTCTCTCTATATAGAGTCTTCATCACTTCCTTTCTTCTCATCTTCACTATCTTTCCTTCTTTCTAAACTTCAATATTTCCATGTCTATTAAGTTCCTTCCCTACTACCTATAGTCATAACTACGTCTTCTTCTTCTTGAGAAAACTATCACTAGATCTCATCATCCTTGCTAACTATGATGCTCCAGCTCTCTCTGTCTCTGCTAAATTCTTTGAAAAATCCATCTATACTGTTTCCTCTTCTACTCCCCTCTCTTTTTAACTACCAGCATTATGGCTTCTGGCCTCACAACACAATGTCCAAAGTTATCAATGATGTCTAAATTGCTAACTTTAATGGACTTTTCTCATTGCTCATCATTTTTTGCTTTCTTCGCATTACTTAATACTGTGGATCACCCTGTCTTCCTGGATAGTCTTTCCTCTGTAACTTTGGGACACTGTTTCTCTCCATCCTTCTGTAACTATACCTTTACTATCTCCTTTGTGGATTCATCATCCATATTGTGCCTACAACTGTGGATATTCCATAAGGTTCTCTCCTGGGCCTTTTTTTAGCTCTCTACTGTCTCTCAGTTGATGAACTGATTGGCTCCTATGGATTCAATTAAAATCTCTAGGCTGATGGTTCAAAACTCTACATACTCAGCCCTAAATACTCCTCTGAACTTCAACTTTGAATCAAGAACCATTTCTTGGAAATTTTGAATTGACTATATTGTAAATGACTTTTGAGGTCCTTTTCAATTCTGTGTTTTTAATCCAATGAGCCTAAGTTTAATATACTTCTTGAACATGATAACTTGCAGGTGACTACTTATGTTGATCTGAAATCTTTCTCCTCCAAGTTAAACTTCCTGAGTTCCTTTCTTGACTCTGTCCCCCAGTTCTTCCATTCTTATAGTTTCACTCATGCTTTATCTTGCCAGAGTGTAGGCTTTGAAGTCACTTTCTACCAGTCTCTATGCCCTTTCCTTCCTTTCTAGTACCCTTTTTTATATGTTGTCTTACACTGTTAAAATCATTAGAATGTAAACTCCTTGAGGGCAAAGTATGTCTTACTTGCTTATAGTTGTATTTCTACTGATTATTAGCTCACACATAATAAGATTGTAATTGATTCTTTCTCTGTCTTTCTCCCTCCCTCTCTCTCTCTCTCTCGGTCTCTGACTTTCTCTTTCTCTGTCTCTCTTTTTCTCTCATTCAACCAATCTATCATATAAAGATTGTAGGGATTTGACCCTAGGTTAATGATCCAGTGCCTGACACTGTCTCTCAAGGGTCATGAAAACTCAGTGTGGTTTTGTTTTTTTGAAATTTTAAGGCTGAAGTGATTTTTTTAAATTGGCATTTCCTGAAGATATGCCAATGGAGACCTAAAACCATATTTTTCTTCTGGAGGTTTTGAGAAATCATACAGGTAGTCAGCAGTTATAGTGTTAATGCTGCTCTGATGTCCTCTTCCTGGCTCTTCATACAGTGGGCAGCCCCCTATGCTTGGACAGTGAAGTTATTGTCCATCTCCACTGAATAAACAGTATTTGGAGCCTATTATTTCACATAATGATTGTCATGTAACTCAATAAAACTAAATGCTTTATTTGTGCTGCTGCCTGACCGTGTATTTCCTTAACAACACAACATCATTGTGTGCCTGAGGAAACAGCTGCATGAGACAGGCAAGGGATGACACATACTTGGAATTTTCTCCCTCTCACAACCATGTTTTTTGATGAATATCCCATGGAATGAATAAAAGCACTCTGCTGTAAATGGTGGGCAGGTGCTCTCCAGCTGCATTCCCAATGTAAGGAGCAAACCTTGGGACAGCTCATCTCTTGCCCCATCACAGCAGCAATTGAGCCAGGGGTGAGTTTGGTAAGATTAGGCCTGGGCCAGAAAGGAAATGCTCCAACAGATAGTTGATACAGCAGCTCCTACCCCAACCCCCTAGCTATGAAAAAAAGCCCATTCTATCTTTTTTCTTTCTTACTTTTGTAGGGACAAGTTTATCTCAAAAAATCTAGGTGTGGTATACTATTATCACTTTAAAATTCAGTGTTATCTGAACACAATATGCTGAATATATGCACGGTTAAATTACTATAATAACTCACATTTTTATAGCCCATTAAACTTTATAAATTATTTTTTCATAACCACCTTGTCAGTCAGCAAGTATTTATAAAGCTCTCCTTGTATGTCAGTCACTGTGTTAAACTCTGGAGATATAAAGGCAAAAATATGATTCTTTTGCTTAAGGAGTTCAGATTCTAATGGAAAAGATAATATGCAAATAACTATGTCCATATGAGATATATATAAGTTTATAAATGAAGAAACCATTGCTCAGAAAGGTGAGATGGTTTGTCCAAAGTTAAAAGTCTCCACAGTATCATAGACTTAGAGCTGGAAGAGTCTTTCAAGGTCACCAAGTATACATCCCTTTTTTTTATAGATGAGAAAGCTAAAGTTCAAATTGGTTAATGACCTGCTCAAGTCATGAAGCTAGTTAAGTGGCTTTTGTGGAATGTGAATCCAATCTTCCTGATTCCAGGTCCTCTCATTGCTTCAGATTTAGAGTTCATAGTATAAGGAGTCAAGTCAGAACAGCCCTTTGTTAAAATCATATCAACTAGTGTTTAAAAGGTACTATTAGATTTTCAAGCACTGAGACAGATGGTGACCTGTCCAAAGTCCTACTGCTAAATGAGAGCCCAGAACAAGATTCCAACTCATTTTCTTATTCCAAATCCAACTCTCCTGCCATCCTAGCACATTGTCTCAAATCTTATCTATTGTGCCAGCATGTTGGTCTAATGTGGCTGTCACTTTGTCATCTATGGATGAAAACACTTTTTTAGTAGTTAATTTCTAGGAGTAAAAAATGGCCCCCAACCTTTATTAAGTAAACTTAAGGTTTACTATCTTTTATACTATGAACGACCCTTGGATGAGGGACCCTATCTCTAGATATCACTTCTGGAAAATTGCTTCTAGAACCTAAGGAATTCCACAAAAGTTCCAGGAAGGATATCAATGAACATGGACATGAACTGGCAACAGAGATTCAGGGACAAGTATAGCTCAACACAACTATGAGATGTAACTAGCAATTTCAGTGTACTGAGCATGCAGCATGAAAGAAGCCTTTAACCAATATCCTAATTAATGATGTCAAAATAATATAAGAAATAAGACAAATTCAGCTGAACAAAGCAGAAATCCTTGGGACATTGCCCCCTTTGTGGAAAGAACACAGGGAACCACCCCTTTTAATAGAAGATCCTCACTTTGAGATGGACCTGGGACACTTGGTGACTGTTGGTGGGAGTCCTTTACCAGAGTTAATAGTAGTGAGGAACTAGGGTGGAATCTATCCAGAAAGGGGTTCAAGGGATATGTTGTAGCATAGGGAAGGGGATGAGCCATCTGCTAGTTTCATCTTTTAACTAATTATTCTTGAAAATTAAGTGCTAAACTCAGTTGTTTTTTGTTGTTGCTAAAGAAGCAAAAGTTTTGTCAAAATGAAAATTTTAAAATGTGTAATATTTTAAAATAATTATTTTAAATATTTGTACCACCCAAATTTTAACACTTGAAAGCCCATTTGTCCCATACATCTATTTGCAACATTGGGTAACCCCAACCCAAAAGGACATTGTATAGGACTCTTTCCTCATTGGTGGAGATCAATGCCCTGCACTTATGTGAAGGGTAGGGTGGATTTGGCCAGAGTGGGAGAAAAGAGAGGTCCATTGTCTTCAGTCTCTTCAGTTTTTTAATCAACCTCCAAGCATCTTCAGGTTTCTTCAAGTATCTTCAGACTTTGAGTACCTCTGGCTTCAAGCTTTGAGAGAGAAGTTGGACAATGCCAACCTTATTTTAGGTTGCTGAAGGAAAAGACTCTAGGATGAAGCTGACATGAGAAGAGATGACAATCTCCAACATGCCCCTCCTCCCAATTTGCTACACTAGAGACTTCAGGCACATGTGTAACAAACTATGGAAAAGATAGGAACTAAAGTAATTGAGGGGCACTGTCTTGATTTTGCATAGAAAAAACATAGAGGTCTCCTAATATCGAGAATACATAGAATTCTTAAGAATGAGGACTCTCTATGTTGACCTGAGTTACCCCAATCCCAATGGGAAAACTCCTTCCTGTGTGTTGACTGTTATTTATTTTCATATTCTTTTTTTCATATTTATATTTTCATATTCCTTCCCTGACTTCCATTTTGCCACTAATTTGGCTAAATTAATTTCCTGGATAAGTGCTATATATGTACATTACAGAACTGGTATTTGATGGGAAAGGGGTCAAGGTTTGTGTATAAATCTTTAGCATTGAAGAAACAGCAAGCAGTGTTAGACTGAACCTGAAAATCACATCTCTTAAACTAATAGTATTACAAGGAACAGATAGATATAATTCTAGAAAGTTTTCTCTCTCTCTCTCTCTCTCTCTCTCTCTCTCTCTCTCTCTCTCTCTCTGTCTCTCTCAAAAGAGCAATATTTAGCTTCTGTTACCAACTTTCAGCTTCCATTCTTGGCATGAATTAAGTTCTCCACTGGAGAAGGGTGGAGGGAGAAGAGACTAGATGTCTATTCTGCATCCCACTGAACCATTCAATGACATTTCTATGCTACAAGTGTTGGAATGCTAGAAACAACAAATCTAGTTAAAGAAAAAGATTAAAGTCTAGTTCAGTTTTGCAAAAAAAAAAATAGAATTATGAAAGTCAGCATGAAACAGTGGAAAGTACATTGAAGACTTTCAAGTCATGTGAGCAATCAGATGATGGACTGAACATTTTATCTGATCACCATGCCCTCCCAAATATTCCCAAAACAGAAATTGTGTGCCAAAGACTGTCTTCATAGTCTGGGGCAGCTGGAATCTAAAAAGTTAAAGACAAAACTTAAAACCTAGGAACTGAATCTCTGACTCTAGGCTTATTCTTCACCCTTTATCAACTTTCCACACTATCAGGAACAAGGCTGTGCTAGCAGACCCAAAGTCATGACAATCCTACAATAAAACTCACCTCTGCATCCTAGTATTCCCTCCCTTTTTCCAATATCATGGAAGCTCTGGCTTCAGGCTGTCAAAGTTTGCTTGGGCCTTGACAACCAGCTTGGCCATAGCACTTTAAGAGCAAAAGCCTGCTGGAATGTAGCAACCTGGAAACATCAGTGCTGCAAAGCTTTGAATTGCATATGCCAGAGAAAACAGACGATGAACTGCTATTGACACGTCAGAGAGGAAGTGGGATAGGTAAGCAAGACTGGATACCAAGTATGTGAGGGGCTATATAGCCCTCCACCAAGCCTGTGTAAAAGATCAGAGCATCCAGCTGGGGTCATTTATAGCCACTCAACATCAGTTAGGGCAGAGATCTAGGCTGATGAATCATGAATTGCACAGTATGGAAGGAGGCTGAGATACTTTGAGATCCAACCCACAAGGTATCCGCAATCAGAGGAGAGGGAGTCAGGAAGTGAATGACAAAAAAAGAGTAAAGGTGAGGGGGAGGAGACTGAAAATGACAAGAATTTCAGGAAAAAGAAAACTCAAAGACATTGAAAAGTAATAAAACAGAAGGAAATATGGCCTCAAGATCTAGTAAATGAGCTCAGGCATCTATGAAAAAATATTTCAAAATAGATGATTCAACACTTGATGAGGTATAGGATCCAATAGAATTTGAGGACAACATGGAACTACAACATGCTATTCTTGAGTGGTTTAAAAGAGAAATGAGAACTATGAGAGCTGGATTTATGTCCTTCACAGCAAAAATAATGAACAGAAGAGAAAACCTTGAATCTTCAATGGCAAGTCTCATCAAAGAGATAAAAGATAAAAAAAAATAATAGATTGGGAATGCAAATATACATTATTGAAGGACAACCTAGAAGAAAAGAAGCAAAAAAAGAGAACATTAAAAGAAAAGTTGTTAACCATGTAAATAAAGCATATAGAACTTGAAGACAGAATCTACAGAAACACTTGATTATAATTGATCTCCCAGAAGAATATAAGACAAAAAAATCTTAATACCATAATGAAGGAAATAAGAGAAGAAAACTTCCCAGAACTTCTAAATGTATAAAATGAAATTCCAATGGAAATAATTCAATTAAACAAATAACAATAAAAACCAAAGCAAAAAAAAAAATCTAAACAAAACAACAGCAAAAAACAAGGCTACAAAACTCTAAAATACATAGTGGTTAAATTTAATGCTTCAGTTCAGAAATAACACTTTAAACTACCAGGAGAAAATCCTTCAAATACTAGAAATGGATATTCAAATAATGCAAAACTACTCCACACTCTCCAGAAAAGAAAAGGAGGAAGAAATGGAACAATAACATGTTCTGAAGAGTAAAGTAGTTCAAGTCACCATTTCTGGTGACCAACCTGCAAATCTAAGCTTAACAATATAGAAAAAAAAGACGGATGTTGAATAACAAAAGCAAACAAAAAAGAGTTTAAAACATTTTAAAAAGAAAACCAGAACTAAAGAGATTGTTTGCCACCCCAAACAACAGAAATACAGAAAGAGTGAATAGATGCAAAAACAGGGATGGTAACAGCAAAGGAATGAAAACAGAGAAACCAGTGAGGGACTTCTTTCTAAATGTATACAAGAAGACAAAAGTGAAGGCAGGAATCTGGTAGCGGTAACAGTGAAAAGGGTGATAGGAGGCATTATGGACAAAATCCAGTTATTTTCTGCCTAGTTATTTTGTGGGACGATATTACAACATGGGAGAGTACATGAAAGGAGAGGAAGGAGCAGGGGAATATTGAGTCATGAGTAATGCCCTGGAGTCAAATCAGGGGCTGTTGATTGGGGGAAGGTGACATCTATGGTTTCAGAAAGAGAAGAACCTATGGGGGAGAAGGTGAGGAGAAGGGGGAAAATATTAGAAAAGTGATGGGAAAGGAAGAAATCTTTACTTTGGAGGTAAGAAAGATTTCTACTCATAAATATTCCTATTGGTGAAGAGAGATGGTCAGTGAAAGGAGATTAAGACCTTGCACTGGATGAGATCTGAGGGGTTTGACATTTGAAAGTCCACTTCTGGAAACTGTGTAGTCCCTGAGGACAAATGGTACCTAGAGGAGTGGGAAAGCATGGCCATAGTGAGATTTCCAGAAAAATGAAGAAAAAATGATCAATAAGAAAGATCATGGGTCAGTGGTGGTCTGCATAATCAAGACACAGTAGGGGAGGGACCCTACCATGGGGCATCATAATCATCTCAGACACCTGCAATGATCAGTATTTTGGAAGTGAGACACAATGGAAAAGGCAAGTCCTACAAAGAAGTGCCTGAAAATACCTGGAGAAGAAAGCCTAGAAGTGGAAACCTTGAAAGTTTTGATTGCATGAAGAGACTACATAATAGTAGGGGTCAGGAATTATAGAATGAGTGTCTACAACACACAGAAAGAAAAGATGAATAATGAAGAGTGATGGATCATTTTAAATAATGTTAAAAACCTGAGGAACAGGAATAGTTGAAAGAGAGAAGAGTGAGGAATCGAAGGTGAAGAAAGGTAGTGAGAAAGGGACACAAAAAAGTAGTAACTGAAAGAATGTAATGCTAATGTGAAACTGAAAAGCTTCTGCACAGACAACATTATGCATCTGGATTAAGGAGAGAAGTGTTGAAAATTCATTCTGTCAAATTTCTCTAATAAGGGTGTGGTATTCAAAAAATAGAAATTATATACATATATGCATATATACTATATTACAATAATATTACGTTCAGCCCTCCCTCACTCAAAACAAAAGTCAAGTACAAGTCATGTCATGACTCTGATGGAATGGTCTTCTTCAGCAACGAAGGACAAACACACACATATACATAATGTTATGTTAAAATGATATATAACACAATTATACTATTTAACAATATATAGGATAGTATATAATTACAATATTACATATATACACACGTACATATAATAAACGAATGGTCAAATGATATGAACAAACTTCTCAAAAGAAGAACTCAAATTGTTTACAACCATATGAAAAAGGGCTCCAAATTGCTAATAATGAGAGAAATGTAAATTATGATACATTTGTGAAGTTTCACTATACACTCTGGAAATTGGCAAAAATGAGAAAATATTGGCAATAGTCAATGTTGAGGGGTTGTGGGAAGAAGAGCATACTAATACATTGTTGGTAGAGCTGTGAAATGATACAACCATCTTGGAAAGTAATCTGGAATGATGCAAATTAAATGATCAAAATGTCTATATCCTTTGAATCAGAGACTTCATTACTGAGCTTATATTTGAAGGAAGCATCGATAGAGAAAAATCCCCATATGCTCCAAAATATTTATAGCAACACTTTTGTGATACCTAAGACTTGGAAACATAAAACAGATGCCCACAAATTGGGGAAAGGCTAAACAAATTGTGATACATGAATGTAATAGAAAATTACTGGAGGTAAGAAATTATACATGTTGATTGCCCATGTATTACCTATATCTGATTGTTTACCATTTTAGGGAGCTGGGAGTGGAGGGAGGGAGGAAGAGGTGGAATTTGGAACTGAATATTGAAAAAAACCCACAGATGTTTACAATAATTGCTTTAAGATATAATTAGGGAAAATAAAATATGTGATTAATATATGGAAATATGGAAAGATCTATATGATCTGATGCAGAGTGAAGTAAGCAGAGTCAAGGAAACAATATACATAATAACTAACAACAAAATAAACGGAAAAAATGGCACACCAACAAATCAAGAGTAAATATAACAAAATAAAAGATTTTGCTATAAAGACCAATGCCACTCAAATGAAAAATTCCCATTCCTGGGATGATTTTCCCTGAAGCATTTTCATTCATGGGACTTTGTATTTTTTCTTTGATTTCTTTGAAATCATATGAAATAACCCTGCAATTTTGTCACTAAAAATAGGATGCTAAAAATTTGCAGACCTCCCTCTTCCTATCCCCACTTCTGTCCTCACAATGTTCTGTGTTTTGATTTACCAAATAGGTTATAAACTTCCTTAGGTCAGGACTTAGACTTTCTTTTTCTTGTGTATCAACCATATTGGAGTATTGTGACGAGTACTGGATTTCACATTTTAGGAAAGAAATTGACATGCACAAGTTGGATTGTTTCCATGGGAGAAAGACAAGGATGGTGAAAGGACTGGAGGATGATCCATAGGGAGATCAGTTGCAGGACCAGAGATATTTATTCAGGAGGAAAGAGGACTTAGTAGGGACATGAGCACCGCCTTCGTGTATTTGAAGAGCCGTCATATAAAAGGGGAATTGCACTTGTTTTGTTTGAATCATTACTGGGTGATGTTTCAGAGGCTAGTTTTACATCCACATATGAGTAAAGTTCCTAATAATTAGAGCTTTCCTTTCTCCCACCTGCAACAGTGACCTTAAAACAGTATCAAAAACCACTCTATGATAGACCCATCCCAATCCTTGATACACTGTGTGCCATATAAGACATAAAATATGCAAGGTATACACACACATCTGTTTATCCATCCATCCATCCATCTATCCATCTATCTATCTATCTATCTATCTATCTATCTAAAAGGTGTGTGTGTATCCTTATTCACTCAGTCAACATTTATTCAATTTCTCTTGTGAGATATGAATTTTTCCTAACCTCCTTTTGTCAAGCTTATGTCCCTTAGATTTTCAGTATAACACTGCTTCTGTTAGCAAGAATAACACTTGCATCAAGTGAGAAATGTACTACATGTCTCTAAGCACACTGAATACAAAATAGAACTCATATAATAGATTTTTTTATTATTGGCCTTAAATAATTACATCCTAATTCCTTTCAACCAATGTTTTATTTATATTTAGATTCTTGGCTCCCTCACTTAACCACTTAATACATTAATGTCCCCCTCACACATATATGTATATATACACAAATATAAACACACTCATATATACATATACATGTATACACACATATACATATACATACACACATGTGTGTATACACAAATGAATTATGTAAATATATGTATACATATCTATATCTATATCGCTTTTATTTTTTTTGGTCAAAATATATGACTTCATCAATGTTAGGAAGTCCTAGTATGGAAACTCCCTCCAATACTGAAGACAGTAAAGTGTTACCTGAAAATACAGGATATTGAGAGGTTAAGTGACTTATCCATTAAATATCACTATTTAGTCTCCATAATAACGGCAGTATTTGGACCCAGTCCTTCCTGACTCCAAGTTCTACTAGCCTTGTTTTCTGTATGGATGACATCTTATACACTGCTTTTAACGAACAATTGTTGGTTGATAATATGTCACAACCTCTCTACTGTCCTTTGGGTGACCTGCAACTTTAATTCTTTCAAGACCATGATATTCCTTTACCAGTAGCCATGTAGCCATCAGAAGGCTATAGATGCTTAAAAAAAAGATGAACCTTTGCTTCAAGGAGAAACTTGAGAATCATTAAAAATGCTGTAAAATTTGTCAGTTTAATATTGGGAACAGTGCTTTGAGTATCAGGAGATCTGATTAGAATTTAATATTCTGTAAATGAGTGTCTAAGTTGCCATTTTATATACAAAGTTGTATCTAAGTATCTAAGTTGCTGTTTAATAACTGTTTTATAGGGTGGTTGTGAGAAAAGTACTTGATACAACTTTCACCTTAGTCATGTTGCATAGAAGAATTAAAATGGCTCTGGAGGAGAAGTGAGGCTGGTGACCTGCACAGCCCTCCCTCACTCAAAACAAAATGATCTGCTAATCATGTCATTATCTCTCTGATGGCATGGTCTTCTTCAGCAACAAAGGACGAACACACACACACTTGGTAAAACTTAAAACACTCTAAAAATCTGAGTTACTATTATAAGTGTAATCTGCTTTACAATGAGAGTAATGATATTGCAAAAATAAGGCCCCCTTCCTCTCCTTTTGAGAGAGTGAGCCCTAATTTCTTCTAATTTTCTTCCCAAATTACTTTTCTTTTGTCCTCAAATTCCCTCCTCTCAAATGCAGCTTTCCTGTTCTTTTGTGGTAGGGTTTCTATTGTATATAGTGAGTGTTTTGATATTTCTCTATACCTGTGATCTAATGGATTTATATAATCCTTGTAATAGTGAAGAAAACCACCCTTCCTCACCTCATTCTATATGTCTTTTGTCTATATCCTTCTGTAAATCCCCTTCTAGTTCTTGTGATAGTACGAGTCCCAGCTAATCAAGAAAGATAGTCCTAATTTATTTTTTACTCTTGCTACATGATTGCCATACCATCTTTCTCATACATCTCCCTTATGATAGCTTGAATGCTACTTATGCAATATTCTTTATTAGTAATACGTAGCCCCCTACTCATGCCCACAATGCCCTTTCCCTTACCCTTTAAGTGACCCTTAATATTATTCACCGATCATCCTGGTATTCCTTGACTAAATATCAAACATGAAGAAAAGAATGTCAATATTTTTAAAAAAAAGATGGTCCTTTGTTTCAGGGAGAATCTTTGATTATTTAAAATCATGGAATGAAACTCAAAGTGTAGGAAAAGAGAAAAATGGTAAAAGCTTTTCTTCATTCATGGCAATTGAGCTAGCACCTTTAGACTCTGATATCATAGTTTCTAGCACATTGTGTTAGGAAGAAGAATTATCAATAGAACAGATATAATTGGGAAAAGTAGGTAGACTAGCCTAAGTATTACGTAGATGGAATCTGCAACAGAGTTTTGAGGGTATGAGTGATCTATTCTCAACTTCAAGATATCTGGGAAAAGAAACAATTTCTAATGCTTTAAAAATGATATATGATTACCTTAAAAAAAAAGTAAGTGATAGAATGTCTCCTGACCCTTTGCCTATGTTTGCCTCTATACAAAGGCTTTATGAGAATTGATGATGAAAGTATGAAAAAAGATCAGATTTTATGAACCTTAAAGAAGATATCGTCCTCTGAATGCTTTGAACTTCGAAAATGATGCTTAACTTTTTAAGCTAGTGTATTGTCAATAATTAATCTGCTGGTGGTGATGGATGGTGATTGTTATTTGCTAGAGTGACAGAATGGTGTAATGGAAAGACAGCTAGCCAAGGAGGATCGGGTTTCAAATCTTGCCTCTGACATGTAACTGGGCAATTCATTTAACCTCTTTTATTCTAGATATGTCTAAGTCTATAAAATGGACTTGCATTGGTGGAGGAAGTTTCCTCAAATGGAACTTCCCTTTACCAACAAAATCACAGGTCAAGTCCCTGTTTTTTAAGTTTTCTATCCTCCAGGATGGGCAGCTGGATGGTACAGCGGATATTATAATGCTGGTGTTTGAAGAACTGTGATAGGCTAAGGGAGCAAGGGATTTAAGAATAGAGGAAAATACAAAGCTGAAATGACTGTTAGAATGAGGTTGGAGAGGGAGGAAAGTGAAGTTAGAGCAGGAAAAATGATTGGTAGGGCAGCTAGGTGGAGCAGTGGTTAGAGTTCTGGGCCTGGAATCAGGAAATACTCATCTTCCTGAGTTCAAATCACCTACTAGCTATGTGACCCTGGGCAAGTCTCTTTCCCCTGTTTATCCCAGTTTCCTCATCTTTACAATGAGCTGGAGAAGGAAAGGGCAAACCACTCCTGTAACTATGCCAAAAATAAACAAACAATAAAAAAAAACCGCAATGTGGTCATGAAGTGTTGGACACGGTTGAACAATTCTCTAGGAATCCTTTGCTACAGTTGGCACAGCACAAACCCTCTTCTGTAGGCCTTTTCCCTGGATTGCTCCAAGAGGATTTAAGACTACTACAGCATATGAGTCCTTGAGATCTGGGACTCTTTGTATTTCTGTTCCCTGTATCACAATGTTCCTTTCATTATCCATTTTCCACTGAGTTTTGGTTCTGCATTAAAGTCAGTGACAATTCACTTTGGGGAAACAGACTTAGGAGGGAATCATGGCATTCAGATTTGGAAAAGATCTTGGAGATCATCTGAGTCCACCTCCCCATTTCAAAGAGGATAATGAGACCCGGAGAGGGGAATTGACTTGTTCATCTTAATTAGACTGGATGATAGAGACAGGATGTGACTCAGGCTCTCTAATGCCACATCCATCGTTCTTTGGACTACATAGCATTATCTCTCCTTGGGATCTCAATTCTCTCTTTTAGAAAATGAGAGAGGTTGGCTAAATGATCTCCAAAGTCACTTTCTACTCTCAATTCTTTGTTCCTGTAAGGAAATTAAAGAAGATCAGGAGGGAAAGACTCATTATAAATTGTCTCTTCTTATAACCAGCAGCATGATATAGTGGAGAAATTTTTAATTTGGAGTCAGGAGATTCAGGTTTGAATACTGAATTTTGAAATCTGACTCTTTCACAAGTTAACTTTTGTGATCACTCAGAAGTAATTCCATCTATTTAGTGCTCATTTTTCTCCCCTATAAAAATATGGGGCTGAACCTGATAAACTCTAATGTCCTTATAGTTTTACAAACTATGATTTGAAGTTGTGAAACTAGGTTTAACTATTACCTACTCCAGCATTTCCATTATGCCATTTCTCCAGCAGATGGGGCTCTAGGATTTTACTATCCTGTTTTCCAAAGGCAGAAAATAAACATTTTTCTTCTTTGCTCCTTCACGTTTTCCTTCCTTCCTTCCTTCCTTCCTTCCTTCCTTCCTTCCTTCCTTCCTTCCTTCCTTCCTTCTTTCTTTCCTCTGTCTCCCTCTCCCTTTCACTCTCCCTCCCCCAAATTAGTCAAACCAGTATAGCTAGAGAATACGGACTCTCCTTTTGAGAACTGTTTTTTTGGTCTCCATTATCTTGAAAGTCAAGGAAACAGTTGCTTTCAAATCTAACTGGCATAATCTGTGCAACCATGAGCAAGTCATTTAACCTCCTTGGTGAGCAGTTTCCTCCTTGGTATTGTGGGGTTTAATTGGATGTCCTCCGAATTCTCTTCTAGGATCTCTTTTGTTTTTCAACTAGGTTTATGGTATGAAGAGACTTGCATCTGTTTTTTAGTTCATAACCATAAGCTAAAAATTTCTCTGGGAGGCATCAAGAGTTTGAATGAATGATTTGCCTAGGATGACATAATATGTCAGAAGAAGTCTCTGAACCCTGGTCTTACTGGCTCTCTCTGCTATACCAGTACTTTTTAAGCTTTTCATCTTAGGACCTTGTTATACTATTAAATTAAATTTATCTTCCTCTTTGGCAGGAACTTCTAATGGTGTTGTCTGCAAAATTCCTGCATGGACCTTGTGTTGTTATTGTTATAGGAAAAGTAAAGAACACCTTGGACCACCAATAGGTTTAGGAATAGGGTAGAAAGGTGAACTATTCACCCTCTCCCCTTTATAAAGAATAATCATCACAGACTTTTGGAGAGCATTCAAGTATTTACATGAAGATTTTTTATGTACTTTATTGCTTAAAGGGGCAACAGTTCGCATTTCTTTAGCCTTTTATGGTTTACACAGTACTTGACTCACAACTGTTACACATATTTTCTGGCAAGGGTACCATCATCCTCCTAGATATACAAAGTCATCCTTGATTTCTTACTCCTTCTCCACAACCTGGTTCACATCATTCCACAACTAATCAGTTTCCAAGTTTCACTGATTCTGTTTCTTCATCTATAATATTTCTTGCATCTGCCTTGTTTTCTCTGCCCATGTAGCCATTATCTCAGTTCATACCCTTATCATCTCTCACATGGACTTTTGAAAAATATTATTTATTCATCATTCTACTTTCATTCTTTCCCTTTTCCAATTCACCTTCCATGTATTTGACAATTTAAGATTTTCAAATTACAGGTCTGGTCCCACTGTCTTACACAAAAATCTCCAGTGATGCCTTATTGCCTCTAGAATAAAATAAAAACTCTTCCTCCCCTGACATGAAGCTCTCCAGAACCTGGTTCTTACCTGGTAAGATCAGGGAAAATCTACTTGGGAGTTGTAGAATTTGAAATGGGCCTTGAATGATATGACACTAACAAACAGGTAAAAGTGAGGAGCAGGATATTCTAGGTAGAGGGAACAGAAGCACTGAAAGCTCTGAGGTGGTGAATTAGAAGAAAATCTGGGAAAAAAAAGTTTGGCTAGTACAGTCAGAATAGTAAGTGTGGGGTGTCCTATGAGATAAGACTGAAAAACAAACTAGGATTATAGCTTCATCTGCCTTGCATATACTACTCCTGAAAAAAATGATTTGAAGTCTTAAGACTCTGGGGCCATTTTGATTTAGTGCTTTTCCTGGAGAAGAAAGGTAAACAGAGCACACAATATTAATCAATGTTATACTGCCCTTTAGTATTCTTGGATACCAGAATCCCAAGACTATTTCCAAGCTAAAGTATTTACCATAAATATAGTAATATAGAATTTTCCCAAGATTTATCGCATCGTAGGTTCAGCCAAGTAGGCCATGTCTGCTGTCTGAACAGTTTTTCATCAGGGTGTGGCCATGTCAAGAACAAGACTTCATTTGCAGAAGGTGAGGTTCGCCATGTATGGTTCTAATTAGATCTGAGTGTTTAGAAGCCAATGACAAAAAAAAAAATTCTAGCAAAAGTTCTAGTTTTCCTGAATTGTATAGGAATACAGGACAGAGACGAGCTTTTACTGTCTTTCATAACCTATGCTATCAATGCCCAAATGTCCAGTTTCAGATTACTCTAATTTGGGAATAAATAAACATAATTACTTATAGTTACAACCCACTAAACCAAAAAGGTATCTGAAGGACAGAGATTGGAACATATTTCTAGAATAAATGGGGAGAGGGGTAGAAATAAAATGTTATGGATATTCTAAGGAGGGACAAGATTTACTTCCATCTTCTGTGTAGAGGGGGATGAAGGAAGTCTTCATAGAGAAGATAGCATTTGATCTGGCAGCACCTGGAGTGGGAAGTGTGACTGGGGCTGGGGTAGAGGGAAGCATTCTAAATATTCAGTAAGTAAAGACACAGAAACTTGAAAGTGCAGGGTATTATTTTTGGAGGAAGCATAGAGTCCACTTACTGTCTGGTTTGGCTAGATTATAAAATGTATAAAGGTTATTAATGCTTAAATAAATACTGACTCGTAGGTTATTAGATCATGCCTGTCCAGTTTGTCTATACTGAGATGGAAGACTTCTTTAGAGTTCATTAGGTACACTCTAGGATCATGTAGCAGAACCATTAGAGACCTTACATACAAAAGGCAATAGTATAATTAGCTCACAGGATTTTGGTGTATTAAGATATTCAAAATGCTCTGCATACGTTATCTCCTTTGAACCTTACAACTGTCCTTTGAGTTAGGTGTTATAGTCATCCCCACTCTACAGATGCAAGAACTTATGCTCAGGGATGAGAAATGACTTGCCCAAGGTCAACCATCTAGTAAGCGTCTGAGGAGTGATTTGAATCCAGGCCTTCCTTAATCAAGGATGGGTGGTCTAACTGCTGCACGATTCTCCTCTCCTTAACTGTAAGACTTACAAAAGATTCTTGGGATCCAAATCCAAAGCCTTCATTTTGCAGAGGAAGAAACTAAGGCTTGATTTCTATGAATTTTTTAAAGATTCATCTGCCACAAGTGAAATATGAAATCAAGCCCTTTTATAGTATATTTGAGCCTGGAATAATAGTTACATACTTCACAAAGACATTATCACAGAGGCAGGAAGATAAAATAAGGGATAAAATGCCACCCTTTGAGTCAAGAAGATCTGAGTTTGAATCCTGCCTCATATTTCTGGCTGTGTGACCCTGACAAGTTACTTCACCTCTCTGAATATCAGTGTCCTTATCTATAAGATGAAAATAACATTAACACTTATCTCACAGGATCAACAAAGAAAACATCTACAAGGCACTTAAGAATGCTATGAGTGTTAGCTACCATTATTTAGACTCCCAGAGAATTTTGTGGAATACAATAGTTACTAGGGGTGAGGAACCTGTGTTCTGGAGACCACAGGTGGCCCTCTAGATCCTCAACTGTGGCCCTAGTCCAGTCAAAGGGCCACACTTGAGAACTAAGAGGGTCACATGCCATCTTGAGGCCCCGGATTCCCCACCCTTGAGACAGAATCATAGCTGAATCCTAAATTCCAACTCATGTCCAAAATCCAGTGAGCGTATCTGTGAATCAGGTCAGGGCAGTCAAGGAAAGGTGATATGGAACAGGTAAGAGAAGTTTGGTCATTTAGCAGATATGTGATAAGGCAGTAACTGCATAAGTATTTGACAAACATTATGTTCTGTAGAAATAAATTAAGTATTGCACATGAAACAATAGAAAGGCACTTGGCAAATTACAAGTAGGTTGATATATATGTATATATACATTTATGTGTGTATATGTGTGTGTGTGTGTGTGTGTGTGTGTGTGTGTGTATGTGTGTGTATACCAATAAGGAATTTTGAAGCAGGTTTCATCAGGAAAAAGTATAGGATAGGAAAAGAAGATATCCTGGTCCCATGGTAATGATAAGTGATGACAGGTTAGCAGTCAGAATCTTCCACTGGTAATGGATGAAGGTCTCCAGAATGTGGTGTGGACTTCCAGGGGATGAACTTCTTGGATACAATGAGTAAGAGTCAAACAGAATGTATAGGAGTAGATAGGTGGCTATCAGCATCATTGGAGAGATCTCCCAAGTAATTGGGACCACAGATCCATTTGAAATCTTGTGTATTTTTCAGGAGCCATGCTAGATGCTGAAGATGTAATGAACCCTGCCCTCAAGGTACATAGGAATCCTCTGTGCTCATGGTTTGGATCTTGCTTTGACAAAGAGTGTTTGTGTGGGCTTTTCTCTTCTTGGTCCTTGTTGGCAGACACTCAGGCAAACATTTATGAAACACATAGTGGGAGAGAAACAATATTGGCCCTGTAGTCAGCAGTCGGGAGACCCAGTTTAGAAGGCTTTGAAATCTTATTACTAGCTATGTTTAGGCCAAATTTAGCACAGGCAGCAGAGAATTGATCCATACTTTGTTGCATCTCAGCTTCAGAGGCTGCACTGAATGCACAATCATCTGCAAACAGAAAATCATGCACCAACCCTCCCTTCACTTTGGTGTTGGCTTGCAGTCTTAGTTGACCTTGATGCCATGTTCATCTTCATTGAAAACATTTGACCACATGATTGAAAATATCATGCTAAAAAGCATGGGAGCAAACACACAGCCTTGTTTCCCTCCATTAGAGATGGGGCATTTGATCCACTATTCAGCATTATTCACTATTCAGAAGCCAGATTGACTACCACACTGAAGGTCTATAGAGCCGTTGTGCTGACTTCATTGTTGTATGCCTGTGAAACATAGACAGTCTACTATGCCAGGAAATTGAATCTCTTCCATTTGAACTGTCTTAGGACGATTCTGAAGATCACCTGGCAGGATAATGTACCAAACACTAAGGTCATTGCTTGAACTAAACCGCCAAGCATTCAAACTATGCTTCAGAGAGCACAACTCTGATGGGCTAGCCACATTGTTCGAATGCAAGATGTACATTGATAAAAAGACTATTTTATGGAGAATTTGAATGGGGGTGATCACACAGTGGTCAGAAGAAGCAATACAAGGACACTCTTAAGATCTCTCTCAAGAACTTTGGATTTGACTATGTGACAAGGGAGACACTGGCACAGGATCGCTTAGCATGGTGTGCCCACTTAAGAAAAGGTGATGTGCTCTATGAGCAAAGCAGAATTGAGACAGCATAAAGGAAATACAGGATGCCCAAATTTGGAGTATCCACCCCAAATATTCACATGGACTATCTATGCCCAACCTGTGGGGCATATTGGTCTGATCAACCACAGTCGGACACATTGAAACTTGACTTTATCACGGTGATGTTATTTTGATCCTCTTAAAGAACGAAGGACAACAACCAATGAACTAGGTATGTGACCATTGGCCAATCACTTATTTTTTCTGTTCCTCAGTTTTCTCCTCTGTAAAGTGGGAATCATAACATGTGTATTCCTTTCTTTAAGAGATTAACTGAAAAGTACCAAGATTAAATTTTCTTTTCTTTTTTTTTTTAATTTTTATGTATTTTCTTCTAAACTTAAGGAATAAAACAAGCATTTCCATAACATAGTAGATAAATTTTCAATTGGTATATCAGTTTTAGGTATCAATTTATTCATGATGAAACAAGCACTTAATTAAGCACCTATCATCTTCCATGCCCTGTGCTAGGCTCAGGGCATGTAAAGCTAAGAATGAAATAGTCCCTGCCCCCACAGAACTTATATTTGTTTGGAATGGAACTTGGAATTATTAGGAGGTGCAAAGCCTTGTCTTAGGGACCATGAAGGGTGCAGAGGAGTGTAGGTCTTGTCTTCCAGATACTTCCATTCAAGAAGAAGGAATATATAGTGAGAGATTTATTCAGTCTTTTCATTCATTTCAGTGATGTTCATGACCCCATTTGGGTTTTCTTGGTAGAGATACTGGAGCGGTTTTCTATTTCCTTCTCCAGCTCATTTTACAGACGAGGAAACTGAGCAAAATAGAGTTAAGTGACTTGCCCAGGGTCACACAGTTGATAAGTGTCTGAGGCAAGATTTAAACTCAGGAAGGACTTCCAATCCAGCACTCCATCCACTGTGTCACCAAGTGAGAGTTAGTATAGAATAATGAAAAGAACATTATACTTGAAATCAAAACACCGGGATCTGTCTACAGGCTGTGATACCATAGCAGTGTGGCCTTAAACAAATCCCCTAATCTATCTCATCCTCAATGTTCCTGAAAAGCGATCATTTGCACTATCCCACTTCAAAAAGTTATGGGGCAAAACTTGTAAACATTAAAACATTCTAAAAATATGAACTGTTACTAATACATGAATGTTAAATGGTGATACCAGTGAAAAAGAGCAATAAAATGGAATTGATAGGTCAATGAATTTGGAGTCAGAAACCATGGGATTAAGTGCCAGTTTTGCTACTTGCAATCTATGTGATCTGGAGTTGATCACTTTTTTCCATGGGGCTAATTTTCTTCATCTATAAAATAAGAGATTGAACTAAATAAACTCTGAGATTCCTTCCAGCTTAGACATTCTATGTTCTATTATCTAATTAATTAAAAGATTTAAAGTCAAAGGAACTTTAATGCAGATGACTATTCCTTAATTTTTCTTTTTTTAAAAAAAATTTTCCTTTTTAAATTAACTTATTGAAAAAGAATATTTCTAAACATACAACAGAATACAAAAAGAGGAGTTTAAAAGCATGAATCCCCATTTCATATTGTTTATCTTTTAAGGTTGTATAATACATTTTAAATATTAGTTTCAAAACTGTTCTGATTAGCCATATTTCCTTCTATTCTTTTAATTAAAAAAATATTCTGATGACCCATTTTATTTTGACATCACTATTACTAAGTCACTATTGGCACCACCCCCTTTTCTTCTTCCTTCGCCAACCTTCAGTTCCTCATCCTGTCTCTTTCAGAAAGTGTGTAGCATTCTTCATAGAATCCTGAGAGATGGCTACTGGTCATTGCATTGAACTGTTCAAAGTTAAGTCTTTTTTGTTTTCAAATAATGTTGCTGCCTTTGTATCAATTGTGTCCCTATTTCTATTCACTCCACATAACATCGGTTCATACTACTCAGTTTCTCTGAAATCATATGTCCCTTTTGACATTTCTTACAATGCAGTAATATTCCTTTACATTTATAATGGCATTTCTCAAGTATCTCAGAAACAATCAAATTAATTTTATTAAATTTAAATTCCAGATCTTTTATTCCTCTTCCCCAAGGGGGAATGAAGAAGCTTGTTTTGAAACATTCTTTATTGGAGGAAGGAGAAAAATGTCTTTATGGCCAAATAATTAAGCACATTAAGCCAGTCTGAATATGTTTAACCTCTTAGTGCTTAGCTAGCATTGCAGACAGTAGACACTATGTTGTGGTTGAGTTCTTCCTCCCTTGTTGAAGAAGACCATGCCATTAGAGAAATGATGGCATGACTTGCACCTGACTTTGTTTTGAGTGAGGAAGGGCTGTGCAAGGTTACCAGCCTCACTTCTCCTCTGGAGCCATCCGGATCCAGTGACCAGATATTCATCAGGATGACTGCAGATGGTCCAGGATGCAATGGGAGAACTTGGCCCCTTGGGCATATACTTGAAATCTTCTTAGCTTTGTAGGGTTTGCCAGAGTCTGAGCTCCACTGTCATTGGTCTGAATCATAATTGGAAATTTTGGTAGCTGGGGCAAGAGATAGAGGCACCTTAAGTTGTCAGAAGGTGATTGGAGGTGGGTATAGCTGCGTGCATATAGATGAGGCCATGAACATGGATCAGGATGGGGAAGACCGCACATTAGCAGGTCATCTGCTGGCTTCCTACTTTAAATACATTCTCTCGCTTACTTGTTGGTGATAATTCAATATACATGGCCAATCCAAGGGCTTCTAGAGTGATGGGGGTTGGGGAATTTAACCCATCTCCCTTCCTTTGTCACTATCTCCTTCATTGTGTCTTCATATAGGCAGAAGATACTTTCTTTCTCTTTCTAATCATACTAGGTAGGCCCATCCTTTCCAAGTTGGTTTCACCCTTACTGTGTAAGGTGGAAGGGAAGAAAATGGGAACCATTAATTCCTTGGATGCCTTTAGTTAGGGAGCAGGTTGCTAATACACAAAATCTTTGACCCTCTATGGCCATCTCCTCCTCCTGACTTGCAAAGCTTCAGATGTTGGAGGAAAAGGTTGAGGACTTGTGATGTAGGGAGAGCATGTGATGATGGTTTCCTTTATCCGGGTTGAATGCCTCTTTTTTTCACCATGGCTGGGCTTCTATCCCATGGTACTTTTGTTTCATAGTTCCTCTATTCCTCATCCCCTTGCCCCTGAACCTCCCACCTATAAGAGAGTCGCAGGCTAGGATGAGATATATGATGGACAGGTCATTAAGCCCACCAATTGATGGAGACTATATTTTAACTCCTCTGCCTATACCCAATAAAGTGGCACTTGTGAGGAGACTTATCCCCCTTACATGCTTGAACCTGTATCCATATCCCCTGCCTATCAGGTTGGCATCTTCTCAGTTCCTTGGTATCTGAGACAAATCCCTAATGGCCTTACCCATCCACCTCTATAACATGTGTACTTTCAGGAGTGCATATCTCACATATAGACAGTGATCTGAGAATTAAATAGGAAGTAGGGAGCAGGCTGAATAACATTTGGGAAGTTGTACAGTACTTCCCTTCACCCCAACTCACCCCCCTCCCACACACACACACACACACACACACACACACACATTCTTGTTAATATCAATATCATTCCAGTGATACTACAATATGTGCATCATGGAATATCACAATCACAAAAGAATTAAAATCATATAATACTCAAATGGTATGGGTAGACCCATACTGAAGAAATGCTTGGGATACTTATGTAGACTGCAGCATGATTAGGCCACTTAAAAAGTGATCATCAGGAAATATGGAACCAAAAATGAGGGTCAGCTAGTCACATCATGAGAGTGAGTGATTACATATGGCCAGCCCAAGTGCTTCCCTAGTGCTCATGGTGTGTTAAAAGACTTGGAGGAAGACTTTTATCTTATTAAACTGATCTTCTTTCCTATTTAAGCTACAACTTAAGTATCTGCTATGCAAAAAAGTACTATAGTAGAGGCTTGAAGTACATAGACAAAACCTCACCATATCCTTACCCTCAAGGAGCTTACATTTTAATGGGGAAGACAGCATATAAAGGAGAGTTAGGGAGGGAAATATTGGTGTAGCATCATTGTCTGGAAAAGGCTGTGAAGTCTAGCAGAGGCCTACTTCCAGGAAAGATAAGGCCCTTGCTCACCTGTCAGAGCCCAGGACTCTAGGGGCAGAATCCAGGTGGTTCAGACATGAAGAGTTGAGGAGGATGATCTGGAGTCTACATGGTCTGAGAATGTTTCTTGATCAATGCTGGGTGTTGGAGATTAGGGATGTTAATGAGTACTTCTGTGGAAATGGGTTTGTTTTCACCCCAACTGACTTTTGATTTCAGAGGGTTCATGAAGCTTGTCAGAGGGACAGTCATGTGAAAATTCTTCTGGGATTGATCTTTTCCAGCTCTAATACTCTAGGATCTAATTAACTGAAAGGCTCAAAAAGTAAAGGAATTTTGATACACTTAAATATTGCTCTTAAATATTCTGTCAGCCAAATTCTTCCTTTACGTTCCTAGATTCAGGTACCACCAGTCATGGTGTCTCAACCTAAGTTAGGGAACCATATTATCTGAGAGGTCAGCACCTGAAAGCCTTTTCCTACCCTGAAGACCCAAATCAGTTGTTACCTCTTCCATAAAGACTTTTTCTTTTCTCCAAAATTTCTCATAGAACTTTGTCAGGACTTTTTCTCTGCACTTCTCTCACTATTCCTTATACCATAGTTAGCTATGTATATGACCCTTTCCCTAATAGACTAAAATCTTGAAGGCAAATATCAAATTATGCCTTTCTCTGTATCTCAGTATATAACACAGAGCCTTGCCTACAGTAAATATGTGTTGAATTGAGTTACATTATTTTCCTCCATCTTTCCTGGACTTTTGAGAAGCAACATGACTTAAGAAACCGCACTGGTTGTCCTTCACTCTCAAAGATGACCGAAATGATACCAGTGTGCTAGAGTCAAGTTTCAGTGTGTTTGACTGTATCTGATCAGACCAATATGAGCTCGGAAAGCTTTACCACAGGTTGGACACAAATAGTCCATGAGAACATTGGAATGGATACTCTTAATTTGCACATCCTGCACTTTCTTTGAACTGTTTCAATTCAATTTGCTCATGGAGCACAAGCATCTTCTCTGATGTGGGCACACCATGATCTTTCACACAATCAATTCCAAAGTTCTTAAGAGAGACTGTGAGTGTCCTTGTATTACTTCTTCTGAGCTCCATGTGAAGGATTGATTACGTGACATGGGAGACACTGGCACAGGACCGTTCAGCATGGTGTGCCCACAATAAGAAGCAGCAACAAAATCAAAGAAACCTGGGTTTAAGAGCTGCCTCAGACACGTTACCTATGTAACCCTGAACCAGTCATTTCAGCCTCTAAGTATCTCAGGCAACTATCTACAATCATAAGCTGCTATAATAGTAAGCACCCCAACACACACAGAGGGATACCATAGGTTCTTTGATCTGCTTCTCTAAAAGGAAAGGCAACTGATGAGGGGTTAACAATCACTTTAATCAGGCACATATATCATTCACCTCGTTCATGGGAGTTAGCACCCTGAACTTCAGAGAAAATACAGAGACCAAAGATCAACAGACATGGCTTCCTCTGTCTGATTACAATCATAATTCAACAGACAAGTCCAACTGTCTGACCATAGTTACCAGAGAGGGAAGCACCACCATCTGGGTTTTCCAAGGTGGGAGGAGTGCTCCTTAGCAGCTTCCCAGAGTCCTCATGGGGCCAAACAAACACTTCCAGTCAGTAAACCCCAAAGTAAAACCTTTCTCTCAGAGTATTTATACACTTTTTAGAGTCAGAGGGCATGACCCTCTGACCCCGTGCCTCAATAGGAAAAAAAAAACCCAAAAGGTACTTGGGACCTTCCTACAAAACAACTCCGCTAATCAAGCTTCCCTCAATGGGCAGGCCCATCATTGTATAGGGAAGATGTTCGTTTTAATCACATTATTCAATCAGAGGTACTTTTAGTAAAACATAAACAGCAAAAGATTCTGCTTTGTTTGGCCTTACAGCTGCAGAGAGGTTATTAATCTATATTTATAGTGGGACTAGCCCCCCTTGGGAGAGTTCCCTATACCAATGAAACCATATATCCAGTACCAATCTCTCTCTCTCTCTGTCTCTCTCTCTCTCTCTCTCTCTCTCTCTCTCTCTCTCTCTCTCTCCCTCTCCTCAGTGAGGGTTTTGGACTGGATACTCTTCAAGAGTTTTTCTAGCTCCCAATCTGGGTAACTTAGTCCTTTTCAGGTGGGAGAAAGGGAAGTGATGGAGAAAGGATCACATGGAGAGAGTTCCTGGAAGAAGTGGGCTGGCTGACCTTTGAGAAGATTGAAATCCAGAAAAAGTTCTAGGCAGCCAAGGAGAAGGATGAAGACGTTTTGCTCACAGTGGGTTGAGGAATGGTCCATGGAAGATGGGAACACAAAAGCAGGGGTGAAAGCCTTTCCAAGAGAGGCATTGCCTCCTTCATCATTTTACCTAAATCTACATCAGACCTGCAGTCAAGGAACACGGGGTACCAGCTCTAGTGAAGGTCATTTCTTGGCAGCTCAAATATTTTATTTAGCTGTTACCTGCAAGCAGTTTCAGTGTGTGTGTGTGTGTGTGTGTGTGTGTGTGTGTGTGTGTGTAAAATTGCTCATATGTGCACCTGGCTAGTCTTAAGTAGACCAGGGGCTGTTTTCACACAGTAAAGAACGTTGCCTTTGCTTTATAAAGCCTGTGACTGAGAGAGGTCAGGTCATGTTGTCTGATGGTGCATAATCCTTTTTCATTAAACCTTGGAAACATCTGTTTTTCTTCAGTCTGCTTAAAGGTTTCACTTTATTAGATATTGGTTAATAATTACCGAGTAATTTGCCATTAAAAACAGGTGCTCCTCCCCAGTGCTTAAAGCTATGAGCTTTTGCTAATGGGAGAATAACAGTGTCTAGATACAAATTGTAGCAATGTCCCTGAAAGGGAGGTTCAGTGGAATGGATGCCAGGGAGCCATCTGTGACCCCTGAGGTTTTTCCTATTGAAATGCTACTAAAATCTGTTCAAGATCAGTTGGGTTTTAAGGAGGGTGATGCTAGGCTCCAGCAATGTGGAATTTCCCATTTGGCTGACTGAAAGAGCTCGAACAATAAACTCAGTATGGTACTCCAGAAGTGTGCTCTTAAATCCTCTGCTTGCTGTCACCATCAATAGGATAGATGGCTCTTGGACTCTGAGGGAGACAGTGAACTTCGTACCCTTAAACTTGACCTTCCATGAACAGTAGGCATCTCTAGCTTATATTATGCCTTTACGGTGACTTACGCTCTCAGGATAGTCTTGTAGTTAAGTTGCAAAAGAAAAAAAAATACAACCATTATCAGCCCACACTTCTATCTCCCCTTTATAAAAAAATCTAGTGGTTAAACATCCATTACTCTAGTCTAGCAGGGAAGGGATGTTTCTATTGGCTGTTGATTGTAACTTGTGAATGTAAGTTTCATAATATGATTCCTTTTAGTACATAAAAACTCTGAAATCAGATATCTCTCTCTCTATATTTTTATTTATTATAGGTATTGTTATTAGGTTATAGTTGAATCATAATTTATTGTGGATATTATTATTATAGGTTATATTAATATTTTATGTTATCCCAACATCTTGCTCAGTACCTGGAACACAGGAACTAATTAGCAAATACTTCTTGATTGACGGTTATAAAAAAAAAATTAGGTCTCTGTCCCCATTCCTTGATATTTCAGGTAGTACTGTTTTTTCAGGGATCTCTCATCTGTGTCA
>CM053769.1:246777167-246809051 GCA_028658325.1 Potorous gilbertii
TAGCTTTACTTTCCACAAACTTCATCAAGTTTCTCATTTGTTTTCTTTGACCTGCCAATATTTTTCTTCTTCTTGGAGTTCTGTGAACTGTGTATTTGTGAAAGAGTATTAGTGATGACACACCTCATGGCATCACATAGTAAAGTTTCCACATCTGTTTAGACCCTTTGTGTCATGTGAGAGCTTTGGCCACAAGGGTGATGTTATAACTAACAAACTCATGTTCACAAAGGGCATTAAGGCTTGCAAAGTCCTTTCTTCACAACATGCCCATGAATAGAAGATGAAAGAATCAGCATCCCCACTTCTCATTGTGGAAACTAAGATCCAGAGAGGTTGAGGGAGTTATTCATGGTCACAGACAATGAATTATAGACTTGGTATTTGAACCCAAGGTCTTGACTCCTAATGCCATGGCTTTTTTCCCCCACTATAAAACACTTACGATGAACCTTAGCTTCCCCACATGACAAATGAAGGGAGTGTACTTGTGCCTTCCAGTTCTGACTTTATGTGGTTCTGTGTGTTCAATGTCCATTCCTGGAGCCACATGGCTAGAGGGGGTAAAAGGATCACCTGGGTTTCTTGGTTGTTACTGTTATTGCCACTGTTATTGTTGATTTTTGCATTTCCTAGAGGTTAACCATGAACCAGGGTATGGTAAATCCATCGTTAGGACTAGGAGGAAAATATTGATTTCATAGTAGAACCAAATTGAAGATGAAAAGTATTCAGTAAAAAAAGTTAATGTCAGGACAAGATGTGGAGATTGTATCAATAGAGGTTCACAGGATCCTAGAGTTGAAAGGGACCTTAGAGGTTATTTAATTCAACCCTTTAGTTAACAGATGAGGAAATGAGGCTAGGGGAGGGGGATTGATTAGCTCAAAGTTACACAAATAGAAAGAGGAAGAGCCAAGATTCAGTCTCTGAACTCTTGTTTCCTTTATCTGAATCTCCCTTTCTCTTCTTCCTTTCATTCTTCCTGTCCTTTTCAGTACTGAGTATGCCACATAGATTTCCCTCTTTTCATTTTAAGTGTTTCATAAAGTGGGATAATTTCTAAATGTTTAACTTTTTTGATGGATTGAACTATTTTTGGTTCAAGCTGTCTAAAAACTAAAAGAATGATTTATGTAGAAGAAACTGTTTTCTGTATTCAACCTAATAACCCACAGTAATCAAAGAATAGTTTTGAATAGATAAAATTGGATGGTTATAAGTAATAAACAATGTGACATCCTTTGATCCAATGCTGTATTTATGTATGGGTAGTACTAGTCTGAAATACAACTTGAGTGAAGAAAGAGAACTGAACCACTACTTATTTGGAGTCATGGAAGTTTTATTTTCAAAAGGGGCCTTAGAATCTATGTCTTTCATTTTACAAAAGGGGACATCGAGGACCAGGAAAGGATATATAACCTAACAACCAAGGTCACCTCACCTAATGAGTAATAGAGCTGGGGCTAGAATACAGGTATTTTTACTGCCATACTAAGCGGTGCTGCTTCTAACAGTGTCTGCAAAGTATCATTGCAAGAGCTGGGGGAACCCCTTGGGATTATCTAGTTCAATCCCCTCATTTTATAGATTAGAAAATTGAAATCCAATGACTTAAACCTAAGGCTCGTCATATAGTTAGTGTTAGTAACTAGTAGAACTACGATTTGAACCAAGCTCTGTTCCTCCTACTTGTGTGACCTTTGACAAGTCATTTAATCCAGTGATACCAAATTCAAATAGAAACCTCTCTGTGGGCTGTATATTGACTCAGAACACCACAAATTACCATTATCTGTGTTTTAATGTAATTTTACTTATTTTATTAAACATTTCCTAATTGCATTTTAATCTGGTTTGAACTAGACTGGGATGTTTTGCTGGTCACATGGGGCTGTGAGTTTGACACCTTTGATTAAATTTTTTCTATGTTTCAGGTTTCTCATCTCGAAAATGAAAGGGTAGGAGTAGATGGGCTCTGAGATAATCTTAAAGGTCTAGGTATTATGGCATATAGAAGGTAGATGACAGGACTTAGATTCAGAAAGATCTGGATTCAAATCCTGTCTTCCATACTTATTGAATGTGTGATACTGGGCAAGTCACTTAACATCTTTCAGTTCCAGTTTCCTCATCTGCAAGTGTGGACAATAGTATCATTTACCTTATAGAATTAGGATTAAATGTGTGTGTGTATGTAAATGTATACATATATACATTTATGTATACATGTATGTATACATATATATACATATATACATTATATATTATGTATACGAATCTCAGCAAAGTGACTCATCCAAAGTCATGCTGATAGTAAGTAGTAGAGCCAGAATTTGTACTGCATTTCTCAGGCTCTAAAACCACTGTTGTTTTAATACATAATATGTATTATGTATTAAAATGTATAGACATTTATGTTTATACATATATACATTTAATCCTACACATATACTATATATGTATATACAGATATATATTCCCCCATATATATGTATATGTCCCCTCCACATATATGTATATTCCCTTCTGAGTGACTGTCTTGTCATGGTGAAGGGGCTCGAGTAGTTCAATGAAGCTCTGAGCAATGCCATGCAGGGTTATCTAAGATGGTCAGGCATAATAGGGAGCTCTGACAAAAGGTGATCCACTGATAAGGAAAGGACAAATCACTCCAGTATCTTTGCCAAGAAATCCCCATGGATATTATTAAAGTACTAAAAGATATGACATTGGAAAATGAACTCCTCAGGTCAAAAGGGTCTGATGTACTATGGGCCATCGAGTCATGAAGAGTCAGACACAACTTAATGACTGAATAACAATTGTATATATTTGTGTGTATACATATATATGTATGTGTAGTATTGGTGTATGTCTCTCTCTATATACATACATATATATATGTATATATGCTTTGAAACAATAAAACACCATAAATATTAGCCATTGTTATGATGAAGATGATTGCATGACTTAAAATCCTTTGCTCTTTCCATGCTTACTTGGTATCTGGCCACGTATACCCTAAAAAAGTCCTGAAAAAAAATCCTCATTGAGTGCTACAAAATAAGGATCATAATATTTAGAGCTGGAAGGGACCTTAGACATTCTGTCTTCAATTCCTTCATTTGACAGATAGAGAAACTGAGTCCCAGCAAAGTGACTCATCCAAAGTCATGCTGATAGTAAGTAGTAGAGCCAGAATTTGTACTGCATTTCTCAGACTCTAAAACCACTGTTGTCATCCCTCACTATGCTTTGCTGTCCACATGCCCTTCACTGGCCCTGCCCCTCCTCCCATCCTTTTTCTTTCCCTTGTCACAGAGTCAGATACTTAAAGAAACTCCAAGTTATAAGGGACATTAGAAATCACTTATTTTAACCTCCTCATTTTATAGATGAGAAGACAGAGAGCTGGAGAGTGAAAGTGTTTTTTTCTAGTATGTTGTACCAGTAGAAGAATGAAAGTGTTTGAAAGAATTCTGAATTGTCATGTGAGTTTGAAAGAATAAGATAATTTATTCTGGGATTTTAAGATTGTCCAATTCGATAAAATCAGGGGCCTCTTCTCTTCATGCACAGCACAGAGTGGATGAACTCCAAAATGTTACTGTATATTCTGTGGGAAAACAGGTCTCTTTAGTGTTTCCCAGTCAGTAGTGACAGTCTGTCTTCCCCTAGCTTGGTGCAGAGGGTCAATTTAAATCCTCGGAAGTGCCAAGAGCTCCATCTGCTACTCCATCTGAAATGGGAATATTTTTGCTCTTTTTTAATCTTGATTTGGACTTTCAGTGTTTATGTTACAGCCCCCAGCCCAGATGCCAATAATGAGAAAACTGTATTAAGTGATAAAGGGAAGAACATAGGCATGACAATGAAGGCTGGAGGAGATAGCAGATAGGAAAATGGAAGCCCTTGCTGGGAGTAATTCCCAACTGAGGTGTGGTGGTGAATGGCAGGCATTTTCCTAAGAGAGGCCAGCAGTGATCGACCCTAATCCCACACATCTGGGAAAGTGTGGGTCAGAGCAGCCCTGAAAGCTGTGCCAAAAACACCTTAAAGATATTCTCCCCTCCTCTCACCCTCCGCCTGAAGATTCAGATTGTTCTATGGCTACAGCTGCTGTTTATTAGCAATGCTCATATTTTATGTATGCTAGTCAGAGAGAGGAATGTTGGTGTAATGCACAAAATATTGGAATCCACTGATTGATTGCTTCATGTCCATGTGCAAAGCATTCCACAACAAGTGGAAAGGATCAAACAGTATTTCAGAACCTTAGAACGTCAGAACTGGAAGGAAGCTTAGAACACAGAACAAAGAAGGGTAGAGATGGGAGAAACATCTAAGAGATGATCTAGACTTCATCCTTCAGAAGAGGGAACTGAGGTCCAGGGAAGGGCAGTGATTTTCCCATTTTCCCATTTCTGTTTTTCAGAATACAGAGTATTCATAGTTTGCCCATGTCTGGAATTTTTACTCTTCAGATACTTTCAGGTAATGTGATCTAATGGAAAGAATATCAAATTTGAAATCGGAGTTTCTGGATTTAAATTCTGACTTTACCACATATAGTATGACAATTATATGTTCTTGACAACCATTTAATCTTTCTAGACAAGTTTTATTATGTGTAACATGAAGGGAACGAGGCTGAATCACCTTTAAGGTCCCTTATAACTCTAAGTCTAGTATGCCGTGATCACATTAAGACACAAAATTTAAATAGCTTCCCCAGTGTTAAGACCCTTAGATTCTATCAAAGCCTCCAACTCAAATCCCCTGACTCTCAAAGTACTTTTTCTATGACCCTATATAATTTTTCTCATAACAAAATTAAAATTTGAATTTGGGGCCAGAGATCTTGGTAAAATCTAAGTTTAATTTTGTTTTTAAAAAATGATGTATTTTGAATCAGTTAAATATGCATATATTTTTATAGGGATCAAAAACTTTGATATAAGGCATGATGAGATTAGGGTTAGCAGTCTTGGGTTGGGATGGGAATAGGAGTACTTAAATCGATAAAATGGCAGATATATCAAAATGTTTAACTGAATGCTATATACAAAATTATATAGAAAACTTTTTATTGTCCTAACTAAAAACTAGTTAAGGTAATAATTAATTAAAGTGATAAAATATGTGATAATTAACTTGGTTGGAATTAAGCAAAAGCTATTAAAAATGGAAAAAATATATATTGATTGTATTCACTGCACATTCAATGTGTGTGTTCTGTCCTCTTGATGTGATCAGAAGAACACATATTTCTGAGAAGTTGCATTTATTTGAGACCATTTCATTATCTTTATGTTCATGAACTTTTTTCAGTGCCTTATCTATAGTCATTGAAATAGTCCCTAGAGCAGAGTCTTAACTTTTTTTGTTTGTCATAGATGTCTCTGGCAGTCTGATGAACCTGTAGTCCTCTCCTGATCTTACAAAATTCAAAAAACTTATAATTGAGAAATTTTTTTAACTAAAATAAAAATATCTCAGAGAAAAGAATGTTTTTAAATTCATAAAATACATAGGATCACAAAGACTACCATTAGTTAAATTAAAGTGAAAAATTACCAAAATATATATTTTAAAAAATTTAGCCCTCGTGAGAAAAGGCACAAAGAATTGGGAGTGAATTGATTGTTTGCTCCTTTGATTTAATAATCCTATCTGGAATGGAGAACAATTTAGGGACCTGACACAGTTCTCTCCTTGTGCTTTTTGATACTTCCAAAGATCTGTGATTTCATTCTTGTCAGTACTGTGATCATTGTATCCTAATGTCTCCATTCCTTAGAAGATGCCTTCAAGAGGTTTTGTGGCTGAACATACTAATTTTGGGGTTTCTAGACATCTGGTAACAAACCTCTCCATACTTTCTTTAGGTTGGTCTTTGGAAAATAGACACCCAGCCAGTCAATGGGTCTACCCTTAAAGACTTTTAACTTTGGAAGGGCCTGCTAGAGCTTATGTTCAAAGCCTTTGAGGAAGAATTATCTCTATGCAATGATAAAGTATTAAAGAGGGACTTTAGTGGAGGTATCCTTTGCTTAAGCAGAAACAAGAACATAGAAACTGACTTTGTTTCTTCTTGATTCTAGACTTTTGGGCCATAATTCTTAGCCTGACCTTTAAGGTCTTCCACAATTGGGCCACAACATACCTTTCTAACTTGGTACAGCCAAGCTATCTTCTTTCATAGTATTCCCCTTCACCAGCTTAATGCCTTTGCCCAACTGGATTATTTTCAATCTTCCAAACCCATTTAATGTTTCCCCACCCATGTCTGTCCATTCACATAATTTCCTATGCCTATAATATTGCCCCCACCCCCACCATTTTAGTCTTTTGTAATATTTCAAGATCCAAATCTAATGCCATTACCTCTATATAAACTTCCCTTATCCTCCTAGTCAGAGATGATATCTTCCTCCTCAAAACTTTCATTGCATCTTTGAATCTTGTTGTACTTCTCCAAGTCATGGGTTTCCCCTCCTCTTTCTTTACCCCTTCCTCCTTCTCCTACAATGACTAGTTAGCTGCCAAGCGTAGTGCTTTACAAATCTGATCTCACTTGGTCCTCACCACAGCCTTTGGAGGTAGGTGTTATGAGGGTCCCCATTTTGCAGAAGTAAAAGTTTAAATGACTTCCCCAAGGTCATGCACATAATAAGTAGCTGAGGCAGGATTTGGACTCATGTCTTCCTGATAACAGGCTCAGTGCCATTATATGTTACTTTAAATCTTAATCTGTTTTCATATTTGATGCCCTTTATTTTATTATAAGCCTCTTTAGGGCAGGGGCTCTGTTTTACTCATTTTTATCTCCTCCTCAATGCCCAATATAGAGTCTTGCCCATTGTATTTTTTAATCAATATTTGTTGATTGACTGAGTTTGATTTTTTTTTTTTTAGGATAGACTGCATGCATTTTGGTTCCAGATGTGGTTTCATGGGCAAACTTAGCCCATGAAATCACATATCAACCTAAAAAAAAAATCCTCTTTGTAATTGATCCTTCCATTCCAGACCTAGATAGCAAACATTTTTATAACATGCTAACAATGTTGTTTTCTTTTCTTCCTTTTTATTGAATCCAGTAAATTCTTCCCTTCCTCCCTCCATCCCTCTCTCCCTCCTTTCCTTTTTTCTCTTCCTTCCTTCCTTCCTTCCTTCCTTCCTTCCTTCCTTCCTTCCTTCCTTCCATCTTTCTTCTCCCACCTTCACTCTTTTTCTGTCTCCTCTTTTCTTTCTCTCCTCTTTCTCCAATTTGCTTCTCTCTTTTTCTTCTTTTCTCCCTCATTTCTCCCTTCCTTCCCTTGCCTGTCATTTAATTTCTCTGTTTCAGTCATTATCTGTTCTCATCCCCCACAAAAACAAGTCAGCTTTAACCCCCAGATGTTGGCTGTGTGTAAGCAATCTTTGCCCCACAGAAGACTTCCTCTGAGAAGTGACTAACTTTGTCTTCAACAGCAGGTGTCACTGCAGTAATAGGAAATCCCGCCTCTTCCAGGGGATCAGGCCAGGGAGGCAGATTTTTCCTCAAAGAAGAAAAGAAGCGACATTAGACACAAACTTGGCAAAAGCCGCCTCGAAATGAATGCGAAATTCAATAAAACACCGTAAATTATCTGCATGACTTTAAAAGCTGGGCTGACAGATTCTAGCACCCTTCCCCCTGGAAAAAGCACAGCTTAACGGATCGCATTTGGTAATTGCTAACAATCTCTCCATAATCCTGTAACATAAATAACTTCTTTTCAAATATTAAAAAGAGCAAGGAATTCACCGCCGGCCGAGGCTGCTGCCCTGGGCTAGGCAGACTGGAGGGAGCTGGGTTACCACCTGGACGTGTCAAGGCTGACTTGCCAGAGAACACTTTGGAAAATTGCTAAGGGTGCAGCTCTGTGGCTGGGTGGTCAGACTGAGGACTGGGAGCATTGAAATGCCCTCAACAGTCACTGAAATATGCACATGGGAAGCCAGGATTCTTTCTGAGAGACTTTGACAACACCCACTAAAGCCTATGGTAGGAAAAATCAAGGGTGAGTTTTACATAGATTGCTGATGTAGAAAAGAGGGGAGAGAGAGAGAGAGAGACAAAGAGAGACAGAGAGAGAGACAGAGACAGAGAGAGAGACAGAGGGAGAGAGAGAGACAGGGAGAGAGACAGAGTGAGACTGAGAGACAGAGAGAGAGAGATAGAAAGACAGAGAGACAGAGACAGAGACAGAGAGACAGACAGAGAGCGATAGACAGAAAGACAGAGAGAGAGAGAGAGAGAGACAGACAGAGAGACTGAGAGACAGAGGGAGAGAGACAGAGTGAGACAGAGAGAGAGAGAGACAGACAGAGAGCGATAGACAGAAAGACAGAGAGAGAGAGACAGACAGAGAGAGAGACAGACAGAGAGACTGAGAGACAGAGGGAGAGAGACAGAGTGAGACAGAGAGAAAGACAGAGAGAGAGACAGAGAGAGAGAGAGAGAGAGAGTCATTTATATAAAACTTCTTGGTTTTGTGAACCTTAATGACTTGTACAGTTTCCTGGCAAAATACTAAATAGTGCTGACTTTTAGTTATGTTTAGTTAAATCTAAATATATGGGACTAGAAGAGCTATCACCTCTCTCTGGGCCTTTGCAGGGACTGATCCTTTATGTCTAGAATGAACTCCCTCTTTCTTTTGCACCTCTTAAAATCCCTTGATTCTTTTTCCCCCCCAGAACTTTCCTTTGCACTACCTTCTATATAAAGTCTTTTCTGATCTCATTAACTGCTAATGACTCTTCGCTCTAAATTTACTTTGTACATACTGTCTTTCTGATGGAAATGTTGGAAAATCTGTTCCATTTTTTATCTGTCTGCTGTTATCTATTGTCCTAATTTAATTTATATTCTTGAGACTATCTACTTCACTTGGTTCAAAAACCAGGATTCCTGTAATCTCATGTTCTTCTCCATTACTTCCTACTATTTTATTAAATGACACTTTACTTAATCTTCCATTATTGTTTGTAGGGTTTCCTAGGAGTTTATATCCTGAAGTGTATAAGGATACACAGGTCAACATGTGAAAGGTAATATCTGAAGAAATGTTGCTTTTGTCTGCCATATCTCTCCTCTTTGCAAAGATTTATCTCTACAACATCTCTTATCTGTATCCCTTTATTTCTACTCACATTACCACCACCCTAGTTTATGCCTTTATCCCTTCTTGCCTGGATTAATAAACAAAATAAATAAATGATATGTAGTTTGGATCTCGAAGAGTTCCAGAATGCCTCACTATCCCAAGGTTTTAGCGTGAAGTATTTTGGGTAATCTTAATTATACAAATATGATGAATTTCTATCTAGTACATTTTCTCCTGACAAACAATGAGACATAAATCTAATATCAAAGCATATAATCAAGTTAGAAAAGCAAAGTACATATCAAGAGAAAATAACACTGAACATAAACTTCTATAATTCTTCCTTTGAGATCCATATAATTACTCTGAGAGGGAGCGTTCCAGACAGCTCACATTCCTTGGGGTGAAACTCTCCTGGCTCCATCTCCCAGCAGGCATCCATGTTTCATTACTACTCCATTTAATATCTACAGTTACCGTAGTCTTGTGTCTTCAAACCTGCTCCCACTCATTGCTACTTTATAGAGCTCTGCTGTCATTTATTGATGAATCCCATCTCTGTGAGATGTTACTATCTCCTAAAGCTATCTATATTTAGCGATTGACTATTCTTTTCCCTCTAGGAAAGTATTCTCTCTAGAGGTCTCTCAGTCTCTGTCTCTCTCTCTCCCTCTTTCTCTCTGCTTACCCAGGGAAAAGACCCTCAGAGCGAATTTACACATTTAACTCTTCTATCAGTCAGGCTCACTGTTATATCTAGCACATAAAAGATTCTCTCAGGTCAAGAGCTCTTCTCGCCCCCTTCCTCTCCCTTTCCCTTTCCATCCTACCACAGTCGCCATGCTATTGAGAATTCCCTCAAGCTCACGTGACACTTAGGTTGGGGCCTTTAAATTTACTTTAACCCAACATTGTTCCTTGGGCTACTAACACCAGAGCCATGCACATTGTCTTGGAGCCTTGACAGCCCTCAAGAAGCACCCAGTTAGGCTGTAATGGGTAACTTTTGCCTGTATTCTTGTAGCTAAGGCCAACCTGCTCCCTCTTCTGTTATTTCCCCCAAATCAGTAGTCTGGGGAAATCACAATCAGAGCACAGGTACAGTATGTAGATAAATATCAAACACCTATTAATTTGCATATAAATGAGTTTGAAGTTGAGGACTGCTGATAATACAGATTTGGCAAAACCAAAGCTGTAAGAATAGTATCACAATCGTGTCTGTTGTGTACCTGATATGTCAACCAGAATAAAGCTAGTTGACCTGAAATTGTGACTATACATGCACACACACCTTATAAACATTAATTCAATTTGATTAAACATTTATTAAGCACACAGTATGTACAAAGTTCAATGCTAGGTGCTGCAAATTCTAAAATGATGGACAATATAGTCTCTGCCTTCATAATATGTGGCAGTTGTGTGTTTCCTTTCCTGGAGGTCCTTTAGCAGAGATTGCACAACCACTTTAAGGTATGTTATCATGGGGCTTCCTTTCAAGTGGGACTAGGTGGCCTTTGACATCTCTTTCAAACCTCAAATTCTGTAATTCTCTGATTACTATAGCTCTAATTTACAAAGTATTTGACTTCCATCATCTTACTGTGCCCATGGTCACCCATCTCCTAACTGTCCAAGATGAGAATTAAACCCAAGCCTTTCTGCCTCCAAGTCCAACACATTATCCATTATACAATGCCAAGCTATTGATGCAGAAAGAGGTATTTGACATATGCACACATGGAAGCAGTTTGGTATAGTAAAAACAGCTGGAATTTAAGGCAGAGACTTGAGTCCGATTCCCAATTTTGACATTTGTTATTTATAGAAACTTAGGAAAGTTACTTTTCCTCTTTGGGTCTCCATTTTCTCATCTGTAAGAACAGGAGGTAGGACTAGAGAGAGGTGTCAAACATGTGGCCCACTGTGGCTGTAAGTCTCTGAAGCGTGGCTAGAAACAGAATAAAATGTAATTGGGAAATATTTAACAAAAATAAATAAGAATGCAATGGAACATAAATAATTTTAAAATGTGGTTTTCTAAGTCAGGTATCCTTATGTATCATTTAGCAGTCTCCTTTCTATTTGAATTTGATACCCTTGGGTTAGATAATCTTTTAAATACCTTCAAGTTTTGAAAAGCATGAATTTACTTACTTGTAGGCAAGCTTTCTAGAAATAGTCCTCAAAAATAGCCCCCCATGTTCTTCAAAGGGATTGGGTGACTCTTTTTCAGAGGGTGGCATCACTGGGAATTGAGGGAAGGCATAAGAATTTATTAAATGCTTTCTATGTACCTGAAACTGTACTAAGCCCTCCACGAATATTTTATGATTTGGTCCTCCTACCGATCTTGTGAGGTTTGCTCTTGTTAAATTGTTTCAGTCATGTCTGACTAGAATTCCATTCAGAGTTTTTGGGGCAAAGATACTGGAAGGATTTGCCATTTCTTTTCTGGCTTATTTTACAGATGACAAATTGAAGCAAACAGGGTTAAGAGACTTGACCAGAGTCAAACAGCTAGTTTCTGAGGCAAGATTTGAACTTAGGCCATTGTGACTCCAGGGCCAGCTCTCTATCCACTGTGCCATCTAGCTGCTCCCCGGGAAGTAGGTACTATTATTAATATCTCGATTTAACAGTTGAGGACTCTATGGAAATAGAGTTTTAGTAACTAGAAGGTTACACAGTTATTTAATAATAACTGGGAACAGATTTGAACTCAGGTGTTCCTATCTCTAAGCCCAGTGCTCTATCATTCCTCCTGGAAAAGGGGTCTACACCAGGACCATGTTGGTTTTAGTGGTTATGTTTGATCTTGAGGCCTCCACATAGGCATTTTAATCAGCTTGAAACTATTTCAGAGAGAACCAGACATAGCATTTTCTGGACTATCTTTTCTCTCTTTCCCATCCCGTGAATTAATATCATTCATCATTTCAGAGATATTAAGAATTGGCCCATTTGCTTGAAAGTGTGGAAGGGATTTGCTGGGGCTTTAATGTATCTCCAAGGGCAACTCATATTGTATATATTTAAAGACGGCTAAAGCCACAGGAGGGCTTAAAAAATTGTGTATTTATGAGTATATCCTTAGCTTTCTTGACTAACAAGTCTCAGAAGTATGAATCTCTATCCGATATCTATAGCAGTTTTAGGAAACCATAAGCATTCTAAACAAGTTACTCATCACAGAAGATACATTTTGGATATGGCCTTTATGGGAATGAGTACTGAGTGTTACTTCATCATATGGGCTTTTTTGATTGACAAGTCTCAGAAGTATGCATCTCTATCCTATATCTGTAGCAGTCTTAGGGCACCGTAAATATTCTAAACAAGTTATTCGTCACGGAAGATACATTTTGGACATGGCCTTTATGGGAATGGGTATGGAGTGTTACTTCATCATATGGTATCCTTTGGAAAGGGTATAGTTTGACATGTAAAAATGAGGTTGTTAGTTTAAAATGTGTTTCTGTGAGTGTTGGCATCATCCTTTCCAAACATAGTACTTCATTTAAAATTCCAACATAATGAGATACATCTAAGAACTGTTTTTATAAGTCAAAGTTTACATACCTTTGGGCACATGCAAATTGCTTATTATGTGCTTTCCAAAATGCTGACATGCAGTTTAGCACTTTCCTGAAGAATAAATGCATAGTACATTACATTTGCCTCATAAATACAGAAAAGCAGAAACCATAAGAATAGCTCATGTATTTATAACATCCTATCACTTAAAAAAATTCTATCCTTTCAACCATGCTTAGGGTTCAGTAGTGGAAAGATTTTCATTCATTTGAAGATGAGCAAATTGAGTCTTAAATAACTTGTCCAGCTAACTTGAAATCTAGTAGGTAGCAGAATATCTTAAAAATTAGTAAATAGACTTAGACCAAAGTAAATGAACTTTCAACTAAGTCTAGTGGTCTTTATCCCACATTAGCATTGCCTCCTTGATTTCATAAGTAGTAAGAAAAAAATGGGAGAAGAGTTGAGCATCAGAAAGTATCATAAAGCATATTCTCATCCCCCCAGGCTAACAGTCTAGGCCACACAGCTCATCCTAGAGAAAGAAGGGTTTCAGTGTTCCATCTGATAATTCACTAAATTCATCCTTCATTGGCTTTATGTAAACAACTTCTACATTCCTCAACACCCTGCAAGGCTATATTATAGAGGACATTCAACTTCATCATTTCTTCAGGAGGGACAGAAATACCAGGCAGTGCCTTCACCACATGGCCTGAGAGGCCCATCTGAGAAGCCCAACTGAGAGTTGGATATCATGAAACTGGAAAACTGACCAATTTAATCCTTACTGTATATTAATAAATCAGCATGAATAGTTGAACTTTCAAAGTCCCAACCATTCTCCTGTTTCAAAAATGTAGCAGGATTTTATTCTTCTCTCTTACCAGTCCAAGGGGCAGCTAGGTGGTGCAGTGGATAGAGCACCAGTGCAGTAGTCAGGAGGACCTGAGTTCAAATCTCACCTCAGACACTTGACACTCACTAGCTGTGTGACCTTGGACAAATCACTTAACCCCAATTGCCTCATCCTGGGTCATCTCCAGTCATCCTGATAAACATCTGGTCACTGGATTCAGATGGCTCTGGTGGAGAAGTGAGGCTGGTGACCTGCACAGCCCTCCTTCACTGAAAACAAAGTCAAATGCAAGTCATGTCATCATTTCTCTGATGTCACGATCTTCTTCAGCAATGAAGGATGAGCACACTTAACCAGTCCTGTAACCCTGATTGGAGGATGAAAGTTTGGGCTGGAGAGGGAGAGAGAATTTCCTGAAAAAGAAGAGGCCTGACTCATAGGATCACAGAATTCAGAACTAAAAAAGGACCTTAGAGGTCTTTAAATATAACCTTCTTATTTTAAAGATCAGGAAATGGTAGGTAGTTTGCCTACTCATGATCAATCAACTAGTAAGTGACTGAAGTAGGATCAGATCCAGATTTTCTATTTTTTAAAAACTGAAATGTTTTTATCATTCTATAGGTACTGATCAGATTACTATTGGTGATGCAGATTCTGCCTCAGAAAAGTTTTCATAGACATTTCTTCAAATATGTATAAAATTGAACATTATTTCCTTTAGGGAATACCCTCTCTCAATCAGATCAAAAAAAACTCAAAACTTTGAATTCACCTTGAACTACCTGTGTGTGTGTGTGTGTGTGTGTGTGAGAGAGAGAGAGAGAGATAGAGAGAGAGAGAGAGAGAGAGGGAGGGAGAGAACATTATGAATGTAACTATCTGCTGATTTATTATGAGACAGCAAATCATTCAGCAAAATAGAATTGCATTATTAGATTTTTAATTGGATTATTTTCAGATGTGGAGATAATACTCATTCTTTATTTTACAAAGGCTAAGACAAGGCTTAGAACTTGTCTGCAGCAAAGTTCAAGTAGATTATTTATTAACATAGATTGTTTTAAGCTATAGCTAAGTTCAATAAGTATTTATTGAGTAACTACTATGTGCAAGCTTCTTCTAGGTGGTGGCATTATTTGGTCCCTCATTTGAGTTGTGAAAATATGAAGGCCAGAGAGTTGAAGTTGCTCCTCCAGAGTTACACAATTAATTGTTTTTGAATTAGAATTCAGGGTGAAAGGTGCTTAGAAATCATCAAGTCTAATCCTCTCATTTTATAGGTGAGGAAAGTGAGTCCCATTTGTGTACTCTGAATCTATAAAAGTGTTTCATTTGAGGGCAGTCTTTGAGGCTGGGAACATTTAAGGGGAAAAAAAGTTTCATCTAATTACCTTCTGTAGAAAGAACAAATATTAATTAGCAGGGTAAGGAGAACAGGTCAGGATGTTGAATGTCAGAGTTACAAGACAGAATCACTGCTAATTTCTCATTAGAAGGACCCTAGAGGGTGTGCGTGTGAGGGTGGGGGGGGTGGCACAGAGACAGAGACAGAGCAAAAGAGAATGAATTAGCTTCTAATATCAATGTGGAGAAGTTTATACTGCTCCAATCAGGCTACTGCAAATTTACAAAAATAGATACTGCCTGGAGGAATTGCATTGAAGCTTTAGAGTCTTTGCATTCAAGTTGTAATCACCTTCTAGATGTCCTTCTTGTGGGACTTCTCATCAGGAAATGATTCTTTTTCTATGTAAAATGATGGAAATTTATATTCTCTAGAGAAATGGAAATTCATAGAAGACTACTCATGTGTCATGGTAGGTAGGTTTGCAAAAGATTTTCATTACATTGACCTTATGAAACCAGTACTGAACATATTACTATTCTCATTTTACAGATAGAGAAACAGAGATAAAATGAAATAATTTATTCAGAGCCACATAGGTACTTAGTAGCAGAGCTGGGACTTTAATCCTGGTCTCCTAATGCCAAGAACAATGCTCTTTCTGCTGTTTCGTGCTTATAAAGATGTCCAGATATAAATTTCCCCAAGTACTTTAACTAAGTTAACCCAACTACCTTGGCTTTTCTTGGCAATACACTTCAGGAAAACCTCAGGAAAAAAAAAACATAAGGTTCTTCATCTGTGCTTTGTAAAAATCAGTCAGTAGAGTCTTGGATGCATTTCATTGCTAAATGTAAGCTTGTTTGTTTTCAGAAATCACATGAACTGCACTGCCATATCCCACTTAATTTGATTATTTGTATGTTAAATGAGTGACTCTGTGAATAAAGGACTCAACACTGGACTAGGGTTCTAGAACTTTATTGTGTTCTCAGCTTTTGAAATATGTTTTATACATGAATAAGCTAGTTTCTGAGGTGGATAAAGCAAAATTTAAAGCTATACAGAATCTTCCAAAGAGAGAGTGGATAGATTATAGGAACATAGATTTAGAAATTGATGGAACCTTTAACATAGACTCAAAACCCTTCAATTTATACATGAGGAAATTGAAGCCAAGAGGATAATCATTAAGTCATTTGCCTAGGGTCACACAGCTGGAAAGTATGTGAGATAGGATTCAAACCCATTTCTTTCTAATTAAGACCAGTGCTCTATTCACTATCATAGGTTTGCAAAGTCGTGATAACTCCCTGGGAGGTATGGTGGTACTAGCTGAAATGATGGGTGGTGATGGTGCTACTAAGCCTCAAGTGCATTTGGTGGGTATTGAATAAAAATAAAGGAGCATAAGGAAAAAAAAAGAGAAGATAAGAAAATTTTGAAAAACCATTTGTATATGTTTCATCCATTGTGTAACAGAGTTAAAGTTGTAGTGATTACACTGTTTTTCAAAAAACACACAAAATGCAAGTTATACCCAATCAGTGGTCAAGTCTATCATCAGGTATTAACCTGTAAGTGTGGGCAGGTGAGTGTAGGAAGTACAGCATGATTCAGCAGGAATATGTTCCTGTAATGACTTGTTTACAATATGATACTATATGGTTACATGATGCAACATTGCATCATCAACATTTCAATGCAAGAACCACCCCACCCCCCAATTTGTAATAAATTATTCAATTTAGAATGTGTCATTTAAAAATATTTTATATAAGTTTTTGAAATAATGGAAATTTCAAAAAAAATGTTAAAGAAAGTAAATTTCCAGGGGAATGCTGAGTAATTGTGTGTGTGTGTGTGTGTGTGTGTGTGTGTGTGAAAAGGAGTATACTAGACCAATTCAGTTGTATGATAAGAAAATTGTTTGTTTTAGTTGTTTAGGGATGATACACATGTAATAAATGGAAGAACCAGGATCTGAATCTTGTTTCTCTGACTTCTATTCAGTGCTTGTTTCAAGAACCGAAAATTGATCAGAAGATTTTTACCACATGAGAATGGTCATCCTAAGATAAGAGGATCGATTACAAAAATTTAAGTTTTTTTAAAATACCTTTCAACCAGATGCCCTCTTATGGACTAGGAAAGCAAGTAATTGAGATAAATCCCCCCTTTTTAAGGTAGTCTCTGACACCCACATATAGGATCAAGGTATCATTTGATTTTTGATTTGTAAGGACATAAAGATCATGTAGTTCCACCCCATCAATTTACAGATAGGAAAAGTGAAACTCAAAGAATTAAAGTGACAGAATAAAGTTAACACATTTAGTAAGTGGAAGAGATTTTGTTTTGATTCATGTACTCTGGCTCCAATCTAATTTTCTTTATACTACACAACACATAGCAAATGACACTTACATTCTAGTAGGTCAATAAGATACCTATGCAGATAATTATAACACAAAATTAAAACAAGATTAAAATACTGAATAATTTCCATGAGGAAGGTTAGCATAACCAGATGAATTAGAGAAGGCTTCAGGGAAGCATTGGAATTTAAGGTAATCTTTAAATCAGAGCTTCTTAACCTGGTGTCCACAAGCTCCTACAATAACCATGGATGGATTTCAGGTAGGTCTGCGAACTGGAATAGACAAAAATGCATTTCTAGTTTTACTATCCTCAAAGTGGAGGGTGAAGCTAAGATGGTGAAGTACAGGTGATAACCCAGTCAAACTCTCCCAATATTCCCCTCCAAACAACTTCAAAATAACATGTCAAATCATGTACAGGAGCAGACTATTCAACCTGTCGACAAAAAGTTGGAGTGAGACATTTTTTCCAGCTCAAGACAACTTATGAGGTCAGCAGAGAGTTTGTGACACTGGGAAGGGGGCCATCCTAGAGCACGTGTGGTGTCAACACCAGACATGAGTCTTAGAGGTGGTTGCAACAACATCAGAAGCAGCTTTAGGAGCTCTCAGTCCAGAAATGGTAAGGGGATTATACAAATGGTCAGAGAGAGATTATAGGAGATTCATATCTGATACTGGGTACAAGACTGGTTGCTGTTTAGCAACACCATTGCCCATCCACAGTTCTGAGTTTCAGTTACAGGGTGGAGAGGAGTACTTATGGTTGGTCACAAGGGAACAGGGGCCCTGGTCATAGTTCCAGGACAGATAGGAATATTAGCACTTATGGTTGCAAAGAAGCAGGGAACTTGGTCAAAGTTTAAAGGCAGAGAGAAGCATTAGAATTTGTGGCTGCAGGGGATCAGGAACCCTTCTTGGATAAAGACCAGAGAGTAGACCAGAAAAACAGTGACTACACCTCTCCCTGGATCACACCATTTTGGGAGAACCAAAAACTTAAGAAATACTAGCTCTGAAAACAGCAACACACACACATACACACACACACAGTGTGAAGCTTGGGACATGCCTCCCCACCTTCAGGTGAGTAGACCCCAACTTTAACATAAAATTCAGTCAGGAAATAGGCTAGAAAAATGAGCAAACAGCAACAAAAGAACATGACCATCAGGGGCTATTACAATGACAGAGAAGATCATGAAACAAACTCAGAAGACAGCAACAATAAACAAAGCCTCAAAGAAAGCTGCAAATTGGACACATGCCCAAGAAAAATTCCTGGAAGAGATTTTTTTAAGAAGAGATGAATAATAGAGGAAAAATTAGGAAAAGAAATGAGAGCTATGCAAGAAAATTATGAAAAAAATTAACTACTTTAAAAAAACAAAACTGACCTAATAGTAAAAGAGGCACAAAAGTCCACTGCAGAAAAGAAATCCTTGAAAAGTAGAATTGTCTAAATGGAAAAGGAGATGCAAAAGATCACTGAAGGAAATAATTACTTAAAATTAGATTTGGGCAAGTGAAAGTTAGTAACTACATGAAACATCAAGAAACAATAAATTAAAGTCCAAAGAAAGAAAAAAAGAGAAGAAAATTCAAAATATCTCCTCAGAAAACCAAATGACCTGAAAAACAGATTGAGGAGAGAGAATTTAAGATTTATTGAACTAAGCTCAAACTGAAAACAAACATTTGCCACTTATTTAAAAGCACTTTCCAGATTCCATAGGCTTTACTAGATCACCAGTGATGGTCATGACATAAAATAAGTTTAAGAAACCCTGATTGAAAGTATAAGCTGGAATTCTCTAGCTGAAGAAGAGAAAGAATATGATAGTTACAGAAATGAAGTGAATGAAGACATATAAGCACAAATGGGTAAAGCATTATCCAGTTTGGTTTGAGTATAGAATGCATGGAGGGTGACAATGTTAAATAACTCCAAGAAGTTGGAGGTGGTTCAGGACTCTGGATGAAGATCATATAAAAGAAATAGAAAAAGAGCAATTAGTGATAGCAGAAGAATCATGAGAGTGTAGTGGTTGACTGTGAGGAGCCAATAGCAAGTAGGAGGGGGTGGTCAGCAATATCAAACACAAAAGAGAAAATAAAGAGGGTGAGCACTGAGCAGAGAACATTGGATTTTGTGATTAGAAGGTCATTGGTGAACTCAGAGAGAATGATTTGGATAGAGTGATGAGAATGGCAGAAGGCTAAGGAGAGGGTTGATATTGAGGAATTGGAGACACCGATTATATACAAGTTTAAAAAGTAAATCAAAGGGAGGTAGCACATTACTAGAAAGCCTGGACAATTCAAAGGAATATACTATACCCAATGTGTATATATGTATAAATACATATATGTACATATTTATATATATATTTGGGGAGAAATGAGAACGTTTGTAGGCAGATGTGGAGGAATTAGTGATGATGAAGAAATGGAAAGTACATGAAAGAGCCCTGTTGGCCCAAGATTCTGGAGCAGATGGCTTATTATTGTGTTTGTCCTTCATTCTTGAAGAGGACCATGACATCAAGAAAATGACATAACTTGCAGTTGAAGTTGACTTGAGTGAGGGAGGGCTGCGCAAGGTCACCAACCTCACTTTCTTCTCCTGAGCCATCTGGATCTAGTGGCCTGATATTCATCAGGACGACTGAAGATGGCCCAGAATTCAATATGAGACTGGCAGGGGAAGGGAAAAAGACTATAGGTAGGATAGATTTAGTATGAAGTAGTTCTTGATCCTTTTTTGTTTCTGGAAAAAAGGAGAAAAGAGAAAGCAATGATGTTAAGAACTTTTGAGAAATAATGGAGAAGAGTAGAGGAAATGTCCTACATATGGCTTCAAACTCCTCAGTGAAATTGGGGTCTATAGCATTTGGTGTGTTTTTGTTGGAAGGAAGCACTTGGGATATGGTTGTAGTGGTAGAAGAGAAGAAAAAAATGGGGCAGACATTAGGTAATGAGATAAACAATTCTTGTGGGTCAAGTAGAATGATTATTAAGTGAGATGGTATATCATTAGTTTTAGTGAGTGAAATCAACTTTACTTCACGGCTTCTTCTATCACTGCTAAGCAGCCTGAGGACAGGAGACACAAAACTACAAAACTGACTCTATAGATTGGCATCAAATGGCTCTGTGAAATGCAAGAAACTCAGTATGTTTTCAAAGCAATTTCTAGTTTGTAGAGACTGCTTAACTGTAGTGTTTGATGCCAGGATGGGTACGGTGGCATGACATCGTAAACCATGGCAAGGGCAGGTCTATGGTCCAAGTTGAAGCTTTTCAGGCTTGGGGGGAATCAGAAAGAGACCATAGTTCAGAACATCCTCTTGAGAAAGGAGACTAGAATTATCTTATGAAAAATAAAAATCCCGACTGTATTATCAGAAATGAATTTCAAAGTCCACAGGAGGAAAAGTGTCTAAAACTGAAATAGAGTCCAAACCAGCATCAATGAAGTTTTAAGTGAGCTAGTAAAGGGTGAAGTTGAGAGTCTAGTCCTCATGATTAAATGCAATCAGCTTCAAAGACTGGTGAAGATATTTCTCTGTCTACTGCACCCATTGGTAGGTGTTCACGGGTGAGTGAAAATGCACACATTTTGATAAATCATTATATAAAGCCTGCTCTGTCCTCTTGCTCTTCTGAATTTTCCTCAGCTGAAGAGTTCCCACCTTTACCTCATCGATTACTATAACAACATCTGTCATTAATCATGAGGTTTGAGGCAGCATAATATAATAGAAAGCAAATTCTCCTTGGAATCAGACACTCTAGATTTGACTTCCTGATCTAGGTATTAGTTGGGTGATTATCAGTAATCCACTTCTGCTCTCTGAAGTTCATTTCTCTGATCTGTAAATTCAGGATAATACTATTACTAATAATTCACAAATTCAGATAAGACTCCACAACATTTCTGTGGGTTTCTTGGAAGCTCAAGTGAAATAATGCATATGAAAATGCTTTGTAAGCATAGAGTAGTATACAAATGTCAGATATGCAAAAAAAAGTCCAAAGTACTTAAGAAACAACATCTTCATTTGGGGCTACCTATTAAAATTAACTAACAAAATACAAGAAACTGAACTGGGAGCTTTAATGAGGGTTGATAGGCAGGGATGATTTTGTGGTACATACATTCACCAAAAATTAGCATTTGTTTTCAGATTTTGAACTCCTCCCAATCAGAAGTTGTGAGCTATCTCCTTTCTTCTAGAAACAGAAGATGACTAAGCACCACTCCTTGCTGAATTTATTTTGCCTGTTCCTTTTTTCCTAATCAATGTGACTTTGGGCAAATCATTTCCTTTCTCTGAGAATCATTTTCCTTAACTTTATTTAGCATTGGTGAACTAGTCTTTGATGGCTAATCTTTGGAGCATAAACAAACATTCCCTGCTTGATGCCAGTTAAAGTGATCATGTGGAAATTTTTTGGGGGGGTCTGGTTTCTGTCTTTGTGTAATTGGTGTGTGAGACATGTACAGTCTGATTATTAAAGTTGGCTGTGGGGTTGGGAGGATTGATGACACAGGGCTGCCATGCCAAAAACGAGGAGATATACAAAAGGGATAGCTTGCCCCTATATTGATTCCTTTTTCCTTTGCAGTTGTGAAAAGGAAAGATTACTTTGAGATAGTAAAAGGGCTACTGCCCTGCCTCTCACTTAGCCTCAATGGCTCTGAGAACATAAATGTTTCTAACCACTGTTTTTGTTCTTTCTTGACCTTAGGCTAATGACATTTGGAAAGAAAGTGTTCAGGTGAGAGCTTAGGAGAGTTTGGGATATTCAGAGTGTCCATGGATAATTAAAGCTGGATGATTACAGTTTCTAAGTCTACAGATGGTGGAAATACTTGCAATGGATGTAGAAAGACAGTCATCCCTGGATGTGGTACATTTAGGGAGCTTGGCACCTTGTGATGGAAAGAAGCGACAATTATATACTTTAGGAAAGCTTGGATCTTGGTTACCTGGGACAGCAGCCCTCTCAGCAGCGAATTACATGTAAGAGGAATTTCATGAAGCTATAGGAAGGGAGAAAAAAGACTTTCAGTGCAGTAACTGAGAATTAACCCTTTGGTAATATTGTCCTTTACATGTGTGCCCTCATTATAATTGTACTTTAAGTTTTTGCCCACTCTCTTCTTAGACGTGTGTATTTATGGGTTTTGGGGAAAATGTTTTATACCATCTTGCTATAGCTTCTTACTAGAGGCAACTATAGCTTCTTAGTAGATACAACTTAGAGAATTCATTAAGGCTAACAGACTGATTATTAAGGGGGAGAAACATAGTAGGTGCTCATGAGTGAAAGTAATAGATATGGAAATTACATATTGGTGGTGTGTGTGTGTGTGTGTGTGTGAGTGTGTGTGTGTGTGTGTGTGTAGGCAGTGACAGAAACAGGGAGAGATGGGGAGTGATCAGCTACCTTTTGGGGACGTCAATGTGTGAGGTCAAGTGTGAGTGAGAGACTTGTGTCAGCCCCAGAGGGTTGCTACATATCTCAGTCTATGATTCTATGACCAACACATTATTCCTCATTACTTTGGCCAAGTCCCTTCTTGTTCTTGTACCTTAGTTTCCCTTTCTATAAAAAAATTGGAATCACATGATCTTTAAGGTCTCTTTCAGTTCTAATTCCTATAATTCTTTGCTCTATCTTCAGTCAAGGACAAAGTTCTCTAAGTAGACATTGGATCCTTTCTTCCTGCAAGAATCTGCAAAATTCCAATTATCTGACTAGTGAGAATGTACTTAACAATCAACTTTTTCATTTTGCTTCCTCCTAAATCGCTGGGCAGTCTCCCATTAAGTGATACCGTGAAGATTTACTTTACACAAGTCTTTGCAGCTTCTACTTCCTTTATTTACCTTCTGTTCTTGTTTGTTTGCATGTTTGTTGACAAAAAAGACTAAATAACCCAATACAACATCATGCCACTCAAAAATAAAACCCACAGATTCATCCTACTGGATGTTTTCTTTCACAAGCCGATAATGAGGTAAACACATACCTTGGTCTCCCCCTTCCTCTCCCATCACATACACCTGTTCGAGCACTGTTCCAATTACATCAGGCTCACTATCAGCTGCAGTCAGTGTGCCAAAACTGTTCCTGTTTTTCCATTCTCAAAGCTTGCTAATAATCCTTAGGCAAACCAAAATCTCACTCCAAGTAGCTTCTGCTGATAATGTCTGCTAACATAGATCTCTACTCTTCTCAACTGTCCACTAGGCCTCTTATTTGTATCATAATAATAATTCATAATTGTAAATTATTTAAGTTTTGAAAATAACATTCCTTTCAACAACCCTGTGTAGTAGGTGGTGAAATTATGAATATCCTCATTTTACAAATGAAGGAAACTGGATTCCTGAAGTAAAACAACTTCTCCATGGACAGCTTTTTTAAGACTATAAGCACCGAGAATATAAAGATAAGCAATTTATCTGTGTCTTTTTTGGTTACCTCTTTAATCATAGAATTTTTGGTTTTGTGTTAAAAATAAATACTTTGATTTCCTAATACTGAATCATTCTTGCATTTCTTGTATACATCTAATTTAGTCATCATAAAAAAGCATTCATATATGCTTCTTTAATCCTCCTTTAATGATTTTATTTAGATTTTTTGTGTCAATATTTATTATTAAAATTTATCCTCTGCTTTTTAGACATAAAAAAAGAGTTTGGTGGAGTGCTCTCTTTAATGATTATTGAGAAAAGTGGGTATAGCATAAGTATCAATTGCTCTCCAAAACTTTTATAGACTTCACCTCTATCTATGTTCAGTATAGGTTATGCCTGCCCCCTCCACCCTTGATCCTCCATCTTGTAACTATTTTATGGAATCAGTTACTTGACTTTGGTGCTCTCATTGAGAATTCATCACTAGTTCTCCTTTATTTCTTGCCAGGAGCAGCAGAGAGGTCTGTATATAATGTTGGTTGATTTGATCAAGGCCTTTGTTACTATCAGTCATGGCTTGTGGAACATCATGGCAAAATTTGGCTGCCAGTAGAAATTCATCAATATTGTATGCCAGTTTCATGATGACATGCTGCATGGGTTCTGTATAATGGATGATGCTCTTGCACTTTCCCAGTCACCAATGGAGTGAAGTAGGGCTATGTTTTTTACAATGATGTTTTCAGCAATGTTGTTGGACACCTTAAAAAAGGGTGAAAATGGTATCAAGGTCAGCTACTGTACTGATTGTAAATTATTTAACTTGAAATTATTTAACTAGATAAGCCAAGACTAAAAGTGGAAAGAGAATTGGAGACACTTTTTGTTTGAAGATGATTATTTACTCAGTGCAACCTCTGAAACTGAGATACAACGAAATATAGACTGATTCCCTGTCACTTGTGATAATTTTGGCCAGATAATTAACATCAAGAAAAAAGATGTTCTACACTAGTCACACCTCACCATCTGTACATGGAACCATTAATTATAGCAAATGGTAAACTTTTTGAATGCTATGCATATACTCACTTACTTCAGCAGTATACTTTCCATGAATGTACACATAGATGATCAGGTTGGTATATGCTTTGCAAGAGCAAATTCAGTGTTTGGGGGACTCTGAAGGAAACATAGGACAGAAGAGATATTTGGCTTCCAAATAAACTGAAGATGCACAGAGTTATTGTGCTGACCTCATTGTTTTGTGCCTATGAAAATGGAAGAGTGTATCAGAACCTACCAGGACACTGAATTGCTTCCATGAGAATTGTTGAAGGAAGACTCGGAGGATCAACTGGAAGGATAAGGTACCAGATGCTGAGATCTTTTCTCCACTGGAATTACTATGCCTTCAAACTCTACTGCAAAGAGCTCAATTTCAACCCCTTAGTTTTACAGATGAGGAAACTGAGGATCAGATCATTTAAATGACTTACTAGGGTCACATGTGTGCGGTGGAAGCACTTAAATTTTGGTCTTATGTTATATTCTTTTCTCACTGCTTCACACTTTCATTTTATAGATAAGGTCACTGAGTTTCTGAGAATTAGGTGGACTGTCCAGTCACCTGTCGTTAAATTGGACAGTACCTGAAACTATTCTCCCCGGACAATCATCACCCTTTGATAATTAGTGGTGTGTCAGAGAGAGGTTATTCTGTGAATAACCAAATGAATGGGTTGTGACAGCAATGTTAATTTTAAAGAAAGGTTACTCACTTGACTGGGCAGGGAGCTGCCATGTGAATGTTGGAACAGAATGCTGGAATTTGATTGACTGTTGTCAAGCAAGAGAAGAGGCAGAGAAGAACAGAGGGGAAATGAGCTGGTGTTGGGGGTGAATTTTCCTCACTCTTGTGCTCTGGCATATGGACTCACTGTGATATGGTGGAGCCCCATGGCTTATACAATGTAACCTCCACTGGCTAATCCTTTTCTACAATAGCAATTGGAATAAAAATCATTGCCAACGTTGTTTAATTTCACCATTCTAAACATTTTCTAGTCAATTGATGCATGTGCTATAGCTGAAGGTTATGTTGTATATTACTCTGCTTCTGGCTATAATTGCGTAGTTAGACTTCTCAATATGGTCAATTTATGCCTCAGAGGGTAAAGGCCCCAAATCTCAATGTGATGTTCCTTATGTTTCTGGTGAATTCATCCATACCACTGTTTGGGAATCCATTTTCATGCTTCACTGTCATACATTATGTGTCTTAGTGAAAATAAAATCCAATATGGTCAATTTATTTAGAAGTGCTGCATAAGTAGAATCTTGACAACTTTATCAGTCTGGAAAAAGAGTAGATACTTTAAATGTGCTATAGTTCAAATCTTTGAATTTTTAAACACAGCAGCTGATCTTTATTTCCTCCTGGTATAAACATTCAAAACCTTCAAATTATGCTCTAGATCCATTGGTGCAACACCAATGTAAAGGTGAATTGAATGGAAATGACACTCTCTCCTTGTATAGTATAATAGAATGCATCCTGCATTTGGATTTGGAAGATGTGCACTTGTATCCTCACTCTGTTACTTATTACCTGCGTGAATTTGAATGACTCCCTTAACTTCTCTGGTTTTCAGTTTTCTCATTTGTAAAGTGAAGGGGTTGGACAAGGTGATTTGTACAGCTACTTCCAGATCTAAATGTATGATTCCATGCAAGCTGGCTCCCAGAAAAAAAAAACAAACCTCCACAATTTTCCTTCAAATCAATTTTTTAAGGACAAATATAATTGAGGGGAGGCTTATAAGGAAGTTTGTGTAGACAAATGTCAGAGTCTATTGGACCCTCATAAGTGGAAATCTGCCTGTGTTGTGTTGTGTTGCAAAGGAGTTCACCTGGAGCAGAACTTTTACATGGAAAAACACTTTACATGTTATCTATTTTATCCTTTCAACAACACTATGAGGTAAAAGTTATCATTATGTCCATTTTACAGATGAGGAAATGGATATTGAAAAAGCTAAGTGACTGACAGGGCATAATGCTAGTGTCCCATTGAGGCAGGATTCAAACATTTTCTGATTCCAACTCCAGCACTCAAATGTATCATGCCAATTAGCTAAGAAGATGACTCTGTGTGTATGTGTGTGTGTGCATGCATGAATGTACATGCACACACACACAATAGAGAGAGAAGAAAGAAAGACTGATGATGTTAAGAATCTTTAATAATCAGAAAATAATTTAATTTAGCAGGGAGGCTAAAACTAGTTTAGACAATACAAATTCCAGCCTCACACGTTTTGGCTTAAGAAAGCATTTACAAAGCCTTTCTGAATCACATAATTCATAGCCGAATACATGGTTTAAAGGTGGGGTTCTTAACCTTTTTGTATAATGGAGACTTCTGACAGTCTAGTGAAGCCTATGGACTTTTTAAAACTGTAAAATAAAATGCAGATTTTTACAAAGGAAAACAATAATTGATATTTTACCTGTTCAAGTTCATAGACCCCTTGAAATCTATGAACGGAACCCTTAGGCGATTCATGGAGCCCAGGTTAATAGCCCTAGTTTAATGCTTGTTGCTGCAGAAAGCATCAATGAGTATCCGCCAACCTTTCACCAAGCTTTGGTCTCCCAATGACAAATGCAGGAAGCTGACACCTGGCAGAACTTTGATCTAAATTTAAAATATATAGAAAAGGTTTAATTCTGAAGAACCACTAGCTACTGTGAGATCAGTGGGTATAGGATTATTAAGAGGAAGCAAATTACTAACTACCATCTATGGGGAAAAGGATTACCGTGGGCAAGAAAGTATTTCCTTTGAAGGATGGCACCCAGCATGAAAATATTTAATTTCCCACTGCTTGCTTTTCAGGGTCTTAACAAGGGATCCCTTGGCAATCAACGCTAGATTGTTGCTTGAAAAATTGCAGTTTTAAACTTGAAATCTAGGGCAACTTTGGGGATGGGAGGACAAAGTTGTTAAGAGAGAATGAAACTGCTTTTAGTTTTGATGTGCTAAAGCTAGATGTGCTAGTATTTACCAAATAGTGTAGGTGAGCTTTTTAACAGAGCCATTAGCCTGAAAGTTGGAGAATCATAAGAGAAAACTCACCACCTGTATGTTTCCCAAAGGCTTTATTTTAAGCTGTCTTCCATTTCATCATTATATCATCTCACTTAGTGATCTCATCATCTCCCATTGGATAATTTATCGTCTTTATCCAGATGATTGCCAAGTTTGCCAATGTTTATACAGCCCTAATCTAGGACCCCACATCACCAACTTCCTATTGGGCATTTTGAACTGCATATCCTGTAGATGTTTCAACATGTCTAAAATAGAAATCATCATTCTTCCTAAACTTTCTTTCCAGTGCCCTTATTATTGCCTATATTCATTCTTTTATGAGGGATTTCCCTTGACCCACATAACTTAAATGCTTTCCCCCTTATTTTCCTCATGTTCATTCAAGACAACTCAAATCTCACCTTTGGAAGAAAGTCTTTCATCCTTCCCTTCTACTCTCTGTTCCCTTTCCTTTGCAACCCCCTTCTTAGCTGCTAGATCTTTTATCTCTAAGGATACCTTCCATTTACTTTTTATGTCTCTTTTTTATTTCCATGTGGCCTCCCCTATTACGATGTAAGCTCCTTCAGAATAGAGACTATTTTTGCCTTTCTTTATACCCTTTGAACTTAGTAAGAAGGAAATTTGAAGGTTATTTAGTCCAGTCCCTTGATTTTACTCATGAGGAAACTGAAGCCCAGAGAGTTTAAAAGTCTTAACCAAGTTAACATAGTTATTAAGTGGAAGACCTGGAACTTGAACCTGTCTGGGAATATTACATAAAATGTACTATGTGAAGCCTGAGAAGAAATTTGTCAGAGTTGCTTTTTGGAAATTGTGCTACTTTAAATAATCATAAATTACTCACAAAACTGAGCTCATCCAATAATTATTCATTATTAATAATTATTTTCCTAGTTATGTAATATGGACATAAATCACATAACACTATTATCTCATAATTGGAGATCACCCACAGGACAATGAAGAGACTCATGATTGGTTTAAGAAAGTTTCTCTATTTTACTAGTTATGGCTTACCTGGAAGAACTAGCATAAGATCTATGATCAAGGTTATGCATGATTGGGAAAAGGATGTATGTACCTTGGTACTCGTGTACCAAGAGTGAAAAATAGTAGAATGACTATACTTGGTATTGCTGTGGCATCCATGAAGTACATATTTTGAAAAAAAATTAAAATATAAAGCTTATTTTGATAAGTCCTCCAATGCATTGGGAAATTCTTTCTACAAAAGATCTTTCATAATTTCACAGATCATTACCAAGGAGTGTCTATAACTTCTGTATTTCCAAGGGGTCCCCAAAATCTTAGCTCTTCAAGTTTCAATCTATTAAGTTTAAAGCACTAAGACTTTTGGTACCCCCTCTTGACCACCCGGAGAGAAGTCATTGCCTTGCTTTTTAATTTGTATCTCAAGTACTTCATATACAGCTTGGCATATAACAACCACTTAGTGAATACTTATTCATTCATTCATTTATTCATTCATGGTTCCACTGAAAGATAACTAGTTATGAGTGTTAGGTATTCAAGGTCCTATGTGATTTCATTCACATGCATCAAGAAAGAGTTCTCTTTTTCCCTAAAAGTGATTGCCACATCACTGGCCTTAAATTCCTTTAAAAAGACAAACTTTCTGCTTCACAATTAGCAATGATTTAAAATAAAAAAAAGTCTTAGGAGAAAAATCAGGACACTACTACATCAAGGTAATGTGTTTGAGGGTAAGGGGAAAAAAGAGTTTGCCAAAAGTACTGAAGACAAATTTGGGGTCATAAGATTTAGATCTGGAAGATTATTTAGTCTGATCCCAACTTTTTATAGACAAAGAAACAGAGGCCCAGAGGGTGGCAGTAGAAAATGACTTGCCAAAGGCCGCGAAAATAGTAATTGGCAAAAGTATCATTTGAACTGAGGTCCTATGACTAAAAGTCAGTGCTTGATCTCTTGTTATCATCAGTTCCTATACAGAAGTAGGAATTTAATTTACTCCAGTATTTTACATAAAGTTGCATATGCCATTGGGTAATTTAAATGTCCTTGAAAACATTCTTCTAGATTGTTAGCAATCCATTAATCACCATTCCAAGAATTTAGAGTACGCCCCTTCAGAAGCTGTCTCATTGAAGAGTCATCCAACTGCCAACTTTGCATTTGGTCCTCAAGGTTATGGGCTGCCTTGGGAAGTAGTGGGCTTTCCCTCACCATGAGTATTCCAAGTAATGACCAGGTAATCACTTTCATAGAGAAAATTCTTGAGTTCTTAGATGTATGGGGTGAACTAATTAATCTCTGATGTACCTTCTAAGTCTGAGATTCGACAAGTTTTGTTTCAAATGCCTTGATGAGACCCTATATTATGCCATACCATTGCCTTACTCTACCAGTCTAGTAACTATGTTATATAAGGAAATGAGATTACTTTGGCCATTGAAGTACCTCTTGATGCTTTTTATTGATATCTTTTGCTTTTACATTATGTGCATTTACCATTATATCTTTTCCCTCACTCCCTATTAGAGAGTAACTACTTATAAGAAAGAAGAAAAACAGGAAGAAAAGAAAAAAAAAACAGCAAAACTACTCAATACATTGAAAATTTTTGATGTTATATGTTATGTTCAATCCATGGATAAACCCCAACCTCTGCATAGGAGTATGTGTAGAGTGGGGTGGGGGATGGGGCTTATCTTCTCATATTTCTTCTCTAGGACAAAGCATGTTCATTAAAATTTCACAGGAATCAGTTTGGATTGCCCTGTTGTAGTTCTTTCCATTTACATTGACCATATTTATTATTTTCTGTAACATAGTGTTATCTCATTATATTCATGTGCCACAATTTATTTATCGATTTCTCATTTTGAGGGTATCTACTTTTCTTTCAGTTCTTTGCTACCACTATAAGTGTAGTTATACATATTTTGATTTACATAGAGCCTTTATTTTTCTCAATGACATTTTTTTTTGGTGTGCTTAGCAGTGAAAATTCTGGGGTAAAGAGTATGGACATTTCAGTTCCTTTAACAGCAGAGTTTCAAATTGCTTTCTAAAATGGATATAGCAACTGACAGCTCTTCTAAGGATGCATTAGAATATCTAGCTTTCTATAATTTCTCCAACCTTGAGTATCTGAAAATTTTGTAATTTCTGCCAAGTAGCTGGGTGTAAGGTGAAATTTCAGCCTATTTTGATGTTCCCTTCTCTTATTATTAATGATTTGGAGTATTTCACATGATTTATAGTAGTCTATTTTTATGAGAACTATTCATATCTTTTCACTACTTGACATTTGCAGGATAGCTTTTATCTTAACATATTTCTTTTATTAGTCTACACACATTCATTATCTGATATAATTTTTTTCCTCATTTTCTCACTTTCTCTTTAATTTTGCTCATGAAAAGTGTTTTCAATTCACAAATTATCATTTTTCTTTTGTTAAGGCCTCTATCGCTTGTTTGATTAAAAAGTTAACTCTTGTCATTATGGATATATATGGTCTTCATTTCTAATTTTTAATGGTATAATCTTTAAAATTCATGTCATGTATTTATTTTGAATTTTTGTGAAATAGTATGTAAGATATTGGTTCATGCTTAATTTCTGCCAGACAGCTTTCCAATTTTTCTAGTAGTTCTTATAAAACAGTGAGTTCTTTCCAAGATAACTTACATATTAAGGTTTGTCAAACATTGGGTTTTGAATTCAGATATGTTAAGTTATTTATCTAACCTATTACACTGATCTGTTTTTTTATTCTTTCACCACTTTCAGATATTTTGATGGCTACTTCTTCACAATACAATTTAAGTTATATAAAATCTATCCTTTCTTTCTTACCTTTATTCTCCATCATTTCCTTTGATTGTCTAAATCAGGGCTCATTTACCTGAGGTCTGTTAACTTTCAAAAACATGCAATAACTATTTCAATATAATTGACTACCCTTCTAATGTTATATATTTTATGCTTTTAATGAGATATTTCACATTATCTTCCATTTTTTTCATTCTTTTGGTTTTGTTTTGTGATTTCTTGGTTTCTCATAAA
>CM053769.1:246809551-246828898 GCA_028658325.1 Potorous gilbertii
AGATCATGAAGATCATTTATTCCAATGCAATGATCTTTATATTTTATCTTAGAAGCAATGGAAAGACCCTGATAATTCTTAAGATTATAGGACCATAGATTTAGAGTTAGAAGGCACTTTAGTGGCCAGGTAGTATAATCTCATTTTATTTTATTTTTAAATTATATTTATTTTATTCTAAACTTAAGAAATAAGGCAAGCATTTCCACAACATAATATAATAAAATAAAAAGATGATTGTGCTTGAATCTGCAAATCTGTTAGGTACAACTTGATATTTATTTTAAATATAAAATAAAGTCATCATGGAAATTTTTCCCCCCACACTGAGGCACAGAGGGAATTATATGTATGAGATGAAATGGAGATAAAATCAACAAGAATTGGGTAATTGGTTATGACATGTGAGGTGTGAATCTCAACACAGAATACTGGTGAACACAAAACAGTGGTTTCCATAGGGTCTACTAAACTTTTAGTATGAGTGGGAAATATCAAATTAGTTTGTTGCAGTGGCAATTATTTAACTGTTGCTCCTTACGTGTTTGCCTTCCTTAGTTTCTTGACCTAGTGACTGTGTAACTAAAGGGGAGTCATTTTTATATCCTTGCCTATTTAGAAAAAATGTTTTCTTAAAGTATAATCAATAAAACCGGATTTAATTGGATTTTATGGACCATGGGTGCTTACTACATTTTTAACCTTGAATATGAGAGGTGGAACTAGCTTAATCTGGGATTAATTGAAAATTACATGTTTTTACAATAGTCCAGGTAAGAGACTTGAACTGGAGTGATGGCCACATGAATGAAGGGAAGAAGATACATTTGAGCAATGTAGCAGGTCCTTTTAACAAGACTTGGTTAGATATAGTGGGTGAAGGACTTTACTAAAGAGTCACAAGGAAGAATCTGAGGTTATGAACCAGAACAATAGAATGTTGTTGGTATCATCAGCAGGAAGTGTCTAGTGCAGAAGAGGGCAGATTTAGGTGAAAATATAATGGATTATGTTTTGAACATGATGAGCTTGAGATAATTCTCCTGGTTTTCCTACCTCTCTGAGCACTCCTTGACCATAATCTCTTCTCACTCATCATGATATCACACCCCCTAACTGTAAATGTTACCTAAGGTTCTGCCCTGGTCACCTAATTAGTTCCCATGAATTCAATATCACCTTTAAGCAGATGATTCTTTGGTATTCTCAATGTTTCCCTCAGTTTATTCAGTTGCCAAATCTTTCTATTTCTTTCTCCCCTAAATCTCTCGTATAGATATATAGACATAGACAACCACCTTATTTCAGGTCTTTATCACCTTCAGCCTGGATTATCACAACAACATTTGAATTCGTTTCTTGGTCTCAAATCTATTCCTTCTCCAATTCATCTTTCACAAAACTGCCAAATTAATCTTTTTTAAGCACAGATCACATTCTCAATAAACTTTAAAGGCTTCCTATTACCTATAGGGTCAAATATCAACTTATCTATGTAGCCTTTATATTCCCTTACAACTTGGCCCCTCCTACCTTTCCAGTTTCATTGAATGCTACTCCCCTTCCCTGTTTCTGAAATGCATTCCTCTTTTCTTTCAAAATGTGGCATAGTTACCACCTGTGAAGATTTTCTTGACCCCATTCACTAATACTCTTCTGTCTCAACTACCTTATATTTAACTATCCTGTTTTTGTATTTATTTTTGTATTTGTGTATATTTTTTGTATTTTTGTATATATTTTTGTATATATCCTTTTATATTTATTCTATATAAAGTTACATATGACTTGTTCCTCTGTATACTTGTTGAATTATATTGAATTGTGTCTATTACAGTCATGGATCAATTTTGTATCATTTTATGTAAATTTCCCCAAGTTCCTCTGAATTTTTCATATTCATAATATTATAGTTTTATGATATTTGATTATATTCTTAAAACACAATTTTTTAGCTATTCTCCAACTGATGAACTAACACTTTGATTCTCCCTTTTCTGGATAATATTGACAAATATAAAAATTTACATCAACCACTACTTCTTATATGTATGATTTAGTGTTAGACTCTAAGGTTTAAAGGAGGTATGAAATTATGTTCTCTGCAATTAAAGTTTTGGTTAGGTTTTCTTTTATTTTTGCAGGAAAAAGTGAGGAGTGGATAGGGGTGGTAGTGGGTCATCTTATGAAGGACTGATGTTAATTCTCTAAGCCAACACTTGGGGAGAAGGACAAGCAGTGAAGTCTAGTGCTCATCTTAAAGGCAGGTCAGAAGAAACCACATATCAAGAATACTCTCTTTGCTCAAGGGACTCATAGAGGCTAAGTCTCACAAGTTGCTTTCCTCCCAGCCATTTTTTAATTACTGAGTAAAATGATTTAAAAAGAGAACTATATTTCTCCATTCCCCAAATCAACAGCTTTAGCAGATTCTGTTCCAAGTTGTTTTGTCAAAACCTGTAATCCACTTTGTGCTGAAATGAGGCATAGAATACTCCAATGGCAGAAGAACTCCAGAGAAATTCCTGAATGTGGAAAAAAATACAAACAAACACAACACAGGTTTATCATCAAGTCCTTGACAAAGCTTTTAACAGTAGTGTTAACTATCAGAATCCTTGTAAGCATTTGATCCAGGAATAAATATGGGCCCATTTTTGAGCTGTTTGCATCAGCAAATACATTGCATCAGTGGTCACATCCTTCTAGCACATCATCTTTTAAAGCATAATATTAGCCTAACCATGATTAATATCCACATGACATAATAAAGAAATGAACTCTTTGAGGACATTCAGGACTGGAGAGCAAAGTTTAGCAATTAGATGAAGAGAAATCTATACCTCTGTGGGGCAGGCTCTAATTCAGAAAACCCTGATTCATTTTAATAGTCACATCCCAAACCAATAGGTTAATGGAGAGGTTTTTTCTAGGTGAATCTAGGTAATCTGATCATTAAAAAAGAATGAGAAGAATATAACTTCTTCCTACAAAGAATTTCTAATGGCATATACTTTCCAGAAACTAACCCACAGCTCCTTCCTCTTTGAAATGTGTTTTGTTTGTCTTTTTGTCCTTTTTCCTCTCATAGCATCACTCATGTTTCTGTAGGGCATTGATGTGTATGAGGTCCTTTCTCTATAACCCTGAAGTAGTAAAGTGATATTCTTTTATTCCAATTTTACAAATCAGATAACTAAGTCATAGAGACAGAAAGAAATTTGCTCAAGGTCAACATCCTCAGAAAGAGTTAGAGGAGTAAGAGAGTGGGGACTAGGGTTGAAAGATGTAAAAATGATATTAGTACAGAAACATGTGACATCTGTATAGTGCTTTCATATTTGCAAAGTATATTATGTCATTTGATTGCCACAGCAGTCTTGAGAGATATGTGTTAATCATATTCTCATTCTCATTTTACAGATGAGAAAACTGAGGATTGAGAAAGCTAAATGATTTTCATAGGCTCACTCAGCTTGTAAGAATTTGAGACAGAACTTACATCCAGGACTTCTTGACTACAAATCTCCAGTGCTTTATCAACTAGATGCAGGAACAATAGCTTTTAAGAATTGTATGAATCAATAAGCGAGCATTTATTAAATACCTGCAGTCATTCAAATTTAAGGCAGCCTTGTTGTAAATAATATGTAGTAATAGGTGGATGGGTTAAAATACTGTATTGGTACTCATAACCAAGCTTAGCATAGAAGGGTATGGACAGTCAGGGATAAAATTAAATGTGACAAAGGATGAAACAGACATTTATTGAGCACCTAGTATGTACCAGGTCTTTATTAAACACTTTACAAATATTATCTCATTTGATCTTTACAACAACCCTGTAAGGTAGGTGTGACTTATTCTAATTTTACAGTTGAGGGACTAAGACAGATAGAGGTTAAGTGACTTGTCCTGGGTCACAGAACTAGTTAAGTGTCTGAGACTGGACTTGAAATCAGATGTTTCTCATTCTATGCCTAGCTCTCTATCCACTACCACTTCCTCAAAAAAATCTTCCCTTGCCCCACATATTCCACAAGACAGCATGCTGAGTGATGACCTTGAGGAGTAGTGAGACATGTGCTCAAGTTGAAGTCATTAAGAGTCCAATGACCCTTGTTTGCATAGAGTTTTCAAACAAGGAGCCTGTGATGGTGGCTGCCATGACTTCTGGCTCCTGTTCAGGAAGGAATGATTTCTTAGGGTTATTGTAGAGTTGATTTGAAATATACTTTCAGTTAGATTAGATGGCCTCTGAGGTGCCTGCTGAGACTGAGATTATATGTTCCTTTGATACAAATGAGAAAACCAACACCCATAGAAATTAATTAACTTTTATAGATTAACAGTAATAGAGCCAACATTATTCTCAGTTATTTTCCCGTTACTCCATGATTGACTTCCCTTATTATCTCTCTCCCTTCCTAAACAAAACAAAATAACACTAAAATAATGTTGATCCTAGGATTTAGAAGTGGAAAACTCTGTAGACTTTGACAGGTAGAGAAGTTAAGTGACAAAGTCACACAGGTAGCAGATAGCAGTTGTGGGATCTGCTACTAGACACTCTGACTGATACTCTCACTCCTTCCCTCCTTCTTGACTTGTGACAGTGACAAAAAATAAAACAAATTGACATATTTCATAGGTCCCTGGAAAATAAATCCAAAGCATTAGTTCATTGTTGGTGGAGTTGTGAGCTGATTCAACCATTCTGGAGTGTAATTTGGAAACATGCCCAAAGGACAATCAAATTGTGCATACCCTTTTTGTGGTGGTCAAGAACTGTGCCCATCAATTGGAGAATGGCTGAACAACTTGTGATATATTAATATAATGGAATACAATTGTACTATAAGAAAAGATGAGCAGGTAGATTTCAGGAAAACCTGGACTTATATGAATTGATGCTAAGTAAAATGAGCAGAACCAGAGCACTTTACACAAGAAGAGTAACATTGTGAAAGAATCACTATGACTTAGTTCTTTTCAGCAGTACAATGATTCAAGGCAGTTCCAAAAAACTCATATGGGAAAATGCTGTCCACATTTAAAGAAAGAACTTAGGGAGTCTGAATACAGATTGAAGTACACTATTTTCTCTTTTTTTATTTTTCCTTTTGTTCTGTTTCTTCTTTTACGGTATAACTAATATGGAAATATATTTTACGTGACTGCATATGCATAACCTACCACATTGCTTGCCATCTTGGGGAAAGGGAAGAGAAGGAAGAAGGAAGAAGAATTTGCAGTTCAAAATCTTTTTAAAAAAATGAATGTTGAAAATTGTCTTTATTTTTAATTGGGAAAAATAAAATGCCAATATACTTAAAAAGGAAAGAAGAGAAAAAAAAAGAAAATAAGTCCAAAGAAATATATATAAAAGAACATAAATCCAAAGGAATATAAATGACTTTATGTGATCGAAAGTAATGCCCCCTCCTTATAACACATGACTAACCAGAGCCTACTTTAAATTTCCATTAAAACTGTGATAATGTCTAATCTGTAAATGAGATAATGAAATTGAACTAGAACAGCTTAGCTCATAAGTTAAGAGATTTAATATTTAGCACAGGCTCTAAGGGGCAGGTCTAAATGAAATCAGGTAAGTGGAATATTCAACCAAAATTGAAAATATAATCTTGGGTACTAATTTTACAATTCCTTAGTTTCCTGTTTCTATGATCAGTGTGGCGACACTTACACTTGGAATGAACTTCAGAGGCTATCTAGTCTCGCCTGTACCAGAACAAGTGTCCTCTCTACGACATCTCTGACAAGTGTTCATCCAGCCTTTGCTTGAAGACCTCCAGTGAAGGAGAACCTGCTGTCTCCCAAGGCAGCCCATTCTACCCTTGAATAGCTCTAATTGCTAGGAAATTTTTTCCACCCATCAAGCCTAAATATGCCTTTCTGTAATTTCCATCCATTTGCTTCTACCCTTCTGTGCTGCCCCAGAGGGGAGAATTAGGAGTAATGGCTAGAAGTTGCAGAGAGGCAGTTTCAGGCTTTATAAGATGGCACAGATGGATTTTTTAGAGTATATCCACACTGATAATGCTAAGAAGTCAGTCAGAGAGATCAGGTGGTAAGATTAGAGAGAAAGACCAGACTGAGAGGTGCTGATGCGGTTGTGAGACAAAAATTCTGATGTCTCTACACATTCTCCCAGTGGAGCAGCTTCAATTTTGCAAAAAACTAAACAAAACAAAAGAACCTCCCCACACAAAACAAACAAATAAAAACACTAACACTACCACCACCACTGCCACCACAAACCAAGCAAGATGGGCTATTGGATTGATGTCAAAATTGTTTTTCTACTACAGTGCCTCTTAATCCCCTATCCATTTGAAGGAAGTACACACATGAGAAGATTTATCTCATTCATAGGTTTATGACAAATCTTAAAAGTTAAAATGGAGTTATCACTATAAGTTGGGTGACAGAAAGATTCAGAGTTCTGAAGAAAGGAATAATGTATTGCCATGGGCTTATTAGGGAAGAGGAAAGGAATAAGAATTTATATAGCACCTACTTTGTGTCAACTAGTGCTCTAAATGCTTTTACAAATATTACTTCATTTAATATCCACATCAATCATGAAATCAATCAATCTTTGAATACTATTGATCAGAATTTCATTTGCTATGTTCAAAAGTTCTGGATAGTTCTCTTCTATTGTTTCCTTCATCATCATGTTTTTTGTTTTGTTTTGTTTTGTTTTTCCCATGCTGTTGTATTCTTCTGGGAGGAACTTGGTTCTCTGTATCCTGACTTCAAGATCAGTATGTTCTGCTTGAATATTGAGCATATGTTCTTTTAACATTATTGCATTTTGATTTTCTTCTTCTAGGTTGTTTTTCACTTTGGAATATTTGAATCTTCAATTTATTATTTTATTTTTTGTTTCTTTGATGAGGCTTGCCATTGCAGATTCCATTTTTTTCTGTTCTGCTCATTATTTTTGCTGTGCAGCACAGATATTCTGCTCTCAATTTATTTCTCATTTAAACCACCTAGGAGGAGAGTTGTGGTTCTAAGTCCTCCTCAAACTCCACAGGTTCTTTGTCAGATCAAGCACTGAATCATTTTCCTTTGTTTCACAATATTTGTTCATAGGTACCTTAACTTACTCAATCTGGAACTCGTTTTCTTCTGTTGTTACTGTTTTTTCTGTTGAATTATCTGTTTAAGTTAAAAGTCTTTGAGTTTTCTTCTTCCTGAAATCGTTTGCAATTTCATTTCCCCCCTTTTTTACTTATCACTTACTTTATGATGCTAATTGTAGCTTCCTCAGGGACTATCTTTCAAAGTCTCTTTGAACTGGTCAATTCAGTTCACTAGCCTAGGTCTCTACACCAACTTCTTTTTGGGTGATGAGAGCTGGCCCCACCCTCATACATAGTGTGGTACTCTGGAGACTTCACCTACTCCCTCTGTTCCTCATTTTTCTAAACCAGAACCAGTATTTCAGAGTTTTATAGTGGTGGTGCTTCTGGATTGCAGACCCACAGCAGGCTTTTGCTCCTGAAGGGTTGGCCATCAAGGTTATCAAGTTAGCAAACTTAGGACCTAGATTGAGGGAGAGCTTTTGGGACAGAATAATAACATAGATCCACTGAACTATTATTGAAAGCTATCAGAGATACTGGGGATATGGAAATAAAAGATAACAGCCACTCCTGGAAAGAGAACTCATCTTTTGTATGATTTGTTTGGTATTTAATCATGTGTTTTTGGCAATACTTTTAGTTATTGTCTAAATGGGTGTATCTATACAGTTGTCTAAAATCAGTATATATCAAAGACCCCTACCAAGTTGGGTCATAGAGGATTCCACGTGATAAATTTATTAGAAGGCATGGACAAGAAGAATCTTATGCTATATATTGTCCTATTTTGTTGGAGGGGACTTCTATATAAATAAGACCGTAGATCCATTCCAGTATTTGAGAACTATTATTTCTTTGTATGCCTTTTAAATTACATGCAAAATACTGGAAGGGAGGGACCTTGTCTAGTTCACTGCATTTTTTTTCCTTTGGTGTTTAAAACATTTATTTCTTATTTGTTTTCATGAAATTTATTACATATGCTTTTAAAGACATTTTATCAGTCTTCTATTCTTAAAGATTTCAAATTAATTCTTAGGAGACAGAAAAGGAGCCCTTTTGGTAACTGATGGATCAATTAAAAACATCCCTCTATGAATATGGTGTCTGAAGACAGGGTTCAAATTGAAACTATATTATTTGTTTGTTTCGTGACCTTGGGCAAGTTATTTGCCTTCTCTGACCCTCAAATTTCTTATTTGGGTATTGGATGAAATGATTTCTATGGTTATTTTCAGTTCTAAAATCCTATGGGACACGTAGGGAAATGGAAAAAACCAGAAAAATACCTTTTATTTTGAAGCAAATTCATCCATTTTAGTTCATGCAAACTCCAAAGTGTGGCTTCTTCTTCTCCAATCTTATTGGAATTATTACCCTGCCCATAGTAAGGGTTCCTGGAACAAAGGGCATAAAAGATTATATTAAAAAAGGAAAGTCTAGAGATTATCTCTCTCTTTTTCTCCCTGGAGCTTTTATTAATTAGAAAATTTTATATTGAATCTCTTCATTGTGTAATTGTCTTAATTAAAAAGATGGACAGAGTTGATTCCCACTATTCAGTGTTTCCAATTCCCTTTCAAGGAAATGAGAGAGTAGTTATGCATCAGATAAGGCAAAGGACAATTGTTCACCAAGTTAAAATAACACTGATATACACTGACCCAAAGATTAAATAAGTATGTAGGTTAAAAAAATAAAAGCAACCCCTCAACAGATTGTCCAGAATCTTCAAAGGAGAACTTGCCTAAGAAGATCTGGATGCACTCCTCCTTCCAGTCCAATCCAATCCAATAAACATTTATTAAGCAACTACTGTGTGCAAGGCACTATGCTAAGCACTAGAAATACAATTAATAAAAATATAAATCCTGTCTTACCGTAGCTTAATATCTAATAAGGAAATATAAACAACACACAAATGGAGACAGAAGTGAAAGTAGTTGGGAGGGGGGATTAGGGAGCACCCAGAAGAGGCATTTTGTTTGTTGTTCCACGCACGGAAACCAAGCAGAGGAGCAGATGCAAAGTGGAGTAAGTTGAAAAGAAAGGCATTGAGAGGACAAGTTTGGTATTCTACCCTCCAATCAGAGGAGAGAGGAAGTGAAAAGAGATTATGTTAATTAAGGCTGTTAGCATGGTGATGACAGTGGAGGTCACGAGCTTATTAGAGGGCATGAGGGGATGCGAAGTGGAACATCACTTGCTGAAGAATAGGCCATTTGAACTCATAGCATGGATATAGAATCTCTAATGGTAGGAAAATGGTTTGAATCCTCATAAAGAATTGTTATTTATTGTAGTAGCACATCATCCAGAGTAAATGGGAGACATTCTGGAATATCCAAGAAAAAAAAAGAATAGCTTAAAAATGTTCAACAGAAGAAAACAGGGGGAAATAGAGCTTAGATTGTTTGAGAGTTGAGTGGGGACAAATAACTGCAACTGATATATCATCATGTAGAATATAAGTACTTTAAGAGCAAGGGTTTATTTGGATTTGTCTTTGTGTTCTCCATGATTAGTGCAGTATATGATGTACAATTGTTGTTCTTGTGGAGTCATTTCGGTTGGATCTGACTCTTCATGATCCCATTTGGGGATTTCTTGGCCAAGATTCTGGAGTTATTTGCTATTTCCTTCTCCAGCTCATTTTACAGATGAGGAAACTGAGGCAAGAGGATTAAATGACTTTCCTAGAGTCACACAGTTAGGAAGTGTCTGAGGATAGATTTTTAACTCATGAAGACAAATTTTTCTGCTTCCAAGACCAGTGTTCTATTCACTACCCTGCCTCATTGCCTTGTGATGTGTAATAGACACTTCATAAAACATTTGTTGAATTGAACTGGGTTAAATCCATGATGGCGGAGTAGCCAAGTATCCAGTCAAGTATCAAGTAGCCAAGTATCCAGTTACTTTCATCTCCTCTTATAATATTTCTATTTTTGGCCTCCTATTTATGATTGCATAAATATTATTTTTCCTATCTTCTTACCTTTGCCTGTTGAAATGTCCAGGGATCCAATTCTTTGAACTCCCTTTCCCTAACTCCAATGTCTTCTGTACACATTAATCTACTTTCCTCCATCTTTATACAATGATGAGAAGGAAGCAGAAAGGGTAAAAGGCAGGAGAAGTGGTTTTTAGTATACTGTTGAGTATTCTGGTATAGCCTACGTATATATAGAACCACATAACATTAGGATCTTTGAAATCATCCAGCATCCTGAATATGGGAACATATCAGTCTTTGCCTAATGTTCATTTGTTGAAGTTCTATTCCAATACTATAAGGCATATTGCATTAAAAATGCTTAAAGGTTGAGAGACATCTTCCTCTATCCCACCACCAGATAGAACAAAAGCATCTTACAATAGAAAGAGGAAAGAAAAAAAAAAGTCTTATGATTCTTATTAACTCTTGCAGTCCTAATAAGGTCAAGAGTCACGACGGTTTTCTTGGGCTGTTCTGTTCCAGATCATCTTGTTTTGTTTGTCATGTTGACAAGGAAAATAATAACTTTCTTGCTTGACCCAGGGTAGGCATAGCAATAGTTATAGATCTAAGAAGAAAAAGACAAAGTAGGAGCAGTGGACATTATGACAGAATAATCTCATTTTTCTTCCTACGTTTCTTCTTTAAAGAATGGAATGAAAAAGAGAGCATAGGACCCATATGAATTTTGTGTCTAGATGAAGAGTTTGCATTGTGGCCCTGCCCTTTCCCACTCTTCTGCCAGACCCACAACTTCTTTTGCACCTGGAGCTTGTATGAGGCAGTCAAACTTGGCATTTTCCATGGTACTTATTTTGATCAGTTTGCAAAAGTTGTACTGGGAGGGAAACTAATGTGAATAAATCCAGTGCCTTGTTTCATGTAGCTTTTCACTTGAGAATGGAGAGTACCTTCTATTGGAAATATATCAGTATTGTGAGTCTAAATCAATAGGACTCCTCTCCACAGTATTGGCACCACATTTGTCACTTCTACCGTGCTTCCAATGGAGGAAGATAAAGGATCTTCCTTTTTTGATTATTTTTCAATAAACATTTATTCTCTCTTTCTCCCATCTTCTCCTCAACAGTGAAAAAAGAAAAGAAAAGAAAAGAAAACCTCTGTAACAGATATTCACAGTCAAGCAGAAGAAATTCCTGTGTTGGATGTGTTCAAAATAATAGAGGTCCCATTCAACCTTACAGGATTCTTTCTGCAGATTTAATGAGATGACATATGTAAAGTAAAAGTTTTGCAGACCTTAAGTTGCCTGTAAAAATGCTAGCTGTGATAATGATGATGATGATGATGATGATATGTGCTGGATACATTATCTCACTCTCAGGACATGGGTAGCTTTATCATCAGTCCTATGGAACTATAGCTGGTCACTGCATTGATCAGAGTTCTTAAATTATCCAAAGCTATCTGTTTTGATAATTTTATTATTGTATAAATTATCTTGAGTCTATTCTTTTCACACTGCATCAACTCATGCAAGTTTTCTCTGAAACTACTACTGTCGTCACTACTTATAGCACATTAGTATTCCCTTATATTCACGTACCATAATCTGTTCTTCAAAGGATCTTCTTCAAGAACAGTCTAAATGCTGCTTCTCTTAAGCTTCTCCTCTCTTTTCTTTATGCACGTTGCCTAATTTGATCCTTCTCAACAACTCTCTTTGATGTCTCACCATGTCATGGTGACATGATACTCTCAAAAGAAATTCCAAAAAGAGGGAAAGGCTTGTCATGGGGAAAAAGTTTCTGAGGAGGTCCAGTCTGTCTGCATTTAGGGAGCTCATCCTTAGGATGGCTTAAGGGCACTGAAAATTCCAGAAATAGCATCCATTAAGGGGCATCTGCTAAGGCAAAGAGGTGTCATATTTAGTCTGTGTTGGTGGAACGAGTACTCAAATTGACAAATTCATTGATCCTTTATTAGGTTATCTAACAATGATAATCATATATTATATGTGTATGCATATATACAAATACATAAACATACATACATGCGTGTATACACACATACACAATCAGTAATTCATAGAGAGTAATACCTTTGGAATTATTGTGTCTGTCTTTGGTAGTTTATCTACTGGAGAAGCAGGTAATCCTTTGTTTCCTGTGTCAGATTTTTTAGAATTGGCAAGAGGCAAATTCCAAAATGCTAGAAAAGATCTTGGAGATCTTTTAGCCACCCTATTCACCATTCTGATATTACATAAGTGAAGACAGGTTTAGAGATATTCATTAACCCAATTAAAAATTACCTTTATTGGTACCACTCACATCATGCTTCTCACACAGTTCTTTACTGCCATCACTTATGAATATGCCTTATCTATCATTCTAGACTATAAACTCAGAAAGAGGTTTTAGAGACTTAGACACAAGTCAGAGATATACTATATATGATAGATGGTCAATATTTTTTATTGGAATAAACTAAAAGAATGAAAGGTAGTTTATTTATAGCAAAAATAACTAGTTAGTGGCAAAACAGGAAGAAAAAGTTCAGGGTTTCTGACTGTAAGTTCATTGTTTTTAACTCTTATAGACAATTAGGTGGTAGAGTAGATAAAGGAGTCAGGAATACATGAGTTCAAATCTAGTCTCAGACATTTATTAGCTGTGTGACACTGAGGAAGTCACTCAGTCTGTCTATTTCAGTTTCCTTGACTACAAAATGGAAACGACGATAGCCATAATAGCTCCCAGTTCTCTTGTGAGGATCCAATGAGATCATATTTGTTAAGTGTTTATATAGTGCCTAGCTCATAACAGGTTCTTAATAAGTGCTTGTTTCTTCTCTCCCTTCCTCCCTCCCTTCTTCACTTCACCTTCTCCTTCTTCTCCTTCTTTCCTTCCTCCCTTCCTTCCTTGCTTTCCCTTTTCCTTCTTTCCTCCCTCCTTCCTTCTTTTCCTCCTTCCTTCTTTTCTTCCTCTCTCTTTTCCTTTCTTCTTAGCTATCAAAATTGTCACTTTTTACTGCTGTCAATATCCCTGTCCAAAGTATCTTATTCTCGTTTTAACTTCATAATTTACTAATGTAAATATATTCTGAACTCAGAAATCAGATTGCTAAAATGGTTATAGTTATTTCTAAAGTAAAAGTCAGTATGTTCCATGTAAAGGTTTGAGTTGTTCTCTTACCATGGTTATGTTGCACCTCTGAGATAGAAAGACCAAAAAAACCCCCCAAAACTGACCCAGTTTAGAAATGGAGCAAGTCAAAGCTCCCATGATGATCGCAGTGAATCGGGCTTATAATTAGTCCTTGCACTTCTAGCCATGATGAGATAGGGTGACCCAGTTTAAAAAAAAAACAAAAATAAACCTCAAATCAAACAAATTATGGACAAAAAGCAAATTAAGACTTTGGAAAAATGAACTTTTAGCTGAAGATATGCTTAATTTTTAAATGCCAATCGATTTAATTATTTTACTTTGGCTCAGTTAATATGAATGATATTGTACGTAATAGAGATGTTCTGAGTCCTGCATTGGTATCCAATAAACATGAAAATAACCAGAAGAAGCCATTGTGTATATTTGGTAGTTTCTCTATGAAAGAATTATGGAATATGCAAATAAGATTGTACAGGATGAGGAAGTTATAGGTAGTTTGCAATTTGTCCTGGTTGAGTAAGCACCCAGACTATGAAGAAAAAGAATCTATTTAAGCACCTAGTAGAGCTTGGGGTTTCTTCTGTTAGCATCTCTCTCTAGCATTATAGAGCATATGATTTATCTGGAGAGTCAATGCTCACTTTTGTGAGTTCCTTATTTATTCGACTGCCCCAGACAGATTACTTTTTCTTCTGTAATTAATAGTAATATGTACAATGGAGGAATAACAGTTTGTCTAATGATGGTGTCTGGAGAACTGACGCTATTCCATTGGCCTCCTGGTGACTACAAGTGCTAAAGTCTAAGTGATTCGTCATTACTGTCTCTCTGAATTTGCTATTATTCTCAGGTTGTCACTATCATCATCATCACTGTCGTCATCATCATTGTCATCTTTTGTCTTCTACTTGATAGAGTTCATATAGAAAAAGTGTTTGTTCAGATGACTGTGATACTATTTTCATGTTAATTTTTTATAATTATGATATTAGTATTCTTGCTGTTATGCTTTATAACAGATGTCAAACCCAGAGTTTGGAGATTCCCCATGACTCACAACACTCTTGAGTGAGAGTGCAGCCTGAGCCAGACTAAAATGAAATTGGTAAATATTTAACCAAATGAATAAAAATCAAAATGAAATCAAATGTGGTCTACATACCAATCCTTAAGTATGGGCTAGTGGCCAGATTTCCATTTGAGTGTGACACCATTGCATTCGTATTTTAAGGTTTACAAAACTTTTTCCTAAAGGAATATTTTTGTGCCAGGAGAAATAACAATTATGAACTATGCAAAGAAATGTGCAAAGGAATGACATGATAAGGGGTGAGGAAAATGGAAATGTGTGTGTGTGTGTGTGTGTGTGTGTGTGTGTGTGTGTCCTCATCACAGCGTTGTAGTTGATAGCAACAATAACAGTAACAACCTCTAGAAATTATATAGTAAATGAAGGGGAAAAGGGAATGTGTGAACAAATAGGACAAGTTCCAGGTTACTTTGCTAAGGGATAGTTTCTGACTCTGAAAAATGTATAAATACTCTGAGGTGAGGTTTGACTTTGGACCTTACTCATTGGAAGTACTTGTTTGGTCAGATGAGACTTTTGGCAGCCACGAAGGAACTCACTGGCTTTGAAAACCCAGATACTGGTGCTTCTCTGGTAATGTATGTATGGTCAGACCGTTGGATCTGTCTGTTGAACTGTAATGTATGTATTGCTTACAGTCAGAGAGTTGGAAGCCCTGCCTTTTGGTTTTTTGTTTCTCTGTTTGTATTTTCTCTGAAGTTCAGGGTGTTGAATTTTCCCCTGGAACTAAGCGAATGATACATATGCTTGATTAAAGTAATTGTTGGCCTCTAAAAAGTTGCCTTTCCTTTTAGAAAAGCAGATCTAAGAACCTGTACAGCAAGCCCTCTTGTGTTTGTCAGGTCCTTGCTGTTACAGCTTGTCAACTGTTAAAATAATTCAACTTGGTTCATTCTATCATGAAGTCAGTCCTTCCTCAGATATAAGAGTAAAACTCTTACCTCTATATCCCATTTCCCGTTTTTCATCTCTAACAGGACAAGTCAGAGTAAATAATCTATAAGAATCCTCCAAGTTTTAAATATAAAGATGGACTCTTAATATTCTTTGGAAGTTGCTAGGGACTAGAGATTATCCATGGGGTAGATTTAAGTTAGCAGAACCAAAGGACAAGTTGGTAGCTTCTGAAAAACCTTGACTCTTGCATGAATAGAATCTTGCCTGAGGCATGATAAATACAATTCATATAATACAATATATAATAAATATTTAATATATATTATATATAACATACATTTATATATGATTATAAAATAAAAACAATCATTTCTACTCAAGAATGGATAGGATTAAAAAAAGCTTGGGAAAACCAGGAAATCATAAAATCACACTGTTATGAAGACTGATTGCATATGTGACCCTAATTCTTTTTTTATTGAGATTACTTTTCTTTTCTTTCCTTTATTTTTTTGGTTACATTTTAAGTTCTGAATTATCTCCCTCCCCAACTCAAAACTAAAGAAGGTTATCATTTGATGCAGATTTTTAAATATATGTAAAACCATACTATGCATACTTCTCTTTACCAGTTCTTTCTCAGGAGGTGAATAAAATTTTCCTTCATAGGTCCTTTGTAGTTAATGTAAGTATTTATAATACTCAGAATAACTTGGTTTTTCACAATTATTCTTTGAAAATTACTGACATTACTGTATATAGTGTTCTCTTGGTTCTGCTCACTTCACTTTTCCTTATTTCATATATTTACATGTTTCTTCCTAAAATCAACCAGCTCATCATTTCTTACAGTGCAGTAGTATTCTATCACATTTATATAGCACAACTACTTTAGGCATTCCCAGTTAATGGGTATTCCCTCAGTGTCAAGTTCTTTGCCACCACAAAGAGAACTGCCATAAGTATTTTAGAAAATATGGGTTCTTTTCCTTTTTCCCTGATTACTTTGGGAAACAGATGTAACAGTGATTGATATTTCTGGGTCAAAAGGGATACTCAGATTTATAACTTTGTGGGCATAATTCCAGATTGCACTCCAAAATGTTTGAACTAGTTCACAGTTCCACCAAGTGTATTGAATGATATATATGCTTGATTAAAGTAATTGTTGGCCTCTAACTGATTCCAGTTCCCCCCCCCCAACATTTGTCATTTTCCCCGTCTATCAATTTAACCAATCTGATAAGTATGCGATGATATCTCAAAGTTATATTTCTCTAATCAATGATTTAGAGCATTTTTATGTGACTACATATAGTTTTGATTTCTTCATCAGAAAACTGTCTATTAGTAACCTTTGACTATTTCTCAGTTGGGAAATGACTCATATTCTTATAAATTTGACAAAGTTCTCTAAGAGATTGTCTATAAATTCCTCCTCCCCCAAATTTTTGAGTTTCCTTCTAATCTTGGCTACATTGGTTTTATTTGTGTAAAACATTTTCAATTTAATGTAATCCAAATTATCCATTTTAAATCTTGAAATTCTATCACTTATTTATTCATAAATCCTTCTATTCATATCTGACAAGTAACATGTTTCCTGTTCTTCTAAGTTTCTTATAATATCTATTTTTTATATCTGTTTATGTATTCTTTTTGAGCTTGTCTTGGTAAATATGTAAAATACTAATCTGTACCAAATTTCTGCAAGATTACTTCCAGTTTCTGCCCCAAATATTTTTTTAACCAAATAATGTATTCTTATTCCCAAAGCTTAAATCTTTATTTTTGTCAAACACAAGGTTACTATAATCATTTAGTACTATGTATTGTGTTTTTACTCTGTTTCACTGATCTACCTTTCTATTTCTTAGTCCCAGAGAGTTTTGATACTTAATGCTTTATAATATAGTTTAAAACCTGATACTGCTAAACCTCCTTCCCATTAATTCCTTTGAAATTCTTGACTTATTTTCTTCCAAATGAATTTTATTATTATTTTTCTAGCTCAGTAAAATAGTTTTAATTGAGTTTAATTGAATGACATTGAATAAGTAAATTAGGTAGAATTGTCATTTTTATCATATTGGCCCACCCATGTATAATGGCAAGTAAAATAGGATCTTTTGCTGTTTGCTGTTTTTGTTTTAGTATTATCAAGAAGTGTGATGCCTCTATCTGAACATGACTAAGGAGGCTCTTTCCCACCTACTGTCTAGCCTGGGAAGATTTGTAAGAAGGTTCTTATCTTTTGTTAATGAGGCACCAGATCTCAAGGGATATGATGCCCTCTGGCTCCAAAAGTGTATAAAGACTCTGAGGTGGGGGTTTTATTTGGGGGACTTACTGACTGGAAGTGTTTGTTTGGCCAGATGAAGACTCTGGGAAGATGCTAAGAAGTACCCCAACCTCAGCTTTGAGAACTCAGACATCATGCATCCCTCTCTGGTAGTTATGGTCAGACAGTTGGACTCCAATTGTCTATTGAATTCAGGCAGAGGAAGCCATGTCTGTTGACTTTTATTTTCTCTGTATTTTTTTTTGAAGTTCTGGGTATTGACTCCTCTGAACTAGGTGAATGATTGGTTGGTTAAAGGAATGATATATGTGCTTGATTAAAGTGATTGTTAACCCCTCAAAAGTTGCCTTTACTTTTATGATTGCAGATCTAAGAATCTGTGATAGATAGTAGGTCCCCCTGTGTATGTTGGGGTGCTTACTGATACACCATGAAAAAATTAATATCTCTCCAATTATTTAAATCTGACTTTATTTGTCTAAAAGTGTCTTATAATGTGTTCATGATATATCTGGGTATGTCTTGGCAGATATATTCCAGGTATTTTATATAGTCTTTTATTATTCTTTTTTGATTTTATTTAGCATTTTATTTTTCCTCAGTTACATATAAAAACAATTTTTAACATTCATTTTTAAAACTTTGAATTCTAAATTTTCTCCCTTCCTCCCTCCCCAGCCTCCCTCATAGAGAATGCAAACAATTTTATAAAGTTTATATGTGTATAGTCATGGAAAACACATCTATAATAGTCATGTTGTGAAAGAAAACAGATAAAAAAACTCAAGAAAAATAAAGTTCAAGAAAAGTATACTTCAATCTGTATTGAGACAACATTAGCTACTTCTCTCAGGATGGTTAGCATTTTTCATCATAAGTTCTTTAGATTGGTCTTGGATCATTGTATTGATGAAAGTAGCTGAGTCATTCACAACTGATCATCTTACAATATTGCTGCTAATTTGTACGTAGTATGTTTCAATTTGCATCAGCCCGTAAAAGTATTTTCAGATTTTTCTGAGAGTATCCTGATCAATATTTCTTATAGTACAAGTATTCTATTATAATCACATGCCACAACTTGTTCATATATTCTCCAATCGATGGACATGCCCTCAATTTCTAATTCTTTACCCCAAGATAAGAACTGCTATGGATATTTTTGTACATGTATATTGTTTTCCTTTTTGTTTTCTTTATATGTTTTGGGATACAGATTTAGGGGTGGCATTGGTGGTATGCCTTTTGAGAATACTTAAAATCACTCTACAAAATGATTGAATCTTCACAACTCCACCAATAGAGCATTAAAGTCTCATTTTTCCCACATCTCCAAAATTTGTTTCTGTTCTATTAGCCAATCTAATAAGTATGAGGTAGTATCTTAGAATTGTTTTAACTTGCATTTCTCCAATCAACAGCAACTGAGAGTATTTTTCATATGGATATAGATAGCTTGATCACTTCATCTGAAAACTGATCATCTCCTTTGATCATTTATCAATTATGGAATGACTTTTATTTTTATAAATTTGATTCAGTTCTCTATACATTTGAGAAATGAGGCCTTTGTCAGAAAAACTTGTCAGTCAACTTTTTTCACAGTTACTAATGCTCCCTATATTTCCCTCCTTCCTATATCCCCCTTGTTACTCTATTCTTTCTCCTCTTTCACACTATCTCTCCTCAAAAGTATTTTGGTTCCAACTACCTAGGCCCCTGATTTGCCCTGCCTTCTGCCACCCCTTCTCTTATTCGCTTTCACATTCATCATGACTTACAAGTAGTCCAGTAATTTTTTTTTT
>CM053769.1:246829398-246849000 GCA_028658325.1 Potorous gilbertii
GCTTTTGGCGGCTGGCCTGGCTGCTATTCAGGGTAAGATTAAATCAGGTTCTCAGGTTGGGGCAGGGCCTCCTCCCAGGCTCAGTTCCCTCAGGGGGTTTATGCAGAGACCTTCTGTAATGGAGCTCCTGCAGAGGTCCTGCCTGCTCTGGGAGCCTCTGGCTGCCTGATGCCTCTGCCACTGCCACTGCTGCGGCCTCCTGAGGGGGCCTGAGTCCCAGAGACACCCCGCTCCCCTCTCAGCCCCTCTCTCTCATTGACCTGCGAGTCCGTGAGTGGAGGGACCTTCGCGGCCGCTGGAGATTCTGTCTCTGATGCCTGCTCGGATCTGCTCGTTCCTCTCTGTGCCGCGTGGCCAGGGCAGGGGAGGGGAGAGCTCCGCTCCCGTCCGGGGCACGATGGACCTTTGGGATCAGTTTTTCAGGGCTTTCTGGAACGGAAATCTCCTTCACTGTGTTGTTGTGTGGCTTCCACTGTTCCAGAATTTGTTGGGAGTTCTTTTTAGAGGAAATCCGTGGGCTGTGGGTTCGGAGCTACCAAATGTGTGTCTTTCTACCTATTTCATGCTTTTAAAACCAACTGAGAAAGGATTAATTGGCTTCATCACAATGTTAGCATCCATAACATACAAAAAAGTTAATGAGACCCTGTTTTAGATATTTTATTCCTACAGATGAAATTTGTAATTATTTGTTTAGTTCTGTAAACTATCTTCCTGGTTGTTTGATTTGTAAAGCACCATATCTATAACAGAAACACTATTCTTCTATTACTTTAGCACAACCAAACTCGTGTACTGAAATATCACCTATTTCTCTTGCTATTTAAATTCTTCATTTTGTAATTGAACCCATACTACTATTGAGTGGACATTGAAGGACTGACTCCAGAATATTTTATGCATTTTTAATTATTTTGAATGGATTTTCTTTCTCTGATTTTGCCTCCAAGATTCTTTTCCTATTAAGTATTTCAATATGGAAATGCTGTTGATTTTTGTAGGTTTAATTTATAGCCTACAAGTTTTCTGAAGCTATTGCCTCAGTTAGTTTATTTGCTTATTCATTAGGATATTGTAGGTAGCCATCATGTCACTAGCAAATAAGGATATTTTTTCTTCTTTTTGCCTATCTTTGTGCCTTTAATTTAACTTCCTTGCCTCATTGCAATTGTTAGCATTTGTAATATGATATTAAATAATAGTAGGTCAAGGAGTCATCTTTATTTTTTTTGGTTTATTTGTTAAAAATGTTTTCTGGATTTTTTCATTTGGATACAATGTTCACTTTTATAACATTAAAATAACCCTTTATGATTATATGTTGTCAGAGTTTTAGCATAAATGAGTATTTTAGGTTGTACTTTGTCAAAGACTTTTGCTGTATCTGTTAAGATAATTATGACTTTTTAAATGGCTTTGATTTTTATACAATTAATTATTTAAATGTCTTCCTAATGTTGAATCATCCTTACATGCTTGGTATAGATGCATCTTGGTCACAATGAATAATTTTTTGGTGAATCATTATAGTCTGTTTGATAGGATTTTATTTAAAATATTTAATTTATATATATTGATGATTATGGTCCACAGTTCTTTTATGCTTCGTCCCTCCCTGGTTTGGTCATTAGGACTATATATGTTACATAGATTCTTCTAGGGTGCTTTTGTTTTTCTACTCAACCAACAAAGCTTACTTTAAGCTCAGTTGTGTTAACAATTTGCCCAACACTCCTACTTTGTCCCATAGCTGAACTTACTCTAAGGATTAGAATAGGAACTAAATAGGGATTGGATTTATAATTTTATTGATTTAGGTTACTCCTGTTTGAGGAAACCCTCCCTACCAATGCAAGAAAGCACCTTTTCTGCAACCTATAATCTTAGAGTATGACTTAAATAAGAGAGGTCTAGTGAGTTGTCCAGGGGACATAGCCAATTAAGTTTCAAAAAGGCAATTTGAACATGGTTCTTAATGGCTTTTAGTCTGAGACTCTCTCCACTATAATATGTTGCATTCTAGCTTACACCAAAGTGGGTTTGATTAGAGATGAGCTTCTAAATTAGGCTTCAAGTAAGGGTGTGGGGGGTTTTCATGTATCAGAACCATAGCTGGGCCATCTCCATTCATCCTGATGAATATCTGGTCACTGGATCCAGAAGGCTCAGGAGGAGAAAGTGAAGCTGGTGCCCTTGCACAGCCCTCCTCACTCAAAACAAAGTCAAGTGCTAGTCTTGTCATTATTTCTCTGATGTCATGGCTCTCCTCAAAAATGAAAGACAAACATACAACAATAAGAATCATAGACTGAAATTTTGAAGGGATCTTAGAGGTGATCAGATCTACTCCTCTCATTTTACAGATGAGGAAAATAGGGATCTGAGAGCTAAAATGCTTTGAACAGGATGATATAGCCAGCAATAATAGTGAGGAAGATGATAATATTTACATAGCACTTTAAACTTTGCAAATTGCTTTATGAATGTTATTTTATTTGATCCTTGAGACTACCCTGGTTGGGTAGGTACTATTTTATCTCCATTTTATAGATGGGAAAACTGAGTCTGACAGAAATTACATTAATTGCTCAGGGTATGCAACTAGTAAGTGTCAGAGGATGGATCTGAGCATGGTCTCCTTTTCTGAAAGTCAGCACTCTGTCCAATATAATAACCAGTCTCTTAGTGGGGAGGGACTCCTCACAGTATCCTAGGAACCAAATCACTTTGGTATATTTCATTGACTTCAAGGGAAGCTTTCAGTGAAAGTCTTCACTCATTGGCATTACAGCTGAATCTTATGTAGAAGTTGCAGGGAAGCAGAGTCTATTCCGTATCACAATTTCAAGGATTATAATTATGGATCATGCCATTGCTTCCCTTCCTCATATTTTCACTTGCTTATTCTTAATAGTATGTTTTGGGATATCAGATATCAGCAGTGGAATCTATCATCTATCCATATCTATCTGTGTACATATATATACTCATATTTATCTATATGTGTACATACACACACACACACACACACACACATATATATATACACATATATATGTACAGAGAGAGAGAAGAGAGGAGAGAAAAGACAGAGAGAGAGAAAGAGAAAGAGAGAGACAGAGAGAGAGAGAGAGACAGAGAGAGGGACAGAGACAGAGAGAGAGACATACAAGGGAGAGGGAGTAGAGGGAGAGGAAGAGGAAGAGGGAGAGGGAGAGGAAGAGGAAGAAGGAGAAGATATGTCTTTTAGGTGAAATAGTAGATAGAATGCTGGATATGGAGTCAAAAAAACCTGAGGTCAGATTTGGCTCCAGACACTTAAAAGCAGTGTGATCCTGGGCAAGTCACTTAAACTTTTCCTCAGTTTCATTCTCTGTAAAAAGAGCATAATAACAGCACCTCCCTTCTAGTGTTATTGTGAGGATATAATGAAAAGGTATTTATATAGGGCTTTGCAAGCCTTAGAGCTCTAAATAAGTTTTCAGTTAATATTAATAATTAGGGATTCAATGAACATGCTACATCTTGGACAATCATCCTCTTGTGGTCATCTTCTACCCTGTGGTAGATTCCTAATACTTGCACAGATTTCTGGGCCACTCATAATTTTCCATCTAAGTTCTTTATGATTTTGTAAAAATTATCTTTTTTATCTTCATTTCTGAAAGCATCTCTCCCTTTCTTGTACCTAGTGAGCCGTTCCTTAAAGCAAAGAATTTTGCAAAAATAAAGAAAAAAATACTATTCCCAAAACTAATACATCAACTAAAATTCTGATAATATATATTATTTTTCCACACCCCAAATCCTCTCCCCACAAATCTACAAAGAAAGGAAGTGAATTTTCCCGACTCTTTACCAAGTCCAACCTGTCTTGTTTGGTGCTTGAGGGAGGTGCTGGTGGTGGTTTGCTTGGTCTGGAATATGCCACCTTCCTCTCCCTCAGGTGTCTTGCTACCTCAGCTAGACAGACTTGGTAATATACAGGCAAATATTTTACTTCTGAACTGATATCCCTGGAGTTATATTACCACAAATGGAATCTCTATTAAAAGTATGGAGATTTAATTTTAAAAATAATTCCCATTTCTATAGTGTTTTCATGTTTACAAAGTACATTTCTCATAATAATCCATTTTCCAAATGAGGAAACAAATTCTGAGAATTTAAATAACTTTCTGGGGAGGAAATAATCTATGAGCATTTGAAGAAAAATTTGAACCAAGTCTCTTAACAGTAGGACCGTTGCTCTCTCCATTACACAAGACAACCTCTCTTACCCCTGAAATAAGGAAGAAGAATCTGTTTTTAAGAGGGGAAGGAGGATTTTACTGGTGAGAGAAGTCAGTTCAAAATGAATGTTAATCAACACTTATATATCTAAAAGTCATCAAATGTACATGTGTTTTCCAGAGTGTTAATTAACTGAAAATTTACCAATTATTTGCTTGTCTAAATATTTTGACCATTTCCAAAAGGTAATTAGCAAATACATATATGTGTAAGTATTAAGATACCTTTGGATCAACATTGAACATGTCATCACAGGACTGAAATTCACTTGCTGGGCTCAAATACATTTTATAAGCAACAGTTTTTGTCAATATCCTGTTTTATAAAAGTTTGTAGAAAAAGTTATCATGTGAATGCTGACATTGCCGTAGCATAGTGGGTAACAAATTAATAGCAAGTATATGTTTAACTTCTTCTTTACTAACTAGTATTAAGCCTACTTCAGTGAATCAATGATATAGTCTTAAGAGTGATATTATATTATGCGAATGTGTTTTCTATGACTTCACATTACTACTTAACCCTTCAAGGGGTAGAGGAAGAGCAGGAAGAAAGAAGAGAATTTTGAACTCAACTTTTCAAAAAATGAATATTACAAATTTTTAAATGTATTTGGGAAATATTTGACAGAATAAATAACATATATATGTAAAATATTATATGACTACACTAATACTCTATTTCAAAAATCTATGATTTTTAAAATGTGAAATTCCCTCTAAAGTTATATTTCAAAGCTCCTCAAAGACATTTTTGATGGTTTTCCATGAGTTTCTGCAGCTAAAACTGGTTACAATTTTTCTCCTGCTGAGCCATTCTCAACCTAACTCACTTTCTACAGAACCATTGTTCCTCGTGACTAAACTTGAAGCTTTTCTAGTATGATAGGATCTACAAGTACTTGTGTTACTTTTGGGCAGATTAGGCCACTATTTCAATGACTGATTGAATGAATGAATGAAAAAAAATCTATACTCCCCATTTGTCAAACACAGATATCTATCAAGGTCCCTTTAACTTTAATAAACTATGGTATCTCTGAATCAGTCATCTCCAAAGCTGTAACAGAAATAACAATTTATTTTCAGAGTGATGGCTGACATATCTGTAAAACTTTTAGATATTAGAAGAATTTTACATATATTTTCTTATTTGATCCTTCATATGTTTCTTTAAGGTATACATATGTGACTTGGATTGAAGGAGACCTGAATTTGTATTCCTTCCTTACTAGCTGTGTGACCCTGGGCAAGTCACTTATCCACTCAGCCATAGTTTCTTCATCTGTAAAATGGAGATATCATAGCACTTATGTAACAACATTATTGTAAGGGACCAATGAGATACTTTAACATGCTTTGCAAACTTTAAAGTTCTATCTAATTAGTTAGTATTAGTATCCCTATTCTATTGATGAGGAAACTGAGGCTCAGAAGTTTAATGGCTTGGCCATAGTCACAAAGCTATTAAGTTTCAGAACCATGGAATTGACATAAGTTTTCTTTGGACTCTGAGGTCAGTACTCTTTCTGCTAAGTAATAGCTGTCTAATACTTTCTATAAGCTTCATCTGTTCTTGCCATTGACCTGCCCTTGGTGCTGGGAAGGTCTCTACCTTTTTCACACTCCAAAATGATGCTCACTTCTGATACGATAAAGAAGTCATGGAACAGACACTTAGTTGTGATGCTCATAGACAAAATACAAAAAAACTCCACCTTTGGAGAGTTACTAATTTCCCTTGCAGCCTTTCCATTATTGTGGGGGCTTGATGAGGGTCTTATGAGGTCATTTACTAGAATTTTGCAAGATTCTGGTCCCACCTCCTTGTCTCCTTACCCTTTGTTATAGACTCCCTAAAATATCCAGAAAAGTACAAAACCAAATTCAGGGATTAGGGCCAAATGTTTCTGGCATCTAAAAGCGTGTGAAAAATTTCCGCCACTACAGAATGGGTGTAAAAATCCCTTTTTAATAGAGAAAATTAGGAAATGTTGCCAGTTTTCCCTCTCAAATTTAGAGTCAAAGGCAAACTTTTGTGGAGGGGAAAAAGCAGGCTCATTTCAATTTTTAAAAAATGCCCATCACATCCAGACCCTTTTAACAGACAGCTGTGCACCATCCATACAAAACAGATGAAAAACAAATGGCTAAAAATACTTCAGGGAAGAGCCAGATTTGAAAGGGAAAAATGTAGTTTGACTATAAATTAATGAGATATCTCTGTGTACACAAAAGTAGTTGTAGTTAATTTATCATCATATTTCCTACACCATTTCTTCTTCATTTCCAAATAAGTAGCATATATAATGAAAAGAACAATTGAACATGGTAGCAGGAAAATTTGGTTCCAAGTTTGGCTCTGCTATGTGACCATAGATAAATCACTTCATCAGTCTGACACTCTGTTTTCTCATCTGTAAAGTGGGGAGGGATTGACGTCAATTCAACTAATATTTTTAAGTGACTTGTATGTAGAAGGTACTTTGTTCAACATTTAGGATACAGAGGTGAAACTTGAAAAGTATCTCCTCTCAAGGAAGTTATATGCTCTATTAAGTAGGAGAGGACCTGCAGTATGTACACATGATATCTTGATCTTTTTTTTTTTTTTGGTAAAGAGAGTATTAAAGACTGAGGGAATTTGGGAGGGCTTCCTGTAGGAGGTAACACCACCTAAGTTGAACCTTGAAGGAAGCTAAGAGTTCTGATGAGAGGAGGAACGAGCACATTCCAGGCATTGTGAAAAGGTTTGTCCTGCTGTAAGTTAGGAGGGGATAGAATGACAAGTTTGGTTTGGCTGAAATGTTGATTTCATGATTGGGAATTCAGGGATAGGGAGAAATATATCAGAAAAAGTAGGTTGGAACAAAATTATAAGAGCATTGAATTCTATGCTAAAGATTTTATATTTTGACCTTAAGACATGAAGAGCCAATGAAATTTGGGGGGGAAGGAAGAGACATGATTGGATCTATGTCTGAAGCAAATTATTTTGATATGAAGAAAGCATGTTATGAGGAGATGAAAGAATGACTGATGCTTTCCTCTTGTCCTTTGAGCAGGAAATATTATTTTGCTCCTCTTGAGTACCTGAGACGGTTTTTTCCTCATTCACCAACTAATATATAGACAACTATACTCATTTGTGAATGGGAAGAAAAACTCTCATTATTTTCATGGTTACATATGTTAAATGCTCTCCTACTAGATTGGATTCTCTTGCTTGACTCACGAGTGGAGAGTATGGCGTTGTTTGTAAATTAGATCCTCTTTTGTGTAATTGATTATCTAAAACAGCCTATACAAACCTGAGGAAATGAGCAAGTAGTTCCTGAGTCAGAATATGAGGAGGGGCCAGTGTCATACTATTATTAAATTTTGATTAACTGGGGCACAGAGGCCAGAAAGGAAGTAAACAAAGACAAAAATTAATTTTGGGGAAGTCACACTCACCTAGAAAACATCTGGAAACAGAGTATAAACCCTCACAGCAACTTTGTTACATAGGTGCTATTATATCTCCCTTTTACAGCTGAAGAAACTGACTTTGAGTATGGATAAATATCTCTCCCAGGGTCAAACAACTAGTAAGTTTCTGAAGCAAAATTATAAACTTGGGTCTTCTGCCATCCAAGTCTGGGGAATGGCTGAGCAAGTTACGATATGTTAATTGAATTTTTCTGTGCCTTTGTCATAAAGAATGATAAATCTGGAGTAAATGAAATATGGGAAGATGTGTATGAAATGATACAAAGGGAAAGAATCAGACACAAAAAATACCTATAATTGTTACATGAATATGATTAAAGTCAACAATAAGAAGTAACAAACTATTGTTTGTTATATAGATGTATGTACATCTTTATGCAAATAAATGAGACAAAAAACAAAATATTAAATAAATTCATCTTTGGTTTATCTGATTTTTGACTAATTAGATATATATATCTTTCTCTATATAATTTCTATCTATCATCTATATAGAAAATTGTATAGATATAGTATAGTACCATGGATATAGTACTGGACTTGAAATTGAAAGACCAATTCAAATTTTTGCCTCAGGTACTTAATATTCTATAATCCTGTAACCTATCTGTTGCCTTAGTTTTCTCCTTTGTAAAATGATAGGGTTGGATTTGATGTCCTCTGAGTCCTTTTCAAGCTCCAAATCTAGAACCCTATGATCTCCTACACATCAACTAACTCAGTGAGCCAACCGTAATCTAGGGAATATATAGGATTCAATCTTATTAGACATTTTTCCTTTGTAGATAACTAGGATGATTTTGAAAATCAGAATTTGAAATCCATTAGTAATCTGTCCAGATTCTCAAAATTCATATTTTGTGGTGTAATGATATATTACAACAATAATAGCAATAATAGAAACCACATTAACTAAACTATACGTACTACTTTAAGGTTTCAAAATTATGCTTCATCTATAATTTCATTTCATTTTGAAAAAAACTGAAGTAGAAAGTCTAATTATACTTTTCATTTTACAGATAATAAAAACACAACAGAGGCTCAGAAATGTCAATGATTTGCTTACATTGCTAGTCAGTGTCAGAGTTTAGGTTCAAATCCAGATTTTTTTATCTCTAAGCATGATACCATGTTGTAATATTTGATGGAGTTGTTGGTATCCATTATTTTGGGTTATGGTGAAGGGAAAGGGGGAGAAGAGCTTTGATGAATGTGATAAATGTTAGTTTCTGTGGATCCTGAGATCATCTGAACCTTCAAGTATAGAGGGATATAGTGAGGTGCTTCTTGAGTTGTTAGAAAGGCAGTATGTTGAGAGAGCTCAGTAAGATTGCTCCTCTTTGCCCTTCAGTCTTAGTCTATGGATTCCTTTGGTACATGGATTGGACTTGAAGGTGACTGTACTCTCTTCCGAATCTTCCATTTCTGTGAAGGGCTTTAAAAGCTAAGTATAGATTTTTTTTTAGTCTTATCCTAAATCCAACAGAAAGCCATTGAAGCTTCTTGGTCAGAAGAGTAAATAGTTAGACCTATGACTTGGGGATGTCAATTAAGTCATTGTGTGGAGAATCTATGATCTTGACTGAAGCATAATAGGGTCATTTACAGTAAAACAAACAAACAAAAGCAATCCCAAGTGTAACCAATGTGAGCATGAGGTTCACTCTACGAGTAGTACAGAGATAGAACCCTCTGATCTTTCTGGATGAAGTAAATGTGTTAAATACTTCTGGCATATCATTCTGCAGAATGAAGAATATGTGGCCTTTTCAAGACCTTCCAAGTTTTTTCACTCCAGGATATGGAAGCATATATCAACAGCTCTTTACTCAGTCAACTGTGTGAATTTCTTTAATGTGAGGAAACTGCAAAGTATGCAAATTTGTCCTGCTTGTACATTATTTATAAGAGAGAACTCCACATCTTAGCTCCTATCTGTGTCCATCTTTTCCTTTACTCTCTAAAAAATCCTCTGAGATGCCAAGCTGGAAACAGGCAGCTGGCCTCCTGACCCGGCATCAAGGAAAGGATTAAGAGGATGAGAGACCAACTAGAAGGCTAGTATATTATTTCAGATGACAAATGATGGAGGTCTGAATTAGAGTGTGACTGTATGAGTGAAAAGAATGACACTAATGTGAGAGATCTTGTGGAGATAAAAGTGACAAGTGTTCGCAAAACTGGTGTTTAATCCAGCAGTTTGTTATTAGGCCCCATATTTGAAGGCTCTGAATCTCTTTAGCACTTGCCAGAGCTTGAATTCATGTGTCATAACCTTCTAGGATGCAAGACCACTTGAAACCATGATAAGGTATTGAAAAAGGAAGATGGTAGAGAAAGCCCATCCTGCAAATTAATAAATAGATGGTGAGTCTTAACCAAATAGTTTGATTACAGAAGAAGTCAGTCTCTAGGAAACCTCATACTTCTCTGCAATTACATAAATATATGCCTTTTGGCTCGTTATTATACTGAATCAAGACTATTGTAACAATCCATAAAATGGTTGGCACTTTGGGCTCAGGTGTGAACAATTTCTGCCTTCAAATTCTCAATGGGGTGCTGAGAGGCTGGGCCCTATTCTTTCAGACAATTCCCTCTGCTTCCTACTGTATCCATCCTCATTCATTATTCATGGCAATCCAAGTGTTTATTCAAGCTGTGCCCCTCTCCAGCCCATCTTACTGAGGAAATCCGCACCACACAACTGTGTTTTCAGATCTCATTGCAAAATAACCCACTTGGTTATATTAGTCAACCAACAGAAAACAATGGCTCTGTTTGGTCTGCACTTTCTGAATAAAGAGGAAGTAGCAAATTTAACATAATTCATACCTATTTCCTCATAATACTAAAGAAAACAACCAAGAAAAGGCTTTATTTTAATCCTGGATAAATACTCCATAAGTCAAATGATATAATGGTTTGAAAAATAGATAAAAATGAAATAAAATGGTGGTTTAGTAACTTGGTTTGAGAAATTCTTTGAATATTCCTCTTCATTTACTGTTGGTTTGAGTATTCACATACTAATGTAATTTTTTTTTAGTTGAAGGTTTAAAGTTCCTTTCCCCTCTAATTATAGTCAGTGTAATTAGTTGTAAGAGATAATTTAATAAACTGCTTGTTCAAAAAGAAAAATAGCATTAGAATGGGTCATCATTTCCAGTGACATTCTAAGATGGGTCTTATGATAATGTATTTGATCATGCCACAGTTCAATCCCAATCTGGGGAAAGATAAAAGCCTGTATTTAGAGACTCTCCAGAGAATGCCCATTAAATGGAAGGTTACAATTCAAATTAGTCTTCCACATAATACCAGACTGTAGATTAATTTATAACTTCTCATAATGCTTAAGCTAGGTAAACTTCCCTAGTGTCAGAATTTTAAAGGAATAAAGAGTGTAAATTATAGCTTTTGCATATAAACCAGTGTTTTTGAGGGAGCAGAAATGTGTATGTTTAATAAATGGTCAAGGCCAGTTGGGAGTCTCTACATTTTTACACTTTTATAATGACACGAAAAATCTTGTCTTGTTAAGTGGTTCTTTTGGAGAGGAATTTCTGCCAAATGGGTCACTATGTTGGAACAAGCATCTGTAAAAATAGAATCAAAGAATCATGTAATGGAACTGGAAGGAAACCTCAAGATAATTTGTCTAATATTTTCATTTTATTGATACCAAAGCTAAGAAAACATAGCAAATTAGGGTTAGTTCAAGAAAATAGAGCCCATTTTCTGAGTAGGGTAGGCAGTATCCCAGTGGAAAGAACATTATCTCTGATCAGTACCCTGATTCAAAAGCATTCCTGGTGAAATATACTGCCCACCTAAAGATAGAGAAATGATGTACTCAGAGTGTAGATTGATATTTTTTTATATCTGATGAAGGAATTTGTTTTGCTTGATTATACATGTTTATAAGAAGGTTTTGCATTTTCTTTCTTTCTCAATACAGGGGCAAACAGGGAGAGGGGCAGGAGAGAAGATAGACTTTCAATGATTGAAAAAAAATAAAATTTAATTAAAACATATTATGGCCTTAATTTTTTAGGAGGTATATCTAAAAAGAGTATAATATGAAGAAGTTGCTCCACGGAACTAGACTGTTTTCCTCCAAAAATTAGATTTAATATTCTTAATTTTCCAGAATAAGAAGTCAGCACTCTTTATGGAAAAATGAAGAAAATAAGATTCAACTTAATTTAAATATCTGTTAAATGCTTACTAAATGCAAAACATTGTGTTAGGAGCTAGAGGACCAAAATTAAGCCCTTAACAATTTAAGAATTTTTTTTTTCTATCTTAGGGTAGTGATTACTTAATCTAATTTTTTAAATAACAAAAAACTGTATTTGCAATCAGAATATTTAAGTTCAAATTCTGACTCAGCCACTAGCTTCCTTAGACAAGTCCCTTTCTTCCTCTGATATTCCTTTTCTTATCTCTAAAGTGAGAGAGTTGGAAGAGATCATGTAAAGAGGGTTGTCAAAGATCCATGCCAGATATGATTCTATGGTTCTTTCTAATAACTCTTCCCTTTCACTAACATGTGCTACCCCTCTATCTTGTAAATAGGATCAAAGGCAGTGGATTTAGCTCTGCAAGAAACTTTAGAGATCATCTAGTTCAACCTCTTCATTTTACAGATTAGGAAATAGTCTTCCAGAGAGGGGATACTATTTGCTCAGTTTTAAGGATAGTATCAAATCTTTCACCCAGGTAATCTTCCTTGATATGTTTTTGAGAAGTTCCAAATACATTTAAGTTTAAATAATAATAATAAAGTTCCCTTACAGAACTTCTTTAAAAAAATATTTATTCCTCAGATTTGCTTTTCTTTAGTTAGGTACTCTCCAAGTGCTGATTCATGTCAAGGCAGGTTGCTGGTTAACAGAAGTGTAGATGTGGTTACTTTTACCAAAAGACTCTGAGGAGATTGAAATTAAATCATTTCAAATGATTATCAAAAGTTATTCCTTGTCAAAAAAGCTTGAATTAAGACAAGGTCATGACATATAGTTTCTTGTCCAAAGCAAAAGAGTTTGTGCGAAATGAGTCATTTGCTTAATACTTTTCTCAGACACCACTACCCTAGTCATGGTAGTTTGTATATTTCCTGCAATAATTTGTAACCCTTGCTTACAGCATGGTTTCCTAGACAAAAATAATTTATGAATTTCTCATAGACCTCAGGCTGGAATAATTTTTCCTTACAATATGCATATTCAGGTTTTCCAAAGGAGTTGTTTGATTCCTCCCCCATTGTTGACTTCCCACAGCCTACAAGAGAAAATCCCCAAATGACAGCCTAACATTCAACACTTTCCAAAATCTGGTCTCAGTTTGTATTTTAAGGATTTAAAAAAATAATATCAAACTCCCTGATTCAGTCAAACTGGAATACTAGTTGCCAGCCTAACTTAAAGATTCCTTGCCTCTATTAGTTTTTCACCTTTTAAACATCATACCCATCCTGTGGAAAGACAGGCACATCATTATACTGTGGGTAGAGTTGTGAATGGGTCTAACCTTTCTGTAAAGTGATTTGAAATTATGCAAATAAAATGACCAAAATGTCCATAATATTTGAGAGACCCCACTGCTAAGCATATAGGTAAAGGAGGTCAAAGAAAGGAAAAAGATCTAATACATACCAATGTTTATGCTACATTTTTGCAAAATACATGCACACACACACACACACATATGTATGTGTCTGTATGTAGTTTGTTTTTTTTTTGCTAAGGCCAACCCTTTTACCTGGGTACTTTATCTCACTCTCTCACATTTTCTCTATCATCTCCTATCTTCAATCACTATCCCCAAATCTTCAACTTCTTCTACTGACTATTTCCTTCCCTATTGACTTCAAATATGCCCATTCTCCTTTATCCCCAAACAGTAACAATGATAAAATAACAACAATAAACTTCACTGGAATTCACTAGACCCTACCACCGTCTAAAGCTATAATCTTATGTCTTTCCTCTTTTTTTCTCAAACTTCTTTAAAAGTTGTCTTCACTCAGTCTTTTCCTTTCTCTCTATTCATTATCAACCCCTAGAAAACTGACTTTTGATCTGATCAGTTGTAATGTTAATTAGTGTTAAAGATCTTCCCCAACCATTAATAGGCTCCACTTAGAGCCCATTAAAGGGAGATTAATTAGGGGAGGCTTGTTTTGTAGGAATGCCCACACCTTTGGTTAATTGCTAATGAGGTACTGGGTCAGGAGGGTCATGCCCCCTGACTCTGAAAAGTGTATACATTCTCTGAGATGATGTTTTGCTTTTGGGAGTTTACTCTTTGGAAGAAGTTTCTTGTGCCAGATGAGACTCTGGGTAGTCCTTAAGAAGTCCCTTGAATTGAAAAACCAGATGTTAGTGCTTCTCTCTCTGGTAACAATGTATCTATGTAATGCTCAGACAGTTGGATCTGTCTGTTGATCTGTGATGCATGTATTGCTTATGGTCAGACAGTTAGAATCCCTGTTTACTGGTTTCTATTTTTCGCCTTGTATTTTCTCTGTTTGAATGTAATTAAAATAGATTGTTGTTTTCCTTTTAAAAAAGCCGATCTAAGAACCTGTGCAGAAAGCCCTCTTGTGTATGCTGGGGTGCTTGCTGCTACCTCACTTAAAACTGTGATTTGAGTGTGTGTGTGTTGCCAAAGAAGACCATGCCATCAGAGAAATAATGACAGGACTTGTACTTGAGCCTCACTTCCCCTCCAGAGCTATCTGAATCCAGTGACCAGATATTTATCAAAATGACTGGAGATGACCCAGGATGAAACAATTGGGGTTAAGTGACTTGCCCAAAGTCACACAGCTAGTGAGTGTCAAGTGTCTGAGGTGACATTTGAACTCAGGTCCTCCTGACTCCTGCACTGGTTCTCTATCCACTGCACTACCTAGTTGGCCCTACCCAACTAAAACTATTCTCTACATAGACACCAGTGCTCTCTTTAATTGCTAAATCTGATGACCTCTCAATTCAGTGCCTATCACTATGTCTGCTGCCTTTGATAATGCTGACCACTCTTTCCTCTCTAAGTTTTTTAATACTTTTCTCTCCTATTTTATGTCTACTGGTATGACTCTTTCTTTTCAATCTCCTTTGCCATATCCTACCCCCTAATTTTGGATGTTCTCCAACATTGTCTTCTATGCCCTCTTATATTCTGTTTTAGCAGCTTCATTATCTCACGTGGATTTACCTAGCATTTCTATGAACATGACTCTAAAAATTACATATTTAACCCCATTCTCTCCCTCTTGAGTTTCATTTATGCATCCCCAATTAACCATTGGAACTTTCCAACTAGATGTCGCAGAGATATCATAAACTCAATATATCTAAAAGTTAACTTTTTTAAATCCCTAAATCCTCTCATCTCCCAAACTTATCTATTTCTGTAAAAGGTACCATCATCTTTCCAATATATCTTAGGTTTATAATCTCAACACAATTCTTAATTCCTCATTTTCCTTCAATTCACATAGTGAATAAGCTGCCAAATTTTGTACTTTATAACAAGCTACCGTTACAATATATCTCCCATTTGATGCCAGACCTCAACTCACTAAGCTATCATTTTAATTCAGTCCCTCATCACCTCTTGCCTAGATGATTGGAATACCCTCCTAGTTGGTTTCCTTGCCTTGACTCTTCCACCACACAAACCCATTCTCCACAATGGTATGAAAGTAATTTTCCTTAAGCACAGATCTGATCATGTGACTTCCTTACCCAACCAGCTCCAGTGGTTTCTTACTGCTTCTAGAATAAATATAAACTTTCTGTTTAACTTCTAAAGCCCTATACATCTTGACCCCGATGCACCTTTCTAGCCCCATTGGACATTTACTCCTCCTTCTGCAATCTAGACAAATTAGTTCTTGTCTTCCCTTCCAACACCCCCATCTCCAAACTCCATGTCTTTGCACTGACCATCTCCCATGTCTGGATTCCCTACCTCCCTACTTCTACTCATTCTTCTCTTCCTTTAAGATGTAGCTCAGGCTCCATACTTTGTATGAAGTCTTTCCTGATTCTCCCACATCCAAGTGCTTCAAAAAACTCTAAAGTGGCCAAAATACCCTAAATTTAACTACTTTGTGTGTATGTATATATGCATACATACATATGTGTATTATATGATCAGCTTCATATTTGTGATATAGACATATTTAGATACCATGTGTATGTTGTACATATGTGTGTCTGACAATCTATCTATATCTGTCTGCCTATCTCAGTCTATGATCTGTAGCCATACCATATAATAACAGAACTGGGATTTGAACTCATGCCATCTGGCTACAAAGCAAGTAATCTTCATATATATATATATGTGTGTGTGTGTGTATACACACACATACATGCACACACATTTACATATACACAAACACATACATGTATACACATACATGTGTATATATGCACATGCATGTATGCAATATATGCATGTATATATTCATGCACACATATATATATTATACATAAGTTAGATGTGTATGTATTTCCATCTTTCTAAGGCAGAAATGTTTACCTTGCAACTGAAAACTTGCACTTTACATTTCAATGCCTGTGTTTTAGCCCCTCCAGACCTTAGGATTTGAAGTCTTAATGGGACACTACCTCTTACTTATAGCACCTTACATACTTTATCCCCTTTTTTCTTCATACTAACCCTTTGCTTTGTTCTCATTTTATAAAAGAGTAAACTAAGGCTGGGTAAAAAAATACATCAAAGAGGGGGTGAAAAAGACCTCAGTTTTATGAGACCTTTTGGTGATAGTACTAGAGTAATAGGTGAGGGGAGGTGGAAGATAAATGACTCATAGAGCTTTTATTTTATTAATATTAATTTAGCTATTGGTATTGGTAAGAAATACTTGTCCAATGAGTTATATTAAGGATACTGAACTCATTTCATTAGTGACATCTATATTTTAAATGAAAGTAGAAAACTTAGTAGCATGCAACTAAGTGGAAAGATGATTCACAGATTTTCCCTGCAGAATCAATTAAGTGAAATTGAAAAATTGGTTCCCTCATGCCTCTAACAATTATAGAAACATTCCATGGGTCACTTGTTTAACCTGCCTTGCAGTGATCAAAATGAGCATAAGAAAAAAGGCTGCCATGAAGAGCTTTAAATGTCAAACAGAAGCCTCTATATCTTATTCCAATGGTAATAGTGAGCCACTGGAGTTTATTGAGAAAGGCAGTGTGTAACATGTCAGAACTATGTTTCAGGAAACATTTTTGGTAGTTGTTAAGGATGTATTGGGGTTGGAATAAGACTTGAGGCAGGAAGACCCATAGAAAGCCAAGGGATATAGGAAACTGGAAGGAGAAGATCTCATTTTCATTTGGGGAAGGTATCATGTAGAATGTGTTACCTGAGTTAGTCCTAGAAGGAGAAGGGGCTTTAGTAGATGGTTCTAATGAATCTGTGAAAGAAAAAAAAAGTCTATGATTGCATAGTATAAAAAGTTTGCTGCAGCTGATAATATTACAACTAACATTTATATCATGCTATACAATTTGCAAATACTTTACTTGCATTTTACTTATATCGTAAGTACAGAAATGTGACTCAGAGTGCACAAAGTCGTTTAGTTTCCACCCTCATCTTTGGATGTGTTGAGTAATCCAGATTGTTCTCAGAGGCTGTAGCTATGGCTTTAGCAGCTGTTAGTGGATGCTTTCCATGTTCTTCCTTCCCTACAGGGCCACCGTCTGCTTTTGCTCCTCAGGGCCAGTGCTGCTGCCCAGACTCTGCCTCAAGAAGCAGGGATCTGCCCAGAGCCAGGAATGTGCCTGAGGTGGGGTGGGAGGCAGGATATAGAAGCATAGCATTATAAGGTTAGGGATGGCAGTCTTCTCTTTTAGGGTGGTAGCAGTCATTGCCCTCCATAGAGGAATAAAGGAGATGCTTATCTACCAGCCATGACTAAATATGTATGCTGACTCTAATCCACAAACTTTTTTTCTTTTTTCTTTTCTTTGCTTAAAGTAAAAACAAATAAAATGAGCATTTCTGTATATAACGTACAAAATAAGTGAATCATACATGAAACCACAACTCATTTTCAGGTAAATGTACTTTTTCCTGAAGTATTTCCTGAAGTATGTGCTAACTTCATGTTCTGTCATTTATCCTCTGGGACATTAATTGGTCATTGCATTGATCAGAATTTTTAGGTCTTTCAGAGTTGTTTTTCTTTACCATAGTATTGTTTCTACACAAACTGTTTTCCAGGTTCTGTTCACTTCACTCTGGATGACTCCATATGTCTTCCCAGTTTCTCTCAAAGCATCCTTTTCATTATTCCTTATGGCATAACCTTATTCCATTACATTTTTCTGCCACAGCTTGATCAGCCCTTTGTTAATTGATTACCATGCCCTTAGATTGCAGTCCTTTGCTACAACAACAACAATAAAAAAGATATTTTTTTTCATATAGCCATTTCTCCCCTTTTTTAAATCTCTTTGGCAGTACAAGCCTAACTGTCATATTGCTAGGCCAAAGGGACCATTTAATGACCCTTGGGGCATAGTTCCAAATTGTTTTGCAGAGTGCCTAGACCAATTCCATATTGTTTGACCATTTATTTATTGGAGAATGGCTCAACAAATATTTATTATATTTCTTCTATGTCAGTCAATCAATAAACATTTATTAAAGAGCTTATCATGTGCCAGACACTGTACTAAGCTCTGGGGATACAAAGAAAGGTAAAAGGCAGTCCTTATTCTCAAGGAGTTTACAGTATAATAGGGGAGAACACATATACAGAACTATGTATAAACAAGATGTGTAAAAACACTTTTCACACAAATAAAATCAGATCTAGAGAATTAGAAAAAAATGGTAGGCCCAAGATAATACAATAAAAATGACAATTCTACCTAAATTAATTTACTTATTCAGTGCCAGATCAATTAAACTGTCAAAAACTATTTTATAGAGCTAGAAAAAAATAACAAAATTCACCTTGAAGAATAAAAAAAGTTCAAGAATATCAAGTGAATTAATGAAAACAAATGCAAAGGAAGGTGACCTAGTTTCACCAGATCTAAAACTATATTATAAGGCAGCAATCATCAAACTATTTGGTACTGTTTAAGAAAGAGTTGTGGATCAGTGGAATAGATTAGGTTCACAAGACACAGTAGTAAATGATTTTACTAATATACTATTTGTTAAACCCAAAGATTGCAGCTTCTGGAATAAGAACTCGCTATTTGACAAAACCTTCTTGGAAAATGTAAAATAGTACAGCAGAAACTAGATATAGACCAACATCTCACACTATATACCAGGATAAAATCAAAATGGGTACATGATTTAGACATAGAGTTTGATACCACAAGTAAATCAGGAGAACAAGGAGTAGTTTACCAGTCAGATCTATGGAGAAGGAAGAACTTATGACCAAACAAGAGATAGAGAAAATTATAAAATGCAAAATGGATAACTTTGATTACATTAATTAAAAAAAATTTGCACAAATAAAATCAACACAACCAAGATTAGAAGGAAAGCAGAAAGATGGGAAAAAAATTATATAGCAAGTGTTTCTGATAAAGGTCACATTTCTTGAATATATAAAGAGTTGAGTCAAATATATAAGAATAAGAGTCATTCCCCAATTGATAAATGGTTAAAGGGTATGAACAGACAGTTTTCAGATGTAGAAATTAAAGCAATCAATAGTCAAATGAACAATGTTCTAATTGATTAGAGAAATGCAAATTAAAACTACTCTAAAGTATCACCTAACACCTATCAG
>CM053769.1:246849500-246866247 GCA_028658325.1 Potorous gilbertii
CATTTCTTGAATATATAAAGAGTTGAGTCAAATATATAAGAATAAGAGTCATTCCCCAATTGATAAATGGTTAAAGGGTATGAACAGACAGTTTTCAGATGTAGAAATTAAAGCAATCAATAGTCAAATGAACAATGTTCTAATTGATTAGAGAAATGCAAATTAAAACTACTCTAAAGTATCACCTAACACCTATCAGATTGATTAATATGACAAAAAAGGAAAGTGACAAATATTGGAAAAGATATGGGAAAATTGGAACACTAATACATTGTTGATGGAGTTGTGAACTGTTCCAACAATTCTGGAGAACAATTTGGAACTATGCCCAAAGGGCAATCAAACTGAACATGTCCTTTGATTCAGCAATACAACTATTAGCTCTGTATCCCAAAGAAATCATGAAAAATATTTTAGTAGCTCTTTTTGTAGTGGTAAAGAATTGGAAAGTGAAAGAACATTCATCAGTTGGAGAATGACTGAACAAGCTGTGGTATGTGAATGTAATGGAATAGTATTGTGCTATAAGAAATGATGAGCAGGTGGATTTTGTAAAATCCTGGAAAGGCTTACATGAACTGATGCTGAGTGAAGTGAACAGGACCAGGAGAACATGGCACACAGTGGCAGCAGCATTGTGAGATGATCAGCTATGATTGACTTAGCTCTGCTCAGTAATACAATAATCTAAGACAATTCCAAAAGACTCATGAGGGAAAATGCAATCCACATCCAGAGAAAGAATTGTAGAGTCTGAATGCTTTTTAAGTTGTTGTTTTTTGGTTTTTGTGCCTTTTGTTATGTTTCTTCTTTCTCAACATGACTAATGTGAATATACATTTATATGATTGCACCATATCAGATTGCTTGCCATCTTGTGGAGGGGGTATCAGAGAAAGAGTGAAAAAAATTTTGAAACTCAAAATCTTATAAAAAATGAGCATTGAAAGATACGTATGCAAAGAATATTAGAGGTAATCAAAAAAGGGAAGGCACCGGCATTAAGGGATATTGGGTATCATTTTTGCTGAGACTTGAAGGAAACCAGGCATGGAGCTAAGCACTGGAGTCACAAAGGCAAAAGGGAAATAATTCCTACCTTCAGGGAGCTAATATTTTAAATGGAAGGACTATGTATGGCCACATAAGAATAAACATGATTTATAATGTTACCAATCTGCACTTCCCACAGCTTTTCGGGAGGAGGGAAATTTCATTCACCTTCATTGGCGCTGACACATATAAACAGTAGAATAGGCAAAACGCGTTTAAGGAATGTGCTGTTGTCTTGTCCAAACACCTTCCTTGAGTCTTTCTGCCTGTACTTGGTTGCCGTAAGTGCTCCAGCGTATTTCTTTATAATTCTTGACAGTCTAATTGTTCATGTTAGTGCCTTGTCCATACTCATTATTCAAGAAATATTCCATTGATTAATTTTTGTTCTCCATGAACAAAATGTCATTTCAGTTAGTCTCTTTATCACAAGACAACTACAACTTAGGATATGCACCAGTCAAAACTTTCCTATCTCCAAGATCGCGACCTTTGACCTTCCCCTCTGTTTGGAATCTCATGTGATGTTCTCTACTACTTCACTCCCAAATCCATTTTTTATATTCACTACAACCTCCAGGTTCCCAGCTACAGAGTAACAGACCCCAAAACTTATAAAAGGGTCACAGAAATATAGACTTAAAATTGTAAAAGAACTAAGAGATCATTTAGGAGAGGGAACAAATCTCACAAGAGTAAAGAGATTCTAATTTGCCTGAGGTGACACAGGTGGCAGAACTGAAATTCAAACCATGGTCCTCTGACCCCAAATCCAGTATCCTCTTCACTGGGGGCAGCTAGGTGGTGCAGTGGATAGAGCACCAGTGCAGGAGTCAGGAGGACCTGAGTTCAAATCTCACCTCAGACACTTGACACTCACTAGCTATGTGACCTTGGGCAAGCCACTTAACCCCAGTTGTCTCATCCTGGGTCATCTCCAGTCATCCTGATGAATATCTGGTCACTGGATTCAGATGGCTCTGGAGGAGAAGTGAGTGCACAGCCTTCCCTCCCTCAAAACAAAGTCAAGTGCAAGTCATGTCATCATTTCTCTGATGGCATGGTCTTCTTCGACAGTGAAGGACGGACGCATTCTCTTCACTATACCATTCCACCTCAACTTTAGAGGGTAACCAGTCCAACCTGTGTCTGAACAGAAATTCCCTCTACAATGTCCCTCTCAAATGGTCATCCAGCCTATACTTTAAAACCTATAGTGAGGGCTCTACCACACTAGAAGGCAAATAGGTAAGTTGGTACAAAAGAAGATGGTTCCAGTATTGGTTAGCCTTCAACACAGTGGGGATTCCTTCTATGTAGGAGTTAGACTAGTTGGCTGCTGAGGTCTCTTACAACTCTCAAATATTGTTATTTCTATGATAGTACCACTTTAGGATTAGACAATAGAACTGGAAATCTTTAGCTTGGAGAAGAAAATGTAGGAGAAAATAATAGCTATGATCAAGTATTTGAAAAGTCATCATGTCAAATAGATATTAGACTTGTTCTAGCTGGTCCCAGAGAGATCTACTGTAGGAAAAATGTCCCTCACAGTTAGAACTTTCTCTAAGATCTTCCTTAGGAATTAGTGACTTCCCCATCTTAAAATGAAGACTGAATAGAGAGTTGTTGGGATTATTGTAGATGATTTTCATATTGAGTGAAGGGTTGTACTAGATATCCTTCCAGTTCTGAAATTCTATTTTTCTAATGCTTTATAGTTACAAAGTGCTTCTCAACTCTAGGCAGATAAAGTTTAAATTATTGTCTTTGGAATAATTTGCCTTTAGGACTTAGAAAAGAGAACAGATTTTACTTTTTAATGATCTTCACAGAAATATATTTCATAATTTTTGAGTAACAAAAATCTCTTCAATCATAGCATAAATCTGTTTCCTCATTCCATTCTTAGTGGATATTAATTGTAATTTTCCAAGCTATTTTTCCCCCAATGGCATGTCTTTTTTTGACATATTTGTAATGATGATAAGCTCATATTTCCAATGTGCATCACCATTTACAGAGTGCCTGAGAAGTCATGTGGAATGCTGAATTTAGAGTAAGAGAGATTTAGGTTTGAAACTTGCCTTAAATATCTTCTAGTTCTACCCCTGGTGGAGTAACTTGAATTCTCTGAGACTCAGTTTCCTTATCTCTAAAATAAAGAAAATTATAGAACTAATTCCACATGGCTATCATTAGGATCAAATGAAATAATATATGCAAATCACTTTGCAAATCTTTAGGCACTTCGTAAATATGACCTATTGTGATGATGATATTGGTGATGGTGATACCCATTTTACACATGAATAAAATAAAGGCCACAAATAAAATTATTTGCCTAGAATTATGCACATATTAAATGATGGATCTATGATTTGATACCAGTTCTTTCTACACCAAGTTCTGTCTTCTTTTTTAAATGAAGAATGTTGTACAGGGTACAAAATTGTAAATCAAGAAATTGTGATTCTTGTCTCAACTCTTCCATTAACTAGCTTCATGAACATGGGTTAGTTTAGTTACTCCCCCTCTCTGGGTCTCAGTTTCTTCATCCATAAAATGGTGAGTATTTGACTAGGCATTCACTAAGGACCCTTTTAATTTTTAAGGGAGAAGTTAATACTAGAGCACTATATCTTTAAAGTGCAATTTTTATGGGTGTATGTTATGCATCAGGTTGGCCATTTCTTTCTTTCAAAGTCTCCAAATGGAGGGAGGACATCTGAATTAGTATACTGTGAACCTCTGCTTTCCAGGAGCATATTGGGTCCACTGGCTCAAGAAGTAAAATTCTGTCTGCACACAAAACCTGTTGCTAATTAAAGATTTAACAAATACAGCTGGATAAGCAAAAACAGCCCAGATGGCATTGCAAGAAACCTCTAGTGGGGATTAAGGCAGACGGTTATTCTGCATGATTTATAAGCCCAGGCTAGGGTCCTAGTCAGCTGCTAGACCAATACCCCTCAAGTGAATAAACACATTCAAGGCTGTCTGGGCTAAGCCCATTGCCAGCTTCTGACCTGTGCCATAGGCCTGGGTGAAGTAGCCGAAGTTGAATCTGTTCTGGGAATCCACTGGGCGTAAAACTGACTCTTACTGTGTCACTCTTCCTTGAGGTTCCATTAGCTCAACTGACAACTCAGGGATGAAACCACCTGTTGGTGGTTTGAGCAAAATGCTTTTCTCCTTCAGCCTATACTCCTGGTTGAAGTTTCTCTATTAACATCTCTTTTAAGTTTCTCTTTTAACATTTGTGCCTTAAAAAAAATATGCATACCTGAACATGTGCACAAGCACACACATACACCCACATGGCTCTGTTGTACTTTTGGAAAATTTTGTTGTCTATGCCTCAAGACCTAGCACTTAAGTGCTAGGGTGCACTTGTTCAGAGCACTAATGGAAGGTTGTAATTCTTGAAAAATCTTACTAGGAACCAGGAGGATTAAAAAAAACCAGCTTCCTGGCATGGTTTCATGCTTTGGATGCCCAACCTCCAAAGGAGATCAATTTACAAAAGAGACATTCTTTTATAAAGCAGTTTTCCTGTCCTCTTGTAGCTGGAAGGAATCCCCACATTGACAAAATTACATATCTTTGGAGTATTTAAGTAAATTGTATGCTACTCAAGGGCCAGCTAACTTTAAATATGAGTCAGTTCAATGACTGAACCTAGGCTGAACCCATATGAAAGAACTGAGTAGTTTTGCCTCATATCTCTTCTAGGAGCTTGCCAGTTTATCCTCACTTTGAATCCTTCGTGCAAACATACTTGTTAAGGGGCCTGCTATGACCTAGTATAGTGTTTATAAAGAGAGCACTGGAAAAGGTCAGATTTCAATTCTCTTCTTGGTTTTCCACTAGCTAGTCTTAATCCAAGTCACTTAACCCACATGAACTTCAATTTTCTCATCTATAGACTGGGGATTAGTTATATAACATACCATGTGTGATGGATTAGGGTTTGGAATTCCTGACATGGTCAATCCCTTGCACTACTTCAGACTAATGGATCATAATCTTTCTGTCTGAGAAGGAAAATGATAAGGCATTGTTTAAGGAGCATACAGGATCACATAGTTAAGAAGTATAGTATTTGAATACAGGTCTTTCCAATGATGAGCCCAGTAATCTATCCACACTATTACTCTTCCTTTACCACTGTGATGAAAACATGTTATAAAGTGCTAGAAGAATGGGAATTTATTAATAACACTAAGATTAACATAGATACTAGGCTTGCAATTTCATTGGAATAGGGAACTCTTAGATGAAGAAATTCTATTAATGCATATTAGGAACTCATTTGCAACTTTATAGATACTAGAGGAGTTAGGGAATAACTACAAGTGTAGGTGTGTACCCTACTACTGGGGGAGGCTGAGGCTGATGAATCCTTTCAGATAGGAAGTTCTGAGATATACTAAGTCAAAATCCAGTCAGATATCTGTACTACATGTAGCAGCAATATGGTAAACCATTGGGATTGGGGATAGGAAGGTACCTGGCTGACTAAGGAAAACAAACTGGCCTACATGAGAAATGGAGCAGATTAAAATTTTCATGCTAATTTGCAGTGGGCTCGGCCCGAGTGACTCCTATACTTCCAGTCTAAGAGAGAGACAGAGATTCAGTCTCAAAAACAACAACAAAAACAAAAAACAAACAAACAGAAAAACCTTATTGTCTAAAAGCCTAGAGTACTGAAAAGTGGTGAATTTTCTAGGGTGTCCCAACCATTATATGTCAAAAGTGGGACCAGAGAAGAGGTCTTCTTGGTTCCTGGGGCAGCATTCTACCCACTGTACCTCTGTTTACAATGAGGTATTAAAAATATTAAATAATATGGTTGGGGATGGCAGAAGCTCATAATCTAATTGGGGAGATAAGTTTTAAGTACATGGTGGTGTTAGAGAACAATTCAAAATGTCTAGAGGGGGAATTTATTTTTATTGCTTTCTCCATAGTTTTTTGCACATAGAAGACACAATAATTTTTTAAAATTAATTTTGTAATGCAAATGTGGGACTCTATGCTTCTTTCCTCTTTACTTTGTTCAAACAATGTGTCAAACACGGTGGCCATAATCATCATCTTTTTCCTTTCTGTAACCTTGGAAATAACCCCTGGAGTCAACATGTTCTTGGACAGGTGAGTTTTGCCTTATCTCAACCAGAATCCATGTCACTTCCTGACCAATATTTTCCTACCATACTATTGAAGGAATGAGCCCTCTCCTTTTTCAGCTGTTTTAAATATATTGTCTGGTTCATTAGAATATCAATGCTGTAAGAGTGGGGATAATTTTGTTTGCATTAGTGTCATCAGGGTTTAGTATACTACCTAGGACATAAGAGGTCCCTAGTATACTCGCTAGGACACAGCCATGAATGTTCTATCTGTAATCTCTCTATCCATCTATCTGTCTCTGTCTATCTGTCTGTCTGTCTGTCTGTCTATCTATCTATCTATATTTATCTAGAGACATATGATAGAGATAATTTGTGAGGTGGGTAAAGGAATCAGTAATGTGACATAACTCTCAAATTCATTAATATAATCATTCTTATGCTTTTCTGATAAAATGAGATAATCTAGGAAGAGGGATCTTGAGGACTGAGCTCTGTTTTGGGTACCATGTTTGAGGTGGGGTGCATTGACAAGCTGAAGAGCCTTCAGAGGAAGGGCAAAATGATAGTGAGAAGTTATAAGACATGAGAATCATTTGAGAGAGCTGGGGATGTTTAGCATGGAGAAGAGAAGATTTCATGTTGATACTTGGTCTTTACGAATATTTTGAAAGGCTGTTGTGTAGATAAAAGGATAGTCTTAGAGGAACAGAGAGACAGCATGGAAGAGTGAAATATAGTGTATATGTATAGCTGGATCATGGGAAAGTATAAACTTTATCTTCTTCATTATAAAATGGGACTTACTTTAAAGATTTGTTGAGCGAATCAGTTAAGTGTTTAAGGTGCTATATGAAAGTCAATACTTATTATGATGCAGTTATTGACTCCCATTCTGTTCTCAGGATCACAGACCTAAAGCTGAGAGACCTCAGAGGACATATATTTCAGTTCCCCTCATTTTACCAATGAGTAAACTGAAGTATAGAGATGTTAAGTGATTTGCCCAAGATCATAAAAATAGTGAGCATTAGAGATAAGATTTTAATTCAGTTTTTCAGACTTTGGAACCAGTGCTTTTCACATTGTGCAACACTGCTTCCTGTGGGGAGAAATTTGAGGGAGACAGAGTTCAAATTAATATAAATACCAACTTTCTAATCGTTATAATCATATCCAGTCTACCATTTTATTCTGTGAGTTCCTGATCACGGCATGTATTATGATAGAGGCAGAAACCACACATTGGGGATGTTGTAAAGGAAATTCTGGCATTGGGCAGGGGATTGGATCAGATGACGTCTGAGGTCTTCTAACTCTGGGATTCTGTGAGTCTAGGTAGAGGAGAAGAGAAAGAATACAAGACAATTTCAGAGGGGAGAACTTGGAAATGTCCTCCTGGAGCCGTTGTTGGCTTGTGTGTTCTTTAGTTACTTATAAAAATGGTGGAATTGTAAGAGACAGAAATGAAAATTGTGTAATTTTCTTACCTGCTATCATACATTCACTAGTGTAAGCAGCTTAAGTACTGTTACATCAACGTCGCAGAAGGTATTGGCAGTCAAAGTTACTTTAAAGTGGGTATAGCTGAGGTGTTATTTAAGGGCCAGGATATTTTATACCCCCAACCTCACCAATAAATTTGGGAGATATGGAGGGCTTGAGGATGATCTGTGTGCTTTTCTGGATGGGAAGAGTCCAAGAAGCAGAAGCCTTTAATTCAAAATACTTTAGGGTACTATACCAGTCTACTGAAGCTACATTTAGACTGACCAAGGAGATTAAAAGCAAGAGGACATTATTTGGCACAGTTTAATTCACCAAAGTTTAATTCACCATATAATGCCTCCCTTGAGACACCTCTGGATCTAGGAAAAGGAGTACAAAGAAAGACAAGGCCAAAGACATAACACAGAACACAGTCAATGGAGAGACATGGATACAACTAGATCTCCGCAAGGGAAGGACGCTTCTCCAACTTGGCTAGAATTGTTTGTCCTTTGAATAAGCTTATCTTGAGGTCATATCATGAAGATTGAGGAGATGGATGATGCAGCAGGAGTTGCCCTCCTGAAGCAGAGCCCAGGTTATACCAGGTGTTCATGCTTCTATTGGTCCAATGCACTCCACTTGGGTGGTTCCACACAAAAAGGTCATTTGATGACATTGAAGAGGGCCAGAGATTTTACAGAAAAAATTACCAAACCAGATCAGAGAAGGATTCCTGAAATGGAACCATGAAGGAAGAACACAATAAATGGGAAGAGAGATTTTCTCTAGAGCAAATAAACTGTGTTGTCAGAAATTCTAGGGCCTGAAAACCAGGTTTTTCAGTTGTCATCAGTGTTTTATGCTAGAACTAGAGACAATGTGCTGGAATGGTTTGAGCACTGGACTGGATATCAGAAAACAGTTTCTGATTGTCTTATGCTATTAAACAGCTATGCGACTTTGGGCAAATTGTTTCTACATCCTGGACCTCATTTTCTTCCTCTATAAATCAAGAGGATCAGGCTATGTGATCCTCAAAGTCCTTTCTATGGATTTATAACTCCAACACTGGGGTCAGGTCCTGATTCCTCCAATCTTATGAGGGATTATCCAACTGGAGACTTCCCAGTAGTAAACAGAGAAAGATAGCTACCTGACTAGCACTCTGGCTTTCTCGTGAAACCTGTAAGACAGGTAAACACGACACACAGGAGGACTGCTAGCACAGGTTCACTCTTGATCTGGTCAGACAGGAAAGACACTAAGAAGGAGTTAATAGTTTTACTTCATTCTAGTCTAGTTTTCTCAGAAGAGGATTGCTGATAATGGGAACATAACTCCTACAGTATTCCCTAATCACCCTTCTCTCACAGGTGCTGGCGAGAAGGGGGCCACTACCCCTACATCTTGATGGAATCAGTTGGGGAAAGTACAACTTCTGCTTCCCCTAAAACTCCTCAAGCCTCAATGGGGGCCAGTTGAGGCACACACCGTATTTGTGCAATCAACCCTTAGGTTCTCCATTCACTGACCAGTGACCATCTGTTCTATGGGGCAAAAGACAAAGAAGGCATTTTGCCAGCAATACACTCACAAATTTCCATAACTCATCCCTGTACCTCACTGTGCAGCTGCAGTGGATATTTATATTATTTATCATTATATAATGTTGCATAAGTGTGGTGGAGATGCTTTGAACTTTAACTGTGGGAACTCATATCTAATGCCTGGGAACAGGACATTAGTTATGGCTATGGATCCCGGGAAACTAAACTCTAAGAAATAATAGCAAAAATTCACTTTACGCACATTAAAATATGCCTTACACAAAAATTCACCTTACATACACTAAAATCCACCTTACATACATTAAAATCCACCTTACATACAGAACCCAATCACTGAATTCATGAGGTTGATTTCTTGAACAACCATGCCTTGATTAGGCACTTGTAGATATGAAACTTGATTTTCTAGATATTATTTCGTAAAATAAGATTTCCCTTTAATTCTGGCCCTTTGGCATATAATTGGAGGAGCATGTGAATGACATCAATATTTTAGAAAGTCTGAACAGGTTAATCCCCCAATCTGAAGACTCATTTTCTCCTCTATGAAACTTAGTTCAAATTCCTCAAATTTAAAAGTATATATGTGTACATATATAAACATTTATATTGTATTCTGTACCTCGAATTCACCATTCTCTCTGTGTGGGACTACCAGGCTTTCTCTGGAATCATGATTGATATTTCATTAGTCTAATGTCTTTCAAAGTATTTCTTTCTTTCTATGCAATATTGCCACTTATGAATTGTTATCCCAGTTCTGCTATATTTCCTCAGTATCAGTTCCTGTAAGTCTTTCCAGGTTTCTCTGAAACCATCCCTTTTATCATTTCTTAAGACATAATAACATTCAATTACATAATTTACTTAGTCATTTCCCAATCAATGGGCATTCCTTTAGTTTCCAGCTAAAAGGATTTTTGCATGTAGCATATTTAACATTTTGTCAATAAGAATTTTATTTATCTATTTATTTATTCATTCATTCATTCATTCATTTATTTATTTATAAACATATTGTGTTGCTAAAAACAACACACACTTGCTTAATAATGTCTACCCCTTGTCGGAACTTTGTCTAAAAAAAAGTGGTAAGAATATTAATACTGACTGTGGATACTGTGCGAATCACCAGGAAAGAGTCTTTAGACATAAGAGCTCCAATTTAGTGATTTATCAGAGAGAAGTATTGTGGCAGAGATAGTGATGGGTGTAAGTTTAGAACACACAAATTCAAGTCCCGACTCTACTACTTGCTAGCTGTGTGCCCTAGGGAGAAATCATTTCATCTTTCTCAACTTGTTCCTTCCTCTATAAAATCAATATAATAACATGCTCCATGCCTCATGCAGCTTTTATGAAGATGAAGAAAGATAATGCATGTAAGTTACTTTCTAAGTATAAGGTGCTGCAGAAATGAGAGTTGTTGCTATTTTATTGTTGAAACTCCCTTGTCAAAGGATAAACATTTGTTTCCATCATTGGAATGAATCATTGTCAAAATCATCACTGTTGCCAGCATGTGCCCCCACTTAAAACAAATCTCCAGGTACTTTCTACCAGCTGTAGATGGAAAATGGCAGATAATGGTAATTTTTATATTTTTGACTTGCCTCATAATTTTGGATATGTCCCAGAGTAACTTGGAAACATATGTGTGACACAGAATGGCCACCCAGAGGTCAAGACAGTCTCCTGTCTGTCTCGCTGTGCTGGTCCTCCTCCACACATACTCACATACACACATGTATACATATACACACATATATACACACATGTACATACATTGTTGTCTTTGTGGCCTGGTAAACCCTCAATATAAATGGATGACAAAGTCAGTGTCTAACAGTCTCTGGACCATATTTAGCATGAGGCTAGAATGAAACCTGCTTTAATGGATCGTCACAGAAGACCACAGTCATAATCCTAAAGTGCTTGGTAGGCAACGTTGGAACACACTGAGTCTGAGTAATCCAGTTACCTTCTGCCTTACTGGATCTGGTGGCGACTGACAGAAAATTGAATTACCTCCAAAGGGCCTCAGCCAGAACAATGAAGGGAGAGGGAGGTATTGAATCTAAGAAGAAAGATTTTTTTTTTTAAAGTTCTTTTAAGAACTCCATTCCTCTGTGGATGACTAACAGATGATAACTCCCTGTAAGTCTTTGAAAGGGAGATAGAATAAGGATGGAGACATCCAGCAGAGAGTGACTGGGAGTAACAGAATGAAGCCAAGCAAAGGAAAATTGAGCGAAGGCAAATTAAAGCAATCTTAACAGCGAGGACGATTAAAGCCTTGAAAAGTCTCCCATGGGAAGTGATGGAAACCTCCTTGCTTGAGTCATTTCCAAATCTACAAAGCAATGGAAAATGTACTTTGGGGACCAATCCCATGCTGGCAGGGAGCGGACAAAATGATTTAATAGATCTTTTCTGTCTCTCATTTCGACGAGCCTGTGAAATTGTATTGCAGCTAAGAAACAAGATATTCCTCGCTCAGACAGAATGTTTACAGAGGCTACATCTGGGGCACAGGGTTCATAAGAAAAAAAAAGAAAAAAGAAAATTTATTGTACAATTCTGTAACTCACATATTTCTATGAACTGGTGTTTGGTCTGGAAACGAAGTCCTCTATAGCCCTGGCTTTTTAAAAAAAATGGTCTTTGTTTACTTTTTAGTTAAGAGGCAAGAACATCTTGAACTTGAACCATTTAACGGAAAGAATGTCAGTTTCAGCTTAGTTCTCACGTTGCCAAGTGGTGTGCTGATATTAATCACGTTCAATACTTTTTCTTTTTCCAAATTCCAAAGAAATATATGCTTAGTGTGTATGCACATAGGTTTCTATAACAAATGAGTTGATCAGTTAGTAATCCTCCCATAACCTCCTCCCCACCCCCATCCCTACCCCATGGGATTTGGAAAAAAAAAGGGACCTTAAAACTCATTTAGCCTGAACACTTTGTTTTAAAGATGAAGATACTGAGATCCGGGGAAATGAAATCTAAAATCTGGAGAAACTTGCCTCCAATCACAGTTAGAAAATGACAGAACAGGAATTCAACTGCAGGTCATCTGATACCAAAATAACAAATACAGTGCTTATCTAACTGTATCATGTTGGCAAGTAATGAAAAACCAAGAACTTCATTTTTGCCTCAAAGACTTAAAAGCTTTGGCAACAGAATGCCTCTGACAATGTACTTGAGACACGCAGCAAGCAGCTGAATGTGGAGTATAACTCTTTCTCACTAGTACTGGCAGTCTCCACAACTCTGAATAAACAAGACCTGTCAAACTCCCTTGCCTGCTCTGGGAGGTTTTCATGAAAGCAGGACTCATCACCAATGGTGTCTGAGTAAACCAGTCAAACTCAGCCTGGCACAGTAGAATTAGGACCCAAGAATCTCCAAAACCATCACATGTTGTTTCCTAAATCACCCCTTTCTCTCATTCATCCACCTCACCTAATTTTATGGGATTTGTGTTCTGTTTTGGAAAAGCCAGAGTTGGCGAATCTAATCATAAGCAACCTGTTACTGACAGATTTTTCATTATGAAGGGCTCATATTCTATTAGATACAGGACAAATTGTGGTCCAGGAAATTTAAATGACTTGCCCAAAGTCACACAGGTAGTAAGTGGCAGAGGCAGGATTTGAGCCTGGATCCTCTTAGACTAAAAAATAGTATTCTTTCCGTCATGTTACAGTCTTTCATAAGGCTGATATATGATTAGCACCCCTTCCAGGGTGGAAGCAGAGGTACATTTGCCACTTGTGAGTGTTTTCTATGAACAGGCTTTGCTCCTTATGCTGCAAGCATCTGTGTGACTGACCTTTACTCTCACTTGCTTTTCTATTGACAATCACATGTTAGGAAACATCTTACAATGTAAATAGTTCTGTTTTAATCTCTTCTAACTCTAATTCAGAAAAAAAGTTCAAGAGACTCTGAATAGCTAAAAAAGATATAAATGAAAGAATATAGGATAACAAAAAATCAAACCTATCCCTCAAACAGGGAAGCTATAAATAATTCACTGAGGATGTATCCTCATGGAATTTATACTGAAGCAGATCTGCCTTGGAGACCAACAAAGAAGGCTGATTGTTGGGAGCATCAGAAGGACCTTATTTCATTTTGTTAATTAATAAGACTTTATGAAGTTCTTTTATTTGTGAAGTACTCTGTTACAGGCACTGGTGAGGATATAACTGGGGACACCAAGACAGAAACTTCTTTCTGCTGTCATAGAGCTTAGACTCCAATGGGACAATCATCATATGCATATTTAAAGATATATAAGGTAGATATATGATCATTTTGTATGGTGGAGATGCTAACAATTGTAGAGATGAGGAAAGCACCCACAAAGAATGTGGCACTTGACCTCATTCTTGAAGAACACTGAAGATTTTAAGAGGTAGAAGTGAAGAGGGAGTACATTCTAGGCAAGGGTGACAGTGCAAAAGCACTGAGATGGAAAATGGAATATTCTGTATGAAGAGTCTTGTATATTTTTTGGTGATCTTATCAGCTCCTATGGATTTGATGACCATCTTTATGCTAATGGTTCTCAAATCTATCATTCCTGACCCAAATTATCAGCTGACCTTCAATCTTCATCTCTATTAGACATTGAATTGAATGTCCAGTATACATCTTAAACTCCACCTGTCTAAAAAGGGAATGATTATCTTTGCCCCTAAAATCAATCCCTACCTGACTTACATATTACTGTAGAGGACAACATCATCCTCCCAGCCCCTCTGGATTACAACCTAAGAGTCATCCTGGACTCCTCACTAACTCTCACTCCTATATCCAACCTGTTGTCAAGACCATATTTGCAACATCTCTTGAATATACCCCCTTGTCTTTTCTGACACTGATGCCACTCTAGTGTAGGCCCTCACCACCTCAAACATGTAGTATTATAATAACCTTCTGGTGAGTCTGCCTGCCTTGTCTCCCCCTACTCCAATTCATCTTCCATTTAGCCACTAACATGATTTTCCTAAAGAATAAATCCAATCATGTTACCCCTCTACTCAGCACTTCAGTTGCTTCCTGTTGCCTCTAGGATGCTCTGTTTGGTATTCAAAGCTCCCCATAACCTAGCCTCCTCCTACCTTTCCAATATTTTTATACCTTACACCTTATCGCTTACTCTTTAATTCAGTTACACTGACCTCCTGATTTTCCTACTAACCAGACACTTCATGTCTCAGCTTCAGACATGTTCTCTGGCTGTCTTCTGTGCCTGGAATGCTCTTCCTCTTCTGCTCCAACTACTGACCTCCATGGCTTTCTTTAAATCTTATCTAAAATCTTAGTTCCTAGAGGAAACCTTTCCCAACCTCTCAATTTTAATTCTTTTCCTCTGTGAATTATTTTCTATTTATCCTGTATATTGCAATGTACTTCCCACATATACATACATATATGTGTATACAAACATATATACACATACATATTTGTATATATATGTATGTGTGTATGTATATATATATGCCTGTTTTTCTGCGTATTAGATTATAAACTCCTTGAAAGCAAGTTCTGTCTTTTGCCTCTCTTTGTATCTTCAGCACTTAGCATTGGCACATAGTAAATGCTTTATAGATGTTTACTGATTAATTGAGACAGAGGAAGAATTCCAGAAGTAGGAGGAAAAACCAAAGAAATCATCATCATAAACATCCAAAGAAAGCAAAATATCCTGGAGGAAAGGATAGTCGGTAGTAGCAAAGGCTGCAGAAAAGTCAAGATGGATATGGGCCAAGAAAAGGTCATGGAATTTGAGATTTGGCATTTAAGAAATCATTGATAACTTTGCAGAGAACAGTTTCAGATGAGTGATGGAGGTTAGAAGCCAGATTTGAAAAGTTTGAGAAGAAAAAAAGATTTGAGTGAGAAGAGTAGGCAGTAGAACCAAGTGTTGTAGCTAACCTTTTCTAGGAATTTGGTTGAGAAACAAGGTGAGATATACTATAGAGTGATAATTTAAGGGGGTTGTAGGATCTAGTGAGAACATTCTAAGGATAGATACTATTTGAGCATGTTTATTAGCAGTAGAGAAGGAACTAATAAATACAGAGAGACTAAGGATCTGGTATGTGTGTGGGTGACAGTGGGCAATTCACTGATGGAGAACTATTATAGTTAAGTCTAAAGATGACTATTATACTAACAGACAACTTAATTTGTACTGCATAATGAGATCCTATCTACCTATAATGATAAGATCCAGTTTCTTTTGTTGTTAATTGTACTTTTTTATTGCTTCAATGCTGCTGATTTTGCTTCATTGTGTAATTGCACAATCTTTGAAATATTAAAGTTCTCCCACACTAAGTATTGCAGAAATATCTCTAACAGTCATTGATTTGTGCTCATTGAAAGTAATAGGTTTTTCCCTCTATATATTGTCTTGGATGAAAGCACTGAAATATGTGTGTGTCATGAAATCTAGAACTAACAGAGAAATAACAAAAGGGAGTGAAACCTTCTCAATCTAGTATCAATCTGGTCATTGTCAATCAGTCAATAAGCCTTTATTAAATGCTTACTCTGTGCCAGGGGCAGTTAATATAATGGATAGAGTAGTGGGTCTGAAGACAGGAAGACTCATCTTCCTGAGTTCAAATCTGACCTCAGATACTTAGTAGCTGTGTGATCCTTGGCAAGTTGCTTAACCCTGTTTGCCTCAGTTCTTAATCTGCAAAATGAGGTGGACAAAGAAATGGCAAACCATTCCAGTATCTTTACCAAAGAGAATTGCAAAAGTGGGTCGTGAAAAGTAGGAACAACCTCATACCAGGTACTTTGTTTAGCCCTGGGGATACCAAGCAAGGCAAGAGCAGGTCCTTCTTCTTAAGGAGCTCATAGTTTGAGAGGGGAAGACATTCTGAATGAGTCTAGTATCAGAAGAAACTTACAAAGGTAGCTATTACTATTGTAAAGTAAAACCAAGGTCAAAATCATTGCTTGTCCCAAGTAATCAATATACTACTCTAGGGCTAAATCTTAGTCAGTGCAATCCACCAGGTAGGTTAAGAGTGAATCAGGCTTAACCATTATCATTAGTCAATTTCACCAATGGTATAATCTGTATACCCTAACAATGTAATGTTTTGCATTGTTATTAACTGTGTTTGTATAAGGTTCCCCTAATGGACTGTATGGCCTTGAGCATAGGAACTCCATCAAATCCAAGCTTTAAATTTACAGAGCAAAGGTTTAACAAATACTTGTCAAAGCAAAAGAACAGCACAGAGATCAGTGTAGATAAACCATTTATGTTTTTGGTTAGAGGGAAGGTCACTCAGAATACACTTGCGTGTGCTCACACACATGTTGATGAATGAAGGAGCCAATTAGACTTTCTGGACAACAGCAAAATTTACTATGTGGTATTTGAACTTGTTCATCCTGAATTTTGTTCCTTTAAGTATTTTATAAAGAAGGAAACTGAAGCCCAGAATTGTAAAGAAA
>CM053769.1:246866747-246883554 GCA_028658325.1 Potorous gilbertii
TAGGGGGAGGTTGTGATAATGAGTGCTCACATGAAAGTCAGCTGGGCCCATGCTTAAGGTTTTCCATCATGGTAGGACTTGGTATACCTTGTTCTCTACTGGAAGAAACTTCAAGAGTCTATGGCCATTTCTGTTCCTTGATGGGATGACAGAAGGGGTCTGAGGTGGAGAATTATTTTTATTCTTTTCGTTTTTAATGAAAAAATTTTATTTTTAATGAAAAAATAATTAGTGGCTGTGTCTGCTTAAGAAAAGAGCAAGAGCATGATAATTAGACAGGTTTGGACAGGGTTGCATCTAATAACTGCTCTTCTTTTTTTCTTTCACGTTGACCTTTGGTCCTATAGTATAGCTATTGGGTAGTGCATGAACTTTCTGGAAACTTGTATGTATTCTAGTGCCTTGGTAGCACTTAGAGATTAAGTGACTTGAACAGTATATTTCAGGTAGAATTTGAAATCAGGACTTCCTGACTCCAAGGCTGATTCTCTAGCTACAAGATCAGGCTGCATCCCAAATAAGTACTAGGGCCGGACAGGCTTATTAGTTCCATTTGTGGAAATGAAGCTACCTCTGGGATAAAGTTATAATATTAGATAAGCACCCGTCTGTGATCAGAGATGATACAGCCTCGCTTTTCTGATCATTAGGTGGTTAGGCCATACGGTATACCAAATTGACTAAAATGATGGCTGGTTTGGCCTTCTATTGTCATCATGGTTGTCAGTTGACAGTTGTTGACGATTGCCAATTAAGACAACCAAATGACTGGAACGACTGTTTGCAATTCAGTTATTTTGGTCGTCTTAACAATTAGACAGGATTGACTATTTGGCAATCAGCCTGCAAATGGTCAATATGATCAACCATATGGACACAAATCTACAAATCAATCAACACACATTTATTGAGCTTACTCCTGCTAATGCTTGCAAAAAGGAAAGCACAGTAATAGACACTGTTCAGGGGGAGGGTAGAGTGAAACATAACACAATCTTTGCCCTCAAGGAATTTATAGTCAAATGGAAGTGCATTTGTTTCAATTTAGTGAACGTTATTAATTCAACACCTACTGTGTGCCAGGTACCGTCGTATTTGCTGGAGATATAAATACAAAATTTTAAACAATACTGTCATCAGAGAGTTGTCATTCTACTGGCTTTAAAACAACACACACACACACACACACACACACACATATATATATATATATATATATATATATAAACAAATCAGTAAATAGAGAGTATATTAAAATTACTACACAACAATTTCGATAGGGATCAGGTTCTACTAGCTATGAATAAACAAAGGGAAAGTATAATGAACTTACACTTTTGCAAAAGTTATGAAGTCAAACTTAAGGGGGCACATTATTAAAGACCTTTTACTACCAGGGGAAAGTGAAGATAAAAATATTCCTTTCCTATTTCCATAACCAGGGTGTCCAGATTGTGGGTGGTAGCTACAAATTCCTTGTAGACCTAAAGCTCAGGACAAACTATTTATGTGGAACAAACATAACAAGACACTTACTGTGTGATGGATACTATGCTGGGAGTGTGGATGAGAATACAGACACAACAGAATTACAGTCCCTTCCCTCAAAGACCTCACATTCTAAAGGGGGAAAACATAATATCAAAGATAATAGCTGCAAAGTGGTGGAGGAGAGAAGATGATAGTGAAGACCCAAATGAAGCATGACTGGCCTGGGCCTCCAGTTAGAGCCAAGTCGGATAGATGCCCTTGGTCCTAGGTTCACACACTGAAGAGTGAAGGGTTAATGAAACCAATTAAAGCAACTAGGTGAATAGAAGGACCTGGAGTTGAGAAAACCTGAGTTCAAACTGTCTTAGATACTTCTGTGTGATCCTGGGTAGGATACTTAACCACATAGCCTCAATTAATTTATCTGTAAAATGGGACTTACCTCACAGATGTATTGTGAGGGTCAAATAGTTCATATATGTAAAGTATTTCAAAGCCTTAAAGTGTAGTATAAATGTTACCTATCATTACTATTAGAAAAGTTGGAATTCAAACAGCCTTGCTGAACCAAAGTGATACATATTGTCTAATTCCAGTGAACTTTTAGCTATTCTGAAATTCAGCAATTTTGCCAGAATAATGGGGCACGATGCAGGGCTTCAAGGAGGGGAGTTGAAATGACACCAATGTCTCTTTTAAGTCCCATATTCTCAAAGGAAAATTTTCCAGGGCCATAAAAAAATGAAATATTTGCAAATATGGCTAACTCTAGATTTATGAGGCATAATTACTAGTCATTTCCTTCCTCTCTTCAGCAAGCTACAATCTGATACAGACAGATGGAAGCTGCTTCACCTTTCCCAGTAGGGAAAGATCCATACAATCAGAATGCACATTATACCCAAATTGAATTACTTGCTAAATATGCTAGGTGGGTATTTATTTTTTTTAAACAGGCAGACTTTCGAAGTTTGGCTTGAAAAATGAGAGAAATCCAAGATTGACCTTTGTGACATTTCCAAGCTGGGACCTCTCAAGCATCACTCAATCAATCAAGCCATTAATTTTCTAATCTTCTTTTCAATGCATGTCAATTACTGGACACCTTAGTACAATTATGGGACAGACACTGTAGCAGACACTTTGAACCAAGTTTGGGTTACATACTGTAAAATCTGAACATTTTTTAAGACCTTTGAAAGGAAAGAAATCTTTGTAAGTTAATTTCTGGTCATGCTCTGGACCTTTCAGTGGTGAACGGTAGAAAAAATACTAGACTGAAGGCCTAGGTTGGAATCCTAAACACAGTAGATGTCGAAGATAATTTTTAGCTTAAAATCTTACGACAACATATAAACTAGCTACTTGATTGGAAGTAAATCAGATAATCGTTATGTTCTTTAGTTTTCTTACCTACTAATGGAAATGACACTTGCATTTACTTGCTTCATAGGACTATTTCTTCTTTCAAAAATCTGAAGGTGATTTATATTAATAATAATATGTAACATAATAGTAATAAAATGATCATTGTTATAATAAAGACAATAATTGCTGTTTAATAACAAAAGTGAGAGCAATCGGGCATAGGGAATAGATTGCTGGCCTTAGACAGGAAGATCAGTATTCAAATCCCACATCTGAGGCATACTAACTATATAATTCTAGCAAGTAACCTTTCTAGGAAGAAAAAGTGCTGATATGCTCTGTCAGATGGAGTTACTTCACCTGTGAATTCTCGGGACTAATGAAATACAGAGTGATATAGTCAATAAAAATGTTTCCTTGGAATCAGGAAGGTTTGAGTTCAAATCTCACCGTTGGCAAATAGGAGCTGTCATCCTGGGCAATTCACTTTTCTCTCAGGACCATGGAGAGCTCTCTAAGATGACACTTGCAGAGGTGCTGGGGACTGCCTTTAAACAAGGACATTTATGTCCGTGAAAAAGTAATTTCTCATAGCTCTGGAAACTGATAAAATTACAGGTCTAGTATGAAGAAGTAAACACAAATTATTTAATAATATTTTACTCCTTTAAATTGTCTCCTAAAATACATCATATTCTGGAGCCATCCCAGATTTCTTGAAGACTAATCCTGAGGTGGACAACTTGGAGATATTTTGAATGACATGGTGTCATCCAAGTACCAATCTAGCCACGGGATAGGTTCATCACCAGTTTGACTGAGTATTTTTGCAATAGCATCTCTTACAGTCACAGGAATATCCCAATATGTGTTGGTGAAGGGAATATTTACACTGACATAATCACAGATCCTAAAATTATGATACTTCATGATTGTAGAGTACCTTTTTATGCACTGAAACTAACACTTTGTGGAGAAGGCTGTAAGTACAGTAAGAAAGTGAGATAGGGTGGAGCCTGGAGGTGTAAGGGGACTCAGAAACCAACGAGAGCCCTGGTGAAGCTCCCCAGTGGGCAGGGGAGACAGCAATGTAATATTGTCATAGTGATAGGAGTCTCAGAGAATAGCTAAATGTGCACTAGCATTCTTACTGGATATTTAATGGAGCCATATTTGGGAAAGGGGGTTGGTGTATCATGTAATAGATTATTCTGTATGTAATGTAATGAAAAGTGTGTGATGGAATTGTGGAGCAAGTGTGTAGGTACTGAGATTGATTAGAGTTGGGAAGAGTGATGCCCCTATTAATGGATCTTTTTCTCCTTTTTTTTAAAATTTGATTAGTATGTGTATTGGGTGCAGTATTCTTGAATGTCTATATTAGTTTGAGGTCAATTACTATATTAATCAACAAACATTTAATGTTATATGACAGACATTGTACTAAGTTTTGGAGGTACAAGTACAAAGAGGCAGCTAAGTGACTCAACGAATAGTGTTCGATTTGGTGTCAAGAAGACTGGAGTTCAAATCTCCGCCCTCCCCCCCAACATTTTTAGCCATATGATCCTGGGTGAGTCTCAGTTTCTTCATCTGTACAATGTGAATGATAATAAGACTTACTTCACAGGGTTGTTTTGAAAATCAAATGAGTTAAAATACATAAAGTGCTTTGTAAGCCTTAAAGCACAATAACAGTGGTAACTGTCATCATCATCACTAATATTGAAACCATCTCTATTTTGGAGCCTTCTATAAATGAAAGAAAATGTATGTGGTACATTAGAGTACTGGGTCTGGAGACAGGAAAATATGAGTTCAAATCCAGCCTCATTTATTTTCTAGCTATGTGACCCTAGGCAAGTCACTTAACCTCTGCCTGTCTCAGTTTCTTCATCTGCAAAGAGAGGATAGTAGCAACCTCTACCTCCTATGGCTGTTGTGGAGATTAAATGAATAATTGTAGTGCTTAGCACAGTGCCTGGAAAATATTGAGGGCTATATAAATGTTAGCTACTACTATTATTGTTATATATTAAACTTATGTTCATATACGTCATTATATATATATATATATATATATATATATATATATATATATATATATATATATACTCATTATACATATATACACAAACACACACACACATATACATATATTCCCATGGAATATATACAAATAAATACAAGATAGGGAGCAAGGCAGCATAGTGGATAGAATGTTTGACTTATAATTAGGAAGACCTGAGTTCAGATTCTCCTTCAGATACTAAATCTAGCATCCTGGGCCACGTACTTAAGCTCTCTTGGCCTCAGTTTTGTAATCTACAAAATGATAATATTAGTGACACTTACCTCCTAGGGTTGTTGTGGGGATCAAAGGAGAGAGCATATATAAAACAATTTGCAAATCTCAATGTAGAAAATGAATATTAGCTAGCTTTTAGAGAGGGAGGACACCAGCATTTTAGTGCAGGGAGATAGGTAAAGACTTCATGTGGAAGATAAAGGCAGCTAGATGATGTAATAGATAGAGCACAGGGAGGGCTGGGAGTCAGGAGGACTCATCTTCCTGAGTTGAAATCTGGTCTCAGATGCTTACTAGCTATGTGACATTGACCAAGTCACTTAATGCTGTTTGCCTCAGTTTCCTCATCTGTAAAATGAGCTGGAGAAGGAAATGGCAAACTACTACAATATCTTTGCCATAAAAACCTCAATTGAGGTAATGAAGGGTTGGACATAGATGAAAAATGACTGAACAGCGACTGAAAGATGGTAAAGATGGGGCTTGAACTATATTTTGAAACACAAAAGGTTAGTTATTATCCTGCTCTAGAAACCATCCATAAATAATATGCACCAGAATCTGAGAAATGATGGTTCAACTCTTTTTTCTCCCAGACTAGAGCTATTTAACTGTATTGCAACAGCTGAACTTTTTCTCCAGAGAAGATGTGCTCAGCAGGGGGCATTTTATTTGTGACATAGGCAGTGAAATAAATGAAACATACATTAAATTATTGACAACTATCTCCCTCATCTTACAGACAAGAGTAAAGCTCATAGAAATAAAATGATTTTTCCAGAGTCAAACAACTAAGTGGGAGAATTTTGATTTCTAATACAGTTTCAAGCCACCCACCTCAGAATCTCAGACATGATTTCTGAGATCTAATAATTCAGTTTGTTACTGAAAAGTTCTCTTAAGTCCTACCCAACAAGTAATTACTTAGTATTTATTCCAAGTCTGGTATGCTTTTGAACAATGGTTTAAACGTCTTTCATGCTATCATATTCTCTGTCTTCTGTTAACTCATCTATTCATAATAAGAATGATGTTTATGATGATCATGCATTTATATGGGAATTTGTATTTCACAAAATGCTTTTTCCAGAACAATTCTATGCAGTAAGTACTGCATTACCATTATGATTTGCAAGATGAAGAAACTGAAGTACAGAACTGAGGTGAATTTCCTGAAATCACTTGTTTAGTAAGTATCAGAGCAAGGCCAGCTTCCAAGGTCTTTAAGGCCAGTTATTGAGGGGAGAGTTTAAGGGGAAAGATATGGAGTTCAGTTTTAGACATATTGAGTTTAAGATGTCTCTAGGACTTCTCTTTTGAAATGTCCAATAGGCAATTAGTAATAGGGAACTGAAGCTCAGTTGAGAGATTGAGACTGGGTATGTAGATCCTGGGAGAAATCAGTATAGATGTGATACTTAAACCCATGAGAGCTGATGAGGTCACTGAGTGTGCACAGAGAAGACAAGGGGGCTTCCATTAGAACCTTGGGAGTTCTGAAGTGTAGGGTGAAGCCACAAAGAACAAAAAGGACCAAAGGTAGGATGAGAACCTGGAGAAAATACTATCCCTTTTCTGAAGGGGAAAGTATACCTAGGAGGCAATGTTGGGTCAATAGTATATAAATGCAAATGATATGCTGAGAAGGATTAGATTAAAAAAGAGAGAGAGAGAGAGAGAGAGAGAGAGAGAGAGAGAGAGAGAGAGAGAGAGAGAATCAGATTATCTATTGTGGTTACTTCAGAGAGGCTTGTGTCCATTGAGGAATGAGTAAGTAGAGAATAATTCGAGTCAGTGAGGATGAGTTTCAAAGAGAAAGAGAGCAGAGAAATAGGATGATAGTTGAAGGGGATGGTAGGGTCTAGTAAGGTGTTTTTTTTTGTTGTTGTTATTTTTTTTTTATAAGAATAGCTGGAAGCTTGAGAATATTTGAAGGTAGTTAGGGAAGGAACCAATCAATAGAGAAAAGTTGAGGATTTGAGAGGAGAGATGATTTATGAGGCAATCTGTAGGAGAAGACAGGAGGTAATGGGTTTATGCACACATGTAAAGAGAAAGAAAACCTTTTTGTCAGTCAGGGAGAAAGCAGGAGAGAATGGAAGATGATATCAAGAAGTTTAATACGGTAAGAATTGGAGAAGAGGGAGCTCACATTGAATGACTTCTTTTGTTTTTCTCAGTAAAGAAAGAAGTAGGGACCTCAGCAGATCAGTAGGAAGGATGAGCAGGAAACAAGGAGAAAGCTTGGAATAGAACTTTTGCATTGTACAAATGCCACACTGTCTTGCTGAAGTGAGTTGCCAGTTGAGTGAAATTCCGTGAATTTGCAATATACCTGCTCAACATGGTTATGAGATTGCCTTCTCCTTATTCTAGCAACACATACTTTCAGTCACATCCAACTCTTTATGACCCAATTTGGGGTTTTCTTGCCAAAGTTACTGAAGTGGTTTAGCATTTCCTTCTCTAACTCATTTTACTGATGAGGAAACTGAGACAAACAGGACTAAGTGACTGCCTAAAGTCACACAGCTAGTTTAAGTGTCTGAAGCCAGATTTGAATTCATGAAAGTAAGTATTCCTGACTCCAGACCCAGTACTATATCCACTGGGCCATTTAACAGCCCATTAACCACACAGAAAAATGAATAGAAGATGCAGATATTGTGAACATTATAGTCTTGATGTTTTAAGAACAGTGATGGGCTAAGGGGGTAAGGTAGAGTAAAATATAAAGCTGAAATGGTTAAGTATTAGAATGAGATTGAAGATGGAGGAGAATGAAGTTAGAGCAAGGAAAATGATTGGTAGGGCAGCTAGGTGGAGCAGTGGTTAGAATGTTGGGCATGGAATGAGAAAGACTCATATGGCCTCAGACTTTTACTAGTTGTGTGACTGGCCAAGCCACTTAACCCTATTTGCCTCAGTTTCCTCATCTAAAAAATGAGCTAGAGAAGAAAAATTACGAATCACTCCAGTATCTTCACCAAGAAAACCTCAAATGATGTGATGAAAGGTTGGACATGATGGAACAACAACAATTAGATGCCTCATGACTGCAGAGCTATTAAGTGTCAAAGAGGGAATTTAAACCCAAGTCTCTACTGACTTCAAGTTTGGGGTCATTTCCATTATTCTACAATATTTTATCTGAATTTTATTTTTCTTCGTTTCCTTGATGATGGACAACCTTCTCATATTCCTTTAACTCATTAACCACTTTCTAATGTGGTCTGAGCTATTAATATTCTGAGGAAAATGTGAAAAATCTTCCATTTGGCAAAAAGATGATGACATTATCTCAGTGCTTCTGAGAGTGTTATTGAAAAGGTGCTTGCTCATCAGACATAATAACTAATGTTTAGTACATGAAAGGAAATGGGGCCTCTGGAAAGGAAAAAGTATGATGTGATCCCTATTCAAATGACTACTTCTAAAATTAAATTAACATAATCAATTCAGAATTGTAAGATTTTACATTTTCACCTACATGGTACCTCTCTACACTAAGCCTTTCCGTGATTCCTCCTGTTGGTGATAAATAAAATTCCTACCAGGTTCTCAGAGAATGCTGCTTCACTACTCGGTAATTATCATGTATTATTGTTCATTATAGTTATCTACATTTACACTTCATTTTTCTAGTAGATTATAAAAACTATTGGGGGAAGGTTTACACATCTTATTTATTTATTTTTTTATCTTGCTTCAGTACTAGCGCAGCACTCTGCACGTAGTCGATAATTAATAAATATTTCTTGAATAGGAAATGAATGGAGATTTTTAAACTTCCTGGGTAATCAAGTAATCATGGACTTTTAGACTGGGTCCTTAAATCATCTAATTCAGACATGGGGAATGTTCAGTTGTCAAGCTTCTTATGGCATTTGCTGACCTAGAAGGACACACAAAGAACCCCATCTTTTTTAAACTTGCCAACTAGAACCTGATTTTGTTAATACTCATAATATCGGCTTATGGTTCAATAAAAACAAGCAATAAATTTCTGATTTGTCAGATATCAGTACCCATCAGTTAACATGCCTTTTGGGTAATATGTGGAAGATATAATAATATAAGTACATTTATAAAATTTTCAAGACCAGTGGTTTTCTGTGAACTGAGGGGGACTCAGAGTAACTTTTTACCTTCTAAAGAAAAAAAAAGTTTCTTTGATATAGTCCAATCATCTCTTTTTACAGGTGAAGAAAGTGATTACCTTTCCTCCTCTATTGGAGTAACAGATGCATGTAAGGATTGTTCTGTTTTTGTGTCTCACATCAGTAACACAAAGTCGACATTTCATAGAACTGAACTGTTCAAATCTTCAAAATTGACCAGGAATAGAGATATTCATGGTTCTCTCTCTCTCTGTTTCTCTCTCTGGTCTCTTGATTTCCGGTTCTGTGTCTTTTCTCCGTAGCACACTGCCTCCTGTCATGAGAAGGAAGAAACAAGGGGAAAGAGGAAGGAAGAGAGAGAAGAAGGAAGGTGGAAAGGAAGGAAAATGATTTAAGTGCCTTCTTTATGCCAAATACTATGCAAAAAATGCTTTACAAATATTGTTTCATATGATCTCTACCACAGCCCTTATCTTTATTTCACCACTGAGAAAACTGAGTTAGACAGGTTAAGTGACTTTACAATAACTATGCCACCTAGGCACCTCTAGAGAATACAGAGGTCGCCTCTTCTAAATACTCTGGCTCCTAACTTTATAGAAAAGAAATCCAAGAAACAAAAGGTGGTGTATTGATCCAAGACCATAGACATCAGGTGGCAAAAGGCACATACAAACTCAGGGCATTTGATTTCAAATCCTATGCTCTTTTTACTATACTCAATCTCTTTTGTCTATTAACAAAAAAATAGAGACCATTGGGGAACAAAATGGCACCTAAGGAAAAAGACTTGGGAACTGAAAATGTTGATCATTGCTTTGCAGTGAAACTTGGATCACTATTTTGTTGGATACTGCCAAATGTGGAAAGGCTCCCTGTGTGAGGCAGTGTAAAATGAAGTGTTATTATTTCATATGGAGTTTGTTCCAGGCCCTCTCCTGTGATCAGAGCCCTATTTAGGGGTTCCTGCTATTTCACTAATCATATGTGTCCTCTGCCCTGATTTGGGATGGGGCAGGAAAACTTAACATTCATTTTCTCTCTCTCTCTCTCTCTCTCTCTCTCTTTCTCTCTCTCACAAACACACATACTATCCTGATTTTTTTGCTTCAAAATTTTCTTGTTTTGATGTTGATATGATACATTCCCCTTGATTATTTAGCATTTTTGTTAATTGTGTTGAGTTAGCAAGAGTGACAGTGCTCTTTATATAGGATAACAGAATCTCAAAGCTTATAGGGATTTTAGGAAATTTTCCAATCTGGCTTATCTATCTTCAGTCAGTACTTCTCTCCAAGAAGGTCATTTGTTCAGTTTTAAAAGAATTTGGATAGAAACTCTATAGATTTGGGGTTTTTTCCCCCACATTTAAAAGGAATTTACATATAAGACCTATTCTAAACCTAGGCTGCTGATACACTGATATACACAAATATACTTACTAGGAAGTAAATTTCAACCACAAATACCAAATTCTTTTTTCCAAATGTTTTATTTCTTTTCAAAAACCATTTCCCTGGACAATTTGTTTTCATTCATTCTTTCTATTATCCACTCCTGTCACCTAACCCCTTAAAGGTACTATTTATTTAAAGATTTTGGAAGTTAGTGGAAGCCTAGATTATAGAAAACTATGTGATATAGTGAAAAACAAACCAGATTCTGAAGAGATTTAAGTTCAAGACCTGTTATTTCCTACCTGTGTGATGTCAGAGAAGTCTCCTTTCTCTGAACCTTTATTAATTTTTCTGTAACCAGATTGGTTTGGAGGAACAATTGCTAAGGTTCCTTTCAACCCTTATTCTACATCCCTAAGTGTATTTTACATGATTGACCGAATCTTCTTTTGATAGAAGTTCTTGTAATAACTTACATATCTGTACCTATATTACACAGATAGCTATATATGATGCCCTATTTGTAAACTTTGATAATGTTGATTATTTTCTTCTGAATCGTTTCTTCTCTCTAGATTTTCATGATAAAGCTTTCTCCTAGTTTTCCTCCTTCGGCCTCTGTTTTTTAAATCTTCTAGGTTACATCCACTAACTAGGAGATTCCCCAAGTTACTGTCCTAGGTCCTATCCTCATGTCCATTTATACTACTTTACTCAGTGATTTCATCAACTCCCTGGACAATTGCAGACAGTTCTTTGATTTATTTATTTGACTCTATCCTCTCTGCTGATCTCCAGTCTCCCAATAAACATCTCAAACTGGATATCCTATAATGCAACATGGCCAGAACAAAATCATTTTCATTCCCCCAACACCCTCCCTTCTTGCAATCTCAGAATCATCCTTAACTCCTTACTCTTACTCACTGACTGAATTCTGTTATTTTACTTTCATATCTTTCCTTTACAACCCCTTCTCTGCACTCAAACAACCAACACCCTGGCATAGACCCTCATCACTTCATGCCTGGATTATTGCAGTAGTTTTCTGGCTGGTCTCTTGACCTCAAATTTTTTCCCATTTCAGTCCATTCTCCACTCAAATGTCAAACTGATTTTCCTAAAGCAGAAGTCTAACCATGTCACCCCATTAGTTACTAAACATCAGTGGCTTCCTATCATCTCCAGGATTAAATATGAAATTATCACACTTTTAAAACTCTTCATAACTTGTCTCTTTTCTATCTTTGCTCCCTTTCACATATGCATCCTTGCTGTATCCTGTATGAAATATTCTATTCCCCCCACATACATACTCTCTGCATTTTTACTTTGTGTCCCCCCCTGACTGGAATGTTCTCTCTTTCTCTCTCTCTCTCTTTCATACATACATACACACATACACACACACACACATACATACATATATATATATATATATATATATATATGTATATACACATATACACACATATGGTGGATTGCTTTGTATAGCACTGAATAAGTAAGTTAGTTTTGGCAGAACAGTCATTTTTATTATATTGGCTGGGCCCGTTCATGAGCAATTGATATTTTTTCCAATCGTTTAGATCTGACTTAATTTGTGTGAAAAGAATTTTTTAATGAGGTTCATATAGTTCCTGGGATTGTCTTGGCAGGTGTACTCCCAAGTATTTTAGATTGTTTACAGTGATTTTAAATAGAACTTCTCTTTCTATCTTTTGCTACTAGAGTTTGTTGGTTGTATGTAGAAATGCTAATGCTTTATATGGGTTTATTTAATATTCTGCAACTTCACTAAAGTTGTTAATTATTTCAAGGACTTTTTAAAAGTTGATTCTCTAGAATTCTCCAAATAACATTACATTAGCAACACAGTGATATTTTTTTCCCTCATTGTCTATTCTAATTCCTTTTTCTTTTATTTCTAAAGCTAACATTTTTAGTATAATATTGAAAAATAGTAGTGATAACAAGCATCTTTGTTTTACTCCTGATCTAAGGCTTCAAGTATATTCCCATTATAGATAATGCTTGCACATAATTTGGTATAGATACTACTAATTATTTTAAGAAAAACTCAATTGATTACTATACTTTTAAAAAATAGGAACTATTTTTGTATTTTATCAAAAGCTTTTTTTCTGTATCTTTTGAAATAGTCATATGATTTCTTTTGATTTTGTTATTGATATGGTCAATTATATTGATAGTTTTCCTAATTTTGAATAAACCTTGCATTTATGAAATAAATCCTACTTATTCATATTGAATGATCCTTGTGATATATTGCTATAATCTCCTTGCTAGTATTTTATTTAAATTTTTTTGCATCAATATTCATTAGAGAAACTGGTCTATACTTTTTTTTTCTGTTTTTGCACTTCCTGGTTTTGCTATCAGTACCAGATTTTTGTTCTAAAAAGAATTTCAAAGGACTCCTTTGCCTGTTTTTTTCCTAAGAGGTTATGTATATATGTATATATATATATATATATATATATATATATATATATACATACATACATATTAGACTTAATTGTTATTTAAATGTTTGGTTGATTTCACTTACAAATCAAACTGATCAAGAGGATTTTTTCTTAGGGAGCTCACTGATATTTTATTCAACTTTTTTTTCCTAAGATAGGGTGATTTAAATACTCTACTTCATTTTCTGTTAATCTGAACAATTCATATTTTTGCAAACATTCATTTCACTTAGGTTATCAGATTTATTGGCATATAATTAGGCAAAATAACATCTAATGACTGCTTTAATTTCATCTTCACTGGTGGTATATTCACCCTTTTTGTCCTCACAGACTGTGAATAGACTGAGCTGCCTGAGTGGGGACCCAGCTAACTGGGTAACCCAGCTCATCCTCTCCCTTCTATCTCCTTTTCCCCTTCCTTTGGGGTTTACTGGCTAGATTCCTTCCTTCCTTCCTTCCTTCCTTCCTTCCTTCCTTCCTTCCTTTCTTCCTTCCTTCCTTCCTTTTTTCTCCTGTAACTTGTTTAAATTTTTCTTTAAGACTTTAGATGTTATGGCCTTTGTGGCATACATGTTTAGTTTTGAGAACACTTCATTGTCTGTGGTACCTTTTATGAAAATGTAGTTTCCTCTGCTTATCTCTTTTAGTTAGGGCTATTTTTGTTTTAGCTTTTTGTGAAATCATGACTTTTACTTCTGCTTTTTTTTAACCTCCGATGATGCATAATATATTCTGCTCTATCTCTTTATTTTTCCTCTGTTTGTCTCTCTGTTTGTTTCCTGTGTGTTTCTTGTAAACTGCATACAGTTGGATTCTTTTTTTAGTCAATTTTTCTACCTTCTTTCATTTCATGAATGAATTCATCTCATTCTCATTCACAGTTAAAATGATTAACTATGTATTTATTTTCATCCTTTTTTCCCTTACATATCCTTTTCTCTTTCTCTTTTTACCCTGTCCTTTCTTAAAAGTTTCTTCTGCTTCTGATCTCCCACAATCTGCTCTCCCTTTTATCAATCTTCCTCCACTTCCCTTTGCCCTCCTACTTCCCCACAGGGTAAGATATGTTTCTATACCCAACTAAATGTATATGTTACTACCTCTTTGGGCCAATTCTGATGAGAGTATAATTCAAGCTGCTTCTTTCCCCCTCCATTGTAGAAGCACTTCTTTTCATGCCTTTGTATGAGATAATTTCCCCCATTCTCTCTATCTCTTACCTCTTCTCCCAGTGCATCCTTTTCCTCAACCTTTCATTTTATTTTTTTGAAATCATCTCATCACAGTTAACCCATACCTGAGGCCTCTATGTATACTCCTTCTAATTGTCCCAATAATGATAAAGTTCTTAGGAGTTACAATTGTCATCTTCCCACATTAGAAAGTAAACATTTTAACTTTGTTGGGTCCCTTAGGATTTCTCTTTCATGCTTATGTTTTTATGCTTTTGGATCTTGAATTTGGAAGTCGAGCTTTATATTTATCTCTGATCTTTTCATTGGGAATACTTCAAAGTCTTCTACTTCGTTGAAATTCCATCCCCTCCTCCCCCAAAGTATTCTACTCAGCTTTGCTAAATAGATTATTCCTAATTGTAATCTTAGCTCTTTTGCCTTTCAAAATATCATATCCCAATTCTTCTGATCTTTTAATGTGGAAGCTGCTAAATTTTGTGTGATTCTGACTTTGGCTCCATGATATTTTAATTTTTTCTGGCTACTTACAATATTTTCTCCTTGACCTAGGAGCTCTGCAATTTGGCTGTAATAATCTAAAATTTTTCTAATCTAAATCTAATCTAAATAATCTAAATTTTTTCTTTTGGAATCCCTTTTAGAAGGTGATCAGCGGATTCTTTCCATTTCTATTTTACCGTCAGGTTCTAAGATATCAGAGCAATTTTCTTTCACAATTTCTTGAAACATGATGTGTAGGCTCTTTTTTTATCATGGTTTTCAGATTGTTTGACAATTCTTAATTCATCTCCCCTTACTCTATTTTCCAGATCAGTTGTTTTTCCAATAAGTTATTCCACATTTTTTTCTATTTTTTCATTTCTCTGCTTTTATTTTATTGTTTTTGGTATCTCATGGAGTCATTAGCATCCACTTGCCTAATTCTCATTTCTAAGGAATTATTGGTGCCTTTTTTCTCTATTTGACTAATTCCAATTCTTAGAACTTAAAAGAACTTAAGTAGTTCTTTTCTTCAGTGAATTATTGTATATATTTTTATATTTGGCCAATTCTATTTTTTAAAGCATTTTTCTCTTCAGTAAATTTTTGTGCTTTTTTGCCATTTGGCAAATTCTGTTTTTTAAAGTGTTATTTTCTTTAATATTCATTTTGTGCCTCCTTTAACAAGCTGTTGACTCTCTTTTTAATGATTTTCTTGCCTAGCTCTCCTTTCTCTTTCCAATTTTTCTTGTCTCTCTTACTTGATTTTATAAAACCATTTTTGAGCTCTTCCAGGAATTCTTTTTGGGCCTGTGAGCAATTCCCATTTTTCTTTGAAAATTTCCATGTAGCTGTTTGACTTCATAATCTTCTTCTGAGTACGTGTTTTGATCTTTCTTGCCACCATAGTAACTTTCTGCGTTCAGGTTCTTTTGTTGTTGTTGTTTGCTCATTTTCCAGTCTATTTCTTGACTTCTAACTTGATATTAAAGTTCAGCTCTCCTCTCAGGGATGAGGGGGCACTGAGCTAAGCTTCAGGTTTTTGTGCAGTTGTTTTCAGAACGAGTTGGTAGTTTTTGGTACTTCCAAGGCGGTGTGATCTAAGGAAAGCTTTGATCGTCATTTTCCATGCCTGTCCTCTGGTCTTGACAGAGGTCTTTACCTTGTTCCCTTGTAGCCACAAGAGCTAGCAGTCCTCCTGGGCTCTTCTGAAGCCGTAGTTATTGATGCTGCACAATGTCTTGGAGTGGAGACCAGGGTCCCTGCTCCCCCATGAGCAACTCCAAGTACTCCTCTCTCCTCAGGAACCAGGACCAGGGTCCCTGATGCCTTTTGGCTGCAAGTTTTACCACTACTTTTGGTCTTGGGCCTGTGCCACAGGACTGCATATGGACAATGCAACAGGGTTCTGTATCTAGCACCAGCAAATGGTCCCTTGCCATTTCTTCCCGTCAGTTTTCCACCCTCCCCCCACCATCTGTGTGCTGAAAGCTCTCAAAGCTACTGCTGAAAAATCTTACACTCTAAACATTTGCCAAACTAACGAGTGGTTTGCTTTTAGCCAAGGATTTTGCAACTAAATTTTTAAATGCTTAGATATTATTGTTATTTCCATTTTGTTATCATCGTCATCATCATCATCATCATTATCATCATCGTCGTCATCGCCGTCATCATCGTCGTCATCGTCGTCATCATCGTCATCATCGTCATCATCATCGTCATCATCATCGTCGTCATCATTGTCATCATCGTCATCATCGTCATCATCGTCATCATCGTCGTCATCATCGTCGTCATCGTCGTCATCTTCGTCATCATCGTCATCATCGTTATCATCGTCGTCATCGTCGTCATCATCATCGTCATCATCATCATCGTCGTCATCATCCTCATCATCATCGTCATCATCATCATCATCGTCATCATCATCATCATCGTCATCATCGTCATC
>CM053769.1:246883654-246973683 GCA_028658325.1 Potorous gilbertii
CATCATCATCATCATCATCGTCGTCGTCATCATCATCGTCATCATCGTCGTCATCATCGTAGTCATCATCATCGTCATCATCATCGTCATCATCATCGTCGTCATCATCGTCGTCATCATGTCGTCATCATCGTCATCATGTCGTCATCGTCGTCGTCATCGTCGTCATCATCATCTAGAGATTTTGGCATGGTATGATGCTTAATCAAAATATTTGGTACTGAATAAGCATTTTCTGGAATTAATCATCATCAGTTGATCAATGATCATCAATTGATCATCCAAAAAATGTTACATTTTGTTCTACATGGTTTTATTATTGTGTTTTAATACCTCCAAACTCTTTGAAAATTGCTAAAACTCTGTAGGACATACGAGGGACAGTCTAACACAGGGAGAGAGAACTGGCCTAAATGTCAGGACAACCAAAATTTGTATGAAGTATGACCTTTTACATATAGAAGGTATATGACCCTGGCCAAGTCACTTAACCTCTGCATACCTCACACAACTCTCGAAGGCTCTAAGTTGAACAGAATATGCTCATTTCCATTTATTATGGTGTTCACTGGAAGCTCGCGAAATTGGTGAAATATGATGCTTGGTTAAAAAACATTATAAGCCACATTACATGTTTACCAACCCCTGGTTGCCTGGCTATAACTAATATAATATTATCCTTATAAGTTGTACAGGCTGGACAGGGATAGTGGTTTTCAGGAAAAAACCGAATATTTTGGGACTTTCCAGGAAATGAAGAGAGAAAGGAGAGGTGGATTTCATCTTGTGGAAGCAGCATGAAGGGGTAGTAACTGCCATAGGCCCATCTTCAGACAATGAGAAATGATCTCAATCTTAACAGATAATGTAGGAGAGGTATGGGAATGTGTGTGCATTATTGCAGGTGCTCCTTATTAGGGAAGATAGGGAAGGGAATAAGCATTTATTTGCCACCTACTAATACCAACTATGTACCAAGCATTGTGCTAGGCACTTTAGAAACACTTGAGGTAACTGAGGCGAGCAGAGGTTAAACTACTTGAACAAAGTCATATAGCTAAATGTTGTCTGAGGTCAAATTTGAACTCAGATCATCCTGATTCTAGACTCTGTACGTTGTCCATAGCAATACCTAGTTGCCTGTAAGTATCGGGAACAGGAGTATGAGAAAAAAATCCAGCATAAAGAAAAAGTTGGCGTTTACCCTCTTCTGTTCTTCTGTTTTTCTTATCTTTTTTCTTCTATTGGGCAATACATTCACCGGACTGAATAGTATTTCTTATAAACTGTGATCAACACTTTGCTTATGAGCTGGGTGTCCCTTCGTAGCATGAAAGTTCGATAGAAGTCACACAGGAGAAAGAACTTTTTCTAGCACAAGGCTGGGTGATCACTAGCTCCCCATTCCCCTCCCCCCCCAATCATTAGAGACATATGTTCTCTGAGGGAATATAATAAACATAAGCTGCCTAATGGTTATCTTTCTAAGTGCAGAATTACTATGGCCCTATTCTCTAAATCTGCATTATAAATGCTAGCCATGTTATATCAAAGAGAGTATGTTCTCTCCTGACTATTCGACATGGAGTGAGTACGTATTGGATCCATTCACTTCATAGCTTGCTTTTTATGATACATGAAGTAAGACCCTCATCCCTGCACACTGAAATCCCAAAGACTCTCTACTACTTGTCCTCAAATCTCCAGATAGAGACAGCCTAAGACCTTTTACCTAAATACCCTGAAAATAGCAGGACATTCCCCAATCCCCCATTCTCCATCCCTCGGCTCTGCTTCCAGCCTAACCCCACCAATCATCATTCAGGGGAGCTATCCTTGTGCAAATAAGACCTGGCAGCTGGCTCTGCAGGTCCCACAGTCCTTGTAGTCTCAGCAGTCACAACTACTGAAATCCCAGAAATTTAAGTTCTAATCATCAAAAGCCTTGGCACTATGAGATGGTTCAGCATCAGAAGCAGATATGACTTTTATTAATGGAAATGACATAAAATAAAATACATTACCATATACTTTGTCACTCTGCTCTAAAGGGTCTTGTCATCTGACTTGATGCTGAAACCAATGTTTCCCCCTCATTATTAGTGCTTTGAGAGTGTTTTCTTTTTCCTTTTCATTTGTATCTCCACACGTAGCAAAATCCTTCAGACATTATAGACACTTAAAAATACTCATTCATTCATTCCTCTAATGTAAAAATATCCTCCTCTATGAATCATTTTCTTACTGCTTCTCTCCATACATACACAACTGTTTAATGACCATTCTCTTTTCTAAGCAAATAGAAGCTCTAACTTCTAAAAATACACATTATAATTTGCATTATAGGTATTTGATGCGTATGCCTTATCTTTTCCACTGTACTCTAAGGTCCAGAAAGGGAGAAATTACGTTTTATTGATCTTTATAGCTTCCTTGTACTGTAACACAGTGCTTTCCACATAGTAGGTAATTAAAGAATCTTTGTTGAAGGAATGTTGTGGATTTGATGGGCAACAAAGTGAAAAATAAAACCACATTTAATGTAATTTCAATTCTAAAGGTCTCAAAACAGCACATGGAGTTTCAGAATGAGAAGCTGCTCCCCACCAAGTTACAGAAGGAAACAGCTACAGGTGTCCTTATATAATTGTTCACCTGAAACAGACTTGTTTTAAAATTCATTCCAAGAAATCCAAAAAAGCCAACAAACAGATTTTGCTGGCCAAAATACTCACAATGAACCAAACTGAGCCAGCCTATTGAGCAGGTTCTCATCCTGTAATGGCGTTAAACAAATGAAAGTGAAATGCTGAGCCCAAAAGAGGATGTGCTACTTGACTTGTCTGTGAATGCGAGATATGACTGTAGTTAACAGGCGCTGTGGATGTCATTAGGATGACAAGAGACTAATGGTAATTTTGCAGTTGCTTGTGGTTTCTTGTGAATCTATTTTCACCTGATAATTTACTGATTTTTTCACTACTTTAGAATCCATTGTGAAAAAAAAATACTTGAAAAGCCATCCAAGCATCTTGGGAGGAATTCTTCAGTTGTCCTTGATGCGTGTGTGTGATCACAGGCTGGCTTGTTATTTGTTCATTCTATTATTTGTTCTCTGAAGCTTAGTTTCCTGATTTATAATTAAGGGATTGCTCTGATACCTGTGTGACCTACTTCTTTCATCTTCTTCCGTCCAACAGCTTTACTGAGTTCAACAAAGAATAAATTTAAGAATAGTTCATATCATATCACCTGGTCAAAAATAATTAATTAATTAGTTACTCTTTGCCTGGTACTGTGTTAAGCACTGGGAATACATAAAAGATTCCCACCTTTAACGGACTTACATTCCATTGGGATGGAGTATGCAACATATAACAAGTTAGAAGACAGGAAAGAGGTAATTATACTTCCTGTTCCCCAAAGTTATTAGTGTTCTATCCTCTTTTTTTAAAAAAATTATCCTGTTTTGGATACCTACCTGTGGAGGGCAAGTGCTATTTGTGTTGTGTTTCTATCACCAGAACCTAGCACAGCATCTTGAATATAATAAGTGTTTACTAATTGCTTGTTGAAATGTTTTTTTCTGAAACACTATTAAATTATTGAACTGATAAACCTATATTAAGTTTAAAGAAAATGAGATTGTAATCTCTGTCTCTCTGTCTCTGTCTCTGTCTCTCTCTCTCTCCAACTCCTCTCCTTCCTCAACATCTCCAAGAACTATTTTGGAATCCCAGACTGGAATGTTTCTTCTCATAACCAGTATTTGTGAGTCTGCTCATTTTTGTAGATAGTCACATCACAGGATGGTTGCAGAGAAAGTATTGCGATGAAGTGCTATTTGATATATGTTAGGCACTCCCACTGTGTAATACTGAAGTTCTGCAATGTGTCAGAGTGGGGTGATAGTGACCCTAATTACAATAATTGAACAGAAGTTGGGCAGGTCATCCAGAGGGTAAAGGCTTCTTATACAGTTTTACTGATTAACTAACTCTATATCTGATGTCCCAAGGACCAGCCTAGTTAAATAGGCTTTCCTTAGCTTTCTTTCTGCTTGACTTTGCTGCAGTTCTTGTTGCCTTGATCACCACGGTCTCTTAGACATTTTCTCCATTCACATTTGTTTCTGTGATAAGTCTGGTTATAAATATTTTTCCATATTTACTATTTTAAACTAAATGTCAATATTATAATAAGTACTAAATATTTACTAAAACTTTCATAGGGAGATGGATGAAAAACTTGAGAGACAGATTTTCTGGGTAATTAATAACCAATATATTAATTAAGTTACTTGATAATCAGTAATTTAATGGTCAGTCTCGTTTCTTTCAATAACCAAAGACACCTAATGCAGATACTGAATGCTTTAGTATACTTTTAGAGAAGGGGAGGTATGCCCCTGATAGGTGAAATATCAACCCTGATTGGTGAATAATTAATGAGGAAGTGGGCATATTTATGAGGATGTGGGCTAAAAGTCTTCAACTCCTCCTGCTGAGAACATGTCCTTATCATGAGACTCAGAGTTTTCCAGCAATCTGGAGAAAGGCATCTCTCTACTCAGACCACTCTGTTTGGTTTTCTCCTTCAGGAGCTGGGTTGCCTAGACCCCAAAGGAGGAGTGAAAGGACATTGCGTTGATGATTTGAGGTTGGAATTCACCTAGATTAGATTCTGTTTATACTCTAAACAGATGTAAGATCTGGGTGAGGAGGGTCCTGCCCAAGATTGAGGAGCATGTTCTGTGGATAATTTGGGCAATCTTATCCATTGCCCTGGTCCTTCAGCTGAAGTAAAGACACCAACTTGCATGGGTAGAAGGAGTTTCCAAACCGGAGAATTTGCTATAGCAGTGAAATCACAGGTCTAGTCCCTATCTGTCTTCTTATTACTGTGCCATAAAAACTCTGAATATTAAGAATTCAGGAAAAAGCATAAAAAGACATATTTGAACTTATATAGTGTATTAAGCAGAACCAAGAGAACAATATGATCAGTTCCTTCAATGGTATAAACAAGAAGCATGAAAAAGAATGTGACGTAATCATGATGAGCTTGGCTCCAGAAAAGAGTTGAAAAAATTTACTTCCATCCCTTGTTCATAGAGGAAGGGGACTAGGGAAATGGAAATTTGCACACACTGTAAAACATGCTTGATATATTGGTTAGCTTGCCATGCTATTGCCCCTCCTTTTTGAGAAAAGGAGTATCTCTTTTTGAGGGCGAAATTATATTAAAAATGAAGTTGATTTAAAAATAATCAGGACAAAAATAAAATTTAAAAAGAATTGCACATGTGTATGATTCATTTCAGAGAGAGGTTACGACAAAAAAGCAACGGTGTCGGGGTGCATTGTCAAAATTTCAGTCTCAGGAGAAGAAACCCTTAGGTTTTGATGGCTGACTTGAGTAGAGACAAATGATATCGCAGTTTGTTTTTATGGGGGGGCACTTAATTTTTGTCACATAGCAAAGATACTTTTATTTCCAAATAGAATGTGGATTTTCAGAGAAATGAAGAGTTTGTACCTCATGCAGGTAGTTTACAGATGAGCTCTGAGCTTTAGGCTCCAAGGACAACTTAACCTTTCTTTTCAGGACCACATTCTAATGGGGGGCAGCTAGGTGGTGCAGTGAATAGAGCACCAGTGCAGAAGTCAGGAGGACCCCAGTTCAAATCTTACCTCAGACACTTGACACTCACTAGCTGTGTGACCTCGGGCAAGTCACAACTCTAATTACACCTCATCCTGGGTCATCTCCAGTCATCTTGATGAATATCTGGTCCCTGGATTCAGATGGCTCTGGAGGAGAAGTGAGACTGGTGACCTGCACAGCCCTCCCTCACTCAAAACAAAATTAAATGTAAGTCATGTCATTATTTCTTTGATGGCATGGTCTTCTTTGGCAACCAAGGATGAACATACACACACATGTTCTAATGCTGAGGAATGTCAGAATTCTTCTGTTCCACATGAAAGGAATTCACTCTCAAATTGTCTAGGGGCGTCTTAAAAATGCCCCGCCTTGGGTCTGATCGCTCATATCTATCTCTGCCACTGTTATTTGGTAGGATATGTCAATCTATTGCCTTATGGATTTGCTCAAAGTCTATGTGTTTCTTCTGACTCCAAAAAGCCACTGTGCCCTGCTCCCTTATGTCAGAAGTATTCCTCTTTGTTACCTGTCCAATACTACATGTCCCTTCTATAGTGGCACCCTCTTTCTATTTTGTAACAAACTAACCTAAACCTTAAATCCTTCCTTTCACATTCCTTCTGCATCTTTTTACTCATAGAAAACTCTCCTTTGATCATGTATTTTCTCTCATGCCCTAGGTCTCCCTGGGCTGGGGCGTACTAGACATATTTCTTGCTCCCCTGTGACATTTCTAAGTCTTCTCCCCATCACCTTCCCTCCATGACCTTTCCTCTTAATTTCATTTCATTCAGATCTATGTGTGTCCTGAATTGGGTGACTATGATCTACCTCTTCCCAGGTTATTTTGATTTTTCAAGGAGTTCACTACCTGGGCCATAGTCTTCCTTTTCATCTCATACCCTGCCCTTCTATTTGAAGACATCAAATTACATGTCCCTTTGGTCTCCCTCTTTCCCATTTCATCAATCTTTTTGATGTTACCTCTTCAACAAGCTGTTGTCAATGAAGTATCAGCCTGTTGATCTCAACACTACTCACAAATATTTTATCTCCACAAGCCATAATACTGAAATCTCTACATCTACTCATAAAATTCCCTTTCTATCTATATTGCACCTATTCTAACCTGGCAAATATGTTATCCCCTCCCCCGCTTTGTCCTTTGTCAAACTATTACTTCTACTTGAATCTCATTTTTCACCCTTCCAAATCCTATGTTAATTTAGCTAATATAGTTCACTTAACTTGCCCTATTGCCCTATAACCACAGATTTTTTTCATATCTTTGTTTTTGAATTATTCCAATCATTCACACTTTCTACTTTGGCTCCAATTTCCCTAAATACTAAATTTCCTAAATAAAAAGAACCTACAATTGTGTGCTGATTGATCCACTACCAGTTTATATTATACCATTCCACAACTGTATTCAAATCCTTTTACTCTTCCTTATTTACCATCACTTGCCCTATGTCCATGTCTCAAGATTCTCAGGTCACCTCCATTCCTGCCTTCCCTCTCATCTTAGTAACTTACCTCAGATTTCACTGAATAAAATGCCATACCTTCCTGAGCTCACTCTCCTTCCCAATTTTACATTCCAAATCACCTTGACCTCATTTCCTATTCGTTTTGTCCTTTTTTTTTTTTGCAGGCTCTTTGCAAAATAGTAATCTCTACTTAACCTATGCTTGCTCTTCTACATATGTCCTTAATTCCATCATCTCCTGTTTCTTCTAGAACCTTACCCCTTTAATCATCTTCTCTTAAATTTCCATTCTCTGCTTATCTATCAATTCCTTTCCTTCTGCCTTAAATATGGCTGTATTTCCCACATCTTTAAAAACAAACAATAACTCTTCATTGACCTTACTGTCCCCTATAATTATTGTACTATATTTCTCCTCTCCTTCAGAGTCAAAATCCTCTACTCATTGTCTCCCCTTTCTAATCTCCAACTCATATTTCAACCCCTTGCAGTTTTTACCAGAAGATCAAAACTGATCTCCTCAAGATCATCAGTGAACTCCTTATTGCCAGATCCAATAGTTCTTTTCACAGTTTACAGCCTCATTGACTTCTTTGTAGATTTGACACTGTTGAACACACTGTCCTCTTGAATATTCTTTTTTCCCTTAATGGATTTTGGTGACATTTCTCTGTTCTGTCAGGTCAATAATGTTGTTCTCTTTTCAGGTTTGTCATGTGTATGGCTCTGACCTTCTCCTTTCATTCTAGAATTTCTTAATTTTCTCGTCAGCTCTCATTGATTAAGCTATCAGTTCTATGTAGATGAACCCTACATTTTCACATTTAGCCCTTATCACTCAAAACTCTTAAACCAATCTCTTTCTCTAATTTTCCTATTTTTGTCAGTCATACCATTCTTCTAGACACTCAGGTTTGTAGACTATGAGTCACTTTTGACTGTATAATATCACTCATCTTGCAATTTCGAAGTCCTCTCAACCCTATCTCTTTGTTATTTCTTACATTCTACTCAGACCACCACTACCCATTGTCATGGTATTTCAGGCCCCCAGAGCCTATCATTTGGACTACTATAATAGCCTCCTAATGGATATTTCTTTATCCAGGCTCTCCTCTCTCCACCTCATCTTCCATAAGGCTACTCACCTGAAAGCATTAAAAGGCTGATCTGACTATGTCACTCCTTTGTTCACAGTACAAACTTTGTACTTTAACTAATCTATCAGACAATTAAAGTCCTTCGCATCTTATCTCTAACCTATATTTCATGGCTAATTACATTATTTCTCATCATACACTCTATACTCCAGTCAAACAGGTCTCCTTGCTATTCCTGAACATGTCATTTCATCTTGTAGCAGCTAGCTAGTACATTAGATAGAGTGATGGGAGACTTGAGTTCAAATCCCACATAAGACATTAGCTGTGTAACTTTGGTCAAGTCACTTAACCTCTGGTTGCCTCGATTTCCTTATTTGTTAAGTGAGAATTATAGTATGGTTGTTATGAGGAGTCAAATGAGAAGATATTGGTAAAGCTCTTAGCACAGTCCCTGGCACATAGTAGGCCACTTAATAAATGCTTGTTTCCTCTTCCCTTCCCATGATTCCATGCTTTTGTGTAAGTGGTCTCCTATGCTTGGAATACTTTTCTTTTTCACTTCCTTGTAACCCTCTTCCTACTTTTAGAACCTCTTAGTTCTTTCAAGAATTGACTCAAGTGCCACCTGCTGCACTTGCAGGGATATTATATATATATATATATATTGTATATATATATATATATATATATATATATATATATATTGTATATATATATATATATATATATATATATATGTATGTATGTATGTATGTATGTATGTATTTGTACATAATGATGTTATCCACCCAATTTCACAATTGAATATAAGTACCATGAGGACAGGGTCTGGTTCACTTTTGTGTTTATATCCTGATGACTAGTAGACTGCCTGTTGCTCATTAAATGCTTATTTATCGATTAATTGGTATCACTAGTGAATTGTATGTAGAAGAATTCCACATTATTTTTATGCCTTTTGAAAATAAAGCCAGAGCTTCAGAGAGAGCTGTTCGCACAGTGTATCTTCAGGTTGATCTTCTAATTGATTTCTAGTTAATTTCCATCTAAAGATTTCAACATTAAATTCTTTCTTTCTTAGTGGTTTCAGTGGTTCCTGAACTTCTTTGGGAATATAGTTTGCAATTTAGTGTATATATTTTGGTATTCATTTATTCATTTGCCAAACAATTATTAAGTGTCTACTGTGTGTGGTTTTGTGCTTGACACTAGAGAAGATATAGTTTTAGAAAGGCATGGCCCCTGCCTTCATGGAATTTGCAGTCTAGTGAGGGGAATAAGACATAGCAATGCAGTGATCAGTGCACAATATTACATCATAAGTGAAGTAGAGAGGCATGATTCAAAATGACAGGTGAAACCCAAAGGGTGAGATTGCTAAAAGCTCTAGGATTTTTCTTTTATGTTGCTTCCCCTTACCTCTAATCCTCATCTCTGATGTTGACTACTTGACAAAGACCTTGACTTTGTCTCATATAACTGACACCCATTGTAAGTTTTATGGTTTTTTCATTAATGTATAACCGGATATAATTTATATCACAGTGTATCCATGAACAGAAGTCTGGTTCCTTATAGTCTTTAAGGGAAGGTATCAGCAACACAGTGCAGGAAGGGATAGGTTTAGCTGTTCAGGAAGGTCCGCCAGTGTTTCCCTGAGTCTCCATCTTCAATTATTTCATCTGTCTAAGACCTAGGGAACAATTAACACCACGAGTAATACTTTTGATTCTGCCATGCTCATTTTATTCTATGATTCGTAGTCATGTTGCATCACTAGGAGTTTTTGATGTGAAAGTTTTATTATAGACTGTTTTCTATAATCCTGAGAAGTCTGATCAGTTAGGAAATCATGTGACATTTTTGGTAATCCGAAAGATCTGAAGCTGAGGTGGGTTTTAGTATTACAGGGCTCCATGATATTAGGTCAGTATCATCTGTGAACTGGAGCATTTATATGATCTTGCCATCAATTGAAAACCTTTTCTAAGGAAGAAGTAGGGGATTTGGGGAAGGACAGCTTTTGATTTGTGTGACTGGAAAAGGAGGTTGACTGGCAATGTAGCAACAGATGTAATAGATGACCAGTCAGTGTGCATACTTGATATACTTAAAAAAATAGAGAAAGGTCTCCATTACATAAGATGAATCGTTTATGAAAGATTTATGGAAAGGTATGGATGAGAATTGAACAAGATAAAAGGGGAATTGTGGGTTGCATTCTCATTCAAGGGAAAACTGGCCACATTGATAAAATCACAAATCCATCCAAGTATCAAGAAGTGAATTAATTGCATGCCTAGCACCCAGCTGTATTTAAGGAAGTATTTCTAAGTCATGTGAAGAGTAGATTTAGTTTACAATTAATAACAATTCGTGAAAATAGTTATAGATACAAAGACTTCAGTCTTCCATTTTCACATCCTCCCTCAAGTGTTTATCCTGTAAAACATTTGATGAAATTCATAGTTGGATATGGAAATGAGCTGTTCACATGACAATGATCATTTATTTACTACTTTTAGACCCTTAAGGAAGAAATCTCAGGTTTTGGAAAAATGGTGTTTATGTGGAACATTCTGATTAGTCCTTATGATAAGATTGTCTCAGAACCAATAAAGTCATAAAATGCAATCAACTTTTCTTTTTTAATTTTAAATAATATCATTTCTAGAAGATACCAATTGTCAGGTCTGAGTACACTTCCTTCCAACCTACATAATTTCAGTGTTTACAGTTTTAACCACTGGATTCTTTGTGACACCCCCCTGGACAGGGCTCAGAATACAGATTTTTATTAGCACTCCAATCAACATGGAACAGCTTCATCTCTGAGAGATAAGAAGCAAAACTGAAATATTCTCTCTCTCTCTCTTTGATTAGTAGTTGATTTTTTTTTTAAATCAGGCAAACATTCCAAAATGTACATCAAGAAGGCCAGACCCCTAGGATGCTCTGAAAAACCCAAAGCAGTCCCTGGGTTTGTCAGCAGCTACTAAATAGGAGCTCTTCATTCAAATCTTATTTCACTTCCTAGAAATAAGATATGAGAGTGGGTGAAAGCTGGCGTACTCGCTGAGATCCAATGCAAATGTATGCAAATTTCTTCATATTAGAATCATTGTCTCGTTGTCATCCTCGCACGGGGCACATCAAAGCCATATGACCTGATTTTGCACCTGCTGTTTAATTAAATTTACAAGGCAGACACACTCTCTCCTCCCGGTGATGCACACATCCGTTTCTTTCTTTCTCTCTCTCTCTTTTTTTTTTTTTTACTGCCACGGCTTCTAATTTACAAGCCAGTTGACTGTGGAGCTTCACCCTCAATGGCCGTCCAACTGCTCTTTGTTATATTGAAGGATAAAAACAGAAAACTGGCCACCACTTGGGCATGTGAATTAAAAGAAATATTAAAAGTAATTCCTCTTCACTTTTTAAAAAGACAAAGTGGGAATGAGCGAATCCATTCAAGACCAATTGAAATAGCTTTTGTGCCACTGATTTTCCAAATTCCCATGAAAAGTTCAAAGTCATGGAGTTCTCTATATTTATCAGAGGTTCTGGGGTACTTTGCAAAAAAAGTAGAAAGAAAAAATAGTATTATAGGACTAGTTTGATAGGTTACTGTTACTGTCTCTTAAAAATAAATCACTTCACTTATATAGTATTTACTTTTCAGACATTGCATGGTGAGAATGGCTTTCCTTGTTTATAATCTTGTCTCTTTCAAAACCACATTTTTGAGTCTTCCCATCACACAATTCTTGAACTCATAGGGAAAGAAAAAATTCTGGCACCATATTTCTTTCTGTCAGATAGTCAATGGGTCTTTCTTCTTGGTTTAACCTTGTGTTAGAAGGTAACCAAATGGGGATGAAGTAAACAAATGCATTTGTGTTCCCTGAGACATAATCAATGAGAAAAATGTTGAGAATACATCATTAATTGTTTTATCATCATAAGCCAGGAAAAGTGAAAGGATTTGTTACCTGTTTCTATATCAAAGCAGAAAACTTGGGGACTTCAGGGGAAGAATGGTAGCTTTGCAGTTGGTGGGATTTCTAATGTAAGTAAAATAATTTAATTAAAAGATAACTTGCTTTTTCTCATTTTCACACCTTGAAATCATTAAAGTCCCCAGAGTATGAGACTGAATATATTATACACACACACTCACACACACACACACACACACACACACACACGCGCACACACATGCACGCACACACACATACACACATTGCATCTTCAAAGAGAAATTCTGACATTATACCAATAGGTGGCATCACATATCCACTTAACCAAATAGCATACAAAAAAACCAAGTTTGGAGCAACTCACATAAATTAAAGCCTTGAGCTGAAACTTACTAGTGAGCCATATGGGTTGAGTCCCTGGCCTGCCCAAGAATAACTTTGAAGAAAATTTTGTTTTCTGGCAATACAGATGCTAATATACCGCAGAATAGCTGAAAAGAATAAATATGTAGATCATATATAGCATTCAGAATATGTTAACCTCCCCACAAATGTTAAAATTATATCCTAGGAATATATGTAAATTTATTTATTTTTATTTATTTGTTGCCCATTATTTCAGTTTTTTTTAAATAAGCTCTTAAACCTCCAAACAAATTTATGTTGGTTTCATAATCTTCAAAACATAATTTTCAATTTTTGTTAAAGATATTTATTAGTATTTATTTAGTGAGAGGCTATGTGGGGTAGGGAATAGAGAGTCAGACTATGTTGGGAAGACTGATTCCAAGTCCTACCTTTGAATGGACTGGTTGTGTGGCCGTGGGCAAGTTACTTGACTTTTCTTGTGGCTCAAAAACCCTTTAAGTCTATACATTTGAGAATAGAGTTTCCTAACCTACAGTCATAAATGTGGGCCGTTTATCACAGTGATATTCAAAAGGATAGGGATATGGATTGGACTTGTGATATGCTTGATACAAAGTTTAATTTGGTGACTAAATTTCTTTTCCCAATCTAAGTCATTGCTTTCTTTACAATTCATATTCCTGTAATGTTGCCTGGTACACTAATAAGTAAAGAGACTTGCCCACCAGAGTCACAAATCTGGTATGTTCCAGAGATGGAGTTTGAACCTAGGTCTCATGGTTTTCAGGCTGGATATTTCATGCTGTCTCTAAAAGGGGGGAAAAACATAAAACAAGGAAATTAAAATCATTTTAAACTTTGGCTGTTCTTGAAGAAAATTCATTTCCAGTACCCATGTTCCTTCAATTTGAATTTCCCCTCCACTAATACTGATGGCACCTCTCCACAACTTTTTAGTTACTCGACATGAGCTTCCTTTGCCAAGAGGGAAAAGAAAGCATTCATCGCCTGTCAGTCTGTTTACTGTTGACCAACCTCTCCTCTCTTTGATAGAAAAGTTCCCTAATGAAAGGCACATAATCCACCCTTGGCCCATATGTTTAACCTCTGTTGCTTCATGGGATTTACTAGAGTTCGTACTCTGCTGGCTCTCCTTGAGATTTCAGAGCTGCTTTCATGCCAAAAAGAAACATCACATTAATTCTGTAACTAGTAAGATGATACAGCCTGTTAAGTAAAATAGAATATTTGTTTAAAATTGGGAAATCGATTAATTTAGGCAATACATATCAAGAGGCAGTGTGGCGTAATGGATAGAGGGCTGCTCTTGCAATAAGAAAGACCCTGGACAAGTCACCTAGTCTATGTGGACCGCAAGCAACGTTTTAAGATACTAAGTTGCTAAATTTCTTTGATAAAGGAAGCTCTGCACTGGAAGCTTTCTACACTGTTGAAATCACAGGTCCATTAAAAACAAACAAAAATTTCCTATTATATAGTTAATTCTATGAGTTTATAGAAATTCTACTATGTCTTTACCATTGCATGTCCTGCCTGTCTGCAAACAGACCTGTTTAAACTGAAAGAATACTTTGGGGGTCATTCATAGATAATTGCACTTTTTAACACAATGTAATAAAGGAATACAAATTTCAAATGATCTTCTGCCTGCTTTTGGTTTAGCAGAAAACTAAGGCAATGAAGCCCATTAGAAGGCAATCATGAAATGTGGGCTTTGAGGATTCTTTTTTTGTTTTGTTTGATTATTGAAAACTTAAGTACTTAGGGTAGAAATGGTTCCCACCTGGGTAGGAGTTTGCTTATTACTAGTTAATTCCAAACATCTTGATATGTGTCCAAAGTTTGGGTAGACGCTAACTCGATATTTACATGTTGGCCTTGTTACATAGAATTGCCCTTGACTCATGCTATGGTTCAAACTGCCCTTACTGTCCCCAATGCATGCCGCTCCATCTCCCATCACTTTGATTGTGCACAGACTGACCTCCAAGCTTGGAATAGATTCCCTCCTTTGCTTTCACCTTTGAGAATCACTAATTTGCTTTATGGCTTAGCCCAGGTACTGCTTCTACTTGCAGCCTTTTCTGCCTGATCCCTCCAAGTGCTGGGGCTTTTCCTCCCAATTATGTCATATTTATTTGGTATATGCATGAATGCATATGCTCTTTCTCTCTCTTTCATAAGTATATGTGTGTATGTATGTGTGTGTGTGTATAAAATCTGTCTGTTTTTATCTCTATCTTCTATCTGTCTGTCTGTCTGTCTGTCTAATGACTTGCAGCTACAGTAAAGACTTCTCCAGGGAAGAGATTATTTCACATCCCTCTTTGTAACCTCAGTATCCAGCACAGTATCTTCCAGATAACGTTGATTAATGAACTCCTTAGATGCTCAGTAATGCATGTTTATTATATATGTATATACACATATGTATGTATCACATACATATGTGTACATATGCATGTATGAACATGATTATCTTTTTTCTATAGAAAAGATCAAAATACAGTAAGATGCTTTTTCCATAAACAAAATAATCTGGATTCCCCATGGAAATTAAACCTCTAATTGTCTACTTTTATGACAAGAGCCATCTTCTCCAGGAAGCCTCCTCTGATTTCCCAACAGTTTAGTGCTAATCTCACTCTTCAGTTTTTCTTGTGATATAATCCTTTGTGTGTTGGTTCCTCTTTCTCACTTTCTCCCCTCCCTCTTAATATTTAAGCTCCTTAAGGTAAAAGCTATTTCATTTTCATTTTTAAATCCCTGGCACTTGGTTCTGGCGCTTGTGCATAGTAGGTGCTCAAAACATCTGAAATGAATTGGGTCATTATTGGAGATACTTGCTTTTGTTTCATATACTTATAAAATTCTAGGCAATAATCATTTCAAAAGAATTATTTAAATGTGTAAAAGAAATCAATAAAGTCCTTAGGATGTTAGCCATGTCCTAAGAGGGCTATAACAATGAATACATATTTACAGAGTGCCTCCTGTGCATTTAGCTCCATGTGAGGTTTTTTGAGGATACAGAAGTACGGAAGCTTAGTATTAAATTGGGAAGGCAAAATTAAACAGATGAAACAATAGCTAACATCACAATGAATAAATGAGTCAGTGAGAAAGCATTTATTAAGCATTTGTCATGTGCAAAGAACTATGCTAAATGCTGGGGAGAGAGAAAGAAAACTAAGATAGTCCCTTGTTTCAAGGAGCTCGTATTTTTATAAGAGGAGATCAGGCAAGCATTTATTAAGCATAGTACATGGTATTTGTTGGGCTTGTACTAGGTACTAGGGATACAAATATACACACTGAAGTAATCTCTACTTTCAAAGAACTTTCATTCTATGGGAGAATATCTATTTCTGATGAGAAACCATTTGGTGCTTCCTTACTCTGGCAGCCCTAGTTACCATCACCAGATTGTGCACAAATGTACCAGGTCCTATGCTTGGCAGTGTAGGAGATATAGAAAAGAATAAATGGAATAAGGGAGTAAGGACTTTGGATTTGGAGTCATGGGGCCTTGCTTCTAGTGTCAGGTCATTTACTTGCTAACTTACTGCCTTTGGACAAATCCCCTTACCTCCTAGCTCCGCAGTTTTTTTTATCTTTGTAAAATGTTTGGGCTAGACTAGGTGACCTCCAATGTTCCTTCCAGCCAAGGGTGACCCGAAGCCAGTTTAATATTGGCTTTTTGTGGAGGCTAATTGTTAACTTTCAGTGTGAGCATTTATCCCTTTGAAATGAGCAGATACTACAAATTCAAGGATTGATTTATTGTTTTATTGACTGTCTGGACTTAAGAAAGTCATGGAGAAAACATTAATAAAACTTAAAAGTATTTACTGAATTTCTGGAGAGCTGGTTGCTAAACATTTAGCAGTATAGCCTTGTTTCCGTATCTAAATATGTGACCCTACAATGTACAGACACAGTTCATATCTTCATATCACTTAGTCTATTTGCCAAGAGAGGATATCCACATGCAACTATACTGCAAGGAAAAATATAAAAGTGAAACAAGAGGCTCAGAGTGTTCATATTCAGAACTTCAGAAGCGGACTGGGCTACAGAGACCATCTATGCAGTATGCACGTATTTGAACAAGAAGCCCCTCTTTAGCATGCAGAATTGTGGAGCCCCTGCTTGAAGTCAGTATCTTGTGAGAAAATCTATTCATCTTTTCCACTGGTTGGAGAGGAATCAGGGGAAGCTTCATGGAGAAAATAGGGTTTATTTGCTGTTTTGGGGCAAGATCCTAGTAGAGTTGGGGACACAAGAATACATAACATACATACATACATATATACATACATGCATGTGTGACTATGTATATAGAGATATATTGTATGTTGTTTAGGCATTTTCAGTTGTGTCTGACTCTTTGTGATTCTATTTGTGGTTTTCTTGGTAGACATATTGAAAAAGTTTCCCATTTCTTTTTTCAACTCATTTTACAGATGAGGAAACTGAGACAAACAGGGTTAAATGGCTTGCTTAGGGGGATACAGTTAGTAAATGTCTGAGGTCAAATATGCACTCAGAAAGATGAATCTAGGCCTGACACTCTTATCCATTGCATCACCTAGCTGCCCTCTGTTCTGTATGTGTATGTATGCATATATCTCTCTGTGTATGTATGTACATGCATATGTATATATGTATACACATGTATGTATACATGTATTCACACATATATGTATGTATATATGTACACACATATTTGTTAAATTTCTAAGCGATGTGTTCTTAGGATCAAACATTCTAGCCAATAAAGGTGATTTTCCCTGACAGCATTGTTAGCTTTGGGAAACCACATGTTTAAGAGTTCCCAAGTTTGAAATATAGACTATCTTCGATAGAGATCTGTGTAAAAGCAAGCACCTTCACATATTCAGGATGGCCTGCTATCACAGGTTCTTAGATCTGCTTTTCTAAAGGGAAAGGCAACTTTTAAAGGCAACTTTCTAAAGGGAAAGGTAACAATCTTCTTTAATTACATACCAACAGAGAAAATACAAGCAGAGAAATAAAGACCCCCAGACAGGGCTTCCAACTGTATGCCCATAAGCAATCAATACATACAACACAGATCAACAGACAGATCCAGCTGTCTAACCATTATATACATACATAGTTATCAGAGAGAGAAGCACCAACATCTGGGTTTTCTAAACTGGTGAGGCTCCTTAGTGGCTACCCAAAGTGTCATCTGGTCAAACAAATACTTCTAATGAATAAGCCCCAAAATAAACCTTACCTCAGAGTATATTTATATTTATATATACCTTTTCGGAGCCAGAGGGCATCACAGCCCTTGAGAACCAGTGCCTCATTAGAAATTAACAAAAGGTATGGGCCTCCCTACAAAGCAAATCTCACCTAATCAAGCTTCTCTTAAAGGACAGGCCCATTAATGCGTGGGGAAGGTCTTTAATTCTTTAGAAATTAGCTCCACCTGAGGCCTATTAGTGGGGGAAGGGGGGGAAGAAGATCTTTAACTTTACATTAACATTACAATCTGATGTCTACATTATAAAGAAATAAATACACATGTACAGAGTATTCCTAGATTCTTAGAACAATTTAAACTCCTAAAGCTATAAACTCCATTAAGATTTTTGGGATCCTCTGTATAAGACCAAGAGCTATTCTGCAATGAATCAGTAACCAAGGAATATGAACAACATTTTTCAAGGGAATAGTTGCTAATTGTGAACTACTCTATAAAAGACTGTTCAAAATCACTAATTATGAGAGAAATACAAATAAAAATAACTTTGAGTTATCTCCAACCAAAGTTCTTATAATTCCATGATGTTGACTAGGTATTTCTTTTTTTTGGGGGGGAAAATTTTTCTTTGTAGGTGCAGTGGGACAGCTCACACAGTTTAAGTGATTCCAGTTTTATTGGCAACATCCAAAGCATCATAGTCTGGAGCAAGCCGGACATAAGCTTTCTTCTCTCCATCAGACTGGATCAGTGTGTTGATCTTGGGCATGTTGATGTCATACAGCTTCTTTACCACATGCTTGATCTGATGCTTGTTGGCCTTGACATCCACAATGAAGACTAGGGTGTTGTTGTCCTCATTCTTCTTCATAGCAGACTCAGTGGTCAAGGGAAACTTAATGATGGCATAGTGATCAAGTTTGTTTTTCTGAGGGGCACTTTTCTGAGGGAATTTGGGCTGCCTTCTTAGTTTTAGTGTTTTGGGTTGCCAGAAGGTGGGGTATGTTCAGATCTTCTTCTTTTTGTGGCTGTGGACACACTTCAACACTACCTTCTTGGCCTTCAAAGCCTTGAACTTGGCTTCTGTCTTGGGGGAAACAACGGCTTTCTTCTTCACCTTTGGCGCCATCTTGGGGGAAAGGCTTAACTAAATATTTCTTCAAATTCATCATATACTTATCTGGTCTACTGCTTTTACAAACTGGTGGTAATTAAGTCTCAGATTGTCTTTCATTCTTTCTAGATGTTTCATCCTATGTACTTTTCTAGTCATAATCATATATGATTATGCCTTCTATGTTGCTTCTTGCACTCATTTTATCATTGATGATATGGTGTAGCCATACCATAGCCATATCCATGCCTCCTTCCATTGACCCGTGAAACAATAGAAATTTTTTCTTCTGAGATCCTATTCTATAATTTGCAGTCATAACCAGAAGAATAGTGCTGTCAACTATTGAAGGAACTTCAAAACTTCTTTAAATTTGATATATTTTAATCCTTATTAAAGGATCTCTGATGTATTTCAATCCCTGATATATTTTTGTGCCGATTTTGAGACAATATGTTCTTAAAATAGTAAACTGAACTTTTTTCTAATCAGGAAAAGAAACTAAATATAGGTGTACACAAGACAAAACAACTTTTATTTTAACTTAATTGGAATGTTTTACATAAGATACTTAATCTGTGGACAAGAATCAAAGATGCTGAAAAAGCATGAATGATTTGAGCTCTATACTAGTGCAGGGATTACAAATACCTATGAGCACAGCATTGCATATAGCTGACATTTCCTTAGTGTTACCTAATTGATTACTTGATGTGATCACAGATCACCTGAAGTATTGAAAATATTTTTGACTGAAGCTAAAATCTTAGCCATCAGCTACTCCAACAAGTTCTTCATGACAACACACACACACACACACACACACACACACACACACACACACACTTTGAACTATAAATTGATGTAATCCTTTCCTGGTTTTCAAGGTCCTTGATTACAAGGTGTCACCTATGAATGTAAATTGTGGGGACCATATAGAAGCTTATAATCTAGTTGGGGAAATGTTAAAGTCTAACACACATAAAAATGAGGTTGTAAAAAGCTAGCATATTTGGTGATGTGTCCTTGTTGATAAATTTAAATATATGAAGCCCTGTGGTCTCATTGACATTCAAAAATTGCTAATAAAGATATAATCTATTCTGTATAAAACTTTATTTCCTGCTCCCCTATCAATATCCTCCCAACTTTTAACAAAAAACTATTTCATATACTTACAAAATCATGTCCTTCAATTTCCAGAACCTCTCAATTTTTCTTATGTTAAAGTATAAGTAATTTCATCTTTTTTCCCCTTCCAATATACTATCATCAGAAATCATTAAGTAGCAAGAGTTTCTACATTAATGAAATTATCAGATAAATGAAATACCTTTAAGTATTAACTACATTTCATATTCCCCATTTTTGATGAATTAGTTCAAAAGAAGATCTCATGATATAATGGAAAGAATATCAGTATGCTGTGAGTCAAGAATGTTAAGTTCATTTCTGCCAATAACTTATTGTGTCTTGGTAACTTACTGTATCTGTTTCCTGACCTTTAAAATGAAGGAGTTAGAATAGATTATCTTTAGGACCACTTCTTGATTTAAATTTCTGAGATTCTAATTCATTTCAGTCTATAAACATTTATTGGTCACCTTCTATGTGTTAGGCACCATGCTAAGCACTTTTGAAAATAGCCTGCATATTTAGAAAGTTTCTTGATACTTGAGCAAGTTATTCCAAGCTAATACATTTAATGACAACTTGGTACCAAAAAAGCTCTGGATTTGTACAGAGATAACTGTTTCATCCTCAGCTCAACTACCTAAGAAATTTTGGACAACCCTCAACCTCTCTGGGCCTTGATTTAATCTTCTGTAAAATGAAGAATTTTCTCTAAGTACCTGTGAAACTTTAAATCTTATGGAAAGCTGTTATGTGGTACTGGTCCTATAATAGAAATGTATGAAATGCCTTATCTGGTACTCTGAAGTATAGATCTCTTCATAAAGTGGAAGAAACTATGCATATACAGGAAAAACAAAGTTCTTTTTTGGTGGTTGTGAAGAAAAAACTCAGTTAAGATGGAATTGACTCTATAATTCCTTACCTAAGTTCATTGATAAATGAATGACTCAGCAATTACAACTACACTTCAGGTCTTCTTATCCTTAAATTTCACTTCCGTAAGGGGAACTAGAGATTGAAAGATGAAGAAAATATAAGATCCCTTTGTAATAGTTGTAGTTTACAAAGGAATATATTTGTTTTAGTTTAATAAAAACATCACCTTATAGACCAGGTACCTCCCATTCATGTGGCAAAATCATTCAAGATTTCCTGGAAGATGAAACAGAAGAAATAACCCTGCTCCACTGTCCTCTAGCAATAAATACAAAATAGGGAGATGTGTGCTCACTAAAAGTATTTGCCCCTGCAATGGGGGAGATGCAATGGAGATTCCAGATTGAGTGGGGATTCCCAGTGGATGATGAGGTCCTCCAGATGTGCCTGCTTGTAGAAGATATTATTTAAGCTTCATGAAGCAGTAAGACACTGCAGGAACTCCTGGTAGAGATTTGTGATCATTCAAAACAGTTAGACAGGTTCATCCATATAAGAAAGACCAAGTAGATGAAAATGTCAAGATTAGAAGCAGCAACCACCCAACTTCTCCCCAAATCCCCCTCCACACAACTTTAAAATAATGTATCATATCAAATTCTGGAGTGGCATAGCTAATGAAAGGTTGAGGCAAGACATTTTTCTAGACCAAGACAATTTAGGAGGTCTGAAGGGGAGGTCTTTGACATCAGAGTGAGGGTCATCCCAGAGTGGAGGCATATATGAGAGCAGCAGAAACAGCTTTGGGAGCTTTGAGTGCAGAGAGGGTAAGGGGATTAGACAACTGGTCAGAAAAAAATTATAGGAGACCCTAAACTTGTACTTGGCACAAGAACAGGTGCTATTCCACAACTCCATTTCCCATACACCGTTCCATCTTGCAGTTCCAGAGGACAGTGGAGGGACTGAAGCATTAGGACTCTGGTCGCAGTTCCTGGGCAGAGAGGAGCGTTAGCATTTGTGACTGCAATGGAATTGGGGCCCTTCCTAAGTGTATAAAGAGCAGAACACAGGTCAGGACAACAGTGACCATACGTCTCCCTAGATCATGCCACTTTGGAAGCTTGAAAATCCTATAGACACCCAGAAGTAGGCCAGCACCAAAAAGTCTGATGCTTGGGACAGTGATTCCACAGCCATCAGTGAGCAGAACTGAACTTTAACATGAAGTTCAATATCAAGACTTGGCCTCCACAACAATATTTCTGACAAATCCACCTAAAACCTTGAGTGAGAGGAAATGTGCTATTGTATGGACATGACAGACCATTCCCCTTTTGGACAGCTCTAATTATTACAAAAACCTTTTTTTACCTCAAACTTACATCTGCCTCCCTGCCATGTCTACCTGATGCTCCAGATTCTGCCCCCTGGGGCTGGGTAAGACAAAATCTTACCCCATGCCTCAATTTCCATATTTGTAAAATCAAGAAACTAGAAATCTCCTAACTTTCCATCTATGATTCTGTGATCTCCCGACAACCCTTCAAGTACTTGAACTCTCCTCAACTCCAGAAAAGAAACGGAAAACAAAAGGAGGAGCAAAACTGGTAACAAAACACATACACACACATGCACACACATGCACACACACATGAACATGCATGTACATGTGCACACACATACACACAGAGTCAGCTTTTAAGACCTGTAGTTAAAACCTAGATTTTCTTGGACATCCTTATCCAAAGCCCCTTTTGTTACATTCCAAACTTAGTCACAACAGAGGCCTCCCATTCTCCTGTGAGCCTTTGTTAGTTAGCCAGCTTTTTCCCACTGCAGAATTGTGGTCACTAGCCTACCAAAGCACCAAATCACTATCATTTGATCTTGAAATTCCCATAGTGGACAAAGACACAAAGACATATGAAAGCTGGTTCCAGACTCTGCTGAGCTCATGGTGGAGAAAGATGTTGATGTCGATTCAGGTGACAGGGCTGTGTCAAAGCCTAATGATAGCAAGGTGATGATGCGGCAGACTTGGAGTGTATTAACATTGAAGGTGATGAAGCAAAGGAGGATGTAGAGAAGGGGTGCGTGCGTGCGTGCGTGCGTGTGTGTGTGTGTGCGTGTTAGCATTTGGGAAAGCTGGATCCGGACCAGGAGCTTTCAATATCCTGTGGTAAGGAGTGTGACTCAAACTCCTTGCTGAATGATCTGGGACATAAGCGAAGCAAGGCCAGAGACAGAAGACACCCAGGGATGTACGTGAAGGGTTGCATTTTGTCCCTCATATCCCCATTTATGATTAGCTATTGAAATTCTGGTAAAATAAAGGGAACAATTAGAAACAGGAAGGATATGTGCTCTAGGAATAGTCTAGACAGGATTTCTAAGTGTTTTGGGCAATAATGACCCTGTGGCCTCCAAAGTCCTGTTTTAGTTCTCTTTTTAACTCCCACATTTTCTCATCTATGTTCTATATTCTAGAAACTGTAAACTTCCAAACAACTATCTTTTAGATGCTATTACCTGAATCTGTAAGACCAGTAACTTGTGGGTATTTAGGACACCTGGTTTTTATTATTTTGATTTATGGACAAGCCCACTAATCTAAATTCTGTATAACATACATTTACTCGAGAAATATGAACCACTTGTCCTTTTGAGAATTTAATCATCAGGGAAAAATAACTTTAGCTGTACTCTTTGTGGAAGCCCTGGATATTTTCTATGAGTATGTGTATGTGTGGTGGTGGAGGCTCCACCAATAGTTAAAATCACTAAGTTCAAACATAATATGTGTGACAAGGCACATGTAAATTTCCCTTTATTCCCATTTATACCATGGGCTTGTCTGTGTATAGCTTCTCAACAGATCAGTTTTTGGGTATGATGACTCTTCAGTCAAAGGAACACAGGTCAAATTTTATCTCTGTTATATCTCTGTCTCTGCCTCTGCTTCCCCTCATCCATGTAAGCTTGTTCAAGTCACTTTTCTTTGTGGACTTCCTAATCTATTATATAAGGGAGTGGTGTACTGTTTAGTGATTTCTAATATTCCTTTGATCTCTAAATTTTATGATTTAGTGTTCATTAGAAAGTGATATGACTGGCTAATCAAGGCAACAAATTTCAAAATTAACCTCTGTTTTCAAAGAAGTTTATTCAGAACACTTCAATACACTGTAGACTCTAGCACAGAGAGTCCTTGTGGATTGAGAGCCCAAGAAAACTCAGAAGACTACCAGATTATTTTCCATGGTCAGAAAATTGACTGTATGTCTACGAGTATCCAGAGTCCTATTTTAGGAAAGCATAAACATGTGGGCCTGGCAGCGGAAACAAAAAACCTCCCTGCACCCATAGGCAATGTAGATGAACAGAGAAGAAAGAACCCTTGCCAGTCTCATCTGGAGTTTCAGCTTGGCCATATGGGTTCAGACAAAAACAAAAATCTAAGGGTATCAAGCCATATAAACTCAAAACAAGGAATAGTTCCAGTGAAATCTGTCTGAGCTTCTAAATATTCCAGGGTGATCCTTGCCAGGATGTCGCAGTGGGAATCAGCACATCCTAAAACCAGAACAGGAAGCCTCTAATAATCTGTTTTTGGAAAGTTTGGTAAAAGAATCAAGTCCTGCAACTTTTTCTAGACAGCGGTGAGTTATCATAGAGGGTCTGGGTGACATCAACCTAGCAGACAATGGGATGCAGACTGAATTTCCTAATGCAAAAGTCTCACAAAAATTCCCCTGCTACAAAACCTTCAGTGGCTCCCTACTGCCTAAAAAGATGAAGTTCAAAGGCCTCTAACTGGCATTGAAAGACTTCCCCAATCTGGTTCTAAATTAGAGCTTATTCACACTTTGGGCAATTGTTTGCAGGCTCCCATCTCATAGAGGCAAGACATCTAACAACATATGGAGTACTGAAGAAAGAACCCTAAAACCTGCCTATTGTGTATACAGCATACTTTAGAATTGGGAGACTACCATAGAGAGTTGAGCTAAATCAGAAATTTGGCCCACAAACAAAATTTTGCTCAATTGTTTGTTGTCTGCGGTCATTTCTGCAATCTCTTCTAATAGTCTCAGAAATCTGACCAAGGTCATAAGGAACATCTCTGGAAGAACAGGCCCCACATCAGCCATAGGATGGGGCACATTCTCCTCCATTTCCCTTTCTCCCTCCTGTGTCCTTTCAACCAATGCTCAAAAATTCCAGAGTCTAGATCTGTTAGTAGAAGTAAGGGATAACAGCTAGCTTCCCCACCAATCATGATCTTGAAATCCACTAAAAGCAAGGGAGGATACCTGACATACATCATAAAAAGAACGTTTCCTGTATAAAGAGGGAAAGCTAAGTAAGCCACCTTGGGGCTACACTACTAATGCTACCACTATTACTACTACCATTACTATCTGGACACAGATTTGGACAATTGTGGCATTTCTTCTCCTTCTCAGTTGTTTGTAAAGAATATCCCTTAATAAATCTCATTTGTACATAGAAGTTGTATATGACTAATTTACCATAATCATTCATCTGAAGAAGATCTTGTTCTCAAATGTAGATCTTGAAATGAGTAGGAGAAATTTATCAAGGCTTCTTCTTATGTTCTTACCCCTAGAACCCACAGAAAGATCTTTGTTTCAAATGACTGCAGTGAATGGCCCAAATGTAGTCTCTTACCTACCCGTCACATTTTACAAGAGGGGTTGGGAAAGACTTCTTGTCAAAGATGAAATTTTAGTTGGAACTTAAAGAAAGCCAGGGAAGTCAGTAGTCATAGCAGAGAACATTCCAGCAAGAGAAAATGTCCTGAGGCAAGAAATGGAATGTCTATTTTTGGAACAGACAGGTGGCCAGTCTCAAAAATATGTGTCAGGGAGAAAGGTACAAGAACACTGGAGAGTAGAAGGGGGCTAGATTAGGAAGGGCTTTAAAGGCCAGGTAGAATGAAGGGTCCAAATTTAGTCTCTTAGCTACTCTTTCAATTATTCCTCTATACTTTCTCCCCTGCCTCCCCGCCACCTCCCCAAATTCAGCCACACTGGGATTATTAACACAGTTTCAATTAAGATTCATTTTTTAAAAATGTATTCAACTCATAATGTGTTCAGAGTATGCATGTCAATCCAAAACATCATCTATCTAGGCTTCAAAGCCTTTCCCAACCCAGCCCCCTCCTATCTTTCCTCCTGGATGTGCACTTTTTAATACAGTGACCTCCTGTCTGTTCCCAAAACCAGACACAATATTTCTTGGCTCAGGACATTTTTTCTGACTGTCCCTTAAGCTTGGAATGGTTTTCCTCCTCTGCTATGACTACTCCACTCCCTGGGTTCCTTTAATTACCAACTAAAATCCTATCTTTTACAGGAAGCCTTTCTCAATTCCTCTTAATCTAATTGACCTCTTTGGGTTAATTATTTCCTATTTATTCTGTATATGTCTTGCTTTGTATGTATTTGTTTGCATGGTGTCTTTCTCATTGGGTAGTAAGCTACTTGAGAGGTTTCCTTTGTCTCTTTATTTGTTAATCCCCAGAATTTAGCACAATGTCTGGCACATGGCAGGCACTTCATAAATGTTTATTGATTTATGTATTAGAGTAGTATACTAGGGGCCTGGAAAAATATAAGGTTTATCTAGATGAAGCTACCTGTTCTTGAAAACTCAGTCTCATTGACTAATATCCTCTTTCCTTTCCTACCTCTGTACTTTGGTATTTTTCCATATTGGTCCTATGTTTCACTTCATCTCTGATTGTTAAACGCATTTTCTTTAAAGCCGAGTTTGGGTGTGACCCCTTTCCCATGAAACTTTCCTAATAATCCATTCTCTCTCCCCTACCTTGCTGAACCTAGCTCTCTCTTTCACATGTTCAGAGTTCACTTTGCTTCTCTCTTTTGAGCTTCATTCCATTCCATTCTAACATGTATTGTGCTTATTTGTGTACACAGTTGTACTCCATCCCACCATTAGATTGTAAGTACTTTGAGGTCAGGGATTATCGCCAATTTTATCTTTCTATTCTTACTTTCTAACTTAATACCTTTTCTGTACTAGGAAAGTAATTATACATACATATATACACACATAATATAATATGTACATACACAATGTGTATATGTATACATACAAATTACACACACATACACGTGCATATGCATGCATGTGCCTATATCATGAATATATGTGTATGTGTATATACAGACACACGTATGTACTTATGAAATATATGTATACATGCATATACACATGTACATATGCATATATGCATACATATATACACATACGTAATAGTGACTCTTTAATGGGTCAGGACAGAACTGAGATGGAGTTCAATGTGTTTCATGAAAGCAATAGATTCTAATATCTTAAGGCTAGTAGGAATCCTAGTAGGAACAAAAATGAAACTATCCTAGTAATTCATGTAAAGCTAACATATGGAAACAAATGTATTCAAGAGTCATCAGGTGCATGGGTTACATATAGGCATGTGATAGTGGCTGAAGTGTCTGTTCTTATTTTCCTTAAATTCAGCCTTGACCAATGTCTCCTACTTATCTGGCATAAGCTTCAATAAAAGATGAATGTAATGGAATCATGGTACCTTTATCTAGACCACAGGACTTTCATATGGAGCACAAAACTTCTTGGCACAGACTCACACATATTAGACTAAAGATGCCCCAGGTAACCTTGGCCTATGGGATGTGTAGTCCTCTAGTTCTCTTCATAGGTGAGTAACTATATGAATATATATGAATATGGATAAGTATGTATACATATACATACAGACACACACATACACACACACACACATATATATATGTATACATATACATAAACATGCTCAGATAGGTGTATAGAAGACAAATTGGGGATAATCCCAAAGGGAAGGTAGTAAGATTAAGGAGGATTGGGAAAGGTTTCTTGCAAATATGGAACTTTATTTTTGAAGGTTGAAGGAAGCTGGGGAAGCCAGGAGACAGAGATAGAGAGAGAGAGAGAGAGAGAGAGAGAGAGTTTTCCAGTCCTGGGAGATTTTTGTCAGGAGATGGAGGGCTATATGTAGAGAGCAGAACAAAAACCAGTGTCACTAGATCACAGAGCATGTGAAAGGGAGTAATGTGTGCAAAGACTGGGAAGGTAGGAGGGAGGGAGAGACACTTTGTGGGGATTTCAAAGCCAAATAGGGGATCTTATAGTTGATCTCAGAGGTAATACAAATCAACTGAAGTTTACTGAATGAGCGGGTGACATGGTAATACCAGAATTTTAAGAAAATCACTTTGATAGTTGAATACAAGATGTCCCACAGGAGGGAGAAACTAAGTAGGTTGATCAACTAGCAGACTATTACAACAGTATATATGTGAGATGATGAGATCTGACTTGGATGGTGATAATGTCAAAGGAGAGAAAAGGATATATGTGAGAAATGTTACAGAGATAGAAATGACAGGATTTAGAAGCTGATTGGTTATGGGCAGTGAGAATAAGGAGCCCAGAATAACACCTAGGTTGCAAGCCTGGATAACTGAGAGGATGATGATACCCTGAAATAGGAAATGGGAAGCTTGGAAGAGGGGCAATATAGCATGAGAGCTCCTGGGGAGGGAGAAATAAAGAAGATTGCCCTGCCACAGTGAGGACCCAGTAAGATTATGTAACACAAATTTTTAGTAGACCTAGTCAACACAGTTTCATAATTTTCTCCAGTTTCATTCAGTGGTCTGTAAATCAGCAGATGGTGAGAGAAGTCTAAGTTTGGGGTTTGTCAGGGCAAGTGTTTGACAGGGTAAAAATTCAAGTAATTGAAGAGACAAGGATAGTGTAGAAGTTGAACTGGTTCACCAAGGAGTCAAAATGGAGAAAAGAGGAGACTGTAGACAATAAAGTAGTGATGACCTGGGAAAAAATGAGGAGTGGAGGGCTTGGACGTCATGGTAAGGATAAGGAACAGGGTTTAGAATTTCAAGGTAGAGGGAGAGGTGAAATAACAGGAGATTATGATTAGATAAAGGAATTTTGGAACTTTGTACCTTCAGTGTGGAAGAATCATAGAAGATGACCCGATTAAGGCTATAACCATCTATCTCTGTAGCTGTGATGGGATGAAAACCTAGGTCAGAAGGACTGAGCAAGCTGAGGAATTGGGAAATTAGGCTGTTTGAGCATGTATTAACATGTATATTAAGGTTCATGAGTAGGAAGGGAGGAACTAAAGAGGAAAGAACATGAACCAGGAATTGAACATGTTGAGGAAGAAAGGAGAATATTCTCGAGGTCAGCACATAACAATCTCCAGAACCTTTAATGGGTGATAAATATGAAGTGAATGAGGTGTAAAAGTTACTTAAGAGATGTAGTGAAAGGAAAACCTGGAAGTGTCAATGTGAGACAAGAAATGTTCCAAGGCCCTACCATGAATAGTAGTACTTACAATAAAATACAGATGTAGGATGCCCTTTATCAAATATTAATCTTTGAATGCTTCATATGCCCTTTGCTTTTAAATAATACATTCATATTACATAGCAGATTTAGGAGTCAAGATGTATGAATTAAAATTCAACCAGTGCTAGAAAAGGCATCTAGGGAAGCTATGTCATCAGTTAGCCGATAAATATGTATTAAAGGCACTGTGATAGCAATCAAAACAGGATCTTTTGCTGTTTTTGTTTTAGTATAATCAAGTGCCTATGATTGAATCTTGCCTTTATCAACCAAGAGTATTTACAAGGAGTAAAGTAGAGAAACAACAGTTTCTTTAACTAGAAACAATGCATGTATTTGTATTGTTAATTATTTTAATGTGATTAAAGATCTTTCCCATCCATTGATGGGCCTGCCCATTGTGGGAAACTTGATTAGGGGAGTGGCTTTGTAGGAGGGTCCCAAGTACCTTCTTGTTTTTTCTATTAAGGCACTGAGTAGTGATGCCTTCTGGCTCTAAAAAAGATGTAAATACACTGAGTCGAGGTTTTTACTTTGGGGCTTAGTTCTTCTAAGAAGATTTGAGTGCCAGATGAGGACTCTGGAAAGCAGCTAAGGAGCCCTCCTGGCTTTGAGAACCCAAATGTCGTGCTTCCCTTTCTGGTAACTGGTCAGACAGCTGTACCTGTCTGTTGAATTATGGTCAAGCAGAGGAAGCCATATCTGTTGGTTACTTTATGACTTACTGATTGAAAGTGTTTGTTTGGCCAGATGAGGACTCTGGGAAGTGGCTAAGGATCCTCCTGGCTTTGAGAACTCAGATATCATGATCAGACAGTTGGGGTCCAATTGTTTGTTGAATTCAGGCAGAAGTCATTTCTATTGATCTTTTGATTTCTCTGTATTTTCTTTGAAATTTAGGGTGCTGACACTCTCTGAACTAACTGAATGATATATGTACTTGGTGAAAGAATGATACATGTGCTTGATTAAATTGATTGTTAACCCCTCAAAAGTTGCCTTTCTTTTTATAAATGTAGATCTAAGAACCTGTGATGGCAAGCCCCTCTGTGTATATTGGGGTACTTACTGCTACAAGCACTGGGAAAATACAGAAAGGTAAAAGACACTCTGCTCTCAAGAAACTAATGGGAAAGACAGCATGCAAAAAAAGAAAGTTATGTACAAACAATTAATATGCAGGATAAGTTGGAAATAAGCAAGAGATGAAAGTTACTAGAATTAATGGAATTTGGGAAATTTGGGAAAAGCTTACTGTAAAAGTACTGTAGAAGGTTTTAATTGAAACTTCAAGGAAACCATGAGGTAGAGATTGGGGGGGGTGCATACTGTATGAGGGACAGTCAAAGAAAATGTTTTAGAGTTTCTTATTTTTGTGCTTTATAACTTGCCCCCAGTCTCCTTGCTAGAATTGTTGGATCAAAAGATACTAGAGGGGAGAGGGGTAGTGCTGTGTTATGTATAAGAATACTAGAAAGGTGGGTCATGGGCAGGTTATAAAGGATTTTCATTACAAACAGGTTTGTACTTGATCCTAGAAGTGACAGGGAGCCACTAGAGTTTATTGAATAGTGAGAAGACATGTTCAGACATACACTTTAGGAAGAATATTTTGACAGCTTAGTGGAGGATTTACTAGATTGGGGAAGAGACTTGTGGCAAGAAGATTAATCAACAGGCTATTGCCATAATTCAGGAATGAAGTTATAAAGGGTTGTAAGAAGGAAACAAAATGGGGTGCTTGTGAGAGATGTTACAAGGGTAAAACTGGCTGCTTTTTGCCTCTTTTTGTACCTTTAACACTTAGCAGGGCATTTTGCACATAGTAAGTGCTTAATAAATGTTAATTGGTTGATATCTATATCCACTAGATATTGAAGTAAATAGGTTTGCTATCCTTCAACAAATTAATTAATGTACATTTATACCATGTATGCTTAGTAGGAAGGATAGATAACTATCACCAAGTATTATTTTATAAAAGTGTATGTGTATGTGTATGTGTGTGTGTGTGTGTGTGTGTGTGTGTGTGTGTGTGTGTGTATGTATGTGTAGGGGAGGTTAAACTTATCCTTTTTGGCCCTAGAATGTAGAACTGGAAGCCAAATGCAGAAATTATTAGGAGACAAGGGGTTTCCCTCTCATTGAATGTCTTCAAGTGGAAGCTGATCCACTTGTTGGGTAAATTGGAGAGGGTGATTTATTTGGGTATGGATTGGGCTAGATGACTTCCGAGGTGTCTTCCAACTCTGAGATTCTATGATGTCATAATGCCAGATTATATCTCAGAGACAAAGAATTATGAGTATATTCCCTTTCCTCAAGAAACTTTTAGTCAAAATAGGAGATAAGATATGTGTACATGATAGAAAATAGATTTATTGTCTAGGCAAAATATGAAAGTGCCAATTTCAAGAAGGACAGTTTAAATTCAGGAGAGACTAATATAGTCTGTTTTTGGAGGAGATAGATTATAGTCAGGTCTAAAGGGATGGGTATAGTTTATCTAGGTGGAGAGGAGAGGGAAAGTACTTTTACAGAGAGTACTGTAATATCTTTTTCAGCTGCCCTTGCCTAAGTTGTGGGTTTCTGGAGAAGGCAAGCTCTTACCCTCATTCTCTCTGGCACTGACTTGTTTTCAATAGTGAGTGCTTTAAGATTAAGCTAATGAGCTTTCCTGCTGTTGATGGTAGGGAGCCAATACCTCCTTCCCTGGCACTTTGCCCCTGTTATTTTTCTTTTAAATAAAGAAACAGGCTGTCTAACATCAGGTGAAAACCTAGGTGCACTGCTAAGCCTCAGGTTGAAGAACATCTTTGCCTCAGGTGACAGATGGTCCCATCACACTTCATCTCCCAGACCTTTGGTCTCAGCGAAACTGCACATGTGACATCCTTGTACTGTACACTCTGTCATCCATGCACATTAATATATGATAGAACTCAGCCAGGCCAGCTGTCAGTCCAGCATTGTATAGTAGCTAAGTGAATCACTCAAGGCCACTCAGATATCACTTAGTCTAATTTTCCTTTCTTCCCAAAGAAAAATGTTTCAGTAACAGTTTATCATCAGGCAGAATTGATATCTAGAAATCATAATGGAACATGATAATTCTGATAATTCACCTGATACCATCTGTCAGATCCCTAATTTTCATCTGGAATTCCTCCATTCTGATTAAAATCTCATCTCTTACCTCTTCTCTTTTTTCTTCTCCTCTCTACTTTCCTCCTTTCTTTTCATTTCCCTTCTATTACTACCAACATTCACTTGGCATTATTGTGTATGTGCTCTTATTTTGAAGAGACACATTCATGATTTTGGATTGCAATGATTTGTTTAGCTTCTATTTTCTCTTGCTATATACACATGTATAGGGATACTACATACCTATACATGTATAAATATATATATATATGTGTGTGTATACACATATACATATATACATACACACGTGTGTGTGGCATGTTTCCTTTTCAGTCACACTTTTCTTTGTTTTTTAGTATGACTGACCCTGTTTCCTTGTTGGCTTAAATGATCCTTTAAACAGGATGCTTACAGATCCTAGGATATCTCCAGCAGTCATTAAGATGTGCTCTTAAAGAACCATGACTTTTGCCCATTTCCTTGGTGTATATTTATATCAATTTACTCCATAAATTACACACACACACACACACACACACACACACACACACACCCATGCCCCACCCACCATTTTTTGGTTCGCTTGTTTGGGAGAGGCTATGGAAACAGGACTTTTGGTGTTTCTTAGGTTTTCCCCAGGACTTCTTGAGTCTAGAAAACTAATAGCCTTCCAGGGAAGGATGAAGAATTTCCTTACTTCATTATGCTTAATAGAAAGAATGGCTAATTCTTCCACCAATAATAAATCTAAATTTGTTGACATCTTCAGTTGCCAAAAGAAAGCAAAAACATTATTCTTTGAATTTCTGGTGATGTGCCTCTTCCCTCTAGATAAAAGATATACAGTCCATTATCGGGCCTAGACCTGAATTCTTTCCAGCAGAGCTTTTGCCTGTACCTCTGGAATAGCCTTGAAGAACTCAGGGATACTTCCATGCCCTAATGAGGCATCAGGGTAGGCCTCCAGTGGGCAAAGAATTTACATCCCATTAAATATACTACAAATACAATTTTCAAAATATTCTTTTCTTTCCACAGAACTGTATTATCTGGTTTCTTCCTCCCTCCTCAAGAAGGGTACTTCACTATAGTAAAAATGAGATTCAGCAAGCATTCTTCACCACTTATCCCTCTGAAGTCAGAAGTCACTTTGCAAGAATGTGTTTAATACTATGTATTTCTGTCCATATTCTTCCCAAACTTTGGGTTATACTCTTGTTTCACAAATAGCAAACAGGAGACACTGGAGTTTTTGAACTCTGGCCTCTAACAGGTTCACTCTTGATCTGGTTAGACAGGAAGGACAGGAAGATAGCTTTGGAGGGGTTAATAATCTAGCTTTATTCTAATCTAGTTTTCTCAAAAGGATTGCCGATAATGGGAGTATCAACTCCGGCAGCATTCCCTAATCATCCTTCTTACAGGGACCACCATGAAGGGGATAGGGCAACTACCACAAATTCTTGATAGGATCAATCAAGACAGGTACAACTTATGCCCGTCCCTATATCCCTTCAAGCCTCAATAAGAGCTTGTTGAGGCAGGTATATGCATGCCTCTATGCATTACCCAAATCCCAAATGGGTTCTCCCATGGGGTCCCCACTCACTGACTAATGCCCACTTGCTTTATAGAGCAACAGACAAAGAAGGCATATTGACAACAATAACCTCACAGATTAACTTTTAGCAATATCATGTGCAAATGAAATAAATATCACCCCTATATCTCACTGCACAGTCTCAGTAGGACCATCTATCACTATGATTTTAGAAATTACTATGACCCTTGGGGCTATTCTGGAAGTTATTATCTAACAACTAGAAACTAGACATTGCCATGGCCATGAATCTTGAGAAATTAAATTCTTAAAAGGATAACAAAATCCTCCTTACATAGAGCTCTGAACTTTCTTTCTTTAGGATCATAGATTTAGAGATGGAAAACGCCTTAGAGAACCAATGCACACATTTTGTAATTGAGGAAACTGAGGCCCCTTGGGGGGAAGCGATTTAAGCAAGGTTGCCCAGCTCATCTCTTTAGAGGCTGGAATTCCAAACCAGTTCTTTCCCCCTTGCACCAAGTTGCCTCATTTGTTCTTTATATTTCAACTTTTCTTGAATTTATTTCTGCCTCTCTTATTTCATATGACTCAATAAGATATTGTGGTTGTTCTGTTAGCTCTTTTCCCCAATCTGTATTATGTTCTGCTCTGTTCTTCATGGGATCATATATGAAATCAGTTATTCGTTTTAATTTTTTTCTAGTGAGTTTGCATTCCATATTCGCACATAACTCAGGGGACTGCATTCTTATCACAGGAGACGCTGCTGTGTGGACAATCATCAATATCTACTCTCACAGTGTTACTAGGCTTAGATGGTCATAGAATCATTGCTGAAATGGACTTCGAAGGTCATCCTACCTGAAGCATCTAGGTGATACAAGGTATAGATAATTTAGCTTGGAGTAAGGAATGTCTGAGTTCAAATCCAGCATCAGATCTCACTGGATAAATGTGATTTTGGGCCAGTCACTTAACATGTTTGCCTATTTTTAACGGCAAAATTGGGCTAATCATAGCACTTAGGTCCTTGGATTGTTGTGAGGAACAGATAAGGTATCTGAAAATTATTTAGCACCACACAGTGCCTGGGCACATAGTAAGAGATATATATAGATGCCAGTTGTTGTTGTTATCCAATCCAAGGCTCTCATTTTGTTAATGAGGAAACTGAGGCCCCAGGAGGTTAAGTGACTTGCTCACTCACTTCCTCAGTAGTCAATATCAGAGGTGAGATTTGAATCCAGGTTCTCTGACTTCAGAATCAGTGCTCATTCCTGAAAACAAAACAAAACACTAGTGAATAAAAAAGACCAGCCTTTGCTGCTTCCTATGGGTCCACAGCTTTTATTTTCTGCAGACGTATCCAGGCTTTTTCCACTTTATACCTGGATTACTACAGTAACCTCTCAACTTTCCTTCCCTGCCTACAATTGTCCCTCTCCAATGCATCTGGCCCATGGTTGTCAGATTCAGCTTTCTTATATTTTAAAATGCAGTTTTCATTCTAGTTCTCTTTTTCCTTAACAACCTTCAGTGGTTCCCTGTTCCCAACTGTATCAAGTTTAAATGACTCTGTCAGGCAATTAAGTCCCTCTATAAATTGTCCCCACTCTCCTTATCCACATCTTTCTCACCATTCCACCTGTCCACACTCTTGGCCCTAGTCAGTATTATTTCATTATTTATGCTATTTTCTGGCCCAAACCTTGTACTCATGCTGTTCTCTAGAATACCCTCCCTTAATAATTCTTTTTCCACATACTTTGCCTTCAATGAGACCTAAATGAGGACTTCTCCATGAAATTTTCTACGGATACTCAAGCCCATGTTAATATTTCCTTTCTCAAAATCCCTATAACACAATTTATACTGAGTATCTTAGTATATAATTCCATATTATCTTGCCTTGTTTGCTAGGGTTCTTCTTTGTCAGAATGATTTCCTCAGCATCTTTGAGAACTGGAATCATATCTGATATTTTAGAAAGAGCAATGGATTTAATCAGAAGGCCAAGGCCTCTGTGTACTTGGTTGGGCTTTGGGTTCCTTGTCAGCAAAATAAGGAAATTGTAAGAAATGTTTTCTGAGGTCCTTTGCCTCCCTCTCATGTGATGTTTCTTTTCCAGGATTTGGCCCAGGGCTGAGCTGAGAGTAGGTACTTAAGATTAAATTTGCTTAGATTAACTGATGACCATTTTAAGGGAGAAAGAGACAGCATCTTATACACAAACCCAGACCATTTTTCTAACATCCAGTCCAATAGTTAGTGAGGCCAAAGCTTGTTTGTCTTAACTTAGGGCACTAAGTGCTCTTTCCAACCTCAAACGGCAAGTCAAGTTCATTTTTGGAGCAACCAGTTCTAATTTATTAAATGCACCTGTGTTGAAAAATGGCCGACCTGACTGTAAAATACAATAATTACTTTACTGAAGTAATTGTGTGTGCTGCCTGTGGTGAGAATCAGCAGCAGTTGAAAAAAAATGCACTGTGACTGGCGGGAATTGGAGCTGAAATAAAGGTAGGGAGCATGTGTGGCAACAGCTGGGGAGAAGCAGCATCACCAGCAAACGAGGGGAATGTGATCCTTGTAAGCAGAAGCAGCAGTGCCATTGACACTTAACCATCCATGGGAGGGGGAACAGGAATGTTTCCCTAAAGCTTCAAACCGTTAGGAATAGCAGCGTTCCTGTTAACGGCCTGGCCAGGCCACTTCTACAGTATGGTTGTTCTAGGTGCCACATTGTAGAAATTCATTGAGAAACTTTAGGGTAATCAGAAAAATTCTGTAAGGTTGATGAAGAGATGAAAGAAAAACCACAGATAAATAAACATAACCTGTAACTAAGCCAAGGTCACAGAATCAAAGAATTAAAACTAGAGGTCATGGAGCCCAGTTGGAACCATTCACTCTATGTTCATGACCTCTTTTGGGGTTTTCTTGACAAAGGAGTTGGAGTGTTTGTCATTTTCTTCTCCAGCTCATTTTACAGCTGAGGGAACTGAGGTAAACATGGTGAAATGACTTGCACAGGGTCACACAGCTTGTAAGTGTCTGAGGTCAGATTTGAACTCAGGAAGATGAATGTTCCTGACTTCAGGCCTGGCACGCTATTCATTGTGTCACCTAACTGCCTTATCATTCAATGTACATGATACCTATCAAAGGAAAAGGTGAGCTGTGGGAGAAGACAACTTTTACCTCCTGAAGAGGGATTTTAGAATCAATCTCAGAATTGAAAAAAATGCAGAAGAAGTCTAGCTTTTTTTCAATTCATTTATCCTCTCTATAACCTTTCCCAAGATGCAGAACTAAGATGAATGAACTCAAGTTATAAGGAGAAAGATTTTGACTCCATATGAAGAATTTTCTAACAATTAGAACCATCTGTAAATATGATAGGGTCCCCCAAAGGCTAATAGCGTATCTGCCTGTTAGTACAGATAGAAGCACTCAGTAATTGGTAGCTGAATGAATCCATTCAGAAATTAAATTGAAAATATATATTACTGAGTTAAATTATCTATCCATCAACTAGAGGGTAAATAATCATGTTATGGGAGGAATGGGAGTTAAGGAAAGTTACAGAAGGCATTCTCATTCAGGTTCAGGTTGGAGTAGATGACTTTTAAAGGATGTTCAACCCTGAGATTTTAGAATTCTATGGAAACTAATCTTTGGTTTATCCAGTGTCCAAGTGATAGTAACAGACATACCAAGAGAAAGATGAACTACTTAAATCTCTAATAAATCAATCAGTAAAAAGTTATTGGGGACCTGTCATGTATAAGACACTGTAAAACGTATTTTGGTGAATACAAAGAAATATGACACAATCATTTTCCAGAAGGAGTTTCCAATGTCCGTGTGGAGACAAACCATACTAAATAATACCTAACATTACCAGGAAGTACAAGAACTATTCTGTTTCAGGAGATTAGGATATATAATTTCAGTTTTGGCCCTATTCAGTGCCTCTGCTCTCTGTTTTAGGGATGGCTACCTACATAATATTGTTTTACCCCATTCTCCTTTTCTCTCTTTACAGTAGGTCTTCCTTTTAGGCAGTTTAGGTTGGTGTGGTGATAGATGACTGTAAATACCTTTCACTTCATTGGATAAGGCTACTGAATTGCTTTGGATAAGGAGGTCTGAGCTGCAATAGGGCTGAAACTGATTGAATGTTCACATGAAACTTGGCACCGATATGGTGAACCTCCAGGGATATCAGTATTGGGACCAGACCTGTGACTGACCACTGTATTTACAACCTGGGTAAGATAGGGAGACTGAGACTCAAAAAGAAAAAAAAAATAGATTAGGAAGGAAGATAGTTCAAAACATCCTGTCCTATTAGCTATTCCTCTACACATTCTGTTTCCTACTTGTTTAAAAATCCTTTCAAAAATGTATCATTGTGATATTATCCTTCTAGATACTTTTCCTCACTTATATTTCAGTGAAATACTTTCTATAGAACTGAGGGTCGTTCTAGGCACCAAGATTTCATGTGATGTGAAGGAATTGTAGAAGGTTTTCAAGGACAGAAACAAAGATAATTTAGTGGTAGAAAATAGAACCTTTAAGAAAAAATATAAAGGGATTAGGATTATTTAGCCTGGGGAAGACAAGGCTGTGGGGAGACAATAACTGTTTTCTGTATATGAATTGTTATTACACAGAGGATAAAAACCAGATGTTCTCAGTCTCACTGAAGACAGAAGAGGAGGAAGTGGGTACATCCCTGATAGGTTTTTAAAAATCAAAATGGAAGAGAGGGGAAAAAGAATTAAAGCATGACAACCTCTATTAATTACTTGGGAAAACAGACAATGAATGTGAATGATACAAAGGGGGCAAATAGCAGAGAAAGAAAAGCCAAAATGTTGAAAGTTATGTGATTAGGAAAAAAATAGATATTGGATGCAAGGCAGTGATAGTCTTATTAACCCAATTTACGTGTAATTACATTTTTAAACATTCCCCCTCTCCACTTTACAAATCTTTAAGAAGTCTTTAAAATTAATTTCAGTTCTTCAAAATCAGTGATGGCTGTAACAGTAAGGACCTTGGCTTACACAGGAGGATTTGCTGCACAGGTTCTTAGATCTGATTTTCTAAAAGGAAAGCAACTTTTGAGGGGGTCAACAATCCTTTTAATCAAGCACATGTATCATTCACTTAGTTCAGGGGAAAAAGTCAGCACCTTGAACTTCAGAGAAAATGTAGAGAAATCAAAATCAACAGACATGGCTTCCAACTATCTGACATAAACAATGCATACATCATAAACCAATAGACAGATCCAACTGTCTGACCATTAGATACATACAGAGTTACCACAGAGAGAAGCACTACCATTGGGTTTTCAAAGCCAGAGGGCTCTTAGTGGTTGCCCAGAGTCTGACCAAACAAACACTTCCAATCAATAAGCCCCAAAGAAAAACCTCACCTCAGAGTCTTTATACAATTTTTAGAGTCAGAGGGCATCACAACCCTTGAGAACCAGTGCTTCATTAGAAAATTAATAAAAGGTGTGGGCCTTGCAATAAACAAATCTCACCTAATCAAGCTTCCCTTAATGTTCAGGCCCATTAATGGCTGGAGACGATCTTCCCATTAAGAAGCAAAATTATGTCAGGTTGGTTGCTTGTTGTCCTTCATTTTTGAAGAGGACCAAAATGACATCACCATGATAAAGTGAAATTTCAGTGTGTCTGACTGTGGCTGATCAGACTAATATGAGCTTGGAATGCTCTACCACAGGTTGGGTGCAGATAGTCTGTGAGAATGTTTGGGGTGGATATCCCAAATTTGTGCATCCCGCATTTACTTTGTGCTGTCTCAATTCTACTTTGCTCATAGAGCACAACACTCTTTCTGATGTGGGCACACCATGCTAAGCAGTCCTGTACTACTGTCTCCCATGGTACACAGTCAAATCCAAAGTTCTTGAGAGAGACCTTGAGAGTGTCTTCGTATAGCTTCTTCTGACCACCATGAGATCATCTGCCCCATGTGAGTCTCCATAAAATAGTCTTTTTGGCAAGCATACATTTTGCATTTGAACAAGATTGGAGTTGCACTCTCTGAAGCATAGTTTGAATACTTGGCAGTTCAGCTTGAGCAAGGACTTCAGTGTTTGGTACCTTATCCTGCCAGGTGATCCTCAGAATCTTCCTAAGACAGTTCAAATGCAAAAATGCATTATCAATACATCATTACACACACACACACATGATTACTAGAGAGAGAAGCACCAACATCTGGGTTTTCAAAGGTGAGGGGGCTCCTTATTGGCTATCCAGAGTCTTTGGCCAAACACTGCCAATGAATAAGCCCCCAAATAAAACCTCAACTCAGAGTACACATATACTTTTTCAGAGCCAGAGGGCATCACAACCCTTGAGAACCAGAGCCTCATTAGAAACTAACAAAAGGTGTGGGCCTTCCTACAAAAAACCAAATCTCCCCCCAATCAAGCTTACCTTAATGGGCAAGTCCATTAATGGGTAGGGAAGATCTTTAATTCTCATGAACATAGTTAGCATTATAGTGGCAGAGAAGAAATTCTATGAATAGTTCTATTGAATAGAGTAGATTTATAGACTAATTTAGCAGAGATGCTGCCTTGGTCCATTCGATACCCCAGCGTCTCTTATCCTCTCTTGGCCTTTGTGTCACTCTGTTATAAAATAAGAAGTTAGGAGAGATGATCTCAAAGATCCCTTCCAGTTCTAGATCCTATAATCTTATCCATCTAAAAGCAGGGGAATGGATTAGAATGAACTATTTAGAGCTTTTAAAAAGATATTTTTTATTCTATTAGCATTTCGGCGGATTAGAAAATGCATTAAACATTATGGCATGTTAAGAACTTGTTTACTTAGCCATACTTGGTAATATCATGATTATTTCATATATACACTGATATCTTATGCCTTCCAACGAAAACAACAAGCCACAAAAATGTGGGACCCAGTGATTGTATTTAGAAGGTGACTTTTTGTTGGTAGGATCCCTGATTCAAAATGGAATTGTTCTTTGAAAAAGGGTGACAATTTCATTCAATCCTAGCTTAGAACTCAGAATAAAGGAGATGGTATGCTGATCTCAAGTCCCAGGAGGTGCTGAGGCATGGAGACTTGAATTAACTAGACCAGAAGCAGAGAACTGTGTTTACAGATGTTCTGAGTACTTTCTTTTTGTTCTTTCCTGGTGGGTTGATCAACACTTAGCAGCAGCATTCATGTCTCTCTTTGTCTGCTAGATTTAGAGCTGGGAAATGTGCATGATCTAGTGTGAAGATTGGTTCACCTGGGCACAGGAGGAGAAGTAATCTATTTTCATTCCATTTACACAAAGAACTGTGCAGCTTCTAAATTTAGGGTTCCTGTCAAAGAACATATTTCCAATTAATAGATGACACTGATGAATTTTAATCTTACTACTGAGCTAGAAATTTCTTCCAAAGTCTATGTGTTTGTTACACAGGCAACATTCAGTGGTTAGCCTGTGATGTACTTCAATGTAACCATGGGGGAAAATGCAGAAATACCCCACCAACCTCAGCACATGCCAGACATCAGCACTAGGACCTGAGCTCAGCATTAGGTAATCGGCCAGACCTCTATGGCCTCCAAAAGTATCAGCCACCACCGCTCCACACCCCTAATGAAGCACCAGACACAAGGGTCCCATATGGACCCTCAGGGCAGCATCAATGTAGCACCATTTAAGCAGTCAGGACCTATAACTACTAGCACAAAAAGCCTGAGATGCTGCCCCTTCTACCTTGGAAGCAAAGTTCAAATTTAAAAGAAAGAAAAAAGCCTTAAAAAAGATGAGCAAAAAAATGACATAAAAAGAATCTGACCATAGAAAGTTATCATGGTGACAGAGAAGATCAAGATGCAAACTAAGAAGAGGACAACAATGTCAAAACCCCAAAGAAAAGTGAGAAGTTATCTCAAGCCCAGAAAGAGATCATGGAAGAGCTCAAAAAGGAGCTAAAAATCATGTAAAAGAAGTAGAAGAAAAAATAGAGAAAAAGAAATGAGAGTGATACAAGGGAATTATGTAAAAAAATAACAGTTGACACTTGGAAAAAGAAAACTACTGCTTAAAAAGTAGAGTTGACCAAGTGGAAAAAGAAACACAAAAGTTAACTGAGAAAAACAACTCCTTAAAAGTTTGAGTTGGATAAGTGGCAGCTAATGATAATTTGAGATATCAAGAATCAATCAAACAAATTCATAAGAATGAAAAAATGTAAAGTACCTCACTGGAAAGAAACAACTGACCGGGAAAATAGAGCCAGGAGAGACAATGTCAGAATAAAAAGGAGGACCTGGAAAGCATCTTTCAAAAATTATCCAGGAAAACTGCCCTGACATTCTGAAACTAGAGGGACAAATAGGCATTGAAAGAATCCACCATTAGCCTCAAAAAAGGAGATCCATTATAGACAATTTCAGAATTATTAAGTCAAGGAGAAAATACTGCAAGTGACTAGAAAGAAACAATTGAAATGTCAGAGAGCCACAATCAGGATGACACAGTATTTAATAGCTGCAACATTAAAGGACTGGAGGTCATGGAACATGATATTCCAGAAGGTAAAGGAGCTAGGGCTATAACCATGAATTATCTACCCAGCAAAATTAAGCATAGTACATCAAGGGAAAAAAATGCTCATTCAGTGAAATAGAAGGGTTTCAAGCTTCCACAAGGAGAAGACCAAAATTGAACAAAAAAATTTGATCTCTGATTTCAAGACCCAAGAGAAGAATAAAAAGGTAAAAGACAGCATAAGGGATTCAGTCGATCTGAACTCTTTATATCCCTGCATGTCAAGATGATACTGGCAATTCTTATATAGACAGAAGGTATTGGTAAAAGGTGAATTTGAGGGAATGACTTAAAAAATAATTAAGGGATGAGAAAAAGAAGTATACTTGATTCAAAAGGGAGCGAGAGGGCAGAATGGGGAAGATTATTTCACATGAAGAGACTTGAAAAACATTACAATTGAGGGGAAGATGGGAGAAAGGGTGATGGGTATCATTTGAACCTTACTGTCAAAGAGGGTATAATAGTACACACAATCAATTGAATATATACATCTATCCTACCCAGTGGGGAAGTAGAAGAGGAGGAGATTAAGTAAAATGAATGGGGAACTGACAGAAGGGAGGGAAGATTGGGGGAGGTGGTAGGCAGATGCAAAGCTCTGATGAGGAAGGAAAAGGTGAAAAGAGAGAGCAGACAGGAAGAAAAATAGAATGAAAGGAAATACACCGTTAGTAATCATAATTTTGTATGTGAATGGGGTGAACTCTCTCACAAAAAAGAAGCATCCTGGACCAAAAACCAAAAAGCAGGGGTCACAATCCTAACCTTAGACCAAGCAAAAATAAAAATAGACCTAATTAAAGGGAAAAAGAAATAAATATACCGTTAAAAAATACCATAGGCAATGAATGAAGTCAATATTAAAAATATTATGTAGCAATTGATACAACATCCAAATTCTTTTTTTAAAATTATTTATTTTTAGTTTTCAACATTCATTTCCACAAGACTTTGAGTTCCAAATTTTCTCCTCCCACCCCAAGATGGTATGAATTCTGATTCCCTCTACCCCTACTCTGTCCTTCCTTTCATTATGCCCCCCCTCTCTTATCCTCTACCCCTTTATTTTCTTGAAGGGCAAGATAGATTTCTGTATTGCTGGTATATCTCCCAGCTGCATGTAAAAACAATTTTTTAACATTTGTTTTTAAAACGTTGAATGCAAATTCTCTTCCTTCTTCTCTTCCCACCCACCCTTATTGAGATGGCAAACAGTTAATACAGGTTGTACATGTGTAGTTATGCAAAACTTCCATAATAGTCATGTTGTGAAAGACAAATTACATTTCCCTCCATCCTATCCTGTCCTCCCACTTATTCTATGCTCTCCTTTGACCCTGTCCCTTTTCAAAAGTGTTTGCTTCTGACTACTCCCTACCCTAATCTGCCCTCCCTTCTATCATTCCCACTTCATCACCTTTCCACCTACTTTCCTGTAGGGTAAGATACCCAGTTGAGTGTGTCTGTTATTCCCTCTTTTAAGTCAAATCCAATGAAAGTATAGGTTCATTCATTCCTTCTCACCTCCATTGTCTTACCCTCCATTGTGAAAGAAACCTTTTTCTTGCTTCCTTTATGTGAGATAATTTGCCCCATCCTATCTTTCCCTTTCTCCTTCTCCCAATATATTTCTGTCACACCTTAATTTTATTTTTAGATATCATCCCTTCATATTCAACTCACTCTGTGCCATCTATCTATCTATCTCTCTATCTATCATCTATCTATTTCCCCCAATTACTCTAAAACAGAGAAAGGTCTCATGAGTTACAAATATCTTTTACTGAAATTCCATAATGTTCTGTTTTGCTGAGTAGGTGATTTTTTGTTTTAATCCTAGTTTCTCTGACCTCTAGTACATCATATTCTAAGCCCTTCAATCCCTTAATGTAGAAGCTGGAGAGCTTGTATTATTCTGATTGTATTTCCACAATACTTAAATTGTTTTTTTTTCTGGCAACTGCTTTCAATATTTTCTCCTTGACCTGGGAAATTTAGAATTTGGCTACAATATTCCTGGGAGTTTTCCTCAGTATCTCTTTTTAGAGGTGATAGGTGAATTCTTTCCATTTCTATTTCACCCTCTGGTTCTAGAATATGAGGATAGTTTTCCTCAATAATATCCTGAAAGATGATGTCTAGACTCTTTCTTTGATCATGGCTTTCAGGTAGCACAGTCATTTTTAATTTTCTCTCCTGGATCTATATTCCAGGTCAGTGGTTTTTCCAATGAGATATTTCACATTGTCTTCTATTTTTTCATTCTTTTGGTTCCATTTTATAATTTCTTGATTTCTCATAAAGTGATTAGTTTCCATTTGCTCCATTCTAATTTTGAAGGAATTATTTTCTTCAGTGAGCTTTTGGATCTCCTTTTCTATTTGGCCTATTCTGATTTTTAAGGAATTCTTCTCCTCATTAGCTTTTTTGGACTTCTTTTGCCAATTGGGTTAGTCTATTTTTTAAGGTGTTATTTTCCTCAGTATTTTTGGGGGTCTCCTTTAGCAAGCAGTTGACCTAATTTCCATGATTTTCTTACATCACTCTCATTTCTCCTCTCAATTTTTCCTCTACTTATTTCACTTGATTTTCAAAATCCTTTTTGAGTTCTTCTATGGCCTGCAACCAATTCATATTTTTCATGGAGGCTTTTGATATAAGAGCTTTGACTTTCTTGTCCTTTTCTGCTTGTATGTTTGATCTTCTTTGTCACCAAAGTGAGATTCTATAGTTTGAGTTCTTTTGCTATGTTCACCCACCTACCCAGCAAAACACTTGACTTTCTAAATCTTTATCAAGGTAGAACTCTGCTTCCAGTGTGGGTGGTGATGAGAGTGGGTGTACTGTTTCAGACTTCAGGGATTTTTTATCAGCCCCTCAATCCTCTACCACCTGAGGACCCAGAGTTCTGGAAACATCCTCTCCTGCTGCTGCTGTTGCTGGCACTGCTGCTGCTGCTGGCAGTGCTGCTGCCACAGCCATTGACCACCACTCAAACTCCCACCTCTGCCCTAGGGCTGGGGTCAGACCTGCCCAGACCACAGCTCCTCTTTCATGCAGGTCCCAAAGAGTTTTCCCACTGACTTTTTGGCATTTGTAGGCTGAGAAGTCTGGAAACAGCCAAAGCTGCCAATGATTCAGTTCCCTGAGGTCTTCTCTGGCCTATCTATGATGATGTGCCCATGCCAGACTGCCCTCTACTCCCTGCCAGGAGCAATACACTCTTCTTGTCAATTTTCCTGGTTGTCTTGGCCTGGAGATTTCTTTCATTCCATCATTTTGTGGGTTCTTCAGATCTATAATTTGTTTAGAGTCATTTTTACAGGTATTTGGAGGGCTCTGGGGAAGAACTCAGGGAAGTCCCTGCTTTTATGCTGCCATCTTGGCTCTATGCCCATCATCCAAATTCTTAAAGGAGAAGTTACGTGAGTGGTAGGTACATGATCAAACAGGAGATAAACAGCATTACAAGATGAAAAAATAGAAAATTTAGATTATATTAAATAAAACAAAATCTTTTGCACAAACAAAACCAGTACAACAAAGATTAGAAGGAAAGCAGAAAATTTGGAAATATTCTTCACAGCAATGTCTTTAATAAAGGTCTCATTTCCCAGATACACAGAGAACTGAATTTATAAGAATACAAGTCATTGTTCAATTATTAAATTGTCAAAGAATATGAACAGGCACTTTTTAGATGAAGAAATCAAACCTATTTATAGACATTTGAAGAAGAACTCTAACTCACTTTTGATTAGAGAATGTCAATTAAAACAACTCTGAGATACCACCTCATACCTATCAGATTGGCTAATATGACAAAAAAGAAAAATGATAAATGTTGGAGAGTATATGAGAAAATTGATACACTAATGCACTGTTAGTGGAGTTGTGAACTGATCCAACCATTCTGGAGAGCAATTTGGAACTATGCCTAAAGGGCAACCAAACTGTGCATACACTTCAATTCAGCCATACTACTACTAGGTCTGTATCCCAAAGAGATCACAAAAAAGGGGAAAAAAATCTATATATGCAAAAGTATTGATAGAAGCCCTATTCATGGTGACAAGATATTGGAAATTCAGGAGATGCCTATTAATTGGGGAATGGATAAAAAAGCTGTGTAATATGAATGTAATGCAATAATATATATTGTGAATAAGAAATGATGAACAGACAGATTTCCAAAAAAGCTGGAAAGACACGTACAAACTGATGAAAAGTGAAATGAGCAGAACCAGGAAATCACTGTACATATTATCAGCAACACTGTATCATCAGATCAACTATAAATGACTCAGCTCTTCTCAGCAACACAATTCTGTAAGACAAGTACAAAGGCCTCGCTAAGGGAAATGCTGTCCACATCAAGATAAATAAGTGATGGACTCTGAATGCAGATCAAGGCATATTTTTTCACTTACTTTATTCTTTCCCATGTTTTTTTTTCTTTTGAACTGTTTTTTCTTTCACAAATGTGATGAATGTGGAAAATGTTCTATATGATAGCACATGTATAACCTATATCAAATTGCCTGCCATTTTAGGAAGAGGGGAGAGAGAGAGGGAGAAAAGTTGCAACTCCAAATCTTGTAAAAATGAATGCTAAAAATTGTCTTGACATAATTGGGAAAAAGAAAAAAACACTATTAAAACAAGGAAAAAAAATCCTCTCTAGTAATTTCACCAATTGCTCCTGGTTCTGTCTTCTAGAACCAAAATTACAGGCGACCAAAAGACAGTGGAGATAAACTGACTTGTGTGCAGGAAGTAGCATAAAAGATATTATTAAGGACACACATGATCCAAAATGGAGGTAGTCCAATTATGTAGGGAAAGAGAATGAGAGACAACAGATGAACAGCCTGTTACACTGATATTCTCAAGGTGTTAAAAGAACCAAAATTCCTACCTCTAGCACATTGGCTAGACCCTTTAGGGAAACTTTATGGAAAGATAAAAGCAAGTTTTAATCAGTTAGGACCAAAAGATAAGGGGGATTTGAAATGTTCAGTGGTAGAGAGGATGCCCATAAGGACAGCATAACATCTGACAGTATAGCCAAGTGTCATTATTAGGGTTTGTTACCAAGAGAATTCTTTACTCTATGGTATCCAAGCTTATCCCCCTCCCAATACTGGTTAAGCAGTGCTTCATTCCCCAACCTAGTAGTATAGTGGACAGAGGACCTAATATGGAGTCAGTAGAACCTGGGCTTAAATCATACCTCACATCCTTACTGGGAGTGCATTTCTCACAGTCATTTTATTTCTTTGTCTCAATTTCCTCGTCAGTAAAATAGGCATAATAAAAGACCTTCCCTCGGAGGGAAGATCGTAGTAGGGAGTATACATAAAGTGCTTTGTAACACTTAAAGTGCTACATAAATATTAGTTACCATTATTGGTACGTCATATACCGTTGAATGAATTTGAATATGTTTCTAAAATGTATTTGCTAGTCTAGTGGTAAGTTTTCTGCCTTAAGTCAGTAGGTCATACAGTTTTGACTGTTTGGCACTTTGTTTTAAAATCTAGTAGGGTTGATATGTTATTACTTTTTTCTCAATAAAATTAGACCAGATCATATTGGCTTTTTATAATTTTTCAAAACATTTTTATTTCCAAAACACTATTAATTATATCTATCATTTCAAAAAAGTCCATGTGTTTGATACTTCTTATTAAATAGGTTGCTCCTCTTTCAAATTGAATTGTCTATCCTTGGGGTTCAACCAAAGCATTGTATTGAACATTGCAAAAAACGTTTAGTTAAATCAAAAACTGGCCTCCAATTAATTTGATGGAGGAAGGAAGACATAAAGATTTCAAGACAGAAAGACGGAATGAATGAGAAAATATTTCTTACTCCTTGTATCCCAGGTCCTGTGCTAAATGCTAGGGATAGAAGCAAAAACAAGTAATACAGTCCCTTCCTCAAAGGAAACTTTTATTCTAATAGAAGAAGACAACACACATAGTAAAGCAGTGACCAGGAGGTGTGTTTTGAGCAGGGAAGTCAGAAGGAATGGCAGTTAGAGTTATGAAGAATTGTGTGTGATGGAAATTTGAACCCACAAGGAGTAGACAGTGGAAAGGTCTGTGCCCAGGACAGTCATCTCACCATTTCTTATGTCACACTCTCTGGAATCTCATCACCCAGCTGGGGTTGGTCAGTTAATCAATAAGTATTTATTGTATAATTTTTTTACCTTTTTCTTACCTAAGAAGCTATAACATGTGAATCAGCCACATGCTGTCTGGTAAAACTGTCTCAGTAGACAGACCTTAAAGCTGTTGGTAGGTTAAGGGGATGTCTACCTCAAGCATGTGAAGAATGAGTGGATGAGAACCATTTGTTCCAAAGACCTTGAAGGCTGCTGAAGCAGGTGGGGTGGGCCACTTAGAGCTTGTTTAGATATTGAAGATGCCAAGGTCATCTACTGCATCCCAGGCCATTGCCAGTGGTCCTGACTTTTTTCTTGCCTCTGATGATTACAGAAGAGAGAATGAAGGTTATGACTGTGCAATTCTGCCTCACTTAAATGCAATTCATGTGCAAGTCAAGACATCACCAGTGAAGGTATTGGTCCTTTAAAATAAAAGGCAAACAAGCATTCATTAAGGGCCTACTATTTTCCAGACAATGAGCTAAGCAATGGGGATACAAAAATGAGACAAAACCACCATCCTTGTCCTGAAAAAAAGCTCAAAATCTAACCAGGAACTCAGAATCTATTATAATTACATGAACCCTGAAATTCACAACTTCTCCAGATACTCTTGCCCCAGGGTCCCTTTCTTCCTCTGATGAGAGAGGGTGAAGGGTATACAGTGGCAGGCTCCTCCCAGATCCCTCATTTAAAGGAGGGTGCCAAGGGTAGCCATCTCATCATTTTCTCCCGGGCTGTACTCTAGTGAACTTTGCTTCCAACCTCTTCCCATTTACAGCTTCTTTTCATGTGTTGTCTTCCCCAATTAGTGTAGCTAGCTAGGTGACACAGTGGATAGAGTGCGGATACTGGTCAGGAAGACAGTTCAATCTGTTCAATCAGTTCAAATCTGGCCTCAGACACTTGCTAACTGTGTGACTGAGGGTCAGTCACATAGCCCTGTTTGCCTCAGTTTCTTCATCTATAAAATGAGCTGAAGAAGTAAATGACAAACCACCCAAAAAGGGGTCATGAGGAGTCAGACTCCACTAAAAAACAACTGTTTCCCCCATTAGATTGTAAGCTTCTTTAGGGCAGGGGCTATCTTTGGCCAATCTTTGTATGTCCAGGAAGCCTGCCACATTATAGGCTCATGATAAATATTTAGGGACTTACCGACAAGGCCATCAATTAGTTAGCTTCACTGACCAGAAAGTTCCAAAGACTTGCTTCCCCACATTGTAGTTCAAAGATAAGGAAAGGCCTTTAAAAAGTATTTGAAGGTGATAGCTCATTAGCCAAGGGCTAGGAGTCCTACACTGTTTCCAGGGAAGAGATGGTTTAGGAATTTAACCTGTGTCAGAAATACTGAAGGCTCAGGGCTGGATATTTAACCAGCTACAATCTCCAACCTTTCCCACCTCTGACCCCTTCTTCAAGGTCTATTTTACTCTGGTGACTTGTGGATGTCAATCAGAGTACTGTACTAATGGTTGCTTGGGTAAATCTCTTCTTAATTCCCCCCACCATCCAAACTACTGGCTACATACACTCACAACCACACATATACACACCCACACACTCACCCCACCACACACACTAGAAGACAAAGACAAAAGACCAGTGTATGTGATTTGGGCTCAGCCCTTCTTAATCTAGCCTAAACATAACTTAGAAACAGACTATTTCTCTCCCAAGTCTAATTGTCCCATTCCTTTTTTTTTTAATTAATTCACAGAATTTTCAAGATTCTGTCATGGAGTTAACTGTTATAGGCAGCTTGTAAGAAGGTAAACCAAGCTTTGACCAGCGCACTATATTCAAAAACATCCACAAATCCTTAAAACTCAACTACATCACCTTCAGTCAAGTTTCTTTTCTCCCTTCCCCTCAGAAGCATCCCCCTCCTCCCAAGAAATGAGTCACATAGCAATTTCCCCTTAGCAATGAATTTTCCTGTGCTTTGTCCCCCAGACAAAGACAAACACGAGGTCTCTGGCTTCCAATAACGACATGTTCTGGCACCATAGTAACCCAGGTGCACTGTAGCCAGCACTTCATGACAATTAAATCAGGCAGAGGCTGCACAAAACAATGTGAAGCAAACACAACCAGGAGTAAACCCAACAGGTGATTTCTATTAAGAAAGACACTCACAACCCAAATTTAAAGTGACAGTTCAGAATAAAAAAAGTAACAGCCCCTCCCATAGAACCAATTAGCTAACAACACATGAATGAAATTACAGATCATTTTTGACATGGAATCCACAATATTGAAAGTTTACCAGAGGCTTCAGGAAGCTACCAGGCCAATAGGGAATTCTTTCATAACAGGTGAAGAGGTATGTGTGGCAAGAATCCCTCTTCCCCTTCAACTTACCCTACCATTCCATACTTGACTCTTCAAATATGATTGCAGAATTGCTGCCATTTCCTTTGAGGTAGTTTTCAGAACCATGCCTAAAATTTGCTTCCTTGACAATCTCTCCCTCCCCCATTCATCATGGAGTGACACCTAAACAGAACCATGCTTTCCTTGATTCTAAATATATGCATTTTTAATCTACACATTTATGTTGTATAACAACCCACAAGGGAAGGAAATCAAATTATACACCATGCATGGAAAGCTCAAAAAGTCCTGATTACTGATTAGAGAAAGTGTTTGATCGAATTGCAGAACTTCATGAAATGGCAAAATAGATCATAATAGTTAAGGGCTTATTACCATAGTGCTGCTCTCAGGGAAATGAAACCCATCAATGTACATTTTAATTAAAGCATGAAGTATTTTAAATGAATTCCACAACACACTTAGTCAGCAATCTCCCCACCCCTTTGTTTTTGTAGAAACAAACAAACAAAAAATGGAGTGATTTATTTGACTGAAAATTGTTTATTGTCTAGAGACTATCCAAATGGGTTATTTATAGGGAATTTCTTGGAGTACCAAAGGCTGGGGTATCGGCTGGTGGGGTGTTAGGGCATTTGATGAATTTCATTTGAATTAAGAATAATTTAACTCTTACTACTTGTATAATTGTGGGCAAGTTAATTATTCTGGGACTCAGTTTCCTCGTATTTAAAATGACAATTTAGAGCAGGTGTGGTTCTTTCTAGCTCTATCTGATTCTTTAATCCTGAAAACTAAGTATCAATGAATGCTTTGGACATCTCAGCTCTCATGGCCTATTTCTGAATAAAGCCATTTAGGACAAGCATTGTGCAGTAAATGTATTACAGTGTATAGCCACAAGGAATTACAGAGAGCTAGAAAATGATTGGTTTTCCTATAGCTATCAAAAGCTAATGCATATATTGTATACCAATTTAAATTAGAACATGTCACCATTGTGCCAAAGATTTTCACAGACCAGTAAGGCAGAACCTTGACATTTTAGACTGATGGGGTAAGAGGCAAAGCTGTTTAAAGCTTGTACAGGGGGTCTAAGAAATGATGCTCTGTGAACAAGAACTTTGCTCCTACCTGTTTGTGGGTTGTGCCTGGATGTCATCAAGTTTAGGCTCAATGACCTCTTTCTTAGGATAGTGGCAAGGAATCTAGCTTCAAAATAAACTGAGTTACTTTTTTGGACCCTCATGCAGAGATTTTTTCAGTGTTGAAGCTTCCTTGGGTAAACTCCATTGCATTGAATATTAGCATCCTGTTATGGAGGGAAAGGGAAAATGGTCATTCTATCACACAATAATAGTCTCCTGACTTCAGGGGAAAGTGAGAAAGGTCATTGCATCAGCTCCTCAAATTGGTCTTTTAACCTAAGAAACCTTATGTTTTGAGAAGACTCTATAATTATACCATACTTTCAGTGAGGTTGATGACCCACATGAACATATTCCTCAATATATAACAAACTTCCATCCAGTCATAAATAACCCTTCTCAGTGATTCTGAACCACTATGTGTTACCTCTAAATACTGTTTATGATCCCCTTCTCCCCACTCACTCCCTTATTCCTTTTGCCCTCCTGCTCTGCACCCATCTCCCCATATCCCACTCTAAAGCTATCTTAATTATTCCACTGCACTCTTTGGAAAGCCTGCTCCGTAGGTAACAAACTTGCTTTCATCTTATGTCTTTTCCTTTCCCACTCATCACATTTTCTGACTGACTGAAATCTGGGTCTCTCCTGTGGACACTGCCTTTCTCACCAATATTTCCAGCAACAATTGCATTTCACTCATTTCATTGACTCAAGGTGAGGGATTTGGAATACTCTTTGATCCCTATTACCATGTCCAGGTTCTCCCTTTACCACAACCACTCAATATCCTTTCTTCCTTTTAGGTTCACTTAAGGAATTAGGTATCACAATGGACAGAACACTGAGCCTGGAGTCAGGAACACCTGAGTTCAAATCTGGCCTCAAACATTTATTAGCTATGTGACCCTGCGCAGACAGCTTTGTTATTTTTAAATGTTTTTTAATTTTTATTTTCAGTTCCAAATCCTTCCCTGTCTCTAACCATTCCCTACACATTGACAAGGGAAGAAATATACTAAACATTATATATATCAAGTCATACAAGGTATTCCCACATTAGCCATGTTTTGGGGAGGAAAAGCAAGAAAAATAAAATAAAAAAATACGTACTTCAGTATTTACTCATAGTTTATCAGATCTCTCTCTGGATGTGGAAAGTATTTTTTTTTCATCATGAATCCTTTGGAATTTTTGTAGATTATTGATCAGAGTAGTTAATTCTTTCACAATTGGTTATTGTTACATTATTGTGTTACTGTGTCCACTTCACTTTGTATCAGTTTGTTCTGAAACCGTTTCTCTTATTTTTTATAGCACAATAGTTTCTATCACAATCATATACCAGAACTTGTTTATCCATTACCCAATTGAAAGGTATCCCCTGAGTTTCCAATTTTTGCCGCAACAAATAGAGTCGTGCAAACTATTATTATTTATTCTTATTAACTACCCAATCAAAATTCTGGTAGCAAATGTCTACCAATATCTAGGAGTTCAATGCCTGACTCATAGTCGTTTTTTGATTTAAATATTGACATTCCCTCAAACACTCTAGTCTCTACATTCCTCAATTTATTCATTTCCTATGATTTACTTTCCTACCCAAAGTCAGCTGCACACAGAGATGATCATGTCTTTGATCTTGCCTCAACCCACAAATTCACTAGTATCATTTTTTTCCCCATATAATTTGGAATTCTCTTATCTGCTGTTATTCCACCTCTGTCTTTGTCAGAATGTTCTCCTTTCTCATCTCCACCTTCTAGCTTTTTTCAACTCTAATCTAAAATCCCACCTTCTGCAAGAAAGCCTTTTCTAATCAATGCCTTCCTTTTTATTGATTATCTCCAATCTTGCGCATATTTTATTGGTACATTATTATTTTCATGTTCTCTCTTCTCATTAGACTGCAGATTCCATGAACACAGTGACTCTAGATTTTGACCTTTTTTTGTATCACCAGGGTTTAATAAATCACCAGATGCTTAATAAATGCTTGCTGAGTGTCTAAAATGATAGCTTGGAGCTAGTTAGGTCATGAGTATTAATGACAACATCTGAATAAAAGCATAGTAGCCTTAAGAAAAACTAAAATCAAGAGGTAATGTGTTATAGTAAGAAGAACACTGACTTGTCAAAAGATCACGTTAGAAATTACAAATATATTCTTTCAAGCTTATACAACCTTGGGGAAGTCGCTGCTCCTATCTTGAAATCTATAAATGCTTCTCCACTTAGAAGATGAAGGTGATGGGTCAGATAATTTCTTTAAAAATAATGATTTTATTAGGAACAAATTTTATTAAGAACATTTTTAAAAATCATGTATCAAACAAAAATAATAATTAAACCAAATGTAAATCTTAGTCCAGAAGACTGACAGTCAGGTGACTATTTCTAATGTTTCTTCCATCTCTACACTGACCAACTTAAATTAGTAGGAGTACAAAGAATAGAAATTGACATTGCCACACAGAGAGGGCAAAGTTCAGGAGCTGAAGAGAGAAGTAAGAGAGAAAAGATATTTTCTAAATTAGTTATTTCTGCTCATATGTGACTTTGATCATTTGAAACTTTGTCATTTAAAAAAAAATAACCCATCCTTCTAAACATTTTTTTCTGATTTGTTTTAAACAGAAAGTAATTTTTTCTTGGAAAAAAAAATCAACATGTGTTGTGTTATTATTTTTTAAATGTTTCTAGTTGGCCATTTTTCACAGACGAAATCCCCAACAGAGCGTAGTCAGCCTGCATAGCACTGGTATCATATGTTCCATCTGGTCCAAGCCTTTCAGTCAGCAGGCCCCTATATGGAGCAGCAGCTGAAGCCTCCATATGGGCTTCAGGTGTAGCCCCAGGTAGAAAGCATTGCCGGGAACCAGTCTGGAGGCCTTGAGGCATGGATTGTTGCCGGGAGCTGCACATCAGAGAAGATGGCAACTGCTGTGCTAGATTCAGAGGGCAAAAGGTGTTCTTGGCCACTAGGCCTGTGTAGGGTTCCAGAAACAGTTGGGGGTCAAAAAGCAATGTGGAACTGCAAATGTCAGTGGCAGCTGTAAAATCCAAATGTTGTCCAGAGAGGAAAGAAAAAACTATTTAAAGGAAGCTCTTTGCTACCATCACTTGCTCCCTTCCCAAAGGACATAAGTGTGACATCTTTTCTTCAAATACCATCAAAGGAGATTCTCTTAAAGTCTTAAAGACAATGGCATTCTATTTTCAACTTTTCTTGGATTTTTCTAGTATCTTCAGTTATTTTCCGTCCAATATGACTGTCTAACAGATAAGATATAGTCCTTTTACTCTGTATTTACTAATTATAACATTGACAACAATCATAGCTAACATTTATATAGCACTTACTATGTACCAGACACTGTGCTAAGAGATTTACCATTATTATTTCGCTGAATTCTCATAACAACCCTGGAAGGCAGGTGCTATTTTTATCCCACTTTTACAGGTGAAGAAACTGAAGCAAAAAGAAGGGATTGCCCAAAGTCATGCAGATGTAAGTGTCTGAGATCAAATTTGTAGCCAGCTCTTCCTGATTCTAGGCCCAGCCCTCTGTCTACCATGTCACGTAGGGGTGCATGAGTGTGAGTGTGTGTGTGTTCTTAATTTTGTCTTATTTATTGATGTGATGCTTCTTCCCTAAATAGAAAAGCTCTAACAACCAGGAATGGGAAAGAAAAGGAATTCTTCTAGAGTCAATCAATTAATCAATTAGCAAGTATTTCTTAAGGCCTCTACATGCTAGTCATTTTGCTGGGTATAGCAAGACAAAGTAGAAACAGCTCAATGCTATTGAGAGAGGCATAAAGATATATATTCAAAAAAGATATCAAGTCAACCCAAGTTATTTTGGGGGGGGTAGGTCTAGCAGCTGGGGGAGGGGGTGGGGTATTGGGAAAATCAGGAAAGGCTTCATGTAGACAGTCTTATTTCAGCAGTTTTGAAGGAAATAAAGAATTATAAAATGGAGACGTGAGGAAAGAGATTATTTTAATCATAAAAGATCAGCCAATACAAAAACACAAACAGAGGAGATACAGTATCATATGTGAGAAACAGTAAGAAGATTGGTTTGGCTAAACTGAGGAATCAGGAAGGTCAATTACATAAAATAAAGTTGGAAAGTATATTGGGGGTCAGGTTGATGAAGGCTTTAAAAGCTAATCAGGCAAATTTACTTTTAAGCTTAGATACGACAGGAGATACTAGAGTTTATTGGTTGGATAATAACGTAAGCAGGCTTGAACTTTAGGAAAATCATCTCAGTAACTATTTGGAGGATGAATATTAATTATGAATATGAATTAATGAGAGAAAAAGTTTGTGCATAATACTAGAGAAATGGCCACTCAATTAAACAACCCCTTACACTTGTGTGCTGGGGGCTCTAATCCTTAAGGTAGGAACATGAGGTTGTTCTGCATGGAACCTCTTTCTTTAATTTATTATAGGGAGCTCCAGAATATCTGTTTTAATAAATAACAACTAAATGTGTCCATGAACCTGTGACAACATCGTTATGGGTAATCTGTCTTCAGAGATGAAGAATGGAATCTATCCACTCCTTTGTGTTTCTTGTGATTCTTGTCTGTTGTGTTGTGTTTTTCCATCTACTCTCTATAGAGTAGTTGAAACATGCCCCAGCCTTTGAGCTTTATTTAAATTGTGTTCAGTACATCTTTGACTGTTTTGCTGGACAGCTCCCTCCCTCACCTTTCCAGTCAGTCATGACTTCAGAGATTTATGTTATTCGACTTCCTATTTCATCATTAAACCATGCGTCCTTCAATTGTCATGTGAATCATCTAAAACTTGAAATTATCATCCTCCTGAAATTAGGCATAATCCAGTATTCACAGTCAAAGAGAACAGTAAGAGACCATGGTGCAAGGGAAAGAAAGCTGCTTTTAGAGTCAGAGGACCTGAGTCTCTGACCATTTTTCCCTGTGTGACTTGATAAGTCCCATTTTCTCTGGATCTGATTTCCTTATGTATCAAATAACACACCTGAAATAGGTATCTTCTCTGATTCCTTCCAGCTTTGAGGATGTATGATTATGTATTTTGGTGTTCAAAAGATAGGCTTTTGTGGCTTAGGATCATTAAAAACCGTTTTTTCCCCCTAAATATGACTCAGCCTAATCTGCTTTTCATTTCTGTTTTGTTAATTGCTTCTGTAATGCTGTTCAACATATATTTATTATATTTATTTACTGATTAAATAAGCTGTGTATTGGATGACGTGAATTTTAATGCGATTTTAAGTTTCTTTTATTAAAAAAGTAAATAAACATTAATTTTCTCCTCTTTCCATTCTCCCTGTCTCCACTGAAAACCAAAACAAAATCCTGGTAACAGATATGCATAGTGAAGCAAAATAAATCCCAGTGCTGGCCAGCTCCTTGTTTTTTGCCTCGGGGATGTTCAGCCTGATCCTTTTTGAGTGACTGAAGATATTACCTACAGCATCCGTGTTTCTAGAACTGATTTCAAGAACCTGACATTGACCTTCAAAACAATGTTATATAACAAAGGTATCAATGGATAAAGAATTCAGTTAAACTCTCTGTGAGACCAGAGCTATGTTTTAATAGCCATGAATAGAAAGAATATATAAATGTGTATTATAAGAAGAGAGAAGTTCTTACAGAATAGAAAAGTGATAATTGACTGTTTAAATGAAAAAAGAAAAGAAAAAACTCAAGGACTTAAAATCAGTTTACTTTTAATATTTGGAAAGTTCTGGAGAAAAGCAGTACATCATTTATTTATGAGCATAATCATGACCATAATTTATAAGTATAATAATCATAGGGAGGAAGTATTGAAATTTGAAGACCATATTCATTTCTTTCCCTAATTAAGTTAGTGTAAAACATGATGTATAATAGAGGCAAACTTAAAAGGGGCTTTAATAGTTATACTTGACTTTTCCATGATCATACTGTTAGTATGATAGGGCAGCTAAGTGGTGCAGTGGATAGAGCACCAGTGCAGGAGTCAAGAGGACCTGAGTTCAAATCTCACCTGAGGCATTTGACACTCACTAGCTGTGTGACCTTGGGCAAGTCACTTAACCCCAATGGCCTCATCCTGGGTCATATCCAGTCATCTTGATGAATATCTGGTCACTGGATTCAGATGGTTCTGGAGAAGAAGTGAGGCTGGTGATCTACACAGGCCTCCCTCACTCAAAACAGAGTGAATTGCAAGTCATGTCATTATGTTGCTGATGACATGGTCTTCTTTGGCAATGAAGGATGAATACACACAAATGTCACAGATGGGAATTGAACAGAGTTTCTTATCTCCAAGTTCATTTTGATGTAGAGCCTACTTTTGTTTTGTATTTTTAGGAAAATAATATTTTTGATGATCATTTACCTTTAAAGCACCATTAACTTTCCAATGACACTCATAATCTATCTAACAGTTAGGTAAAGGAGATTTACTTAGACCTACCAGGAGGGCATCCCAGGCAAGGATAGGATATCAGTATTCAGATATATTCTCAATTCAGCTGAATGTGTGCTCTTCTTTAGTGTTGATCCTCCTGCTAATCTGAGGTCAGAGGTCTAAGGGAGTACCTGTTTTGTACCTGAGGAACTAGGAAGTTATGTCAATGACTTAATCTTCAGTCTCTGGATCCAATTAAATCAGTTTAAATATCTTTTAAGGATTTTAGTTTAACTTGTTTGGGAGAAGTAGTAGATGACTTAGGATACTTCTACCACATGTTTGCTAAAGTCTAAAAATTGGATATTTTTTCCTTATCTTTGTTTTATTTTAAGTAAAATTTATTGTTGAATTTTTTTTAAAAAAGAATTTAATTAAATTTTAGTCTTTTTTTAAATGTGCAACTTTATATTGGCAACAAGGGGAGATGAAATGTGTATCTCTTCTAATGTTGAAGGGGAGAATGAAGGATCATAGAAGTTAGAGACTCAATGTGTCTTAAAAATAAAAAATACTGATGTTAAATATTCTGAGTATGCCTGTATCTTACAGTTTTGAAAAGAGCTCTGAGGTAAATTCACCATTTTCTCATTTATATTACTGCCCTTTTTTCCTGACATTGCCAAATTTTAAAATATTGTTTATCTCCCATGTGGGCACCTGATTTGAAGGCTTTACTAAAACAAATGTTATGAGTGATCCTTTATAAACCACATTGTTTTTCTTTTTCTTTATCAGTAAGTTAGACGAATGAAAGCCGGTAATGGTCATGCTCTCTGAGTTTGCCAATGAAAACAAGTTACTGTTTGTAAGAAGGATTAGTCTGCAAATCTACCATAACAATTAAAATAGTTGTTAGTTAACAGATTGAAGGTCATTAATGGACAGTGCACTAAAATGTATTATACATGGGGAGAGTTGGCAACAATGTTATGTCCGAAACAACAAAATGGAAAAGAAAAAAAAATCTATGTACACACAAACACACACATATACATACATATGTCCACATAGTTTATATACAATATATACACAAATATGTGTATATATATGTTTGTGTATGTATATGTGTATATATATATTTACATTTATATTATACCTAGACATATTCTAAGAATCTCAAATTTTCAAAATTGCTAGGGTTATCTGTGGTTATTAAGTCCATTTAACTGATCCTTGAAAAAGGACTTCTTTCATGTCATTCCCAACAAGTGATCAGTTAGCTACTGATTGAAAGTCTGTAATTGGAATTGGAGAGAGAGAGAGACAGAGACAGAAACAGAGAAACAGAGAGACAGAAATAGAGAGGAGACCCATTTCATTAGCTTTCAAGGCAACCCATTGGAGCTTTAGAAACCTATCACATGTATTCAAGACTTTGAAACTTACACCTGTTATTCCTAGTTTCATCCTTGAGGACATTCTGAAGTCTAATCTTTCTTATCAATTATAAGCCTCCATGTAAGGACTGCTACAGTATCATGCCCCATATAAAACTTCTCTTCTCATGGCTAATATGCTCATTTCATTTAACCAATATTTATTTCCTGCAAACTCGAAACCCTCACTGTGTTGGTTGCCCTGCCTTAGATTTTCTTCATCTTTTAAGTGTGAGGCAAGTTGAATAGTTTAACACTCAACTTGTGGGGTAAGCTCATAGCTTGACTTTAAAAGTAAATTTAAATATCCATCTGTAAAATGAAATATTAACAACAGTACAATGTAGATGGTATGTGTTTGCATTATAAACATACAGACACATAGATATATGTGTGTGCATGTGTATGTATGTGTGCATGCATATACCAACTGACAATAGAAAGAGTATTGGCCATGGAGTTAAATGACCAAAGAACCAATAGAGCCTTTGATCAATCCCTGCCTGTTATCAGCTTAAATTGAATCTTTTGAAGCCTCAGTTTTCTCAATTATAGAAAGAAGAGGGGTGTATAAAATGATGTCTACAGTCTCTTCAAGCTCTAAATATGTATCTTTGGAATAAATGCACACTTAAATATATGCATATATGTGTGCACATATGTATGTATGTGTATATACATATATATCAAAATCATATATATGTATATGGTAAAATGCTTAACATAGAACCTAGAATATATTATGTGCTTAATAAATATCCCCTTCTTTTCTCTACATATACATACAAAAAAAATTTGTTCATTTGCTTTTGACCCGGTTTTATCAGTCATCAATTATAAATGACAGTGAAGGACTTTGTGACAGTCAGTGATATTCAACATAACTGATTTGTACATATATAAACAGATACGTGTATACACATACATGCATACGTAGATAATAAAAAGTACAAAATCTTGTAGAGCCATTTACTCTGAATCTTAGTTTTATTAGAGCCTTGTTTTACAACTAGTAAGTGACTTAAGTGTTTTCTGGATGGCCCCAGACTTTTGATCTGTCCTAGAAGGGGTTTTTTTCTGATCATAATAATTTCTTAAAATCCTATATTCTTGAGTGATTAAAAAAATTCCTCAAAACAACTAATCTGCAAGGCAGACAGTTTACATATTAGCATTTGCATGTAATAGAACGCCACAGAAAATGAAGCAACATTCCCAGGGTCATGGCATATCATATCATAGCAAGTTTCAGAGCTAAGATTCAAATCCAAGTCTCTCCTGACTACTGGCTTATTGCTGATACCAACAAGTACCAGTGCTTCTTATCCAGCCAGGCTTTTTGAACCAAAGGTGAAATTTAGGAGGTCTCCTTTAGAAGACTTCTAGAAGGATATAGACTCTATGGGTCTGATTCATTTAATTGTAAATTCTGAGGGGCAGAGACAAGATGGTGGACTAGAAGTAGAGGGTTGATAAGAGTTCTCTCTCCAAACCCAGTCAAATACCTGTAAAAAGTGACTCTAAATAAATACTGGAGTTACAGATCCCACAGAATGATGGAACGAAGCAAATCTCCAGCCTTGAACAGCCTGGAAGATCAAGGGGAAGCATCTATCACATTGGAAGGATAGCACAGTCTAGCATGGACCACTCTGACACAGATTGAACATGAACAGACCTCAGGGAATTGGCACTTGTGGTAGATTCCAGACTTCATGACCCTAAAACACCATGGACAAACTGGAAGGCCAGTGAAAATACCTGTTGGATCATATGAGAGACTAGAGTGAACCTGGCCCCAGTTCCAGGGCAGTAGAAGGGGTGGAGGAGCCCCCAGCAGCCATAGCAGCAGCGGCAGAGGAATCAGCTATTTTCTGGAGGGCTAGGCTCACAGATTGTGGGGTGAGCAAGTGAATGACAGTACACCCCTTCCCCCAAGCCCACTGGAAGTAGAAAACTCTCTTGACAAAGAACTCAAAAGTCAAGTAAATGGCTGGGTAAATAAACAAAAACTGGAAAAAGAATCAGACTATAGAATCTTTAGTGACAAGGGAAACCAAAATATACAACCAGAAGATGACAACAAAGTCCAAATTCCTACATCTAAAGCCTACCAGAAATATGAATTGGTCTCAAGACATAGAAGAGCTCAAAAAGGATATTGAAAATCAAATAAGAGAACTGGTAGAAAAATTGGGAAGAGAAATGAGAGTGATGCAAGAAAATCACAAAAAACTAGTCAACTGCTTGCCAAAGGGGACCCCAAAAATGATGAATCAAACGACACCTTAAAAATAGGCCAACCCAGGGAGCACAGCCCAGCACAGTCACAGAGCAAAATACAGCCCTGTGTGGGCCACTCCATGGCAAGGACAGGACTGAAGAAGGCTTCAAGGCACCATGACAATGGCAGCAGCTGTGAGTCCCAGATTCCTCAACTCAAAAATGCCAAAGACAGCTTCAAAGGTCAGTGAGAAAGCTCTTTCACTTGACAGAGAAGGGAACATAGTGGTCTAGTTCCTGCCCCAGGTAGTGGCAACATTCATGGTTTGAACAATAGGCTAAAGCTCCCGGAGGAATTGAGCAGCTGATCTGATTCTCAGCCATGAGTAGCTGCTCTGGGGTGAGGAGGAGTGTTGGCAAGGTGGAGCTGGTGGAGGCTCTGGAGAGGGAATCCTGATCACAGATCACAGGCTCTTGATTGTGCCACCTTGGAGGAACTAAGAACTTACAGGTCCCCAGAGTATAACCTCTCTTTGACAAAGAACTCAAAAGTCAAGTAACTGACTGGGAAAATGGCCAAAAACAGGAAATACAATAAAGCAATAGAAGGTTATTTTCTTGGTGAGCAGGTATTTTCTTCCATCCTTTTGGATGAGGAGGAACAGTGCATAGCACCAGAGGAAGACCTAAATGTAAAGACTTCTGCATCCAAAACCTCCAAAATAAATATATAATGGTGTCAGGCCATGGAAGAGCTCAAAAAAAGATTTTGGAAATCAAGTAAGAGAGATGGAGGAAAAATTTGGAAGAGAAATGAGAGTGATGCAAGAAAAATCATGAAAAGTGATCCAACAACTTGCTAAAGAAAACCCAAAAAATGCTGAAGAAATTAATACCTTTAAAAATAGACTAACTCAAATGGCAAAAGAGGCCCAAAAAGCCAATGAGAAGAAGAATGCTTTAAAGAGCAGAATTAGCCAAATGGAAAAGGAGGTTCAAAAGCTCACTGAAGAAAATAGTTCTTTAAAAACTAGAATGGAGCAGATAAAGCTAATGATTTTAAGAGAAACCAAGAAATTACAAAACAAAATCAAAAGAATGAAAAAATAGAAGACTATCTGAAATATCTCATTGGAAAAACAATTGACCTGGAAAATAGATCCAGGAGAGACAATTTAAAAATTATGGGACTACCTAAAATCCATGATAAAAAAAGAGCCTAGACATCACCTTTCATGAAATTATCAAGGAAAACTGCATTGATATTCTGGAACCAGAGGGTAAAATAAATATTGAAAAAATTCACCAATCATTTCCTGAAAGACATCTGAAAAGAAAAACTCCTAGGAGTATTGTAGTCAAATTCCAGAGTTCCCAGGTCAAGGAAAAAATATTCCAAGCATCCAGAAAGAAACAATTTGAGTATTATGGAAATACAATAAGGATAACACAGAATCTGGCATTTTCTATATTAAGGGATTGAAGGACTTGGGATATGATATTCCAGAGGCCAAAGAAACTAGGACTAAAACCAAGAATCACCTACCCAGCAAAACTGAGTATATACTTCAAGGGAAAAAAATGATCATTCAATGAAATAAAGGACTTTCAAGCATTATTGATGAAAAGACCAGGGCTGAATAGAAAATTTGACAGGAATCAAGAGAAGTATGAAAAGGTAAACAGGAAAGAAAAATCATAAAGGACTTACTAATGCTGAACTGTTTCCATTCCTACATGGAAAGATAATATTAGTACCTCTTGAAACTTTTCTCGGGTAGTTAGAGGGATTATACACATATATGTGACAGAGGGCACAGGGTGAGTTGAATAAGAAGGGATGATATCTAAATAAAATCAAGGGGTGAGGGAGGAATATATTGGGAGGAGAAAGGGAGAAATGGAATGGGGCAAATCATCTTTCATAAAAAAAGCAAGAAAAAGCTTTTTCAATGGAGGGAGAAAAGGGAAGGTGAGAGGCAAAAAAGTGAAGCTTACTCGCATCACATTTGACTTATGGAGGGAATAACATGCACACTCACTTTGGTATGAAAATCTATCCTCCACTATAGGAAAGTAGAGGAGAAAGGGATAAGTGGGGTGGGGTGATAGTATAAGGGAGGGCAAATGAGAGGAGGGAGTACTTAGAATTAAACACTTTTGGGAATGGATAAGGTCAAAAGAGAGAATAGAATAAATGGAGGGGGAGGATAGGATGGAGGGAAATAAAGGTTGTCTTTCACGACATGACTATTAAGGAAGTCTTTAGAAAAACTACGCATATATAGCCTATATTGAATTGCTTGCCTTCTCAGTGGGAATGGATGAGAAGGGAGGACGGGAGAGAATTTGGAACTCAAAATTTTAGGAATTAATGTTGAGAATTGTTTTTTGCATGTAACCAGGAAATAAGAAATACGGGAAATGGGGTATAATAAGCTATCTTGCCTTACAAGAAAACAGAGAAGATGGGAATAAGGGAAGGGAGATGTGTGATAGAAGGGAAGGTAGATTTGGGGAAAGCATAATCAGAATACCCAGTGTTTTGGGGTGAGAGGGGAGAGATGGGAGAAAACTTGAAACTCAAAATCTTATAGAAATGAATGTTGAGAACTAAAAATAAATAAGTAAATTGGGGAAAAGATAGGCTTTTTTAATGGAGGGGGAAAAAAGGGAGGTGAATGGGGAAACAGTGAGGGTCACTCATATATTTGACTTAAGGAGGGAATAACATGCACACTCAATTTGCTATGAAAATCTATCTTACACTACAGGAAAGTAGGAGGGAAGGGAATAAGCAGGATAGTGGTGGGGATGATAGAAAGGAGGCCAAATGGGAGGAGGGGGTAATTAGCAGTAAACACTTTTGAGGAGGGGCAGTGTCAAAAGAGAGAATAGAATAAATGGGGGGCAGAATAGTATAGAGGGAAATATAGTTAGTCTTTCACAACATGATTGTTATGAAAGTGTTTTACATGACTGCACATGCATACCTTTATCAAATTGCTTGCCTTCTTCCTGGGCATGGGGGCCAGGAGGAAGGGAGAGAAGTTGGAGCTCAAAGTTTTAAAAACAAATGTTAAAAATGATTTTTACATGCAAATGCGAAATAAGATATACAGATAATGGGTATAGAAATCTATCTTGCCCTACGAGAAAACAGAAGGAAATGGGGTTGAGAGAAGGGAGGACTGTGATAGAAGGGAGGACAGATTGGGTGAGGGGTAATCAGAATGCATGATGTCTTGAGGTGGGTGGAGTGGAAAAATGGAGAGAGTATTTGGAACTCAAAATTTTGTGAAAGTGAATGTTGAAAACTAAAAAATTAATTAATAAAAAGATGTGAACTCTGAGGGCAGGACTTTTGTCAGATCTTTTTTTATTTCCTTTGCTGATTACAAGGCCTTGTATGTGGTCAGAACTTAATAAAGTAGAACTTCTTGAATTTATCCAAGTGCCCTCATATTGACAAAGCTTCTGTGTCTTTTTTATGCCTGCCTGCAACAGTGTTATCATGATATATATTAGGTTCCTATGAGATAAGTTAGACCAGCTCTGCCTGTGTAGTGTTTCCTGGTTCTCAATTAATGCTTTGCATAGAGAAATGCTTCATAATTGATTCCTTTTATTTTACTCATTGGGAGGGAATGTATTTCATTTTTGTTTTCTTAAATGGGAGATGAAGAAGAAACCTAAGAAAATAAAGTTATAAATCAGATTCCTGGGGTGTTGTGGAAGAAACAGAGTAGCCCAGAGCAGCAAAACCCATAAAAAGATGGAGTGAAACAAGTTTTCAGCCCAATGCACCTTGGAAAGTCGTCAGGAAAGTTTCTCTCTTCTGGGTGAGAATGGTGCACAGTCCAGCAGTGACCACTCTAGAATAATCCCGATCCCACCAAACCAGGGGCAGGCCTTGAGAGTAACTGAATCAACAGCAGCACTTGCTCCTGGAGATCTCAGCCCACAGACAATAAGGGGGTTGAACAACTGGCCAGAAGGAAATTACTGGGATCTTTTTGCTAGCACTGAGGCAGGACTCTGTTGCTTTACCCATACTTGGAATCAGGTCTCAATTTTGGGTGGCAGTCCCAGGGGAAGGAGGAGCACTAGTATAGTAAAACTTGCAGCCACAGTGGAGGGGAGATCGTCCTCATAGGGCCAGGACAGAAAAGAGTAGTTGTAGTCACTCACAGATCAGAGTACAAGCCAGGAGAGTAGTAAGCACCTCTCCTTATATCTTATCACCTTATAAGAACTGAAAACTTATGAGTCTCTAGAAGTACATGTGAAAACTCTTCTATGAAAGCTTTGAAAACAACTGCATACCCTGAAAGTAGAACCCTACCTTAATAAAGAGCTAAAAGTAAACCAATAGGCTGGGAAAATGGACAAATAGCAGAAAAAATAACTATAGAAAGTTATTATGGTGAAAAGGAATATCAAAATACACACTCAGAAGAAGATAGAAAAGTAAAAGCTCCTACATCAAAACCTCCAAGAAAATCATGATTTGATCTCAGGCCATGGAATAACTCAAAATGGATTTTAAAAATCAAGTAAGAGGGACTGAAGAAAAATTGGGAAGGGAAATGAGAGTTTATAAGAAAATCATCAGGAGAGAGTCAACAAATTGGCAAAGGAGATACCAAAAATAATTACTGAAGAAAGTAACACCTTAAAAACAGAGTAGGACAAATGCAAAAGAGGTCCAAAAGCTCACTAAAGAAAATAATTCCTTAAAAATCAGAATAGAAGTTAATGACTTTATGAGAAATCAAAAAGCAATAAACCAAAACCAAAAAAAGGAAAAAATAGAAGACAATATGAAATATCTCATTTTAAAAACAACCGATCTGAAAAATAGATCCAGGAGAGGTGAAAACCATGATAAAAACAGGGCCCAGACATTATCTTTCAAGAAATGATCAAGGAAATCTGCCTGATATTCTAGAATCAGAGGGTAGAATATAAGTGGAAAGAATCCACCAATTGCCTCCTGAAAGAAATCCTAAAATGAAAACTCCCAGGAATATTATAGTCAAATTCATGGGTTCCTAGGTCCAGGAGAGAATGTTGTAAGCAACCAAAAAAAACAATTCAAATATTGTTGAACCACAGTCAGATTTAGCAACTTCTATATCATATGATTAGAGGATTTCTATTATACTATTCCAGAGAGCAAAGGAGTTAGGATTACAACCAAGAATTACTTATTCAGCAAAACTTAGTATAATCCTTAAGGGGGAAAATGGATATTCAAAGAAATAGAAGATTTTCAAACATTCTTGATAAAAATACCAAAGCTGAATAGAAAATCTGACTTTCAAATACAAGACTCAAGAGAAGGATAAAAAGGTAAACAGGAAAGGAAAATCATAAGGGACTTAATAAGGTTAAATTGTTTGCATTCCTAACATGGCAAGATGATTTTTGTAACTCATAAGACCTTTCATATCATTAGGGTAATTAGAAGGAGTATATATAGACAGAGACACAGTTGTGAATTGAATATGAAGGTCTGATATCTAAAAAAATAAAATTGAGGGGTGAGAAAGGAAGGTCCTTGTAGAAAGATAAAGGCAGATGTAAAATGGGACAAATTATCTCACACAAAAGAGGCAAGAATAATCTACACTGGAGGGGAAGAGGAGGAAATGAGGGGGAGTGAGTGAACCTTACTCTCATCAGAATCGGCTTAAAGAGGGAATAGCATATACACTCAATTAGATACAGAAATCTCTCTTACCCTACAGCAAAGTAGGAGAGGAAGGGTATAAGAGAAGTGAGAGTGAGAAGGGATGCATATTGGGGGAGGGGGTAGCTGGAAGCAAAATTGTTTTGAGGAGCGATAGGGTGAAATGCAAAAGAATAGAACAAATGGGGGTGGGGGAAATACATTAAGCAGTAGAAACTGTGGGAAAAATGAAGTAGCTTTCTCTGCAAAAGTACTCATTTTTCAAACACACAGAGAACTGAGTCAAATTTATGAAAATAAGAGCCATTCTCTCATTGATAAATGATCAGGAGATGTGAACAGGTGTCAGATGAAGTAATCAAAGGTATCTATAGTCATATGAAAAATACATTCTAACTCATTGGTTGGAGAAATACAAATTAAAATAGTTCTAAGGCCCTACATCATAGCTATTAGACTACCTAACAGGACAGAAAAGCTAAATGATGAATATTGGAAGGGATGTGGAAAAATTTGGGACATTAATACACTCTTAATGGAGTTGTGAACTGATTCAACCATTCTGCAGAGCAATTTGGAACTATGCCCAGAGGGTTAAAACACCCTTTGACCTAGTTATACCACTGCTAGGTCTGTATCCTGAAAGAGAGGAAGTGGATCAATATATACAAAAATATTTACATCAACTCTTTTCTAGTGGTAAGGAATTAGAAATAGAGGGGATGCACATCAAATGAGGAATGGCTGAACAAGTTGTGGTTAGTGATTATGATGGTGTACTATTGTACTGTAAGAAATGATGAGTGGGATGTTCTCAGAAAAACCCGGAAAGACTTGCATGGGATGATACAAAGTGGAATGTTCTGTGTACAAAGTAACAGCAATATTGTAGGATGATCAGCTGTGAATGACTTTGCTATTCTTGCAATACAACAATTCAAGACATCTCTGAATGACTTATGATAAAAAATGCTATCTATCTCCAGAGAAAGAACTGGTGGTGTGTGAATACAGATTGAAGCAAACTTTTTTTTAACTTTCTTAATTTGTCTTGAGTGTATTTTTTTGTTCTATGTTTTCTTTCACAACATGACTATAATGGATATGTTTTGCACTGCTACACATGTATAACCGGCATTGAATTGCTTTCCTTCTGCATGCTGGGTTGGGGGGAGGGGAGGGAATAAGGGAGAAAATTTGGTATTAAAAGTTTTAAAAATGAATGTCAAAAATAATTTTTACATGTAAGTGGGAAAAATAAAATAATAAATAAATAAATAAATAATGGGGTAATGAACAATGGAGGATACAAGGGGTGGCATGTACATAGTTAGAGGCATGTACTCCCAGCAATATTTGGCAAAATCTCTTGGGGGTCATGGGGCTGAGGAGGAGGAAGGTCTTGTTCTAAAGTTTAGCTTAAGAGGTAAGTATAGCTGTTTACAGAAGCTTTGACAATTACTATTGGAAAGGTATGTCAGTCTATTTCTTTAGGGCATTATTTAACTTCCCCATGTTTCAGTCATGTCTGACCCTTTGTGACTGATATGAGGTTTTCTCAGCAAAGATACCAGAAGTGGTTTGCCATTTCCTTCTCCATGTCATTTTACAGAAGGGGAAAATGAGGTAAACAGTGTTAAATGACTTGTCCGGGTCACAAAGCTAGTAAGTATCTGAGGTCAGATTTGAACTCAGGAACACTTCATTGCAATAGTTTCCTTGTTTGAAATGCTATATTCCATTATCTTTATTCCCTCTAATTTAACTTCAGACATGCACAGAGAATATAGACTTACACCAACACATCAGTGACTTTTTTCTTCTTCTTTTTTTTTTTTTTACCATTTTTATTTAGTATTTTATTTTTTCCCCAATCACATGTAAAAACAATTTTTAACATTGGTTTTTAAAGCTCTTGAGTTCCAAATTCTCTCCCTTCCTCCCTCCCAACACCCCTCACTGAGAAGGCAAGCAATTCAATATAGGTTAAACATGCATGCAGAAGATATTTCCATATTAGTCATATTGTGAAAAAAAAACAAAGCCAAAAAAAAACCTCAAGAAAAATAAAGTTAAAAAAGTATATGCTTCAATCTGTATTCACACTCTATCAGTTCTTCGTCTGGGGATGGATAGCATTTTTCATCATAAGTCCTTCAGCGTTATGTTGGATCATTGCATTGCTGAGAATAGCTAAGTCATTTGCAGTTGATCATTTTACAATATTGCTGTTACTTTGTACACAGTACATTTCACTTTGCATCAGCTCATGTAAGTCTTTCCAGGTTTTTCTGAAAGCATCCTGTTCATCATTTTGTACAACACAATAGTATTCCATCACAGTCACATAGCACAATCTGTTCATCCATTTCTCAACTGATGGGCATCCTCCAAATTTTCAACTCCCTGCCAACAGGAAAGAGCTGCTATAAACATTTCAACGCATATAGGTCCTTCTCCTTCTCTCTCTCTCTCCCTCCCTCCTTTCCTCTCTCTCTCTCTCTTTCTCTATCTGTCTGTCTCTCTATATCTGTCTGTCTGTCTGTCTGTCTCTCTCTCTCTCCATATAGACCTTGGAGTGGTGCTGATAGGTCAAAGAGTATATACATAATTTTATGGCCTTTTAGGCATAGTTCCAAATAGCTCTAAAGAATGGTTGAATCAGTTCACAACTCCACTAACAGTGTATTAATGTCCCATTTTTCCTACATGCCTTCAATATTTACCATTCTCCTTTTCTGTCCTATTAGTCAATCTAATAGGTATGAGGTACTACCTCAGAATTATTTTCAAGTTCCATTCCTCCAATAAATAGCAATTTTGAACACATTCTCATATGACTATAAATAGCTTTGTTAATTTTAGCTGAAAATGGTTCATATCTCTCGCTCACTTATCAATTGGGGAATGGTTCTTATTTTTTATATAAATTTGATTTAGTTCTCTCTACATTTGAAAAAAATGAGGCCTTTTTCATGGAAACATTATTATTTTTTCATAGTTATGATTGCTAAATGTACTTCCATCCTATTTCTACCCCCCAGTTTATTTTATTATCTTTCTCTTTTCACTCTTTCCCTCCTTAAAAGTGTTTTTTTTCTGACTATTTCTTCTTCCAATCTATCCACTCTTCTCTCATTATCCCCCTTTTCTCTTTTCCCCTTCCCCTCCTACTTTCCTGTAGGGTAAGATAGATTTGTATACCCAAATCAATATGTGTTTTATTCTCTCTTTGAGCCAATTCTGATGAGGGTGAGGTTTACTCACTCCCGCTCATTTGTCTCCCTTTCCCTCTACTGTAAAAGTTTGTTCTTGCCTCTTTTATGTGAGATAATTTACCCCATTTTACCTCTTCCTTTCTCTTTCTACCAAGACATTCCTCTCTCACCCCTTAATTTTATTTTTTTTAGATATCATCCCTTCATATTCAATTCACACCTGTGCCCTCTGTTTATATATACTCCTTCTAACTACCCTAATGATAAGAAAGGTCTTATGAGTTACAAAAATCTTCTTCCCAGGTAGGAATGTAAACAGTTTAACTTTATTGACTCCTTTATGATTTCTCTTTCCTGTTTACCTTTTTATGCTTCTCTTAAGTCCTCTATTTGAAAGTCAAATTTCCTATTCAGCTCTGGTCTTTTAATCAAGAATGCTTGAAAGTCCTCTATTTCATTGAATATTCACTTTTCTCCTGAAGGATTATACTCAGTTTTGCTGGGTAAGTGATTCTTGGTTTTAACCCTAATTCTTTTGCCCTCCAGAATATCAAATTTCTAGCCCTCTGATCCTTTAATGTAGAAGGGGCTAAGTCCTGTGTTATCCTAACTGTGACTCCATTATACTTGAATTATTTCTATCTGGCTACTTGCAGTATTTTCTCCTTAACCTGGAAACTCTGGAATTTGGCTATAATATTCCTAGGAATTTTCATTTTTTTAATCTCTTTCAGGAGGTGATCAGTAGATTCTTTCAATTTCTATTTTATTTTCTGCTTCTGGAGCATCAGGGTAGTTTTACTTGATAATTTCTTGAAAGATAATGTCTAGACTCTTTTTTTTTTTGATCATGACTTTCAGGTAGTTCAATAATTTTTACATTTTCTGTCCTGGACCTATTTTCCAAGTATTTTTGTTTTTTCCAATGAGATATTTCACATTGTCTCCTATTTTTTATTATTTTGGTTTTTATTGTTTCTATATTTCTCATAAAGTCATATTTCCATTTGCTCATTCTAATTTTTAAGGAATTATTGTCTTTAGTGAACGTTTGTACCTCTTTTTCCATTTAGCCAATTCTACTTTTTAAGAACTTCATTTCTTCAGTGAATTTTTATGCCTCTTTTTCCATTTGGCTAATTCTTCTTTCTAGGGCATTCTTCTCTTTATTGGCTCTTTGTGCCTCTTTTTGTAATTTGTCCCATTCCATTTTTAGGGTCTTGTTTTCTTCAGTATTTTTTATGTGACCTTTACTAAATTGTTGGCTCTTTTTTCATCATTTTCTTGCATTATTCCCAAATTTTTTTCAATCTCTCTTACTTGATTTTCAAAATCCTTTTTGAGCTCTTGTATGACCTGAGACTAATTCATTTTTTTCTTGCAGGTTTTAGAAGTCAGGGCTTTGATTTTGTTTTCTTCTGAGTGTGTTTTTTGATCTTCCTTGTGACCACAGTAACATTCTATGATCAGCTTATTTTTCTGTTGTTTTCTCTCTCTTTGTTTTAGCTTATTTCTTCATGTCAAACTCTTTTTTAAAGAGTGGCTTCAGGGGTAGATAATGTGCTGTCCCAAGTTTCAGTGGTTTTGTGGAACTGTTTTTAGAGATAATTCCTGAGATCTATAAGTTTTTAGTTATTTTGAGATTTTATTATCTAAAGAGAGGCATGTTTACTCCTCTCCTGGTCTGTACTCTGGTATGTGAGTAACCACAATCATTCTTTACTACCCTGGAACTGTGATGAAGTTACTACTTCTCTGTTGCTTCAAGCTCTAGTGTGCTACTGTTCCTGTTCACACTGGGACAGCCACCCAGAACTTTGACCCATAACTGAGTACTGGCAAAGTAACAGAGTTCTTCTCTGTTACTCTTCTCAGAGTGCCAGCAAAGAAAGTTCTGTAAATATCCTTTTGATCTGTGGCCTGAAAGCTCTGGAACCAGTCACTGCTGCTGCTGATTCAGTCACTCCCAAGGCCTGCTTCTGGCTTGCTGGGTCCTAGTCTGCTCTGGCATGACTGTGCTGCACTGTGCTCTTTGGCTGGAAAATTATTTCAGCCCATCCTTTTTTGAGTTTTGCCACTTCAGGAATTGCTTTATGGTATTATTATTTTTTAATGTTTACTTATTTATTTTTAGTATTCAACCTTCTTTTCCACAAAATTTTGAGTTCCAAATTTTCTCCCCATCTTTCCCATCCCCCACCTCAAAATGCCCTGCATTCTGATTACCCCTTCCCTCAATCTGCTGTTCCTTCTATCACACCCCTCTCTTTCCTTACCCCTATCTCCTCTCTTTTCTTGTAGGGCAAGATAGATTTCTTTATCCCATTACCTTTATTTCTTATTTCTCAGTTGTATGGAAAAATAATTCTCAACATTCATTCCTAAAACTTGGGTTTAAACTTCTCTTCCCTCCTCCCTACCCACCCATCCCCATTGAGAAGGTAAGCAATTCAGTATAGGCTATATATGTACAATTTTGCCAAAGACTTCCATAATTATCATATTGTATAAGACTAATTATACTTCCCTCCATCCTATCCTTTTGACCTTGTCCCTCCCCAAAAGTGTTTACTTCTAATTACTGCGTCCTCCCATTTGCTCTCCCTTCTATCGTCCCCCTACCTCTCTTATCCCCTTCTCCTCTACTTTCCTGTGGTGTAAGATAGATTTTCATACCAAATTGAGTGATCTTGTTATTCCCTTCTTAAAGCAAATGTGATGAGGGTAAGTTTCACTTTTTACCTCTCACCTCCTCCCTTTTCTTCTTCATTGAAAAAGATTTTTTTTGCCTTTTTATGGAAGATAATTTGCACCATTCCCTTTCTCCCTCTCTCCTCCCAAGATATTCCTCTCTCACCCCTTAATTTTATTTTTCTAGATATCATGCCTTCTTATTCATCTCACTCTGTACTCTCTGTCTATACATATACATATTTATGTGTGTGTGTATAATCCCTCTAAACACCCAAATACTGAGAGAAGTTTCAAGAGTTACAAATATTATCTTTCCCTATAAGAATGTAAGCAGTTCAACTTTAGAAAGTCCCTTATAATTTCTATTTCCTGTTTACCTTTTCATGCTTCTCTTGAGTCTTGTGTTTGAAAGACAAATTTTCTATTCAGCCCTGGTCTTTTCATCATGAATGCTTGAAAGTCCTCTATTTTATTGACTGACTATTTTTCTCCCTGAAGTATTATACTCGGTTTTGCTGGGTAGGTGAGTCTTGATTTTAATTCTAATTCCTTTGACTTCTGGAATATCACATTCCAAGCCCTTTGATACTTTAATTTAGAAGCTGCTAGATCTTGTGTTATCTTGATTGTATTTCCACAACACTTGAATTGCTTCTTTCTGGCTGCATGAATTATTTTCTCCTTGTCCTGGAACTCTGGAATTTGGCAACAATATTCCTAGGAGTATCTCTTTGGATCTCTTTCCAGAGATAATTGGTGGATTCTTTCAATATTTATTTTGCCCTCTGGTTCTAGACTATCAGTGCAGTTTTCCTTGATAATTTCATGAAAGATGATGTCTAAGCTTTTTGTTTGATCATGACTTTCAGGTGGTTCCATAATTTTTAAATTATCTCTCCTGGATCTATTTTCCAGGTCAGTTGATTTACCCAAAGAGATATTGCACACTATCTTCTATTTTTCATTCTTTTGGTTTTGTTTTGTAATTTCTTTGTTTCTCATAAAGTCACTAGCTTCCACTGCTCCATTTTAATTTTCAAAGAACTCTTTTCTTCAGTGAGCTTTGGATCTCCTTTTCCATTTGGTGAATTCTACTTTTTAAAGTGTTCTCCTCATTGGCCTTTTGGATCTCTTTTGCCAATTGAGTTAGTCTGTTTTTAAAGGTGTTATTTTCTTCAACATTTTTTGGATCTCCTTCAGCAAGCTGCTGACTTGCTTTTCATGATTTTCTTGCATCACTCTCATTTCTCTTCCTAATTTTTCTTCTACCTCTCTTATTTTATTTTCAAAATCCTTTTTGAGCTCTTTAATGGCTTGAGACCACTCTATATCTATTTTGGAAATTTTGGCTGCAGAAGCCTGGACTATTAGGTCTTCCTCTGGTGGTATGCATTGTTCTTCCTCATCGGAAAGGATGGGAGAAAATATCTGTTAACCAAGAAAGTAGTCTTCTCTAGTCTTATTTTTCCCTTTTTTGGGATTTTCCCAGCCAGTTACTTGACTTTTGAATCCCTTGTCAAGAGGTGAGTATACTCCAGAAGTTCTCAGTTCTGTAAGTTCTCAGTTCCTCCAAGGTGACACAATCAAGGGAGAGGAGTTTAGTCCTCTCCTGGCCTGTGCTCTGATCTGGGAACAACCAGAAGCACTCTGTTCTGCCCAAGATCTTCCAGCAGGATTCCCTCTCCAGAGCTGCTCACAGTTCCATTTCCAGCACTCTTTTGCCGCCCAGGAGAGCCACTGAAGGCTGAGATCCAGATCAGTCACTCAATTTCCCCAGGGTCATTAATCAGAGAGCTCCAAAAATGGACACTCCCACTGCACTGCTTGCTGCTGGTGGGTCCAGACTGTGTTCTCTTCTCACTCAGCTGAAAGAGCTTTATCATTGACCTTTGAAGCTGTCTTTGGCATTTGTGGGTTAAGCAGTCTGGGAACTGCTGCTGCTGGTGGTGCCCTGAAGCCTGTTCTGGTCCAATCTCTGCCACACTGTGCAGCCCACACCGGGCTGCACTCCGCTGTGTGCCCAGTGAATAGACGTTTTCTGTCTACCTTCCAGGCTCTCTTGGGCTGGAAATCTCTTTCATTCTGTCATTTTTTTCTTTTGATCTGAATTTGTTTAGAATCACTTTTTAGATTTATTTTATGAGCTATGAGGGGGAGCTTCTACAGATCCATCTTTCTACTCCATCATCTTGGCTCTGCCCCCAGACATCTTTTATGATATTATTTAAAGGTGTTTGGGGGAATACCTTATGAGAGTGGCTACCTTTACTCCACCCTCTTGGATCTACTTCAGTAACATTTTTCTTCCTGGAAGATTAAATAATCTCAGCATTTTCTCATGTTTTCCTTTATTTACATCTAGAAGTCATGAGAAAGCTTTTATAAAAGCATAAGTATCTTTCTTGAGAGTAAGGATGACTGTTTTGTTTCATTTTGTTTTGTCTGTATCTCCAGCATCACATACAGAGTGGAAAAATAAATGAAATATTTGTCTGCAAGTCATGGGATTTTAGACAGGAAAGTGATAGAGAAATGGAACCCCCTTTTTCATTAAAAAGAAGTTCTAGAAAGAAAAAAACTAAGTGGTTTGTCCAGGGTTCCACAAGAAGTAAAGCTAGTGGAAGAATGTGTTAACTCAAAGCTGTTAAAATGAGGTATTATTTGCAAAGTGATTTGTAAACCTTGAAGGACAATATAAATGCTGCCAATTATTAGTAGTAATAAGTAGTATAATGTATTAAGTGCTTACTTAGTACCAACCTATTTTTATACATTATATAAATATCAGGGATATAAGTACAAAATCAAAGATAGTCCTCCCTTCAAGAAGCTTACATTTGAATTTGGAGGAGACTGCATAAAGTGGAATGCTCTCCTGGGATGGGTCTTTGGTTTAGAAAGTTATAGGGAGGTTGATGGGCAGCTAGGTGGTGCAGTAGATAGAACATCGGGGCTGGAGTCAGGAAGACTTCACTTAGTTCAATTATGACCTCAGACACAAGTTGTGTGACCCTGGACAAGTCTCTTAACCCTGTTTGCCTCAGTTTCCTCATCTATAAAATGAGCTGAAGAATGAAATGTTCAAGAGTATTCCAAGTGGAGTCATAAAGTGCCAGACATGGCTGAAATGACTGAACAACAATACAATGAACAGAGGTCTAGACTTGAGATCATGAAACTGCAATAAATCCCACCTCAGACACTTATTAGATGTGTGACCCTTGGAAGTCTGTACCTCACTTTCCACATATGTAAAAGGAAGGAAGTTGGACTCATTGGTTTCTCGGTCAGCGCATTTATTAAGTCCTTAGTATGTGTTAATCACTGCATTAAGTGCCATGAACATAAACAGAAGCAGAAAAACAGTCTCTGTCCTTAAGATTCTATGTCCTTACATTCTAAAGGGGAAACATACATAAAAGGAGGCTGAAAACGTGTGTGAGGGTGGGGGTGGGGAAGAAGGTATTTTTCCATCTCTTAAGCTGTGAGCCTATGGTTTCAGATGGAGCTTATTCCAAGGTCATATAGAAAGTAAGTAGTACTCGAACTCATGTCTAATAGTGATAATTATCATGATTTATAATAGCAACAGTAACAACGAGCATTTTCATAGTACTTTAAGGTCTGCAAAGCACTTTATACGTATTAGCTCATTAATTCACACGACAATTTTTTTGAGGCAGATGTTGTTATCTCCATTTAACAGATGAGAAAACCAAAGCAGAATGAGGTTAAGTGACTTGTTCAAGGTTACATAGCAAATAAGTGTCTGAGGCTGGATTTGAGGACTCAAGGCAAACACCCTGTGCTGCCAACTAGCTTCCAATCCAGTGTTCTTTCAACTACACCATACTGCTTCTATGTAGCTGCATATCAAATGAAATATAATGCAACCAGCCTTGAAGCTCAACTCCCTCAAAAAATTGGTTTACACCTAGTTTGTAGCTGCATTCAATTGACAAACATCAACCAAGTTCTCTGAAACACTCAGTGATAATCAATCCAAAAGTTATGCCAAAGAGGATGGGACGATCACTTTTTTAAACTGAATTGATTAAATTTATGTTAAGGAAAATAGGAAAAGTAAATAATTAACAAATTTTTGTTTTTGTTTGTTAAAATAACAAAATTAACTAGGGGCAGGAAAAAGTGGATAGAGACAGATAGAAAAGAGATTTTTAAGAGACCCACTTTGAATTTTTCTACCATAATTCTTTGGAGAACTATGAGTGCTGAAAATATGCAAAGGAATAAATAAGGTTTAAGTTCTGTCATTAAGATGTTGGAAGAAAAATCTATATCTATATAGCTTTGCCAGCTAGAGTCTGCCTGTTTCTTTTTTCAGGGATAGGTAGCTTTCTCTTGTAGTCCATTTTCATTTACTAAAATGCTAAGATGGTGGACTTGACCACTGACCAGTTATAACTTTCATTTAGTGTCCTTATTTGGAAAATAATGTCATCACTATGATTTAAAAATGGTTTCTCTTCTCTTCTACTGTACTCTACTCATACTACATATTATGCAATACTAACTGTATTTCTCTCTATCCTATTTTCTTCTTCTTCCTCTCTCTCTCTCTCTCTCTCTCTCTCTCTCTCTCTCTCTGTGTCTCTGTCTCTCTTGTCTCTCTGTCTCTCTTGTCTCTCTGTCTCTCTCTCTCCTTTCCTGCTTTCCTACCCCACTCTCTCCTCCTTTCTTTACCCTCTTCTTTCCTTTCCTCAAAAATCTATTTTACTTCTAAGCATTGCTTCCCTTAATTCACCCTTCCTTCTATTATCCCACCCCTTTCTCTCATCCACTTTCCTTCTTTGGTAAGTTAGATATCTAGACATAACTGAATATGCCCTCCCTCTTTGAAACAATTCTGATGAGAGAAAGGTTCTGGCATTGCCCATTGCTCCTACTTTTGCTTCTACTGTCCACTTATTTTTATTCAATCCCCCCCCCCCATTGTACCTGAGTTTCCTACTGCCCCCTGGATCATTCCAATGCCCCTTCATGAGGTGGTATTGCTCACTTTGGGAACCTGTTGGTAGAATATGATATTCCAGATAGCAAAGGAGCTAGGATTATAACCAAGAATAACCTACCCAGAAAAAAATGAATGTAATCCTTCAGAAAAAAAGGATATTTAATGAAATAGAGGACTTTAAAACAAGAGCTGAATAGAAAATATGATATTCAAAAAGAAGACTCAAGAAACAACATAAGGTAAACATGAAAGAGTAATCATAAGAGACTCAAGAAAATTAAACTGTTTGCATTCCTACATGGGAAGTTGATACATCTGACTCCCAAGAACTTTATTAGCATTATATGTTATAATTGATTATATGTAATTATATATGTATATAATATATAATTATATTAAGAACTTTATTAGGACACTTACAAGGAGCTTACATAGACAAAGGGCATGAGTGTGAGTTATTGCAATGATCTCCCACCCACCAAAATGAGGAGGAAGAAAGAGTTGGAAGGGCAAAAAAAAAAAAATTTCTTACGTAAAATTGGCATATAAGAATTTTTACAATGGAGGGGAAAATGTGAGATGGGAGCAGTAGGCAATGCTTGACCCTCACTCTCATCAGAATTAGTTCAAATTAGTTCAATTGTATCTAGAAATGTGTTATCCAAGAGGAAAACAGGAAGGAAAGGGGGTAAGAGAAAGGGGTAGGATAATAGAAGGGAACATGGATTGCTTCCACTCTTGGGGTAGCCACCTAGCACATTCCTGAAGCAATTGAGAGAGATTCCAGCCTCCACTGTCACTGTGCTTTCATTATCATGATAGAGTGTGTGTGTGTTGGGGGGAGGGTACAAGAACAGTATTGGTGGAGGGGGGCTATGACATGAAGAAGTCACCTAAGATCACACAGGAGAGACTGGAGCTGCCAGTTTACTGAGAAGGGTAACGGTGATATTCCCTGTTTGCTTTTTTACTTTTATTCTGTATAAGGTAAACATAGACGATATAACCTAAAACCTAGGCAAGATCAGGTTTACTTACCTGATGAGTCTTGTACTTTAGCTACTTTAGTTGGTCATAACTAGTTGGTGAACGGGAAAAAAAATCCCTCCTCTACCCCTCATTAAAGTACTATTCGCCATATGGAGAGCTGAAGGAACAAGAAGAGAAAAAGATTTGGGAGTGTCACCAGTCCCAGTCTCCATCTCTCTCTATGCCTCTGTCTCAGTCTCTGTCTCTTTCTCTCTCTCCCTTCCTCCCTACCTATAGCCCCTGCTCTTTTCTCTTAAGGAAATGCGGAACTGAACTTCTGGTTAATCTCAAAGCTCTCTAGATCAGCAAAGACAAGTGAGTCTCTGGTACAGACATATAAACTCAAAAGAAATTTGGAACTGTTTTATGACCCAGTCCAGTCTTCTCATTTGACAGAGGAAGAAACTGAGGCTCTGAGAAGTTTCAGTGACATAAGACACACAGCTAGTAAGAAGAGGACTTCAAGCTAGCATTAAATTCTGCTAATTCTTGGGCTTGTAATATCTTATTGGCATGAGTGCAGCGATGGCATTAAGGGAGAAAGGAAAAGCACAGTAAAACAAAACCAAGGTTGATGTTGCTATGGCAATTGGGGTTGAACAGAGTCTTTTCACTTTTCCCCTTTGATACCCTGGAGCTGTCTTACCCATCAAAGAACACAGCTGTGACAGTGCTGACTGCTACTATGGGGGTGGATAGGCATATGTTTGGTCACCTCCAAGAGACTGTGAGGGAAGAGGAAGAAAGATTTGGTTTCAGTTAATGTTCTTTCCTCACATTATTCTGTGGTACCCCAATCAAATTGTAAATACATTATTTCAGCTTATTACCCTGGGTGGACTATGGCACATAGAAAAATGGAAAGAATACTATACTTCTCCCTATGCTGCCATCCTCATTACTTGCTATGTTTTCAAGAGCAAAATGTCAACAAGAAAACTGATAACTATTCTTTGATCAAAGGAGATAATATTTGTAAAGTGTGTTAGCGCAGTGCCTGGTATATAGTAGGTATTTTATAAATGCTGTACCTTTCTTTCCCTTACTATTTCCCTGTGACCAATGTATTGCACAGAATCATGGACCATTAGAATTAGAAAGGATGACATGCATGGTAGGACCAGCCTTGTAGCCCTTCTGCTGGGAATGCTGAGACTGGCAGATCACTTGAGTCCAAGACTTTCGGTATGGTTTAAAAGGATCCAATGTCTACACTAAATCTGGCACCAATTTGGTGCACTCCCAGGGATATGGAACCTGTAAGCCGGCCGGACTGGAAAAAATGGAACAAATTAAAGACTCTGTGATCAGCATTGGGATTAAACCTCTCTACTTCCAACCTGAGTGAGACAGGGAGATTCAATCTTAGAAAACAAAACAAAACAAAAAATCAAACAAAAATCTGAAAGAAGTCTTAGTGAACATCTATTCCAATCCCCTTAATGTGCAGAAGAGAAAAGAGGTTTGTCAGGTCATAGTACTTGGAGTACAGCAGATGCTCGATTGATCAAACCATAGGTCTAACATAGAAAAAGAATTCTGAGGCTCAACTCATTAAATTTATAGAAAAGGAAATTGAAATCCAGAGAAGTTAGGTTAAGGTCACACATCACAATTAAGACATTAGACTATTGCAACAGTTTAAGGATGTAAATGTTCAAAACATTTGCTATAAGAAAAAAGAATTGGAGTTGAGAGTCAGAAACTTTGGATTTTCCTAATGACAAAGCTGTGTGATTTTATGCAAGGTATGTCAATGTCTCATTTTTCTTATCTACTAAATTAAGAGTTTGGACTAAATGAGCTTATGGTTCAGATATACCATGAATCTGTGATTGAATCTGAGGAGCACCAAATACCAAAACAAGAACTCCATATGCATATAGTTCTGCACTCAATCACCTTTGCTTCTAAGCAAAATTTTTAAATAGAGAGCTTCTGCTTCCAGGGCAGTCAGGTGGTGGAATAGATAGAGTACCAGGTTTGGAGTAAGGGAGGCTCATTTTCTTGATTTCAAATCTGGCATCAGACACATCCTAGCTGTGTGACCCTGGGCAAATCACTTAACCTTTTTGCCTAAGTTTCCTTATCTGTAAAACGAACTTGAGAAGGAAATTGCAACCACTGCAGTCTCTTTGCCATGAAAATCCCAAGTGGAGTCACAAAGAATTGGAAAGGATTGAAAATGACCCAACTACAACAACATCTGTCTTATTTTTACCAAGAAATTTTGAAATCATATGTGTTATTGATTCTACTTTAAAGTTACATATCCATCTTCATCATATTTTATTAAAATAGATCGTTTGCTCAAAAAATCAGACACAATTCCACCATTTTAATTGCTACCTTAAAAAAAGCAAGTAATGAATGACAAAACTGTAGTGTTTTGACCACATTACAATCTTATCATACTCAGGAGTTGCTTCAAAGAAGCATGTTTTAATAAATAGATCATTGGATTAAAAGTCAGGATAGCTGGGTTGAAATCTAGACCTTTACTGCTTATTAGCTACGTATAATCATGTGCATATCAGTCTCAGTGTCATTTTCTTCATCTGTGAAATGTGAATAATAATTGAACTATCTATTCTACAGGGTTATTATGTAGAAAGAAATTTGAAAACCTTAAAATATTATCAGGAAGACTGCTGGATGGTACAGTGGATAGCACATTGGACTTGGAGTCAGGAAGATCTAAGTTCAAAACCAACTTCAACTACTTACTTAACTGTGTGTCCAGGGCAAGTTACCTAACTTCTTTAAGCCTCAGTTTCCTCATCTGTAAAATGAAGATAGTAACAGTATCTCCTTATCAGGATTCTTGTGAGGTTAAAATGAGGTAATATTTGTTGTGTGCTTTGGAAACCTGAATATATAAATGCTAGCTCTTATTAATTAGCTATGATATGGTTATTAATGTAAAAAATAAAATTAGTCGGTATCAAGGAGGTATCATATCCTATCACACAACAGCACATATCAGATTAAGGGATACTAATGTGAATTATTTTATTGAATTAACATTGAATCATTGTAGAAAGACATTATAGTATGTTGAAAAAATACTCCACTAGAAACAATGAATTATGGGCTTTAATCCTTGCTCTGCCATAAATTCATTGAGTGAATATGGACAAATCATTTAATCTTTCTATCCTCAGTTTTCTTACCTGTAAAACACACACATGCACACACACACATACATAATCAGGAAAACAGAAAGTAGGCTGTGCTTAAAATCCATGTTATTATAATGGGCTTCCACATGAATTAATCCACAGGTTCTGGCATTCCATGTCAATTTAATTCAAAAAACTTTTATTTAGTGCTTATGATGTAAAAAGATTAGAGAAGCACCATGGCATAGTAAAGAGGAGACTAGTTTTAGTTAGGGACACCTGGGCTTAAATCGATCCTCAACATATAGTAGCTTTGTGCGGTGGGGCAAATCACTCAGTCCTTCACTGCTTCAGTCAGCTCTCTAAGGATTTTATATGGCAAAAAGTTTTTGTCTTACATCATCTTGTCTCTCAGAAATGGTATAAACAGGAGGCATTTTAGCTCCCTTTTCTACCCAATAGAATCTGAATTTGAATGTTGCTAGTATTCACTGAATGCTAAGTGAAAGTTTAAAAAAATAGCAAGAATTGGTAATTATTATATTAATACCTTCCTAGAAACATCTCTGAGGCTATCCTTATACACTGACATCTAATTACTTAATTCAATATTCCAAGGATATGTGATGTTCTCCATTTTGTCTTGTTCCTTCCACCGCCCCCTCCACCTCCACAAAAAACCAGTCCCTACACGGCTTAGTACACAGACCCTGTAAATTGCTTGGCGATCACACCTTTGGCAATTAGAAGCCATTCTCCATACCCCTAGATGAGTCTTCAGTTGACACATACGATCAATCTCCAAGTTCGTAATGGATGCTGATACAGACTGAATTTCTCATTCCATTGTGGAGGGCAAATTCTGGGGTGAAAGGTTAATAAGAATCTGGAATCTAAAAGACAGATGCAGAGTTTGTGTCTTTTTAATGTTTAAGCTATTTAGGGTTGGAGGTTTGGAGAGAGATGTGAAATATAAAGGAAAACTGTAATGGATACACTACTTAGCTATTTTATCATATTTTATAGCTTGCAATTAATTTTTTTTTGTTTAGGAGATTGAAATGCATCAGGAAGACTGATCTTCCTTAGTTCAAATCTGTCCATTCACTTATTAGCTGAGTGACCCTAGGAAAGTCACTTAATCCTGTCTGCCTCAGTTTCTCATCTGTAAAATGAACTGGAGAAGGAAATAGCAAAGCACTCTAGTGGTTTGAAATCTCGAATGGTATCATGAAATCATATATGACTGAAAGGACTCAACAACAACAAACAATGAACACACATGTACATACACATATATGCACACGCACACATATACACACATGTTTTTAGTTTCTTTCTCTCATTCTTCACTCTCTGGTAGTGAAAAGGCAACATCAAGCCAGTGTTACCAGTCAGTTGTTGGTAACTAACCTGATTCGTTAGAAGAAGCACTAATGAGTCACTAGGGTCTGTGGGTAAAGTTGACATGGAAGACAGATGAGGGTTATCTATCAACTCAGTTTCTTTCCCCACCCCAGGGCACGATTTTACAAGGCAAGAGCAAATATTGAGATTGAAAAGGGGACTTGAAAAAAGAGACATTGTGCTGATTTTGGAGTCAGTGGTCTTGAGTTCAAATCTTGATTCTCCCATTTACTACCTTTGTGATCTCATTCATTAAGTGCACCCAAAATGCACTGAAGTCAAAGAACTTGACAAAGTGACCTCCTTGATTCCTTCCAACTCTACATCTATAATTTCTCTGTGGACAAAAGCTTTCCTTTTCATCTTCCTACCACACCTACATTGGCTTGAGCACGGAGTCTCCTTATCTCTAAACTTCTATTAGCTGTGAGAAGGCCCTTGGTTCTTGGTAGTTACTGGCCGTAGTGATTTAGCCATGAGTCCTACAGTGAGACAGATGGGAAATGTTCTTGATTTTGTAACTGGGAAGCTGATTCTCTGCTGTGCAATAGAGAAGTAATTCAGAGTAGGGTTTAATTAATATCTTTAAAACATATATAGCATTACCTTTACCCTGCTCCATTGATGTTTGGCAGTAAGGGCCCTATGGAATGACTACTGTTACCTACATTAAGGTACTCTGTGGTTCTGCATTCCAAAAACGACAACTCATCCTCTAATTGGTAAGATTTTACCTTACCTGACTCTGTACATCACTCCACTTCCTAACCATCTCCAAACCATGTCTCTTGTACTCTGACCCTCTATCTCCTCCCAACAGGGTTTGATTCCTTAGATACTGAGCTCTGAGTAATGAGCTTTCCCCTTATTTGCTAAAGAAATATGTCACATCCTGGTCATCTCCAAATCATGCAACTAAGTGAGTTTCCTTGTTCTGTCCTCCTCATTTCCAACTCTACCTCTTCTTAAATGTGTTGACTTATATTGGTTTAGGAGGCAGACTCTCTGATTGCTTTTGATGTATCCTTAATTCTTAGCACAGAGCCTGCCATAGAGCAAGTACTTAATTTTTGGCTTTTTATTTATGGGCTTCCCAGCACACGCTTACCTGTAAATACAAGTATCTCAAAACAATGACATCTACTGAGATTGGCAGCATAAGCATCTTAGTAACGGCACTTTCCTCTCATAAATTTGAGTTACTTTCTTCCATAATTAAACATGATTGCAGTAGTAAGAGTTGGCATACATTTAGAATACAAGCACAAATTTAGGGGATACAAGCATCCAAGGAAACTCATATGTCTGGTCCTAGAAGACTCCTCATGTCCTTCCTTTCTCATGGCACGCTCATGCTGCCACGTTCTTTAGCTCAGTCCTTGCTGGCCATATCACTGAACTGGATTTCTGGATTTGTTCTTTTTCACAGTTCAACTTATGATAGTTAGGGATTGGTCTCTTTTCAACTCACGGAATTCACATTCCTCAGAGCAATTTCCTCCCTTCTTTAACTAACAAAGCACCTCCTATCTCATACCTTAACTTATTGGGTTTGCCTTTTATTGGGTATAGGAGCTCCTAAAGGCTCCACTGCAAGACTCCACGAATGGTGAAAAGGTAGAGAAACCCTTTGCACTGCAGACAAGGAATAATTCATTCACAAGGGTTAGGTTCTTTTTATCATAGCTGATTTTTTCCCCCAGAACTCATACCACTTATATCTACCTACAACCCTGATTGACTCCAGAGAGATGCTCTCCTGCTTTGTAAAGAGTCAAGAGTTTCATATCTGAATCTTGACTAGCAGCTCTCTGATTTCATTGATTTTGACTGGAGGATAATATACACATACTTCAAAAAAGGGTGAGAGGAGAAATTGCTTTTCAAAGACTTCATTTAATATCTCATTGTCTCCGTTACTTGTCCCTCATTAATGTGATGAGAAATTATTTGATAAAATATACTGATCAACAATGCCTTACCCTCCCAACCTCATATGCTTGATAGTAATGATGTAATTCTTTTTTGCAGAAACAAAGTATTAAATAAACTCTCCCATTAAAAAAGTACAAAATAGAATGGGGCAGCTGGGTGGTGCAGTGGATAGAGCACCAGCGCAGGAGTAAGGAGGACCTGAGGTCAAATCTCACCTCAGACACTTGACACTCACTAGCTGTGTGACCTTGGACAAGTCATCTAACTCCAATTACCTCATTCTGGGTCATCTCCAGTCATCCCGATGAATATTTGGTCACTGGATTCAGATGGCTCTGGAGGAGAAGTGAGACTGGTGACCTACACAGCCCTCCCCTAATTCAAAACAAAAGTCAGGTGCAAGACACACACACACACACAAAATAGAATGAAGCAGATCATTTTCTTTTGTATTATGTTTTGATTTGTTTTGTGATTTCTCCCATTCATTTTAATTCTTCTATGTAACAAGACTAAGGTGAAAACTGTATTTAATAGGAATGTATGTGTAGAACCTACATAAAACTGTATGCCATATCAGGGAAGGAGAGTGGAGGTAGGGAGAAAGAGGGGAGGGAGGGGAAAATCTAAGATATCTGGACGTGATTGTAGAACACTGAAAACAAATAAAACAATAATAATAAAACAAAAGTACAAAATACATGGATTTGATAAACTTTATGTTATGCAGTTTAACACAATAGACTTTCACCTTCATTATACTTCATAGCATAACTAGATAAAAAGATAATATCCCCGATTATATTTTCTCACTCAGCTCATATTAATTCCCAATCATTTTGCACAATGTTTTCTTTACTTGTGTACCTTGAAAGATAAAGGCAATTTCCAAATCTATCTCTCCAAATATTGTACACACACACACTGATACATGCACATGCATATCTATACATATATGGCAACACATAGATATACTAATTTACGTTAATATACATATGAGTAGGCACATGATCTTAACATTTATATATAACACATACATATGCATATATTATACATTTACTACTTGCATGCAGTTTCCAAATCTATCTCTTATGTATATGCACATGCATCTATATGTGTGTATATGTATATATAGCAATATATACACATATTAATTTATATTAATATAATACATGTGTTTATATTATATATACACATATGTATGCTTGTTTTAATATATACTCATATACACACATATATAATAAACACAAGCATCTTAATTAGAAAACTTCCCCCTCATAAATTTGGGTTACATTTTTCCATAATTAAATATAATTACAGTGGAATGAGTGGGTATAATGTCAGAATACACTGATAGATAAGCACCAACATACATGCATACATGCATACATACATACATAAAACCAATCCAGAAATTAGAAGAACTGAGTTCAGGTCCTACCTCTGACTTTCATTGACTTTGCAGTTCTGGGCATGATTCTTTAACTCTTTAGCTCTCTGTCCTCATCTATTTTCTAAAATTAGGGGTTCAGGGGAAAGTATATTGACCATGAAATCAAGAGATCCGAATCTGAATCTTACCTCAGACACTTGTAGTCTGTATAATTTTGATCAAGTCCTCCCTGGAACTCAATTTCCTCATTTTTAAAGGGAGGGAGTTAGACTAGATGACCTCTGAAGTTCCTTCCAGATCTATCTCTATCATCCTAAGTTTTTATTATTTTTTTGTTATATGTTTTTCTTATAAGCTGAGTAACATTGATTTGATCTTCAATAGAAGAGAGAATTTCCTTATCTAGAATTTAGTTTTGTGAGCCTAACAAAACTCATATTTGGATAACAATTTATGTTTCACAGAAAGAATAAACTCCTAACAGTCCAATGAGGCAGGTAGTGTAATTACTGTTACCTCCATTTTCCATTTAAGGAAATGGTCATTCACAGAGGATAAAGTGACTTGTCCACAGACACATAGCAAGTTTTAGAGCTGGACATGGGCCCCCAGTCTTCTAACACCCAAATTCTCTCCATTTTCCATCATAGCAAATTCCATTTCTGTATACACTTGAAAAATAAAAAATGCAAATTCAAAATGATGTGAAATGTCTTACCATCACACAAAATAAGGACAGGCGCCCAAGAGTTTCTCATGAAAGGTGAATGTGGAATCTTCTGGAAGAATCCTGACAAGGTGGGAGAACCCCACCTTGTTCTCTCGGGAGTACAAATTCACTGCTCTTGTACTTTATTGTTATGCTCAATCAGTTTATCAATCCATTTCTTACAACAAATACATGCTTAAATATTTATTATATCTCTACTTCCTGGCCCTCCCACATTTATCTGGCACAGTTGGGTGTTGTACCTAGTTCTCAAAGCCAGAATATATGTCTTTCAAATTAAGGGGAAAAAAGCTGCAGAAGCAAGGACTTACTTTTCTTCTCCTCTATTAGCGGGACATTTCCTGCTGTTTTGAGTTTCCTCGAATTTTAGACCTGAAAAAGATCTTAGAACTCAAAGCTAAACCCTTCATTTCACCAGAGAGGGAGCTGAGACTCAGAGGGCATCCAAGATCTCACTCTGAATTTGTAGCAGAGATAAAAAAGAACTCAAGGTACAGATCAGAGTTTTCTCTCAATCTAAGGTATCGATTCTGTGTGGTTGCACATAGGAAGATAGTCTAAACAGTCATCTAGGAACAAGAAGAGAGGAAAAACTGACAGCTTCAGCGCCCCAGAGTTCCAGGCTTTGAATGACTTTTAATGGAAATGAATACACCTATCTCAATATACAGGTTAAAGATGATAATGCTGACAAAAGTTTTTGTGGTTGTTGTTGTTTGTTGTGTCTTTGAGTTGTTTCAGTTATGTCTGAGTCTTCATGATCTGCCCTGTCCTTTTTTTGTCAAAGATAATGAAATGGTTTTCCATTTATTTTTCTGGCTCATTTTACAGAGGAGAAAATTATATACAGTGTTAAGCAATTTTCCCAGGGGTCACATAGCTAATAAGAATCTGATGCTGGATTTTAACTCAATAAGATGAGTCTTCCTAACTTCAGGTCCAGCTTTCTATTCACTGAGCTATGTAGTTACTCCCTGACAAAAAGAAGGTTACAAATGTGGTGGGGACAGTCCCTTATGAAGGTAATTTTTAACTTCGGATAACTAAAACTGAGATCAGCAAAGGGACCTAAATAAAGTTCCACCAAATGATTATGATTCAAGGATAGGAGACAAGTAAGGTCCACCAAATAGTCAAAGTCCTAATTAAGGTCTCCCTAATGTTCAGCATCCAAATTAGGGATATCGGAAAGGTCAAGATTTAAATTAGAGTTGACTGAAGTCTCCTAACCACCTTCTCCCCATTCTTTCTCAATTACAAATGATTCATTACTTTCCTGT
>CM053769.1:246974183-247043684 GCA_028658325.1 Potorous gilbertii
AAATTGATCCATATCTTTTTTTGTCATTTTTGCTAACCCTGGTTTAGAGAGCAAAACCATATTTGTGTCATAGAAGGTATTAGGTGGGACTTCTTTACCCATTTTATTTTTTTAATCGTTACAGTTATTTTTAGTTCCTTTTAAAACAGCAACAAAATTAAAACCAGAAGCCCAGAGCCTGGATTGGGAGGAGAGAGGGCCTGGCCAAAGGGGAGCTCAGACCTTAGGGGGTGGGTACCAACCCAGACCATTAAGCTTGTCTCAAAGGGCTTTCTTCCTGATGACTGAAGGCTACAGTTGCAGCCTCGGAAGATTCTAGGTGGATACAAGGTTAAGAAACTCAATTTGGGCCCCGCCCTGGGTCACATGATCTCTGCAAATCCAATCTGACATCATCATTGTTTTCCACATGCCATTCAGTGGTGAGAGGAAATCAGCAGGAATGCTTTCTTTCAGGGAGAGTATTAAATTAAAGAAAAGAAATATGATATCTTGAATATGGCAAATTATTCTGTTAGATGTTGGATCACAATCAGGAAATAATCTTTATCTGGAGCAGCCATGATCTCATTTTTCTTGGAACGAATGCAGAGGAATGTGAGATCATTCTAGGGGTTCAATGTCTTACACAGTACCCCAAGCCTTCAAGATGAAACTGTGCATCAGGTTGGCATACTGCACAGTGGTGGAGTTGTCCATGGTGCTTTTGATTGGAATGCCTTCTGAATTGACAACAGTGATCCCTTGCACGCCCTTCTGGCTCTGAATTCGTTTTAGGGTTTCTTCTACTTCAGCCATCCTTCTGACAGAAACGACAACACCGCGGCTTACAACAGAGGCGGGGCTTCTTTACCCATTTTTAAACAGTTTATATAGCACTGGAATTAATTGTTCTTTAAATATTTGGTAGAATTCACTTCAAAATACATCTGGTCCTGGGGATTTTTTTTCTTAGGGAGTCCATTTATGGTTTGTTATTTTTTTCTGGGTTATTTAAATTATTATTTCTTCTATTGATCTCAGCAATTTATATTTATATAAATATTTATCCATGTCACTTAGATAACTAGTTTTTGAAAAAAATTATCCTAATAATTGCTTTAATTTCATTGTCATTGGCTGTACATTTATTTCATTTTCATTTTGATGCTGATTGTTTAATTTTAAAAAAATCAAATTAGCCAAATAACTTAGCTATTCTATTGATTTTTAAATAAAACCAGCTCCTGATTTTGTTAGTTTAGTGTTTTGAATTTTACTTTCAATTTTATTTTTTCTTTGATTTTTCAGAATTTCTACTAGTGATTAATTGGGTATTTTTAATTTCTTCTTTTTTTAGTTTCACACTCAATTCATTGATCTGATTGTTCTGAATTTTATTAATGAAAGCATTTAGAGATATATGTCTTCTCCTAAATACTGCTTTGACTGCATCCCATAAATTTTCGTATATTGTCTAATATGATTTCTTATTTGATCAATTAATTCTTTAACATTGGATTATTTCGTTTCATAAAAATTTTAATCCATTCTTCCAAGGCCCTTTACTGAATGTAATTTTAATTGCATTATGGTCCTGAAAGAATGCATTTTTAATGTTTTCGCTTTTCTGATTTTGGTTGTGAAGATTTTTGTTTTATGCCCTAATATATGGTTAGTTTTTTGGTAATGTACTACATACAGTTAAGAAAAGGCATATTGCTTTCCATTCCCATTTAATTGTCCATAGGGGGCTATCATATCTATCTTTCCTAAAATTCTCATCATCCCTTTACCTTCTTTCTTATTTATTTTAGATTTATCTAAGTCTGAGAGGTGAAATCTGAGGAAATTCACTAGTATAATTTTACTCTCTCCTACTGTAACTCATTTAACATTTAACTAGACTTCCTCTCTACTGTGAAACTGTAATCTAGAAGTAAATATTGGCAATGGAGTTGCCAGACAGTGCCTTGTTCTGTGCCCAACTCTCACACAGAAATATGCTATAATTTCTTTCTTTCCAATCTTCTTATCACTCTAGGTCAAGAGTTCCTGAAGCTGTTGCTGCTGCTGTCCTGCTGGTGTTGCTACCCTTTGTACTCTGGCCTAGACACCACTCCAGTGACTCAGACCTCTCTTTCTGACATCCTAAATTATCTTGGACTTGAAAAATGTCTCACTTCAACCCTTTGTTGCCTGTGCAGTTTCACAATTAAATTTTAGGCATTATTTTAAAGCAGTTTGGAGGGCAATGTTGGGAGATGTTATCTATAGAGTTTCTTCTACTCAACTGCCTTGACTTCAACTCCCTACACAATTAAAATTTAAGTAGGGTTGATTTCTTTGGTCTCCTCACTTGTTCAGGTATGATTTTAGAGAGGAAAAGAATACTTATTTTAAGTGACGATTACTTGTATCCTCTTATTTAACTTTCTTCAAGACACTGTTCTATATTACTTTGCACTGAATTTTGTAGGCACCAGAACAGAACTCTGGCCATTTATCAGTGACATGTAGACATATGACCAGATCACTTTCTCATCTGAAAATACATTTCTTGGATTAAATTTCTTGTTTCTCTTCTTTCACATTGCAAATACACTGAGGCCTACGTGTGCTTATCATGTGCTTCATTTGTGCCTTTGAGTCCCTTGAAACTGATTCTTCAGTGATAGTGATGTTCTGAGATACCCAATGACACAGTATCACTGGGAAATATAGGCATCTGAATTATTAACAGCACAGTTTTCTAAATATATATTTAGCTTGCTCTCCTATTTTATTTGGAAATCAGTCTCTTGTCTATCAGTTCAAGATAGATTAGATAGATGGATAGATACACATAAATATATAGATCAGGGGTGGGGAACCTCAGTACCACATATGACCACCTGTTGTCCACGAGTACATGCTTTTAATGGAATCTAGACTTCACAGAAAAATTTCAATTAATAAAATTTTTTTTCTGTAAAACTTGAATTAGTCAAAAGGCCACACCCAAGGAAGGACATAAAAGGTCAATTGTGGCCCTGATGTTACAAGTTATGCATCCCTGATATAGATTTGTAGATTATAGACATACACACATATATAGGTTGATACAGATGTTATGTGTGTATACACACATATATACATATATATACACGCACATGTATGTGTATATGATTTTACATAGATATAGATTAACAATGACCCAGTATACTGATGGACCAACAATGACATGACAATGTACAATTATATGTTGTAATCTGGAAACAAAGGTATTATGTGTATATTTTTAGAATGATGTCTTTCAAGTAACTATGAATCAGGAGGCCATGTAATATGCTAAAGGCATAATGTTCATCTTTAAACAGTGGTATCTGGAGCACCTCATACTCAGTAAGGAATGACTCTTCTAGCTGAACCCTACATAGAAACATCAGTCATGATGGTATGGGAAACCTTGAATAAGTATACTTTATATATTTCATATCTTGTTTGTCAATAACTTTCTTTGTAGATGTTACTATATTTATAGATAGCATGCTCTTAACCTAAATAAGCACCAGAAAACCCCTCATGAAGGGTGTAATTTAATGCAATGCTTGTCAATTATAAAAATTGAATTATCAATTAAAATGCTGGTTTTTTGTTTGTAGTCAACAGAAATGCTTGCTATTTGTCATTCATTCTCAAAGAAGACCATGGCATCAAAGGAGATGATGCCATGACATGCAAGTGAATTGGATGTAGATGAGAAAGGGCTGTACAACATCACCAAGCCTCACTTTCTCCTTTGGAACTTTCTTGGTCAAGTGACCAGAGATAGATCAGTTTAAGGTAACTATGAGAGTTTAAAGATCTTCCCCACTCATTAATGGGCCTGTCCATTAAGGAAAGCTTGATTAGGAGAGTTTCACACCTTTTGTTCATTTTCTGATGAGGCACAAGTTCTCAAGAGTTATGATGCTCTTTGACTCTGAAAATGTATAAATACTCCTAGGTGAGGTTTTACTTAGGTACTTACTCATTGGAAATGTTTGTTTGGCCAGATGAGATTATGAAGGAGATCCCCAGCTTTGAAAACATTGATGTTTCTCTCTCTGGTAGTATAGTCAGATAGTTATCTGTCATTTGATCTGTCAGGCAGCTAGAAGTCCTGTCTGCTGATTTTGATTTCTCTATATTTTCTCTGAAGTTCAGGGTGCTGACTTTTCTCCCTGTACTAAGTGATGATGCATATGCTAGAATAAAGTGATTGTTGACCCTTCAAAAGTTGCCTTTCCTTTTAGAAAAGCAGACCAAAGAACCTGTGATAGCAGGCTCTCCTGTGTATGTCGAGGTTCTTGCTTTTACAATCAGAACATCTGAAGATGGCCCAGGATGCAGTGGGGGACCTAGGCCTTTTCAAGGTAAGCCTGTAAGAGGTCTCAGTTTGACTGAGACAGTGAAATACAATAAACACAAAGGAATATTATATTTTCTGCACCCTTCAGTCAGGTAAAGCTAGTTGGATAGTGGATAGAGTGCTGGCCCTCAAGTCAGTAAGACTCATCTTCCTGAATTCAAATATGGTCTCAGACTTCCTAGCTGTGTGACCTTAGACAAACCACTCTACCCTGTTTGCCTCAGTTTCTCATTTGTAAAAATGGGTGGGAGAAGGAAATGGCAAACCACTCCAGTATCTTTACAACCTCCCCAACAAAAAAAAAGCCCTCCAAACGGGGTCACAAAGTGTTTGGCACAACAGAAACACTTGATAACAAAATATATATATGCCCATGCAAATGTATGTATGTATACGTATATGTGCACACACACACACATATATATATATATATTATATATTATATATACAGATACATGCACACATGTATATTATATATTTATATATATGCTAAAGGAAGTGATTTGTGAAAACCTGTACAAAAGGGTATTTTATTTTCATATTATCATCAAGGATAGCTTCAAAACATGCACTTATCAGTCTCATAAAGATTTTAAATAAAAGAAATTATGGGTTGATTGTTACAGATTTCCTTTGCATCAACTTTCAGTTATTCATTATTTCTCTTCCATTTTTGGAGTACTTTCCTTGCTTGAGGTTCCCTCAATGCTTTCAAAGTTGTGTTGTGTCCTATACAGATTATTTTGGGGCATATTTAGTCTGTTCTATCTTCTCTTTTCTACTTAACTTTATTAGTAGGCATTTTAATTTATTGTTTATTTTCTTTTTATACAGCATATATGTTAGTGAAGTAGACATGGCATGAAGAAGTCTGTCATTCACAAGAATGCATGTAAAATATTATATGGTAGAAAGAGTGCCAATTTGGAGTCAGAGGACATGAGTTCAAATTCTTACTGTTATTTATTTAATGACCTTGGGTGAATCACTTGACCTATTTGGGGCACTGTTTCCTCATCTGTAAAATGAGGTGTTAGAGTAGATGGCCGCTGAGATTCCTTTGAACTTTAAATATTTAATCCTGTGACATTTAATGTTTTTTAGTTTTAGATATATGGTCTCATAACCTTGTCAAGTGTTCAGGAAAGTTGAGGAACGAGGTAATTACTTTTAGCTGGAAGAATTAGCAAACATGTCATGCTCTCAGTGATCCAATGAAATTGACCTTGCTGTTCTTTTCACATGATAGTCCATTTCCAAGGACTGTTCCCATGCCTAGAATGCTCTCCTTTCTCATCTCCAACTCTTGACTTTCCTGACTTTCATCACATCTCAGCAAAACCTTCACCTTTTAAGAAGCCTTTCTCAGTTCTTAATCTAGTGCCCTCCTTCTCTTGATTATCTTTAACAATCTTTAATCTTGTTCATACAAGTTGTTGTTAGAATGTTATCTCTCAGCTAGACTGTGAGCTTCTGGAGAGCAGGGATTATCTTTCGCCCTTCTTTGTATTTTCAGTTCTTATTATATGCTAGGCACTTAATAGGTGATTAATGAATGATTATTGGCTTGTTGATTAAAATGTTGGAATCTGTGTTTGTCCCTGAATATATTGTTATTACAAGTTATTTTAATTGTTATTACAATTGGAAAATGAATTGTTATTACAAGTTTAGATGAGTAGGTGGTACATTCCATGCTTAATAAATATACCTGTGGTAGCATAGTTAAATACCATCATGTTTCTGTCCTGAAGGTCAGGAGTTGCCATGAGGCTTGAAACCTCAAGTAAGCAACCCCTGAGAAATTCCAAGTGTAAGCTATTGTTCCTCACCATTACCTCCATAACTAGCACTTGACTGGCTTTGATTATCCCAAAATAGTGTAACTGCTTCATGCCTTCTGGTTAATGGCCTAGGACTACCATTGGCCTTGATTTTACCTTGCCTTGTTTTGCAGTGAAAGATCACCGTGTGAGCTTGGTGTTGGAAGAAATGTATTTGAATCCTTGAATTTCAGCTTACTAAAAGTGTTATATTGAGCAAATCATTTAATTTCTTTTGGCATCTTCATCATCTATGAAATGAAGACGTTGTTCTGGGGTCCATGAATAAAAAAAAATTAATGAGTATTTTAATGTAATTCAACATAATTGGTATGTTTTATATCCTTTATGCTTTGTCATAAATTTAAGAGCATTATTCTGAAAAGGGATCCATAAGCTTCACCAGGATGCCAGAGTCTCATCTCATCATCATCATCACACACACACACACACACACACAAGAACACATGGGGTAAAGGATATTGAAGGTTTCTTCCATTCCTCAATTCCATGACATTGCTTATAATACCATCCTGATAATATTCCCTGGTAGATTTCAAGTGTATATATGTCAACAGTAGAAGGCTTTCCCAACACTGGAAGGATAAAGGAAATAAAAATTTGTTATTTTGAAAAAAGGCTAGCTCCTATGCCTTTATTCTAGCCAGACCCCTTTTCTAGACTGTTCTTCCTTTTTTCCTATTTGGAAAATGCCTACTTAAAACAAACAATACTTTATTATTGAAAATAAAACCAAAAAATCATAAAATGTCTCTTCTTTTCCAGTTTGAATGCCTCCTTATAATAAAGAAAAACAATTGAGGAAAAACAGTTGGTAGAGTGACCATAGCTAAAATACATACATTCTGTTTTAGGAGTTCCACACCTCTCTAAGGGAAAAAAAAGTATGTTTTATTATCTGTTTTCTAGGATTATAGGGTATTTTTTTTGGCTTGTTGAAAATTTCATTTCTTTTTAATGAAATATTTTTCTCCACTTTTTTTGTTTTCATTGTGTATAAATATGGTCCTTATTGGTCTTCTTTTTGTATCTTGTATTATTTCATGTAGCTCTTCAGATGTTTTTCTTAATTCTTCATATTCATCATTTGTACTACACAATAAATTCCATTGCATTCATATACACAGAATTTTCATCCATTTCCAAAATCACTATTTAATTTTCTGTAATCCAATTTGTTTATTTTGTCTGTTATGATGAACCTTTTCTCTTTTTTTAGTTAAGAATTTCCTCCTAGTTATATTTATGAAAAATATCTCATCTTCTCTGTCTTTTTGTCTCTGAATTTGACTCTGTTTTTCTTTTCTCTGTCTGCTATGACCTTAACGATTTAGCTAAGATATTCATTTGGAGATGATTATGATATATAGCATAAGTTATTATTCTAAAACTAAATGAAGCTAAGGTGAATTCCAATTTTTCCAGCATTTTGTTGAATAGAAAGTCCTTGTGCTAAAACTGGCATTCTCAGTTTGTTAAAAAATTATGTCATATTCCATTGTTTCTGGACCTTATTTGCCTAATCATTTGACCACTATTGAATTTCTTATTGTGTATATAATGACAAATATGTTTAAGACCTTGTATAACTAGGATTACTTTATTCTTGTTATTTTTTTAAAAAGATTTTTCTTTATATTCTTATTCTCATGCTTCTCTGGAGTTTTATCTGATTCTCTAAAGGAAAACTACAATTAATTTGATTTGTATGGTACTAAGCTTATAAGTTAATTAAGTGCTGTCATTTTTTATTATATAGAGACCAAGTATGAACAGTTAACATCTCTACAATGATTTAATTCTTTATTGATAAAAAGAAGTATCTTGAAGTTGTCTTCTTGTGTCTCAGTTGTTTATTTGAAATCAGATGTTCTTGACATTTTGTAGTTTTTCATTGGATTTTATTTTTTTCTATATCATACAGTCAGGTTTTTATTAGTGTAAATAAATTAATTTTTAAAAAAGGTTAGACTTTTGTATCCTGATACTTCATTTTTTCTGTTGATTTTTTTGTTGCAGCTTCAGAGTTCTCTAAGTAAAATATCATGTAATCAGCAATTAATGATAATTTTGCTTTTTTCTTATTTTTTATTTTTACCAATTTATTTAGCATTTTATTTTTCCCCAGTTACATGTAAAAACAATTTTTAGCATCCATTTTTAAAACTTTGAGTTCCAAATTCTCTCCTTCCTCCCACATTGTCTTGAGGAGGCAAGCAATTCAATATAGGTTATATGTGTGTAGTCATGCAGAACATTTCCATAATAGTCATATTGTGAAAGAAAACATAGACAAAACAAAACTTCAAGAAAAATAAAGTTAAAAAAAGTGTGCTGCCATCTATATTCAGACACTAGTTCTTTCTCTGGCATGGGTAGCACTTTTCATCATAAGACTTTCAGAGTTGTCTTGGATTGCTGTATTGCTGAGAACAGCTAAGTCATTCATTCATAGCTGATCATCTTATCATATTACTGTTACTTTGGACATAGTACATTTCATTTTGCATAAGCTCATGTAAGAAATTTACAGAGGCAAGGATGAGATAGAAGTGTATTCTAGGAATGAAGGATAGCCAGAGGAAAGGGTTGGAGATTTGGAATGGAGAATCATCTATGAGGAACAGCAGGAAAGTGTTTTAGGCTGGACTATGAAGGGGTAGCAATAAGACAGGAAATAGGTAAGGGCTAGGTTGTGAAAAATTTTAAAACTTGAACAGAATAATTTTGGGTCATATCAGCAAGGAATGAACCAGGTATTGTCTCTGTTCCTTAGTACCTGTTAAACGTCTAAATAATAATTATGTGCAAGAGAAAACAATTTCACCCATCTCCATGGTTTTAGAGTCCTTGCACTCTACAAGGTAATCCAATGAACTAAGAGTAGAAAAAGCTAGTCCTTAATCTCTAACTTGCTCACTCAGCAGCCCCATTTACAATGGGCCATTGTGCTCCAGCAAGATTGTAGAAGTTCATGAGTGGAATAGAATTCAACACTACACCACAACCCTCACCCCTCTCTCCCAACAGAGCCATGGAAAGCCAAAATGAATAAACTTGCTCTGGTTGGGACAGTAGTTTGGCAGTACTTCATGCTATAACATGACTCAAACAGAGAATTGAGGAGCAGAGGGAGCTGGGGCAAGTCATCTGTATGTGGTCATGTGAAACTCCACTAAGCTGGAGGGAAAGAGTTCAATACAGAGTTGTAACCAGTTCTGTTCTCTCAGAAGCCTTTTGGGGAAGAAATCTAGGCTGCAGAACCATGAAATGTCCAATGTGAGAGAAGGCTGAGATGGTTCTGAGATCCCAAGGAAACTTCTATCAAAAGGAAAGGAGTAAGAAGGTGGGCAATAGAGCAATAGAAGAGAAAAAAAGACGGAAATTACCAAAAATTTCAGGAGGAAGGCAACTCAGTTAAAGATCTCTAGAACTGAGAAGATAAATCAATAGGAAAGATATTAATAACACAATGGAATTAATATTGTAACACAAAGGAAAATGAATCAATACCTGATTAGGCAGAGAAACCTGATAACTTCCACAAGAGCATGTAACTACAGCAGGATATTTTTGAATGGTTTAAAACAAAAATAAGAATGGTGATGGAAAAATTTATGAACTTTATAGCAGAAATAACTGGTAGACTAGAAAAATGCATGGTTGCAAGTTTCATTAAAGAGAGAATAATTTATTGGAAGTTCAAATACACAGAATTGAAAGACAATCTTGAAGAAGGTAAGGCAAAGATGGAAAAATATTAAATGAAAACATGACTTACCTTCAAGTAAAACATTTTGATCTCAAAGATATGATGCATAAATCCAATATAAGGATAAACGACTTTGCAAAAGAGCAAGACAAGTCAAAAGTCAAAATGATGCAAGGAAATTGCTCAGAATTTCTGAACACAGAAAATGAAATATTGCCTCTTAAAAAAATGCTCCACTCCATAGATTCCAAAACATATAACAGTTAAATATAACCATTCCAACTGCAAACTCTTTAAGGAACTAGGAGAAAGAACTTTAATGAATTCACTATTGCCCAGTCTTAGGGACAACCAAGCAATTCCGGATTTACTTAACTTTGCCACCATCTAATCCAAACGCCTCCATCTTGTCAACAAAGGTATCATGTGAGACTGTCAAATGTTTTACTGATTTTCATGTATACAATGTGAAAGGTAACTATGGTATTATAGAACTTTTACTGGATTTCACATGAGTGGACATGTTTGATTCTAGGAGAGAAGAGGAGGTAAAATATAAGAAAAGTGGGAAGTAGGAAAGGATCAAACTGTGAAAAAAAAAGCATTAAATGTTAAATGGAGGAGTTTATAACTTCAAGGAAATTATGAAATATGACTCCTGATTTCCTTAAGCTTATAGAGTAATTGAAAATTCCTAGGAATCAACAGAAGAAGAATGATATATCTATATAAATGGAACAGTTCTTGAAATTATATAGGGAAATTTGGAAAGATGATAATTGCTCTCACTTCAGAGGAAGGAGAGACCAGAAGAACTCTAGTAGTTTGAGGAGAATTGATTTTGGTCTTGGAGAACATCTTGAATAAGTAATTCAATATTTTTTTTTAAAGAAAACACTAATAAGCTATAGGTTATTCTTGTTGCATTTGTGTAATATTTTGCTCATTGTTAGAGACAATGATCACTGCAAGCTGTGTTCCTTTGTGAGGGGCAGAGTTAGCAGGAGTTTTAGAGAGAAGAGATCTCCTTCTGGCTTCCAGTTTCAATAGAGGACACATAATTTTACAGGTTCTATTCAGAGAGAGGTCCCTGAAGAGAATATCTGACTTTGGGTAAAAACTGATATTTACAGGAGCTTATTCCTCAAATATGTTCCTATTCCCAGTTTGACTCACTGTACTTTTTGCCTTTCCATGACCTCTCTCTCTCTATGTCTCCGTCTCTCTCTCTCTCTCTCTCTCTCTCTCTCTCTTTCTCTCTCTCTCTCTCCTCTCTCTCTTTCTCTCTCTCCTCTCTCTCTCTCTCTCTCTCTCTCTCTCTCTCTCTCTCTCTCTCTTTGAATTTGTCTCTGTCTGTTTCTCTCTCTCAGTCTGTCTCCCTTTTTCTCTCTCTCTCTATTGTTGATATAACTAGGTCCATATGAGAGATCTTGTTCACTCTGTGTATTGTCTAATATATAGTATGTATATCTTTGATATCTTGGATAAATGGGATATTATTCACTATTAACTAATTGCAATAATCTTTGTGTAACTAGAAAGGAAGTCAAGCTTTTGCATAGGGATTCTCTCCCCAATCTATGTCACCATTTGAATTACTCAACATTTCTAATCCTTAGTTTTCTCATGTGGGAAATAGTGATGTTAATACTTAGAAAAGCTATTTCATAGGTAGTTGCAGGAAAAGCTTTTTTTTACGTCACAAATAACTATAAAGATGTGAATTTATTATTATTATTAAAGTAGATTTATGTCAAATTAGATCTTATTGATCGACTAACTTCCAGGGGGAAAATTAATGCAAATTGGAATCTGTAGTCTTAGAGAGTTGTCTGGGACACTCAGAGGTTAAGTGTCTTGCTGAAGGTCACACAGTCAGCAAATGCTAAAGGAAGGACTTGAACCCATTTCTTTTACCCTGAGACTGATGTGCTATCCCATATTCCATAGTACCCCTACTTTCTAACCCAGATTTTTATTATTAGGGAAGATTCTTATTATTTTGTAGGAAGACATTTCAAGAAGCAGTAATGATGTCTTTTACCGAGTGAAAAGCTTCCGGATCTCTTGCAATAGGAAAAGAAAAAAGAAAGTGTACTGTTACCAAACACAAAATTCTCACAGTCTGTTGGGGTCATTTGGGGAGAACTTTCCTTGCACCATACAACACCTCTCATTCTGTGTGGTAGAAGCAATGACAATAAACATGAGTTACCCCGACAACTTACAAATCACACACCCAGACACACAAATACACACACAGGCATACACACACCTCCCCCTTGTCTCTGCAAGCTGTTATCCTTCAATAGGCCATGAAAACAATCCCTTAAACATCCCCAGGCCCTTTACCATTTAAACTGCTGTTGGAACATTTTGAGGAAAGATTCAGAGGCGGTGTGGAACTCTCAGAAATGTGTATGTGGGGCTGATGCCAAAATGGAACCTTGTGATGTGTAAAGTTAGAGGCATGCTGCAAATAGCCAGATAAAAATGGATCCAAATGTCTCAAATCAATCACGTGCACATATGCATATGTATGTATATATCCATATAGAAAAATGCCACGGTTATTCATTCTCCGGAGGTCTTTAAAAATGCCATCTTACTGACCTTCAAAGCAAATTGGTGGTTTTTCCAGATTTTGAGGCTCTCACAATTACCTAATCTTTCTGCTTCTGGAGAATATATTTGCTCATTGTTCTACATGCAGAGTGCTCCTAAATATTAAAAAAAATACCAAGCTTGTTGTATCCCTTTATTTTTTAGAAGGGTCATTTTATTTGCATGCTGATCTGAGCAAAATAAGTGTGCTTAATGATTGTTATTTCAAATGTTATTAAATACATGTGTCCAAAATCTAGAAAGCACAGAGATAGAGTGCTGAACTTGGAATCAGGTAGACTTGAGAATCTGAGTCCAAATTCTGCCTAGACACTTCCTAGCTATGTACAATTCACTTAACCTCTCTAAGACTCAATTTCCTTTTCTTGAAAGGAGGATAATGTCTACCACCCAAGGATCAAATAAAATTCTCTATAAAAAGAACTATGTACTATATAAATTGTAGCTATTATTATTATATCCAAACATTTGATCTTCTTATGATATTTTGGTTTTTTTTGTTATAGTTTGCATCATAGAAAGCTCTCAACTTTGCAAAGCACTCTGCATGTATTAAAACATCTGATTCTCACCATACTCCAAACATCACTATCTTCATTTGGAAGTGAAAACTGACTTAAAAAGATCCAGTGCCTTGCTCAGGGCTACACAGCAAGTAAGCATGAAGGTGAGATTCAATCCGAGCCCTTCTTGACTCCAGTACTGTACCTATTTTTCATACTGAGAGATGTTAGTGCTTCTATTGTTTTCTGAGTATGATACTTACTAGCTATATGACTGTGAACAACAACCAAATTAAATACTACTGTTGCTACTAACACTACTGCTGCTGCTACTGATGCTACTACTACTACTACTACCACCACGACTACCCCTCCTTTGCTACTATTGCTACTACTGTTATTGCTACTGCAACTACTACTACCATCACTACTACGACTGTTACTGTAACTACTGTTCTATGACTGCTGCTGCTGCTACTACTGCAAGTACTGATGCTACTATAAATATGATAATGACAATGACAAATACGTAGATGGTGCTTTACAACTTGCGACATAGAATGCATAGAGCATATATATGTTATTTCATTTGTTATTCACAACAACCTTATGAGGCAGGTGCTGTTATTTTTAATATTATTGTCATTTTACAGATTAGAAAACCGAGGCTGATGGAGGTTAAGTAACTTGCTCAAGGGCACACAGCTAGTTGAAGTCTGAGGGAGGTTACAATCTCCAGTTTTAAACTCCCTTTGAGTTATAGACAAGTCAATTAATCATTCTGGACCTTAGTTTCTTTACCTATAAAATGGAGATGATATTATTTAAACTTTTGTCAACCTCAGTTGAATGTAAGTTTCTTAAAGGCAGAACCTCTTTTCTTTACTCTGGATTTCCCAGAACCTCACCCAAGTGCCTAGCACATCAAAAACACTTTTTAAAATTGAATATAAATATCAAAAATATAAATTTCACAATTGAACATAAATAACACTATAAGTGACCTTAGTGTTGATGTGGTCCAAGGCTTCTTAACCCTTTTATGTCACGAATGCCTTTGTCAGTCTGGTGACTCATCTCCTTCCGTAATTCCCTTAATTTCTTCTCTAAGAATTTGGATGCTTTACCACTTGGTGCATATATGCTTAAGAATGATATCACTTCATTGTTTATTTTACCTTTTAGCAGAATATAGTTTCCTTCTTTATCTCTTTTGATTAGATCTATTTTTGCTTTTGGTTTGTCTGAGACTAGGATCACTACAGCTGCTTTCTTTTTTTAACTTCAGCTGAAGCATAATATATTTTATTCCAGTCTTTTACCTTTGCCCTGTGTATATCTCCCTGTTACAAATGTGTTTCTTCTAAACAACATATTACATTAGGATTATGGTTTTTAATCCATTCTGCTATCCATCTCCATTTTACGGGATAGTTCATACCATTCACATTCACAGTTTTGACTATCTATGTTTTTCTCTCCATCCTATCTACCACCACCACCACCCTCCCTTTTGTGCCTTTATTTATTCCTTCTACCTTCCTCTACTCAAAAGAAATGTGCTTTGGACCACTATCTCCCTCTATTTGCCCTCTCTTCTATTAGCCCCTCTCCCTTTTCCCCTTTTCTCTTACTACTTCTTCCCTCCCTTCTAATTTCCCTTTTTCTTTCCCCTTTTCCCTCCTATCACCTGTAGGGCAAGTTATATTTCTATATTTAACAGAATTTTTATTCCATTCTTGAACCAAATCAGATGAGAGTAAAGCTCAAACAATGCTCATCTCCCTCCTTTCTTTCCCTTTACTATAATGTTTTTGTGCCTCTTCATGCGATATAATTTACCCTTTACTATTTCCTCCTTTCCTTTTCTCCCATGAGAATCCCTTTGTACCATTTAATTAGATTTTTTTATCATCACATCAGGTAATTTATACCCATACCCTCTCTCTATGTATATCCCATTTAAAATGGTATAATAAATATACAGTTCTCAAGATTAACAAGTGTCATCCTCTCATATAGGAATGTAAACAGTTTGCCCATATTGAATAGCAAATATTTTTTTTTCTTTTCCTGTTTACCTTTTTATGCCTCTCTTGAGTCTTGTATTTGAAGATCAAATTTTCCATTGAGCTCTGTCCTTTTCATCAGGAAGGTCTGAAAGCTTGTTATTTCATTGAATGTCCATCTCCCTGTCTAAAAGATCATGCTCAATTTTGCTGGGGAATTGATCCCTGTTTTCAGTCAAAACTCCTTTGCTTTACCGAATGTCATATTCTAATTCCTCAAATCTTTTAATGTAGAAGCTTCAAAGTCCTGTGTGATCCTGACTATAGTTCCTTGATATTTGAATTGCTTCTTTCTGGACCCTTGTAGTATTTTCTCCTTCACCGGATAATTCTGGAATTTGGCAACAATATTCCTTGGAATTTTCATTTGGGGATATTTTCCAGGAGATGATCAGTGCATGCCTTCAATGATTATTTTACCCACTGGCTCTAGGACCTGAGGGTAATTTGCCTTGATTATTTCTTGGAAGATCCTGTCCAGGCTCTTTTTTTCATCATGACTTTCTGGTACACCAATTAGATTATCTCTCTTGGATCTATTTTCCAGTTCAATTACTTTTCCAATGAGATATTTTACATTTCTTTCTATTTTTCATTCTTTACATTTTATTTGTTTCTTGATGCCTCATAGAGTCATTAGTTTCTACTTGCTTAATTCTAATTTTTAATGAATCGTTTTCTCCAGTTAACTTTTGTACCTTCTTTCTCATTTGGTTAATTTTACTTTTCAAGGTGTTATTTTCTCCTTAGGTTTTGCACTTCCTTATCCATTTGATAAATTTTACTTTTAAAGATTCATTCTATTGAGTGATTTTTTTTTCCATTTTGTCCATTGTATTTTTGAAAAGAAGTAGTCAATTTTTCTTCTACCTCTCTTATTGGCTTTTAACATCCTTCCTGATCTCTTCCAAGAATACTTTTTGGGTTGGAGACCAGTTAATAATCCCTTGTGAGATGTGGGTTTAGTGGCAATGCTATCCTCTTCTGAATTCGTATTTTGATGTTCCTTGTCCCCATAGTACGATTCTATGGTCTTTGCTTTTCTAATTTGCTTATTGTTCATTGTGATTGCCTTTTTCCTGACTTTTAAAGTGGATCTTTGCATCTGGGGAACAGGGGGCTCCATCTCAAGCTTCTTGTGCTGGGAGCTAGGGGCCTGGTTACTGGCTTTGTGTGCTGTGGCCTCTCCTTCTGTCATCTAGAAGCTATATAATGCTGCAGCTAACAGGTGCTGAGCTGGAGCTGGCTAGTATATGTCAAGGTCAAGGCCAAGTGAAGTCTTTCTGAGTTTCCCCGGGATACACTAAAGTTTGCAGCATGAGGTTTGGGGGAGGGGTGGTCTGGTCGCTAGAGTTCTCCTCCTTTCATAGGGCTAAAGTAGAGCACAGGTAGACTCAATAACTGGTGGACATACTTCCACATATTTGTCTTCAAATTACCCTGGCTGTGTAAAGGCATACCTGGGGTTCTAGTGTTGGTGCTTGCTGACCACCCCCCTAGGGCTCAAGATCTCTTGTGGTCTGCTGAAGTGAGGCTTCCTGGATACCTCTCATCCTATCCTTGTCCCCTTCAGCCAGAGCAAGAGAAACTCTCCCCAGCAATCTCCTTAGCCTCTTGAACTTGAAGACTGCTGCACCCTTTCTGCTGGCTGCACTATTCCAGGATTTTTCCTGGGGCAATATTCTCTGGGTTTTTCAAGGTCAATAAGAGGGGATGAGAGCACTTACAGTTTACTCCACCATTTTGGCTTCCAGAAGTTCAAGTAGGTAACTTTCAAACATTTAGTCTGTGGGCTGGTAGCCAGAAGTAGCTGCTATTACTGCTGCAGACCCTGTACTTCTCTTTTACCTAGTTCTGACAGACCCCTGTCCTGTGCTGAGAGGTTTAGGAATTGCCATTACCAATGACTCAGTCTGCCAAGACCTGTTCCTGCTTCTCTTATGGTTGACCCATATATTCTATCCTCTTGCAGCTGGGTTCAACAGATTCTTCCCATCCACATTCTGGACTCTCCAGCAATGAAAATCTGCCATATTCTGTCTCCTACTGGATTCTGATACTTTCAAATTTGTTCAGGTTGACTTTTTAGAAGGATCTGAAGGAGTTTGTGAGAGAGCTCAGGTGAATCCTTGCTTTTGCTCCACTATCTTGATTCTGTCACCCTCATGATCTGTGTTCTAAGAAGTATATTATGTACTGGGGATAAAAAGGAACACTCAAAATAGTTCTTGCCCTCAAGGAGATAACCTTCTATTGGGTAAAGCAATGTAAACACAAAGCAGCACTTACAAGATAAATACAGAGTTAATGGAAGGTATTCTTAGAAGGAAAGATCATTCTGTCTAATACAGCACCTGTCACTTTTGGGATTGCAAAAGACTTCCTTCAGAAGCTGATATCTGAGTTGAGTCTTAAAGGAATTCAGGATTCTAAAACTTGGAAGAAAAAGAGAAAATTTTAGAAATGGGGGAGAGTGAATGAAATGGTGATGTTCAGAAAATCAAAAATTAGTATTATTCTGATATATCACTAGGGAGCCAAATCATACAAAAAGTTAGAGATGATAGATCTGAGAAAAACTAAGGAAAGCACTTCAGGATTTTCCCATGTATTTTGTTTTTCAAATTAAATTCAACAAACACTTTTTAGTCATTTAAATATGTACAAAGCACTCTGGCAGGTACTACATATAAAAAAATGAAAAATGACATGCACTTTAGACTAGAAAAGTTTATGGGAAGGATGCAAATCATATTTAAATAAGTTATACCGCAAGGTAAATGTATTAAGAGCAAAACAGAAGCTCAGGAAAGGGCATGAAACAGGAGGAAAGAGAGGTCACTTTCACTGAGAGATGAGGCAAGTTTCCTGGAGGATATGGCTACTGAATTAGCTCCCAAAGTGAGGGAGAGACTTTAATGGAAATTGATGGATTAGGGAATAGCAGAGGGAGTCTTTTCCAATCTAGGGACATCAGCAACAAGATTAGAGAAGGCAAGACAAAAACAAATGAAGGTAATTAGATCAGGTTGGTTTGAAATTAGAGTACTTGGAAGGAAGTTACTTAATTCAATTGAATTCAGCATAAATTTATTAAAGGAGTGGCAGGGATAGAAAGACAAAAGAAGATAACATCTCTGCCCTCTTGGAACTTATAGTCTATTAGAGGAGAATGATGTAGGTGAAGAAAATTAAAATATAAACGAGGGTGAGGGTAGGAAGGACTGATAACTAGGATGAATTAGACAAGACCTTGGGTAGAAAGAGCTACATTGAGGAGAACTAGGGAGTCCAAGAAATAGAGGTGAAGAGATGTAATAGTCCAAGAATGGGGACCATAACTGACTATATAAAAGCAAATAGGTGGGAACTGCAAAGTCATACCTATAAAGAGAAGAGCAAATTGACCATTTAGACTAATAAAGAATGTTTAATGAGATGAAATGCTAAGTCAGTTTTGAAGAATGGGATGGAACTAGATTATGAAAGACTTTAAATGTTCAACAGTGGACCTTATATTTTATCCTCTAGGCAATAAAGAGACATTGTAGATTCTTTAAGCAGAAGATTGGCATGAGGAAGGCTTCATTTTTTTCCCTTATTGGTAAAATTAAATGTAAAAGCTAATATGTACAAAGGATTTCATCATCTCTGTCATCTTTCTGAAAAGAAATGGGTATTTTGTAAAATAGAAGCCTAACAAATTAGTGATTTATGTTGTTTTGTCTTCCAGAACTATAGTAGGAGACAGGGTTCATACTGGAAAATAAACCGGATCTCATTATGAAGCTGAGCTGAGTGAGTTTTGAGAAATTTGTCAATGACTGTACTTTCTAGTGACTCAAGTACTTTGCCTTTACCAGAGAGAAAACTGAAAACTTCAATGATATTACCTAATCTGAGAGTACATAGGTATCATGGATTAGAAATGTCAGGGAGAAGTTACCTTAAGTATCTCTTTGTAAACATATTTCATAGTAAATGTATCCCTGCCATGCATACTACATCTCTACCATTAAGCATCTATATTAAGATGGGAAAGGACATACATGATTGCCCCTAAATATTTCAGCAACTGGCTCTTGTCAACATATTTTTATTTCAACAACTGACTCTTGTCAACATATTTTCAATGTTTCTCCCTCTATGTTTTGAAGTAGAAAAAGAGCAAAGGGCAAAACAGACAATTGTTTCGATAAAGGTTGAAAAGTTTGTATTCACATATAAATATGCATGACCTGAATTTTCAGTTGCATAAAATGGATATCAGTTACAATGAGAAAAAAAAGCATTAGTCAGTTTTAGAATGGAGATATATAGGTTTAGTTGAGACGCTAGGAATCAGATGTAGGCTGTCTTTTTAATTACATGGGAATATAAAAATAGCTCTATTTTCTATAAGACTAATGGTAGACAAATCCCTTTACACAGAACCCTGTGAGAATGATTATTTCCCACTTCACATATTGGAAAAATGATGTATAGAGCAGAAAAATAAATTTCTTAAGTTGCCCAGCTATTGGTATAATCTGAATGTACACCTGTGCCTCTTAACCGTAAGACCATTGTTCTTTCTACTGTAGCCCATTTTCTCATGCCAACCATACTTTCTTTTGTGCCCAGCTATATGGACTGTTTATTTATGTAAGACCTAAAACATGTGACAGTCATAAGATATTAGGCCCTAGGTATGAAAATGAGCACTTCGACTAAATAAGGAAAATCTAGTGGCTGAAAGGGAAACTCATTTTTCTATCATTCCCCCACAATATTCAAGTAGAATATAAGTTATAGAGCCAACATAGACACCTGAGTTGAACTTGCAAGTCTCAGGTAGTTAAATTTCAAGTTCTTTTTTATTGCTTTTTCAAAGAAATCACCTTTGAGTGGGAGCCATGGGAGTCCACCAAAGAGATGGAGCTTTAGACATCCAAGGTCTCTGTTACTCGAGAAGGCTCAAGCTAATGGATCATTTAAGTTTAGGAGTTTTGAGATGAATTAGGGTTGAATTCAATCATGTGGCTATACTAGATGTAGAAGCAATAAAGGAGTGGAGGGTTATGAATCTTCCTAACAAGGGGTAAACCAATCCAGGTCAGGAAAAAAGAACAAGTTAAAAATTCTGTGTCAATCCCTAGAGGTTCAAGTCGGTGAGCAGTCACTACACTTGTAGCCTGAAAGATCTAATTTAGTCTAAAAGCATCTTGTATAAGAACAAACCAACAAACAAGCAAGCGAGCAATCAAAAAACCAAAAAAAACAAAAAAGGCATTCTAACAATACAAATGATGAGAATGGCAACTATAAGAACCTTTTTCAGCAAAGATATATACATGAGTGTGTAGCTTTGATAGAGAAACTGAAACATCCACAATGGTGGTGATAATATAATTTATATATATATATGATTTATAAAAGTAACTACTACGTTCCAGGCGCTGCGCTAAACTCTTTACAATTATTAACTTATTTCCTTCTCACAACAACCCTAGAAGCTAAGTGCTGTTATTGACCCAATTTTACAAATGAGGGAACTGAGGCAGAAAGAAGTTCAATGAATTGTCCAGGATTACATAATTGGTAAACATCTGAGGCCAGATTTGTACTCAGATTTTCTTGACTCCAGGCACAATTCTCTGTCTGCTGTGCCATCTAGCCATTTCAGCCTTGGAGATAGAGAAGCCTACGGCCCCTAGGGCATTTTCACATATATGTTTGAGGCATCACAAGAGTCAGTGTGCTAAGAGTCACAGAAGCAGAGGACTTTAGTGATGGAGGAAATAATAGTAGTCATCTAGTCTAACTATATTTTCAGAATAGGGGCAACTATGTGGTGCAGTGGATAGAGCATCAGTGCAAGAGTCAGGAAGACCTGAGCTCACATCTTACCTCAGACACTTGACACTGGCTAGCTGTGTGACCTTGGGCAAGTCACTTAACCTCAATTGCCTCATCCTGGGTCATCTTCAGTCATCCTGATGAATATCTGGTCACTGGATTCAGTGAGGCTGGTGACCTGCACAGCCCTCCCTCACTCAAAAGAAAGTCAAGTGCAAGTCATGTCATTATTTCTCTGATGGCATGGTCTTCTTCAGCAATGAAGGACAAACACACACACACATTTTCAGAATACACCTATGATTTTATTGATGTAAGGTACTTCTGATGAAGATAGTCCTTCAATTAATGCAAATCAGCACCTGCTTTACAGTTTAGAGTCTTAAAGATTTGCCTGAGGCACTGAGAAATTAAATGTCTTGCCACTGTGTTAGATGTAGACCTGGAATTGTCCTGATTCTGATGCAGGAACTCTTTCTCCTGTGCCAAGTAAGACAGAGAGAGAGAGAGAGAGAGAGAGAGAGAGAGAGAGAGAGAGAGAGAGAGAGAGAAGAGAGAAGCAGAGAAAGTGGAGAGAGAGAAACAAAGAGAGAGAGTGAAAAACAAAGAAAGAAAGAAAAGGAAGGAGGATGGGAGAGAAAGAAAAGAAAGAGAAAGGGAAAAGGAAAGTAATCTCTATTGTTAAATCCATTAATTTGTCAATCAAACTTTCTTTGATGATCCCCAATGACAGGCAACCCACTAGCTCCCAGGGCTACTGCTTTTGGACAACTCTCATGTTAAGATAGTTTTCTGTTCTTTTTTTCTTTAATTTTTGCACCAAAATCAAGTCTAAATCACATAGGTAGAATGGGATGCCTAAGGAGAGAGCAGAATAGTCTTAACAGAGACTTCAAGTAAAGCCTGGATATCAATTTGAAAAGTACGGTGATAGAATGGATTCTTTTCATATGGGTTGTACTAAATCCCTTCTGAGGATTCTAGGATTCTTTGATTCATTATGTGGTAGATTTTACTGTTTTGTTGTAGTCATCTTTTGTTAAATATCATTACTTTTTATGAGCTGTTTTCTTAAGTATTTTGTTCTTTGTTAATAATGGCACATGTGACAAGTTCACAGCTGAGTAATTTTCATCATGTATAGAGGAGGTTAAAATTTAAATCTTAGAGACAATATTCTAATCTAGTTGAATGCTGTTCCAAATTCTCCAAACAACCCTGAAATACTCCAAATTTCTTTGGAATAAACCTTATGTTGTTCATTAAAAAATATAAATAATAATTTTGGAGAATTTTATTGCAATTGTTCTGTTAATGCTTTCTTTGTCTGAAGGGTTTTACCACTGGAAAAATTTGAGAACCATTGCTATTAGTTAATAAAGCACACAAACACTAAAATACAGGTGATCAAAAAAATACAGGTGATCAGAAATAATGCCAAGGCCCCTTTGTTGTCCTGTATATTGTTATCCTGAGGATCAAATGAGACATTTATAAAGCACTTAGTTTAGGAGGCACTTAATAGATGACTGTTTCCTTCCCTCATATACTATCTTTGCAGAAGCTTAGAATTTTACTGAATATGAATTTGATAATCAATTCTATAATTCTGCCAAAATGGTGACCCCCAATTTGAAGTAATCACTCTATCTCCCAAGTGTAAGTAATTGAATCAAATTCACCAAAATATACTTATTTATGATCCCAATTTGTCCAAAAACAAAACTGAACATTTAGCTTTAACACTAAAAAGGATGGAATTTCTGTAAGAGGGCAATGAAACATATTTAAAATGTGAAACTTCTTTTGGAAATACTAAGTATTTAAAGAGAAGTAAAATAAATTGAAGGAATTAGGATAGGCAAAGAAGAAACTAAGTTATCATTCTTTGTAGATGACATATGATATACTTAGAGAATCCCAGAGAATCAAGCAAAAAACTACTTGAAATAGTAAATAACTTGGGCAAAGTTGCAGGTTACCAAATAAACCCAGATAAATCATCTGCATTTCTATATATTACTAGCAAAACTCAACAGCAAGAGATAGAAAGAAAAATCCCATTTAAAGTTACGGTAGACACTATAAAATATCTGAGAGTCTACTTGCCAAAACAAACCCAGGGACTATCAACACAAATAAAGTCAAATCTAAGTAAATGGAAAAGCATCAGTAGCTTGTGAGTAGGCTGAGCTAATATAATAAAAATGACAATTTTACCTAAACTAATTTGCTTATTCAGTGCCATCCTAATCAAATTACTAGATAATTATTTTCTAGAGCTAGAAAAAATAATATCAAAATTCATCTGGAAGAACAAAAGGTCCCGAATATCAAGGGAACTAATGAAAAGAAATGCTTGGGAAGGTGGGCTGGTCCTACCAGATCTCATAGTGTATTATAAAGTAGCAATCTTCAAAACCACTTGGTATTGTCTAAGAAACAGAGGGATAGACCAGTGAAATAGGTTAGGTACTCAAGACACAGTAGTCAATGAATATAGCAATCTACTGTTTGATAAACCCAAGGACCCCAGCTCCTGGGATAAGAACTCACTGGTTGACAAAAATTGCTGGGAAAACTGGATAACAGTGTGGTGGAAACTGGGCATAGATCAATGCCTGACACCATACACAATAATAAAGTTCAAATGGATACATGATCTAGGTATAAAGATTGATACTATAAACAAATTAGGGGAGTAAAGAATAGTGTATTTGTCAGATTTATGGAGAATGGAGGAATTTATGAGCAAACAAGAGATAGAGAATATTATGAAGTAAAAAATGGATAATTTTGATTAAATTAAATGGAAAAGGTTTTGCACAACCAAACTCAGTACAACCAAGATTAGGAGGGAAACAGAAAACTGGGAAAGAATTTTTGCAAATAGTGTCTGTGATAAAGGCCTGATTTCTGAAATATATAGAGAACGGAGTCAAATGTACAAGAATACTAGTCATTGCTCAACTGATAAATGACCAAAGGATATGAACAGGGAGTTTTCAGAGGAAGAAATTAAAGCTACTTATAATCATATCAAAAATGCTCTAAGTCATTATTGATTAGAGAGATGCAAATCAAAACAAGTCTGAGGTACCACATCACACCTATCAGATTGTCTAACACAACAAAACAGGAAGGTGATAAACGCTGGAGAAGATGTGGGAGAGCTGGAGCACTAACTCATTGCTGGTGGAGCTGTGAGCTGATCCAACCATTCTGGAGAACAATTTGGAACTATGCCCAAAGGGATAAAAAATGTGCATACCCTTTGACAGAGCAATATCATTTCTGAGACTACATCCCAAAGAGATCATAAAAATGGGAAAGGGTCCCATATGTACAAAAATAGTTATAGCAGCTCTCTTTGTTGTGGCCCAAAACTGGAAATCAAGGGGATGCCCATCAATTGGGGAATGGCTGAACAAGTTGTGGTATATGAATGTAATGGAATACTATTGTGCTATGAGAAACGATGAACAGGAAGACTTCAGAGAAGCCTGAAAAGACTTACATGAACTGATGCTTAGTGAAAGGAGCAGAACCAAGAGAATTCTGTCCACAGCAACAACCACAGTGTGCGAGGAATTTTTCTTGTAGATTTAATACTTCATTGTAATGCATGGACTTAAAAAATTTCCAATGGACTCTTGAGGCAAAATGCCTTCCATATTCAGGGAAAGAACTATAGAATTGAATCACAGATAGAAACAGATGATTTTCTTTTGTATTATGTTTGTTTTATGGTTTCTCCCATTCATTTTAATTCTTCTTTGCAACATGTATTTAATAGGAGTGTACATGTAGAAGCTATATCATATTGGACACTGTCATGTTGGGAATGGGAAGGAGGGGGGATAAGGAGGAAGGAAAGAAAAAAATCTAAGATATATAGAAGTGATTATCAAATACTGAAAACAAATGAAGTAGTTTGAAAATAAAAAGTAATACTAAGTATGAAAAATATTCACCACATATCTTTTGGGATCTAGAAAAGATTGTTCTTTTAATAGAATTGTAGCTTGCCTATACTAAGTACTTCCTCTTTATTTTTGAATGGACAACAAAGACAGAAAGGACCACCACATTACAAAAATAAAACAAATTTTAAAATAATAACAAATACTGGCATCAAATGAGAGAATTTATTTCAGGAAAGAAAATATATACATACATATACACATATATACATACATATATATGCATGCACACATATATGTGTATATATGTATTTGTATATATGTGTATATATATATATATATATGTATATATATATATATATATATATATATATATATATATATACATATATATATATATATATACATATGAAACCAACAACTGGTTTTGTGAAAAAAAATTATTATTTTACTAACATTTTGCATTTAATTTTCTTCTATAAAAGTTTGTGTTCATTGGAATCCAAAAGTGATGGTTCTTTTATTAAGATTATAACCTGAGTATAGTAAATATTGCTTCTGTATTTGGGAATGGGACAGCCAAGGGAAATGACTAACATATTGAAAACCAAACCAAATTCTGACTACAAAAGAATAAACTGATTCCAGGAAAGAAAAAATGCAGAAAATGAACTTTATTAGTGCTGGGGGAAAAAAGGGTTCTCACTATTTTACATTAAAATTGTTTTAATGAAAAATCTTGTCAATTTTTAAGAATTAGAAAAGCTAAAAACAAAGAGTGTCTCTTTGTGAGTTCTAAAATAAGGAGGAAAAACTTAGATATTTTGAAGAAAATAACAACTATTAAAGGTAATTTATTAAAGTTAAGGCAAAATGCATAAAATACTAGGCCTCAGACTGGTTAGACCTGAATTCAAATAGACTGACACTGACCTCTTGGCTATTTCAGAAACAGGATGATTCATCTCTCACATCTGGGCATTTTCTCCCATGGCTGAAAGGATCTTCCTTCTGTGCTCCAAATACTTACCTCTCTGGCTTCCTTTAAGTCCTAATTAAAATACTATCTTCATCACACAGCCTTCCCCAACTTCTCTTAATACCTTCTCCTTATAATTTTCTCCTATTTATTCCACATATAGTTTGATTACCTATCTGTCTATCTTATCATTTGTTTGTATGCTGTGTCTTCCATAAAAATGTTAGCTCCTTGAAGACAAGATCTGTCTTTTACCTTTTTTGTTTGTATCCCCAATGCTTTGTATAATTGGCTTGGCAAACTGTAGGTGCTTAATGAGTGACTGATCTAGTCTCTGGCACTTCCTAGTTGTATGATCCTGAGCAAGTTACTCAACTTTGGACTGCCTCAGTTTCCTCATGTGTAAAATGGCAGTAACAATAGCCTAACTCATAGGATTGTTCTAAATATGTATCTGAAGTACTTGGCACCTAATAGGTCCTCAGAAAAATGTTTACTGATTGACAAGTTTCCTGAAAACCAAAAGAGAAAAGGACACATTCTCTGTATAATGATAAAAATTTGAAGTATCAGCCATGTCATTACAGCAGCTCATAAAAGGACTCTGGATATGGAATCTGAAGATTTATGTCAACTGCATCCTTGTCAGTGGATTCCCTGTATTATGTTGGTGAAATTTTTTGTCCTAAGTGTCTCAGTTTCTTTTGGTGTTTCAAAAGATTAGTACTTGATGGCTTCTAAGATGCCCTTCCATTCCTAAATCCTGTGATTCTGTGACATTATCATAGAGTTCAATGGCTGTAGTTGATCCTTATCATATCCTCTGTAAGAGTCTGTGGCTTCAGATTCCTAGTCCTGCATTCACAGGGCCACATGAATTCACCACTGTGAATCAGAGACACACAGTCTGTGGAGCTCATCAAGTTTGCTACTGGCTTTTGGCAGAAACGGCCTCTTCCTGCGAAAATGTGTTTGTGCCTTCCTAATGCTGAATTACAGAATTACCCCAGAGACACTCCAAAGGCAAAGATCTATCAAACTCTTTGCAATTTTTCTCTGGGCAATCAGGGGCTACTCCTGGGATACTTGCATCCCTCTAAGAAATTTTCCAAAGCTCATTAGAATCCAGTTTAGCACTCTGTTCTGGCCAACTGTCAGATGGCTTTGACTGCTGCTTGCTAATGAACTGTAAACTGTCCCGGGAATAAATGCGGTCTTTGCCTTTAGGAGCACCACTCAGCTCCATCACTGATCACACAGTGGGTTTCCATGAAGTTTCGTTATCTTTGTAGTGCTTACAGCTGTGCATAGAAAAATACAGTGCTGTTATGGCACAAGACCAGACTTAAGTCAGAAAGCAAACCTAGGGAGATGAGGAATTATGGAAAATATTCAGTCATGCCCCATAATAAATTGGCCTTATATACAGTAGGCGGTTAAATTATACTTGTTGAATTAAATTGGAACCAAAGGTAAATTGTAATATCTTCCAAGAGCCTTCATCTGTGATTGAGAATCCTCCACTATACTGTGGTCTTGTTGAAAGTAGGGACTTATTTTTGCTATCCTTCATAGCTGTGCTTAGCACGGTACCTGGCACATATTAGTTGTTTAAGAAATGCTAGTTGACTGTGAGTTTATCAATAAAAATACTAATAGCTAAGCAATAGTGTTACAGCCAAGATGTCAGAAAGTATTAGGATTTAAAAGTATAATAATGGCAATGACAATATCATTGACTTGTGGAAAGTAAGTTTACATGCATTATTTCATGTTAGTCTCATAATGCCATTATAGAAATAATACAGCAAAAATCCTTCATTTTATCAAATAAACTGAGACCTGGAGGCATTAAAGAACTGTTTCCTTCCCTGAAGTGGAGGGTTTGTTCTTAATATCTTCTAAGCTCCTTTCTAGGTCGAAATCTATTACCTCCATGATTACCCCATAATTTAGAATTGGAAGAGAACTTAGAAATTATCAGGTGTAAGTAACTATTTTTGAAGGATCAGGAAACTGAGGACCAAAAGGTTAATTGACTTGCCCAAACCATACAGGCAATTGGTGACAGAGCAAGGATCTCTGACTCCACACCCAGTATACTTATCACTGTACCACCATTCTGCTATGAGACACAGAGAAACAGAGACAGAAAGAGACAGAGAGTCGTAGATGAGAGACAGACAGTGACAGAGACTAAGTATCCCTACTCTCATAGTTCTTTTGTATAATAACTTGCTCTGGGTTATGGAAGTAAAGAATGAATGAATTAGTTTATATGCCCTCTACTAGTAAAATAACTTGAAGTGTCAAATAATCCATATTCACTTTTCATCCAAAGGACAACAATGCAATTTATAAAGGAATCACTCTAATTACCTTGTATTTAATGACTTTTATTTATTCAATATTTACTTCCATCATCACTGTATCCTCTGCCAAAATGTAAATTCCTCATGAATAGATATTATTTAATTTATTATCTTTGTATCCTAAAGTCTTTGCACTGTGGTTGGCACACACTTAAGTGAGTAATGAATACTCATCATTTATTGATGTCACGTAAACTAAGAGGTATTTTATGACATGATTTACTTCATCAGTAATCTCATGGTATCAACAGAAAGTAAAGAACATTTCTAACATGTTGGTAATATTCCTTGTAGTGAAATCAAGGCTCTATTGATGTTTTCAAATATCCATTTGTTTTCTTTTGTGAACTCTGATGACTTTTGTGCTGTTTAACTGTCTTGCTTTCTCAATCCCATCATCCTGTCTGCTCCTCGTGATCCTGTGTAACGGTATTTAGTTATCATGATGGTCATCACCATGGTCATCATCATCATCATAGCTTTTATCTAACACTTTAAGGTTCGCAAATCTTTTATCTGCATCATCTCATCTCATCCTTACAACCCTTTGAAATAAACGCTACTGTTATTCCCATTTTACAGAGGAGGAAAGTGAAACTGAAAGAAGTTAAGTGACTTTCCCTGGGTCAAACAAAAAGAAAGTGGTTGAAGCAGGATTCAGACTCAAGACTTCCTGACTTGAAATCTAACCATATCCATTATGCAATTTAGTTGTCTGGCAGTACAAAGTGGCAGTTCTGGAAACAGATATGATCTTTATCTATTGCTTGGTTCCTTTGAAATCTGCAGAACACAGCTTAACTAGAGCTGAAATCTCAGAGGTCATCTAGTCCAATTCCTTCATTTTGCAAAGTAGGAAATAAAGGCCAGGGTACTTAGATGATCTGGCTAATGTCTCACAGTGGTTGGAAAAGTTGCAGTTTTTAATCAGGTCCTGTGTGGACCAATTCACCACTCTTTCCAATATACTATGTTATCTCTTAGATGGACAGAGAAAGAAAGCTGTGGTTAGAGATGTGTGTGATATAAATGCCTTGAGCTATGAGTTTCACCTTGATTCAATTCTGCAAACAGATTTTGGTAAATTTTGAAGGTTCCAAATGAGGGACCTTGAAATTTCCTTCCTTTATAATAGTTTTAATAACTCACAATTATGTAACCCTTTAAGATTTACAGGTTTAAAATAAAGCTTCCTTTCCAAAAACTCTGAATGTTGGGGAATGCAAATGCTTTTTACCCTGTCTTACAAATGAAGCAACTGAGGCTATACAGGTAAAAAGACTCATTTATTTGCATATGATATTGCAGTTAGCAATGCAAATCATAAAACATCAGAAGTGAAAGGTCATCAGAAGCCATCTAGTTCAACAAGGCTTTTAATAAATACCAGCTGACTGACTGACTACCTAAACAAGAAAATTCCTGATAAGAATCCATCCAGTGGCCATATCAAGATTCAAATCTTGTTCTTACTTTCTGGTTGAGTGTATTTTCATAACACCATACTGAAGATTTTCTATTTTAAAAATGATGGTAAGTACATATACATAGTGTTTTTTTTCCCTAGCCTGTAAAGCAACTTTGCCAATTTAATTTTAAAAAAATAAGCTTTTTTTCAATGCCTGAATTGTGTGTAATGGACAGATATAAAGAAAGACCCTTGGAAGAGTAAAAGGACCCATTTTTAAAGATTTATAAATCATTTTCCCTCTCTAAACTTCAGTTTTTTCACTTGTAAGTTGGAGGGAAGGGTTGATTAGATGATTTCTGGAGACTTTTCTGTTTCTAAATATATAATCTTACGATTAGATGGAATTGAGATGCCTTTTTGGTTGTAAATGCAATAATCCTGCATATCAACAGTGGTGATATTTACAATTTAGTATAAGAAGATAAGTAAAGATAGACTAATATTCCCATGTCACATGAATTACATATTGAGAGTCCATTCATTTAACATTATACCCATAAGTATAAGAAATACATCTTTCCCCTTAAACCACATTCTCTAGTTTAGCAAACTAAAAAAGAAATATTTAATAGAACAAAATACACAATATGCAGAATAACACATATATTGTGACCCATTTCTAGGTCTAAAAAATGCTTGCTGGAGTTTTTCTTTCTTTTACTTCAATATACCATTTTCTAAACAAAATGAAGTTGTTTTTTTTGTTTAATATCATATGAGCACTGGACTAGTTCCTCACTGGCAGCTTTAAATGACATTTGGAAACTATTTTTGCTTCAAAATTGTTCACTTTCTTAAAGGTATGTGATTGCTTTGTAGGAAGCCCACATGCAACAAATTTACTATATTCAATCAACTAAAGATATGACCTCTCCAGTCATTTCTAAATAAGACAAGGATAGACAATGAGACACATAACAAATTCAACTGCATTGAAAATGGAAATGGAGAGAGAATTTGGGGACTATTCCCATTCTTTTCACAGGGGAGTTCTTAGTGCAACTGAATCAAGAAGACAATGGGAAACCCGGAGGACCAGCAACATTGGTTACCAAACCCCAACTGTTTTTTACAAAGAGAAGCTATGGGAGCATCTGCCAAATTCAGCAACTTGGATGCCCCTTAGAGAATTACAGAAATCATAGAAAGTGGAGGAAAAAATGGTGCTTGGCTGAAAGTCAGAAGATTTGGGAGCAGCTAGGTAGAGTACAGAATAAAGGACTGGACTTGGAGACAGAAAGAACTGAGTTTGAATATTACCTCACACAGTTGCAAGCTGTGTGACATGCAATATCAGTTGTCTCATCTGGAAATTGGGGACAATAACAATATCTATGTTGCAAAGTTGTTAATTTAAATGTCATAAAATAGATAAAGTGTTGTGTGAACCACAAAGCTCTAATTAAATCTTAACTATTATTATACTAGTCCCGCCAAATACCAATAATGTGATCTTAGGCAAGTTACTTAACCTCTTTGGATTCAGTTTCTTGATCTATAAATGAAGAGGTTGGATTAGATCATCTCTAAAATCTCTTACAAATTTCAGATGCCATGATTCTTTTGGGGATAACAAGGACCTTGAAGGTTACACAAGGAACTGAAATATTTTCCAGCATTGTTGTTAGCAGAGGACAGCAGTGGGCTAGCCCCAGCTGAATCAAGATAGCAACAGTGTCTTCCAATTGAGTCAACAAGAATATGTCTTATTAGATCACAGGTATTAGAGGTGGGTGGTTCCCTAGAGGGACATCTACCCTAATCCTTTCATTTCACTGATAAGGAAACTGAGACATAAAGAGGGGAAGTAGTCTGTCCAAGGTCATACAAGAAGTGGTAGCATGTCTTCTTACTCCAAATTTAGTGTTATTTACGCTATACCAAATTTTGTCATTGTAGTTCAGTCATATCTGCCATTTCATAACCCTATGTGGGTTTCTCCAGCTCATTTTACAGATGAGGAAATGGAGATAAACAGTCTTAAATGAATTGTGCTGGTTATACGACTAGTAAATATCTGAGGTCAGAAAAGAATTCAGGGAGATGAGCCTTCCTGACTCCAGGCCTGGAAGTCTATCCACTGTACCAAATATACCAAATATACAGTGGGAAAAGCAGAATCCAGGAATGAATATGACTGGGAATTAGGTAGCACAAAAAAGGAAGAGAAGCATATTCAAAGTAGAGGCTCTTAACATGGCATTCACAGACCTCTGGGTCCATGGACAAATGGGGGTCCAAGAAATTGTATATGAAAAAAGTCTTTATTTTCACTTAGTTCAAAATGAAATCTAACATTTATTTTAATTTTAAAAGAAGGCAACTGAATGAAGTAGTATTTGTTTTCACAAAACTGCCAAAAGTGACCATGAGGGAAAAAGAGGAGTGTGTGGGGAAAGAAAGAGGGGAAAGATACACACAGCAAGAGACAGAGACACAGAGAGAAACACAAAGAGAGACAGAGATAGAGAGACACATACACAGAGAAAGAGACTGAGACAAAAAAGATCATCATCATAAATGAGATTCTGAATCAAGGCAACTGGATGTAATAGGTTCATAGTGCAAGCATAAACAGTAGTGTTTAGAACTCAAATGTCTACAGAATTGAATGCCTGTTGACAGTTCACAGAGACTCTTACAAATATGGTTCCCCTAATGTCTCAAGGAGTGTCTCTGCTTCTTGGACAGATTCTAATGATCCTAAGACCTCTGACCTCAAGAATCATACTACTTCTTGTCGAGACACAACTGTGAGAAGAAAAAATAGTTTAGAAGGTAAAAATGCATCTATGACTGATTTGAAGATAACTAATCAAAGGTTTTGTCAATGATGTCAAAGCTGATAATAACATGCCTTCTCCAGAACCTGTCATATGGACTCAAGTTAAAGAAACTGAGGACATTTAACCTGGAATTGAGAATACTCAAGAAGAATATAGTTACTATCTTTAAGTAGAACAGAACCAGAAGCAATGGATGGAAGAGGAAAAGGCAGAATTTTAGGCTTGATATGAAGAGAACCTTCTTAACTATTAAAGGAGGACAAAAGTAGAATAGGATCCTTCCAGGGGAATGGGACTCCCTGTCCTCAGAGGTCTTCAAGCAGGTTCTGGACAGCAACTTGTTTGGAAAGTTATGATAGGGGACTTATTTCACTTGTGGGTTGAAGTAGGTTATGACTAAGGTCTCTTCCAACAGTTGATTTTTTAAAAAATTATTTGAAATTATTAAAGTAGAGCATAAATGTATCAGAAGACCTTCCCTGTTGGTTGATGGTTGAGATGAGAAATAGAAGCCACATTTAGTTAATGCTTAACCTTACCTCTAGCCTACCTCATTCTGAGTAAAGTGATCTTTAACGCTCCTGTTGGAGACAAACTTAAAATGCCTAAGCTGGGATGATCTGAAGATGCCAGACAAGGATTTTTGAGGAAAATTGTTCAATGGGGAAAAAAGTCTCTAGCAGCATGGATTTTAACTGTGGGTGGAATTTTCTGATGATTTTTCAAATAGTTCTTTCTCTTCACCTGGAGACTCTTGGAGTTTGCCAGGGCAGGTAAAAACACTTGGCTATTTTTCCTTATACTAAATAGATATGTGACCACAACATAGGAAGAAAAAAAAAGATTTAAAACAAACCTTGAAATGGAAACTGGTTTCTCAGTTATATGTGTAATATAAAGACATATGCATATATATACATATAATATGCAAATTTATGTTTATATATACATATATATCTATAAAAAATTCATATATACACCCATTATATAATGGTATATATTTAGAATACACACACACACATATATATACTTATATGTACATATCTATGTATAAAATATATTAAGTGCATAAAATACATATGTGCATATATTGTATATATAGATGTCAATAAACATATATGCAGCTATTCACATAGATATATGCATGTAAATAGATAGATATTCAAAACTCTAGATTTATTCATATATCCATGTATCTATATCTAATGATTGCTATCATTATATAGTTTAGATATACTACATATATAGATATACAAAGAGAATCCATAGATCTATATCTACAGCTATCTCTATATAGATTCATAGTTATGGAGATGTATATATTTATTTATGTATACAGATGTATGTATATATGTATCACAAATGAAATGGAAATTTTGGTTTCTCAGTTACGTATACATGTACATAGATATATGCATATATAAATATCTTTATATAGATAAATCTGTGTATCTATAGACATATGAACATATTATTTGTATATGTTGCATGCATATAAAACCGAGAAACCATAATTTCGGTTGCATTTAAGTTAGGGAAGGCTGTGCAAAGTCACCAGGGCCCAGTGATCAGGATGACTGGAGATGCCCTCCTGCCTACCCCATGGTTGCTATAGTCACTCCTATATGGAATTATAGTGACAATCCTACCTATAGATAGCTGCCAATATTTAGTAATTTGAAAGGCATGTTAGACAGTGTAGCATTTGTATTATTTTGCCCTAAGAGAGTGAAGTACTTTGGATAGATATTATTGTGAAGATGCTAATGTACCTTGTCTGAACTTGGTACCACAGCCAGACCCTGGGGGTTAAATTCAACAAGTACCCATTAAGCAATTAATATGTATCATGCTTTGTACTACCTAATGAAAAAAGACAAACTGGACATGACCTACCCCTGAGGAAATGAACTTTGTAATGTTACTGGGGACTGGGACAGGGGAACAGATTATACATGGATAAGTAAATATAAATCATACACAAAGAGAATGCAAACGATTCCAGTCAATCATCCAATCTTCTCCCACAATTTGCATTAATAGAAATATAGTCATCAGCCTTAAAGTAATCATTAGGACAAGTAGATTCATATATTCATTTCTTTTGATTATTTCAGAAGGATATTCAGTTGCAACACAATCATATACACACACAAGGATAGCTATATGGATGTATATATCTACACATATGTGCATATATTCACACATGTACATATACATACATGTATACATGTGAGCATATAAGGTATGTTTTGTGCTTGTGTGGATGTGCATATATTTACACATAAGCATGTGTAAATATATGCATGTGCACACATGTGTACAAATATAATACATACATGTGTGTGTATATATACACACACACATACACAATATGTTTATGTGGGGGTGGGTGGGTGATAGGAACTATCAATGTCAAAGAGTGAGAGAGAATGAAGAGATAAGGATGACATTTAAGTTGTTAGCTTCCATGACTGGAAAGATGGTGATGCCCTCCAGAGAAATAGAGAAGTTAAGAAGAGAAGAAGGTTTAGGATGAAAATGATGAATTTAGTTTTGAATATGTTGAATTTAAGATGTCTACAGGTTCAAGCTGACTAATAGGCAGTTGAAAATGCAAGTCTCAAGGTTAGAAGAGAGTTCAGAATTGGACAAGTACACCTTAAAATAATCAACATAGAGATGATACTTGAATCCAAGGGGAGTGATACAATCACCAAGTAAAATATTATAAAGGGAGAAAGAAGATAGCCCAGAACAAAGGTTTGGGAGACACCCACAATTAGTGTACAAGTCCTTGATGAAGATCCAAGAAGAGAGACTGAAAAAGAAGATTCAGATAAGTAGGAGGAAAATCAAGTAAGAGAAGTATGAAGAAAAAGCTGAGAGAAGAGACTATCAAGAAGAGAAATATTGCCAATGTCAAAGGACGCGTAGAGATTAGGACTGAGAAAATGCCATTAAATTTGTCAGTCAAGAGATCATTGGCAACTCTAGAGAGAGCAGTTTCAATTGAATGATGAGCTAGGAAGGCAAATTATAAGGAATTAAAGACTGAGAAAAAGGAATTGTAGGCACCTGTCATATATGGTCTTTTAAGGAGTTCAGCCACAAAAAGAGGAGAAATACAGAACAATAGCTGGCAGAGATGGACAAGTGAGGGATTTTAAAGAATAGGGGGAAAAGAGTATGTTTGTACACATTAGGGAAAGAGTCAAAATAGTCAAGGAGTCATTGAAGATAAGTGAGAGACTAGGGATGAAAAAGTGTGCAACCATCCAAAGGAAACAGAGTAGAATGGGATGATATAGGTATATAAAATGGTTTGCCTTGGCAAGGAGAAGGGAACCACCTAATAGAGTGAGACAGAGATGAAGGAGGTTTGGCAGAAGGTATCTTGGTGATATGAGATGAGGAGCAGGAGAAGAGAGGCTTCTCAGCTGGGAGAAAAGGAGCATGGTAAAATTTGGGGGATGTGAAAAGGTTTAGAAAGTAATTTGATTAAAGAAGTGTAAAACAATTGTGTTATTGGAGGGAGAGTCTAATTGAAATCATGCAATATAAACTTGTAGCAGACTTAACAAAGCTTTGTGATTTTTCTCTAGATTTATTGAGTAGCACATGAATAGTAGCAAAGGCAGTGGGTAGTGGAAGTAAACTAAAGTTGAGGCTTGAGAGGGCAAGCATGGTGACAGGATACGGGAACAGAGAGGAGGATGGTATTAAATTGAACTGGTTCACCAAAGGATCAAGATACGGCAAGAATTTAGAAGTCAAAAGATCACGGTGGAGATTTGAGGTTACAAGACAAAGGAAGGGATGGAATGATAACAGATTATGATCAGATGCATGCGTGCATGTGATCACTCACAGGGTGGAACACAGGCCGGGAGAGTAATAAATACCTCTCCTTAAATCATACCACCTTGGAAGAACTGAAAACTTGCAGGTCCCCTTCTTTGATCATTGAGTCAGTGGGAATGAACTAAAGTCCCACCAGTATTGGAAAGGGAGACTATGTCATCAGGAATTAGTCATATCTCAGTGAGATCTAAAAGATGGAAGAACCAGGAAAGAAAAATAAATTAAGATGAGAGCAAACATTTACCTGTAGAATATTGTTGTCAGGAAGGGTTGGGTTGAAGTGGATAGTAATAAGGGAGTGGGCAGTGTTAGGCAGCCAATGGCATTTGAATAATTACAACCAGGGATTCAGAATCACTGGAATAAAGGAGGAGGTTATGACTAGGTGGGAATTTGTTTCTCACTGAAGAATGAGGTTATCAATATCTCTAGAGTAATTCATTTTCTTCACCTGTGTAATAATCTTAAGAATGTTCAATTAAAAAAAAAAAACAACAGAATGGAGACCCGTCTCAAGATAGCTGAACTCAAACAGAGAAGATGAGAGAAGTGGGGTGATAATAAATAACATTTATGCATTCATTAAAATTTGCAAAGCACTTTGGGTATGTCATATGTTGGCTTCATAATGACTCTGGGTCTGGCACATGAAGGATGGGTATGTTCAAGAAATTGGTGTTTGTGTGATTCAATTCATTTCACCAAATCATCAGCCTTGTATAGGGGCTAATCCTATATTCACCTTTGTTTTGTATTGATGGCCTAGCATATCTTCAGTTTATTCAATCAGGTCAGCACATTATTGCCTAATACATAAACTTAAAATAAGCAAATTGGTGGCTATGGAAACACAGTATTTCACTTGAAATACAACAGAGTTTTCATGTCTTCTTACCAGCCAAGAGAAACAGACCCACCAAACCACATATTTTCAGTGAGTGGGAGGGTCCAAGCATTTTTTAAAAAATCTTTTCAAAATGTGTATATTTTTATTGTTACTATGGAAATGAGTAGTTAAAGAGAGGTCTCTGACCAAAAACACTTTAGTCAGTGACTCTGGGTTGACAGCCTGTGTCTGAAGGACCTGGGAGGCTGAGACAGGGAGTGATCAAAAATGATAGAGAAGACATCAAACATGACAACTTTTGCAATAGCAAAGTTATTTTACTGTGTTAAATTTAATCACAGAAGAAGAGTACAGATGGCATCATGATTTATGCAGATCCATGCAAATGAGTGTGTAAATAATCACTCAAGGGACCTGACAGTCAAGGTTGCTCTAGTAAATAATTCCCATTTCCACCAATGTCCTCCCAGAACCTTTTGTTTACTGCTATTTATATGGAAGAAACAAGAAAACATGTGCCCTGTGATCAGAAATAGATTTTTATCTAATGAACAATCATTGAGTATCTACATAGGCAAAGCACTGATATAGACTCTGTGAGATGCCATATCAATACAAACTATTATGAATTCTAATCATTACATAACAGAAGGAAAATATTCAGAATAAAGAAGGTGACCTGTCAGTCAATAAACATTTATTGAGGAAGGTGATCAGTCAGTTAATACATATTGACTGATTAACTGATCATCTACTTTGCCCTGGTCAAGGAACTTCATTTTAAGAAGGACTTTGACAAATTAGAATAAAACTGGAGAAGAGAGACCAGTATGGTGAGGGAATTAGAGACAATGGTATTTAGGGTATCAATTTTAAAAAAACACACAAAACTCGAGATGTTTAGCCAGGAGACAAGAAAACTCATGCTGTGGTTCATGGCATAAGGGAGGAAATGTGTCACGGTGGAAGCAGCATTGACTTTGGAGTCATGGGATCTAGGTTCAGTTTTCACCTCTGACCCTTTTTTTATCCTGTACAACCTCATTTTCCTGTACAATTCTATTTTCTTACATCTCAGGCTTCTCATCTTTAAAATGATGAAGTTGAATCAAATGGCCTCTAGGCCCATTTTAATTCTTTATCTCCAATTCGATGATCAATTTACTCAAGTATTTGAAAGGTCACTTTTCCATAAAACACATTTTATTGATCTTTGACTTGTACATCAAGTTAATTTGCTTTTTTAAAAATTTAATTCCATTGCTTGTCTTCCAAGTAACTGTCATTTATTTTATCTCTTTTGATCTATTAATTAATATGGATTAATAAAAAAATAAAATAGAAAAAAACCCCTTCAAATACCTACAGGAATGGGCAGGCACAATGAAACTGCACTTTGGCCAAATTAAAAAAATGTTAGCTCATATTCTTCATTATAAATACATCACCTTTCTGATAGAAGGTGAGTACAGCCTTTTTCACTGGCCCTCTGGAATACAGTCAGAGATTTAGTCCTTCAAAGATATTTTTCTTTGTACTTTTCATCATATAAAATTTTCCCTTTGTTTTGATCATTTTACTCTGTATCAATTCTTGGAAATCATTGAGTTCAAGTTTCTCAGAATTTGTCCATTTTTTTCATTTTTATGGAAAAATAATCAATGTAATCAATTACATTTTATGCCAAAATTTCTTTTCCCCAATTGGTGGGAACCTACATATGTTTCAGGGTTTTTTTTGTTTGTTTGTTTTTGTTATTGTTCTTTGCTACTATGAAGAGAGCTATAAAAAATATTTTTCTGCATCTTTCTTTGACCTTATTGACCTTTGACCTTATTGGGAAGATAATATTAGAAGTGGTATTGAGTCAGAGAGTATGCACAGTTTAGTAACTTTACGACCTTAATTGCAAAATTGTTTTCCAGAGTAACTGGACCACTTCACAGACCTACTGAAAGCACATTAGTATACCCATTCACAATGGTAATTTAAATGGGAATATCTTTCCCATACATTAATAAGTCCATGTCTGAGTCACATGGAAGTCTAAGTCACATGGAGTCTGTAGTGAGAGGAGTTTGTTGAATGGGTGGAGGGAGACAAGAAAACAGGCAGCTGACTTTGGGTAAGAAAAGGGCATTTTGCTTGAGGGTGTTCATTTGCAGGAAGACCTGATAATGTGTACAGACTCCTTGGTTACTATGATGGATTTCTGTGTTGCTATGATGGATTTGGTTTTCTGGTATTGGGATTTGGCTTTATGGTGTCTGAATAAATGTTTTTCTTCTGCTTTCTAAATGGAGACTGTTATATTTTGTGATTCAGAACTATGCTGGCATATTCATAGTTGCCCTCAGTTCTGGGAATATTGCTGGGTGATACATTTGGCATCACAAACAGAATCAGAGTGTATACAATTTCTATTTGGAGGCAAAAAGGATTTAGAGGAGGAAATAGATATTCCAGGATAAGAAGATTTACCTTATTCCTCCCCAGCAAGGGAATGGGCTAAAAGCACTGGATCCTGTGAAAACTTTGAATAGAGGTTACAGGAGAGGGGATCTAGAGATCTGAAAAGGTGCTTGTAAGAAATACCAATAAAACCAGAGAAAGAACTTGCAGGGGTGTGTTGGAGAGACTGGATTTTATTAACAGGTGGCCATATTTTGTGTAAAAGTATAGAGGAGCTACTGAAGAAAAAAATTCAGATAGAAAAAAGAGTTAACTAGTTTGCATGGAAATTCTCAGCATTCAGCCTCTCCTTTAAAAGAGCAAATCAGATGGTCTTAGGTGACAGAATGAAAAAACCATTCATTTAGCTCAGAAGAAGAAAAAAGCTGGCAAAAAGAAGTGTACATACAACCTTTGTACAGACCTAGCCTAGTTGCCACAATAATTATTGACAGGATAGTGTGTGGGAGGAAAACGTAAGAAAATCAGAGCAAGGAAATGAAGCAATGTTAAAAGGAGAGGCTTCTCAAGCAAAGGCATGCCCAATACTAAGGCAAAAATTGGGGAACCAGGGGGGCAACACAGTGTTTAGGGAAATAATTGAGTATTTTACTCAGCAGAAGGTCACAGATATGTTGAAGTGAGTCACCCAAAGGATGGAAGGATCAGTGATGAAGGGGCTGGAGGTGTATCGATAGATGGCATGGATTGCTTGAAATTTATACATATTAGAATCCTTTTGTACTGCAAGCTTTTAGAGATTACAATATGCAAAGAGGTAATAATATGACTAATCTGTTAACTTTGGCAGCAGATGAATATAATAAACAGTACCCTACTGACTTTAAGTGGCCTAATAGAGGTAGACCTTGGTATTCACTTAGGGACTGTATAAGAATGTTAAAGGAGGAGGTAGTGAAAACTTATAACGATTGGAAATGCAGATGTGTTCTGTGATATCACCTTTGCAGTGTCCCATAGGAATATAATAGCGAAGATGGCTCCTCCTGCCTACCAGTCACTAGTTCTTACTCTACTAATTGGTGAAATAGTGTACCCTTTTCACAAGTGCTGTATAAGATTTCAGTTAAATGAATTAGGGGATTGGGGAAAAGATAAATTTCCTCAAGAGAGAAGAGTAAATAGCCAGTGGATTCAAAGTCAGAATAGATTGACAAGAAAAAAATTGTTTTCTGCTCTGTTGAGAGCAAGGTTAGGTTTTGGAAGCATAGATGTTATTCAAACTAATGAACTATACAAAATGTACTGAGAAAAGGGGCTTGATACTAGATGGAACAGAGAAGTAAGAACTGCCCCTATAGATCTTCCTGAATGCTTGTATCCAAGTTTGTCACATCTTCAGGGAGAATAGGAAATTGGCCAGTCTCTAGCTCAGACTAAAGAAAGTGTACCTCTAGCCATAATGATGACCACAAAACTTCAGATTATAAAACAACAGTAAACAACAGTGAATGAGTCTATGGTTGTGGGTTCATGGACCCTCAGAAGCATGACTGACCTTATGTCTACCATGCTTCTGGTTATTGTCTCCTTATTTACTTTTGACTTTTTGTCTGTTCACCTTGTTTGCCAGATTTATTTTCTTCAGGCTAAATGCCCTCCACCTGCAGATGATTGATTGCTTAAGCCAGAGGTCACCCCCGTCCAACATACGGTCACCCTTGGACCTGGTGGTAACTGAGCTCCCGATGTTGGCTGAGGAACTAACCCCTCAAATGGGACCTCTTGGGGCGGTGATAGCTTTAGGCCCAATTTCAGCAGGAAGTAGCTATGGAATAAGACATCTTTGCCACTTACCCCAAAGGATTTTGGGCCCCATTAGTTTGAGAGGGGAATGATGGGGTACTTGTGCTCAAACTCCACCCTGAGATATTGTTTTATATGCTTATTTTCTGTTATCCCTGTTACAGTTCTGTTGATATCAGTTGCCCCGCCAACCTATGTAAGGAATAAGAAAGATCTTGGGGCCAAATATATTGTTAATGTATTTTTTGCTTAATTTGAAGTTCTTTCCCACCCATAAATAGACCCATGTGGCCTGCTTAAATCACATGCTAGCCTAAGTTGTATATGGTGGGAAGAGCTTGATGAAGAGGTCAAACAGGAAGGGTGAAGCAGAGCTGAATGAAAGTTGGTAAGAGCAACTAGGAAAGAGGAGAGAGGAGGTAGGTAGGCACAGCTAGTCTTGGGACTGTTTGTTTGTGGGGAGGCCCCAGTGGGGGACAGGGAAGGCTTGGGAATAATGTAGTCCCCTCCTGTGGTACTGTGTATTGACTACTTGGTTACATGACAGATTTACTTTCTGGTGTTGAGATTTGACTTTCTGATGTTTGCATAAATTTTTTCTTCTACCTTCTACATGGAGAGTGCGTTATACTTTGTGGATCAGAACTATGCTGGCATATTCATAGCCACCATCAGTGCTGTGAACATTGCCTTGGCGATACACCGTTTAAATGGTGTCCATTCAATAATTGTCATATTTCTTTTTTTTTATCTCTATCAATTTGATGGGCATAAGGGGGAGTCACAGAGTTACTTTAATTTTCATTTTTAATTACTGCAATATATCACAAAATCATACAGTATGATCAGTTGTGATTTATACCAGGAATGCCGATCTGGTTAAATATTAGGAAAATTTAAAACATAATTGAGAATATCAATAACAGAACCAATAGAAGTCATACAGTTGCCTCAAAAAAAATCTTTTGACAAAATACAACATTGATTCCTACTAAAAACACATTTGTTCATAGGAACAAATGGAGTTTTTCTTAAATGCTAAGTAGCTTCTATCTAAAAGCAATCACAGGCATTATCTACAATAGGGATAAACTAAAACCTTCCCAATAACATCTGAGGTAGAGCCATAATTCCCATTATCACATCACTATTATAAAATGTTTTACTAGAAATTTTAGCTATACCAATAAGAAAAAATGAAGGAATAAGAATAAGCAAAGCATAAATAAAACTCCCTATATTTAGACTATATTTAGTGAATCACCTTAAACCACAACAGATAACAACTTAGCAAAGCTTCAGGATATAAAATAAACCCACCTAAATCATCAATAGTTAGAAAAGGAAAATGATAAATACTGGAAAAGGAATGGTAAATGAGAACACAAATGTATTGTTGGTGGAGTTATGAACTGATCCAACTATTCTGGAGAGCAATTTGGAATTATACCTGAAAGGCTATAAAAAGTCATACCCTTTGATCTAGCAATACCACTACTAGGTCTGTAGCCTAAAGAGATCATGAAAAGGGAAAAGAATCCACATATACTATATCTAGCTATCTATATCTATACCTATCTATCTATATCTATCTATCTATATATATATATATATGAGAGAGAGAGAGAGAGAGAGAGAGAGAGAGATAGTGCCTTTGGGGTGGCAAAGAATTGGAAATTGAGAGGATGCCCACCAATTAGGAAATGGATAAACAAGTTGTGGTATATGAATGTAATGGAATACTATTGAGCTATAAGAAATGATGAGCAGGCAGACTTCAGAGAGACCTGAAAAGACTTATATGAACTGATACTGAGTGAAGTGAGCAGAACCAAATGAATACTGTACATAACAACACAACATTGTGCCATTATCAACTATGATAGATGTAGCTCTCCTCTGCAGTACAATGATCCAAGACAATTCCAAAAGACTCATGATAGAGAATGCTACCCACATCCAGAGAAAGAACTATGGCGTCTAAATGCAGATTGAAGTATAAGATTTTCACTTTTTTGTTGTTTTATGTTTTTTTCCCCTTGTCCATGGTTTTCTTCCTTTGTTCTGATTCTTCTTTCACAATATGACTAATGTGGAAATATGTTTAACACAACTGTACATATATATAACCTATATATGTTTAACACAACTGTACATATATATAACCTATATATGTTTAACACAATTGTACATATATATGTATAACCTATATCAGATTTCTTGCTGTCTTAAGGAGGAGGGAGGGAAGAGAGGAAAGAAGAATTTGGAACTGAAAATCTTACAAAAATGAATGTTAAGAACTATTTCTTTATGTAATTGAAAAAATATTATTAAGTAAAAAAACATTAGTCATCAATATTTCTATAAATTACCAAAAAAACCTTCTAGGAATAGTTAGAAAAGAAATTTCATTTAAAATAATTGCAGACAATATAAAATACTGAGATGTTATCTGCTAAGACAAACACAGGAACTTTATGAACACCATTACATTTTTTTCACACTAATATAGACAACTAAACAACTGGACAGATGTTAGCTAGTCATAGGTAGCCTGAGCAAATGTACCTCATTTGTACCTCAATTAATTTACTCATTCACTTCCTTACTAAATTACCTAAAAAAATCTATACAACTAGAAAGAATAACAACAAAATTCATCTGGAAAAAGAAGTGGTAAAAAAATTGTTAAACGAATCAATAAAAAAATTGAAGGAACTAGATTTCAAATTTATTACAAATCGGTAATAATCAAAACAATGTTATAATGACTAAAAAAATAGACTGTTGGATCAACTCTAGTAACCAATCATAGTAATTGAAGGTTTAATGAACCCAAAGATTCAAGTTTTGGGGGCAAGACTCCCTTTTGACAATAAACTGCTGGGAAAACCGGGAAGCGCTTTGGCAGAAACTAAGCATAGACCAACATCTCATACCATATAACAATATAAGTAGATATGTGATTTAGAATAAAGAGTGACATAAGTAAATTAGGGGAAAATGGGAAAACAATTAACCTCTCAGATCAATGAACAGAGGAAGAATTTATGAGTAAACAATAGAGAGAATAACAGGAGGTAATATAAATAATTCTCATTACATGAAATTTAAAAAAAATGCACAAATAAAACCAAAGCAGCTAAAATTAGAAAGAAAAGTTTTACAGCAAGTTTCTCTGATAAACATACAGTCAATGCTGTCATTTCCATTGGCCATCTCTTCTATTTAATCAACTAAGAGGGCACCAACTGGCTGACACTTTCATACTAGATTTCTGATTAGAACTGTGTAGTTCATTTAGAATACATTTTTTTCCTTGTTTAGTCCTTCCCCTGCCCTATGGCTAAATAATAATAATCCCTCCCTCTTCCCTTGATTCAGGGTAGATCCATCTGCCTAGGTAAAAATATTTTCCCCTCATGTTTGTTCATCCTTCGTTGCCAAAGAAGACCATGCCATCAGAGAAATAATGACATGACTTGTACTTGACTTTGTTTGGAGTGAGGGAGGGCTGTTCAGGTCACCAGCATCACTTCTTCTCCAGAGCCAGTGACCAGATTTTCATCTGAATCTAGTGACCAAATTTTCATCAAGATGACCAGAGATGACCCAGGATGAGGCAATTGGGGTTAAGTAACTTTCCCAGGGTCACACAGCTAGTGAGTGTGAAGTGTCTGAGATGAGATTTGAACTCAGGTCCTCCTGACTCCTGCACTTGTTCTCTGTCCACTGCACCACCTAACTGCCCCTAAGAAACAAGATATATGCTCTATTAGTGATGTACAAGAATCTGTATGGGAGATAGTGGAATCATGTGTATTCCCTGCTCTAAGTGACATATTAAGAATATTCCATGAAGAGTTTGTGAGAAGTTGGTTAGTACTATGTATTCTGGGAGGAAAAAAAACAACCACGTGACAGTGATCTCTCAGGAGTGAACAAATAGCTAACTACATGGATAGAGGGATAGATGTAATATGGCATAGTGAATAGAAGGGTAGACTTTGAGAAAGGAAGACTTGTCAAGAAGTCCAGGTATTTGGAAATCAACTCATTCCTTCCAATACACAAAAAAGCAACTTTCTTTTTCAACCCTGAATCTTACAAAGGAAAAGCCAGGAATTTTTTTAAAAGACTGTGTCATCAATTGTACACTTGTCTAGTCAGGACAGATCATGAAGAACAAACCAAGAAGTTGCTAGAATTAACAGACAATATTACAGTGGATAGAGTGCTTGAATAATGGGAGACTTGAATACAAATTGTGCTTCAATACTAACTGGGCATATTCATTTGTCCTAGGTAAGCTACTTACCTACTGTGAAGCTCAGGTTTTCATCTGTAAAAATGGAAATATTAATAGCACCTAACTCAGAAAAGGTTACCATGAGTCTCACATGAGACATCATTTGTAAAGCATTTTGCTAATCTTCTAATGCTATCATCATCATAATCATCATCGTCAGTTTCATTATTATCAGTTGAGTTTAGTCCTGTCTATTACACATACTAACTTTGTACCCATGGACATTTAAACTCTGTGTCCTACACAACTAAAATTAAAAATTACCACTGAATTGCAAGTAAATATCTGCAGAGGACTTTTCCACATCAAGAGTTACCTACACAGATGAAATTATAGGAAAGATTTCTCCAAATGTAAACGCATGCCTATATTGATATACATATATACATATGTATGTATATATCTGTGTATGACTTTGTGTATGGGGGCCAGTGAGGTGGTGCAGTGGATAGAGCACCAGTGCAGGAGTCAGGAGGACCTGAGTTCAAATTTCACCTCAGACACTTAGCTGTGTGACCTTGGGCAAGTCAATTAGACCCAATTGCCTCATCTTGGGTCATCTCCAGTCATCCTGATGAATATCTGGTCACTGAATACAGTTGACTGGAGGAAAAGTGAGGCTGGTGACCTGCACAGCTCTCCCTCACTCAAAACAAAGTCAAGTGCAAGTCGTGTCATCATTTCTCTGATGGCCTGATCTTCTTTGACAACAAAGGACAAACTCATATTTTCACCTCATAAACTGACTCTACACCATCATGTTGAATTCATTTCTAAGCAGTTCTGATCTAGACCTTAAATTTTTCTACCTTTTTCTTTTGTTATATTCTCTGTCATCTCTATACCTTTTTAATGCACATATTCCCTTACATCCTAGAGAGCTTCCTCTCACATTTTTTCCGTTTTATGGCTCCTTGAAACCTGGTTTTCTCTTAAAGACACATAAAACATTACCACTTTCTCCATTGTTTCCAAGCCATAATGTGCTGGGAGAGAAGACACAGCTTCAATACCCCCTATTTCCTATTTCCTCTCTCTCCCACCATCCACTTTTTTTGAAGCTCATTTCAACCAGTGACAATGCCTTGGAAAGATATTTGTTACTGTTATTTATGAAACTTTAGATTCTTTATGTGATCTTTCTTCTTTTTTTCTTCTTTTCTTCTTCTTTCTGCTCTTACTTTTTTAGAATACAGTACTTGACTCATAGTTTTCCTCTCTGCTCCACTCATGTTCTCCACTTTTAACTTCAAAATTCTCCTCCCCCCTACCCAAGACAGCATGCAATGTGATATAGGCACTACATATTTTCACGAGTCAGAATTAGAACATTAACATTAGAAGAATTAGAACAAATGGGAGGAGCAATGAAAAAGAAAACAAAACAAAGCACAAAAAGAGAGCAAATTGCATGCTTTGATCTGCATTCACACTCCACAGTGCTTTCTCTGGCGGCATTTTCCATCATGATGTCATTTTTCATCATGAGTCCTTTGGAATTGTTTTAGGTCCTTGCATTGCTGAGAAAAGCAAACTCTATCAAAGTCAGTCATTGTGCACTGTGGCTGTTACTGTGAACAATGTTCTCCTGGTTCTGTTCACTTCACTCAACATCAGTTTATATGAGTGTTTCCAGGTTTTTCTGAAGTCTGTCTGTCTCTTTATCATTTCTTACAACACAATAGTATCACATTACATTTATATACCACAACTTGTTCAGCCATTCCCCAATTGATGGACATTCCCTAAATTTTTAGTCCTTGGCTACCACAAAAGATGCTGCTATAAATATTTTTGCATATGTGGATCCTTTTCTCACTTTTATGATCTCTTTGGAATATAGCCCTAGAGGTGGTATTGCTGAGTCAAAGGGTATGTACATTTTATAGCCTTTTGGACATTGTTCCAAATTGCCCTCCAAAATAGTTGAATCAATTCACAGCTCCACTAACAAATAATGTGTTCCAATTTTCCCACATCTCCAACATATATCATTTTCCTGTTTTGTCATGTGTAATGGGTGTTAAAAATCTTCCCTACCCATTAAGAAGCCTCAGGTGAAGCTTATGAGGGAGGCTTGAATAGGGGAGGCTTGTTTTGTATGAAGGCTATCATTGGGTCATCAGGGGTTGTGCCCTCTGGCTCTGAGAGAGGTTTTGCTTTGAGACTCAAATCTTTGGAAGAGTGTTTGTATAATTAGGACAGACAAGACTCTGGGTAGCTGTTAAGGACCTCCCTGGCTTTGAAAACCCAGATGTTATTGCTTCTCTCTCTGGTAACAATGCATATATGGTCTATGGTCAGACAGTTGGAAGCCTTGTCCCTTGGTCTTTCTGTTTGTAATTTCTGCTTATAATTTTTGCTTATATTTTCTCTGAAATTCAGGGTGCTGACTTTTCCCCTGAACTAAAGTATATACGTTTCATTAAAGTGATTGTTGACCCCTTAAAAAGTCACTTTTCTTTTAGAAAAGCAGATCTGAGAACCTGTACCAGCAAGTTATCCTGGGTGCCAGAGTGCCTGCTGTTACATCATGTTGGCCAATCTGTTATGTGTGGTGTGATATTGATGATGACCCTTTGAAAAACCTAGTCCTTATGTTCATTAACATTTTTTAAGGGGGAAGGCTTAAAAAATACATAGATCTATTGTAGATCACTGGGCAATATAATATGAATAAATGAACTGGAGCTGCCTACTTGTCATTTGTAGAATCTCCATGATTTGAATGGATTACAAACAAATAGCTAATGCAACTGGATATTTCATTCATTGTGATGTTTTCTTTTGTTTCTTCTTTTCATTTTCTTCCATTTATTTTTCAATTTTGGCCATATATTTTTCAGTTTCTTCAGGATTTAAAATCTTAAGAGGCTGAGCTCTCCTCATGACAGTTAGTTCAATGTTTTTGTCCTCTGACTGTACCATTTCTAAAAGGGCCTTGATAACAAGTTTGATGGTCAAATCATAATGGCTTCATCAGTATAGTTCTTTTCCAAAAATTCATGGACTGACTTGGCTGCTCTACCAATAGCACTAACCTTCCATGCATGGTCTGTGTCAGAGGGGTCTGTCTGGTAAAGTCTGAGAGTTCCATCAAAGTCAAATCCCACAGTAAGTGCAGAAATGCCAAAAGGTCTTCACCTGTTACTCTGAGTATAATGCTGCTTCAGACTTGCGATGTAAGTGGTGGAATATATCACTATATATATATACATATATATATATATATATATACATATATATATATATGTATATATATATAGTGGAATATATATTCCACAGTGGAATATATTCCACTGTGACAGGATCCTCTACAGTGAGCCAATGATTCTGGCACTCTACATGAGCCATATTTATAACTATTCTAGCATTGGTAGTGAACCCTGTAAAAACCATGCAGATAATGTCATCCAAAGCACAGCTCTTCCGCACAGTCCTTCCATCTTGTAGTATGGCCACTGATTTCTTGTCTACACCAAGAAGAACAATATCTTTTCCTGATACACCAATCATAGTCAAGTTCTTTTTCACTAATTCCTGCATATTCCACTTGGAAAAGGTGCCCATCTGGGGAGAAGATCATGATGGCCTCTTTGTAACTCATTTCTCTTCGGGAAGCAGGCACTGCTAGCTCCAGAGGATGGAGGGAAAGGAGAGAGAGAGAGAGAGAGAGAGAGAGAGAGAGAGAGAGAGGGATAGGAAGGGGTTGCTGGGGCCTGGATCAGATAAGAGGTGATGGTGAGAAGACTACGACAGAGTGGACAGCCAATGGTCACCAACTATCCTCCCAGCTCTGAGCTTCCAACCTAAAGTCACCCAAAGAGAGATTCTGTTCATTAACTTTTTCAATTCACATGACCTTCAACCCTACTCTTATCACAGAAATTTATAGTAGTTGTCATACTCTACTAGACCTCTCATTCCTATTTGTTTTACACTCAAGAATTAAGTGTTCTCCACTTCTACCTTTCCAACTACTTCACTCCTCCTAATCTTTCTTTTTGTCCTTAACAGAGCTCCCAGTTCTTTGATCCTTTCCCATCCTTACCACCTATCTTACTTCTCACCTCACATTTTTTTACCTGTTCACAGCTTTGATCATGGATTTAACCACCTCCACACAGAACTGTGCTTTGACATAATGCCCTTTATTCTTTGTCTTCATACAGATCATACCATGCTAATCCTGAACTCTTGATCACATTCAATGATTGTCTTCTCTAGTCTTATTCTTGTGCACTGAGTATTTTGGAGAGAAAGTCATGAAACTGTGATGGCAGCAATGCTACAGTGTGAAGCTCTGGAATCTAAACTGGAGTCCTACCCCTGTGTAACAAGTTTTAATCATTAATTTCTGAGTTACTCTCTGTCAATGTCCTGTTATGATTATCAAAAAATTTCTCCTCTCTCTTCAAGATACCAGCTTTAACTTCACTTCACAAATGACCTTGCTTTCTTCATTTCTTAGAACAACTATATCATTTATTAGAAGATCCCCAATTTTTCTTTCTCACACCATACATTTCCCACATATTTACTCATCCTCTCCTCCTTACATTCTGTTTCACTTGATGCAACCCTTCTAGCTAAGATTAACTTCTCCACTTTTGCTTTTGATCCCATTTCCTTCCATTTCCTAGAATGTGTCCACTATTCATTTCTTTATCATAAGTCTACCTCTCTTAATTGACTCCTTCTCTACTATTTACAAGTATGCTTAGATCTGACCACTCAGTAAAATGTTTTCACAATCCTACTATCTCTTGCAATTGTAATACTTTATCTCTGTTATCTTTTGTAGATAAAGTTTTAGGAAGAGTAATATATTTTTTCACTGCCCTCAGTTCTCACCATCCATTCATACTCCAATCCTTTGCAGGGTGGGAAAGGGATGGAAGGGAGGAGTGTGTATTTATTAAGTGTCTACTATGTGCCAAGCACTATGCTAAGCACTTTACAAATATCTCATTTAATCATCTCAATAACCTTGTGAGATAGGAGCTATTACTACCTCCATTTTATAGGTGAGGAAACTCAGGCAGAGAAAGGTAAAGTGACAATAAACATATGAAGCTGAATTTGAACTCAGTCCTTCCTAACTCCAGGCCCAACGATCTATTGACTAGTCTATAAGCTGTTAAAGTGGCTTTCAATATTGCCATTTTACTGGAATTATTCCCTCAAAATCACCAACAAACTCAACTTCCAACTTGATGGTCATTTCTCTTTTTGAGACTCTGATTTCTTTTCTAGCTGCCAAAGGTCACTTTCTCCTTCCTTTTATTCTTTCCCTCTTTGGCTACCAAAATACACTTTTCTTCCTGCTTATTCTCCTACCTGATTAACTACTGGAGAAAGCTGGTACCATAGTAAATAGAGCACTGAGACTGAAGTCAGGAAGACCTGAGTTCAAACCCGACCTTACCTGCTGGGCAAATCATTTAATTACTTTCTGCCTGAGTTTCCTCAACTATAAAATATGGATAACAGCAACACCTATCTCACAAGGTTGTGTTAAAGATCAAATGAGATAATACTTGTAAAACGATTTGACACATAGTACATAGAAACTTCATAAATGTTTATTCCCTTTCCCCTTCTTGCTATTGAATTTCCTTTGTTGCCTGTCCTCTTTGTCTTTGTTGTATACGCCCCAGTGATCAAATCTAGGCTGTCTTTTCACCTGTTCCTCATTCCCATCTTCAGTGATCTAACATGCCTATGATTTTAAGGATCACTTTTATGTAGAGGACTTTCCATCTTTAAATCAGCCTTGAAGCCCTATGCAAGTCTTTGTAAGAGATTAGAATAAGGTTAGGAGAGGATAGATGAAGGTGTAAAGGGGATTTGAGTCATGGGATATGAGACTTAAGGGAGCTTTTCTTACCTGGATTATTGCAATATTCTTCTATTATACCTTTGCCTCCCTTATTCCACCTGTTTCAGTGTTCTCTTCCTACTCAAATTTTTCATAGGATAATTTGTTTTCATTTCTTCTGTGTTTCCACCCCTCATTTCCATGTGTAATACATAATTGTTGTTAATAGAATGTAAGCTATTTTAGAGTTGGGATTACATCCTATTTTATGTTTGAATTCCCAGGGTTTGCATATAATAGGTCTTCAAAAAACAAAACTAGGCTTAGTGGAAGTTACAGAAAATCAGGTTTTAGCTTGGTGTGGAGAGAGGAAAAGCAGGAACTTCCTACCATTTATGGCTGTCTAAAAGTGGTGTGGGATGGAGGAAAAAGTAGTAGATTCTCCATTATTGGAAACTTTTTAATGGAAGCTGGATAAACACTTTTTGGACATTTGTAAGGTAAATGTGATGTTAATGAGAGTTAAAAGATCTTCCCTGTCCATTAATAAGCCTCAAGTGGAGCCCATTATGGAGGACTTTTCTTGTAGGAAGGTCGCATCTTTTGTTAATTTGTAATGAGGCACTGAATCAGGAGAGTCATCATGCCCTCTGGCTTTAAAAAGTGTATATGTACTCTGAGGTGGGTTTTACTTTAGGAACTTATTCTTTGGAAGAAGGTTCATGTGCCAGATGAGAATCTGGGTGACCATTAAGGAGCTCCTCAACTTTGAAAACCTAGATGTTGATGCCTCTCTCTGGTAACTATGTATGTATGTAATAGTCAGACAGTTGGATCTGTCTGTTGATCTTAGATGTATGCATTGCTTATGGTCAGACAGCTACCAGCCCTGTCTATTGGTCTTTATTTCTCTGATTCTATTTTCTCTGTTGGGATATGTGATTAATAAAGATTGTTGATCCCCCAAAAGTTGCTTTCCTTTTAGAAAAACAGATTTAAGAACCTGTGCTAGCAGGTCATCCTGGATGTATCAAGATGCTTGCTGCTATAGCATATTGTATTTGGTAAAGGTCTAGCTCATAGTCCTTAGTTTAGGAGTAAGTACTATAACCAATTTATAGTAATTTGGTCTCCCCAACTTTGGGATTTATTCCTTATTGAGATATTGTGTTTCTCTTAGCTTGTAAACAATGGTTTACATGCATAAATAGTTTTGTGTTCTAGGTTCCACTTTTATTTAGGTATATATGCAAAAACTCTTTGACAGGAATCTGGTGCTTGTGAGGGTAAGATGTGGCTATCTTAGACACTTCACCTACCCATATACCTCAAGAATGTTTGTGTTCCTCAGGTTCATTTAATCAAACAATGCACAAGTATTTATTAATCACATACTGTTTGCTAGGCACCATGTCAAGTAGTGGGGAGATCAAGATAAAAGCAAAGTAGTCCATGGCCTTAAGGGTCTTAAATTCCAATGGAAGAGATAACATGCATGTATATAAATGCATATATAGGACATATACATAAAGATCCACACAAAGTAGCTGCAAGGTAACCTTTGGTGGGAAGGCACAGACCACTAGAAACAAAAAGTCTCTTGCAGAAGAAAACTCAAACAGGTTCCTGAAGGAAACTGGATGTGGGTGAAGAGAAAACATTCCAAGACTCAGGAAAGTAAGTTAGTAGTAGTGCTCAGTTAGTAGAAAGGCACAGGGATGAAGGAGAAGGCTGTAGAGTTCTGTGTATGAGGAATAGCAGTTGGGTCAGTGTGGATAAACTATACTGTGCCCAGAGAAGAGTAATATGTAGCAAGACAGGTTGTGAATAGTTTTCAAAGCTGAGCTGAAGAGTTTGTCTATAATTCTAATGATATTAGGGAGTCATTGGAGTTTATTGAGTAGTGAGGGTGACATAGTTAGATATGCACTTTAGGAAAATCACTAAATTATTTTGGTTGTTAGGTAAAGGATGAATTAGAATGGGAAGAGATCTAAGTTGGGGAGACCCAATAGGAGTCTATTACAAAAATAGAAATGATGAGAGCCTGAATTAAGGAACCTATGGGACAGATGGTGCTTCTAGTAGGCCAATAAGCTAATATCTTTCTTTTTCTCCTCATCATCTATGATTCAGGGACTTAGACATCACAGTTCTTTTGAAAGATGAAAAGAGGGTTATCCCCTGCCTGTTAGCTTTGTAGGCCATTTTATATTAACTATACTCTATGTACATACACCCTTCGTTTACATGAGCTGCTTCTGGGCCCATTAAACACACAGGAAGGACCTGGTAAGCCTTTAAAAAAAGTTGGAAAACATGATAGATAGAAAGCATAATATTTTTACAGTTTAAATATTTTTCTCTTTTTATTTGATGTTTTACATACAGGGCTATACTTAGGTAATTCTATTTCTAAAACTAACAGTTGATAAGTGTCATATTTTTGGGCCATAATTCCTATCCCTTCCTTACCCCCTTTCCTTTTGTCCACTCAACCCCCACAGCCAATTCAGTTATGGAGAAAATTTATGTTTTGGTGCAGTCTGGGCTAAAACATACCTTATTTCTCTTCCTACTTTTCATACAAACATACATATGCACACCTTCCCCCACCCACCACAATAGACATACTTTTAAGTCCCCCGTAGCATGATGATCTAGTTTTGCATACTGGTGGGTGTAACTAGGCTGTTGAGTGTTATCAATGATGACTAGTGGGCAAGATGTGAAATAAAAGGAAGATCTAATTAAGGAGAGGTGTCAGTGTGAAAGATGGGGGGAGAATATGAAGCAAAAGTGAGGAATAACAGTTGGATTCAGAACTATTAAAAGAAGGAAACAAAAGCCTTATTTGCACTTGATGAATGTTCCATAGTTGACGATATGGGGAAGAATTGAGCAGGATAATGAGGTGTGATTGGTTTTATCTGTATTAGTAGGGGGAGTATAAACTCTGCCCCTTTCCTCAAAACACTGAATTTCTTTTCATTATAGGACATAAATGTTTGGAGATAGATAGATGGCTCCTGGAATCAGGAAGACCTGAGTTCAAATCCAACCTCAGATACTTGCTAACTGTCCAAGTCACTTGAATGATTTGTGTTGCCGTTTACTTATTGACTAAATGAGGATAACAGTAGCCCCAACCTCCCTGATCATTGTAAAGGTTGTAATGAAGTAAAACGAGATAACATTTTTGAAGCACTTCTCAAACCTTAAAGTGCTATATAAATGTTAGACATTATTATTATTAAAAATTCTAAGAAAATAATAATCTACATATGACAGTGAATACATACAAATGACAATGAATTTCATTGCTCTGCCAAGAGTCGCGCAACTAGCGTATGTCAGAGACAGGATTGAAACCCCGGCCTTACTGAATTTAAGGGTGGGTCATCATCAGCTATGCCACCTCTCTCAACAGGCCTCTCAACAGGCCTCAACAGGATTTTTATTCAAAATTTACATAAAAGGAAACAAGATCAGAGACATGAAGTGATTTTTTCCATGATCACATTGATATAGTTGAAAGAGCGCTGAAGTTAGAGGATTAGGTTCACTTTTTTCCTCTGACATTTTCTACCTCTGTGACCTTGGACAAATTGCTTAACATATCTGGGCCTCAGTTTCCTCGCCTGTAAAATTATAGGGGTAGATAAGAAGGCCTATGGAGTTTCTTCCAGCATTAACTCTATAGTCTACGATCTTACACAGGTAGAGAATGATGCTGGACTGATTCAAACCCAAGCCTTTCCTGACTCTATGCCTAGACCTTTTTGTAGTGCCTCAGCAGCCATATGAGAGCATGTATAATAAATGTAATTGTATCATTAGTATTTTACACATGGAATTATATTATAGTTAATGTTGCTATTATCTTACATATGATATTATCAGTAACCTATTTTACAGTGGTATGAACACATATCTGTACCAATAAAAGTAGTAAAAAATAATTGGTCAATCCTATTGTATAGAAAAGGGGGCCAAAAGAGCCTCCATCACTTATGGGAGGTAAATGATTTCTTCCAGGCAGGCTATCTGGCTTCTAAGCTCAGGCAATTTAGTTCACGCAGATCGGCACTTTGTTTCTAAGAGGGAACATGTTTTATCAGCCTTGTTCCCATTGGGTTGGCCTTAGTAAGAGGCCAAGCCAAGCTCCCCCACTTATGCTGTGCTGTAAGTATGTGCAAGAAAGTTTTAGTAGCCACAGAACTGCATTGCCTGGGGAAGACTTCTATGGGGCCATATTCATTTTGACAGTCATATAGCCCATGTATCACAGTTGATTAATATTCACTTAATGCAAGCTGTGCCTGTGGAACTCACATCCGGTCTTCCAGGCTGATACTCAGTCATTCCTATAAGAAAGTTGAAAAAAACAAATCTCAAGCAACTTTCACAATAAGGAAGGAAAAAGACTGAGCAACAGGGAAGTGATTCTCACCAATTTTGTTTCCATTTTTCCCCTCTTTGTTTTCATTCTGATGCCAGAGCAATTTTCCTCTCCTTCTGAGCACTCCCCATTGAAAAGGCTAAGTGTTTCAAACAGAAAGGGAAGATTCACTGCAAAAGCTTGCATCACGGCAAGTTAAGGGTACACCATCTGACCATTAGTCCCCCACTGTGCCACAGAAGGACCATTTTGCAGCAGCAGAAAGCAATTTCAGCCAGTAACAATTATTTACTTCGGGGGGAAAAATTGTTAAAGGAGGGAGAGCCAACTGGTGCTTGAGAGTGTGAGGTTTACATTGGTTTTCCTGAAATTTTAGCCATTACTTCTCAAGAAAACACCATTTCCCTGAAATCATAATGGAATTTCACTGTCAGAAATATGATCAGCCTTCTCACCTAGGAAATCATTCTCCACTCTCAAAGTCAATTTGCCTAAGGTATTATATAAGTTGCCCTATTATAAAAAAAAAAACATAGCGTGCGGAGGGGGAGAAATAATTAAAAAAAAACACCATGATCATTCATGGTTTGCTGGTAGTAGCATATGTATAGTTTTGTTATTAAAAGAACACAACATCAATTTCCCATGATTGCACCATTAATTGTTTCCTGTAACGATAAGAATGGGTCCTTTTCAAAATCCATAAATATTACAATTGTCTCTTGACAATTAGAATTAAAAGATATTACCATTTAGGGGTAGGACTGAAATATCACCCAGTCCTGGTCCCTTAACTCTTTCATTTTAATAATCTAAAGACTGAGACATAGAGAGCTGACATCATTTACTTCATGTTGTATAAAGTCAAAGACATGAGATTATAATCTAGGTCTTCTGACTTATCACAAACTACTTTTTTGGCATTTAAAGCCCTTCCCAACCTGCTTCTCACAAATCTTTTCATTTTTATTTTATTTTATTTTTTTCCTCTTCATGTACTCCTAGGTACATCTAAACTTGCTTTATTTCCATTTCTTACACATGACATTACAAATATGGTTTGTATGTTTGAGCAAGGCTGTGGTTCATGTCAAAAATAAAATTCCTCTTCATCCCCGCCTCTTAGAATCCCAATTTCCTTTAAATCTCCTTTCAAATGACTCCTCTTATAAGGCACCATTCTTGATATCCCTATCCCTATTGGTTTCCTCTTAAATGTCCTTGTATTTATTTTATATGTAAAGTACTGCCACTTTTGCATATGGCCATTCTATTTCCTTTAAAGTACAGAGGGAAAAAAATAGCATTTATATGATAAAAGCAGCTTGAAACTTACATTTTCCCTCTCTTAAAGTGAATGTATTGAGATGACCCATTGAAAGATGCTCAATGGCTGCAAAGCATTTATTATCCATCACAGTTTGCTTATATATGACTGTTTTCAAGGTTTCAAAGGATGTAGTTGAGAAACTATATTCATAGAACTCTTCTATGAGCTAAGTACAAATTGCATATCATTTATTTGTATTATATCCAGTAGAAACTGCAGGGTTAGATATGGGTTACTACAGATGAGGAATTCCTCATTTGAAGCATCAGAAGCTATAGAAGATGAGAAGATAAAAATACAGAGATCAGAAGAATGAAAAGAAACTGAGGTAGCCCCAAAGGAGAAAGTGATGGAATGGACTTAGCCTTTCTCCTTGAAAGAGTTGTCTGAGAGAGACCAAGAGAAGCTCAGCAGGTTTCCTCATGGAGGAAGCGAAATCTACAGACTGTGTGACAACTCCTAGTGCACTGAATCAGAAGAAAATGTAACTGGAAAAATAAACATTTAACAAAAGAAATTAAAACAAAAATAGAAGCTAGATAATGTTCAATTGAAGGCAGAGATTGTCTTTTACCTATTTTTGTATCTATAATATTTAGCAGAGTGCCTGGCTGGAGTCAAATACCATAGACTCTTCACACCAGAAGATAGAACCAAAACATTTATTCAGACCCAAATCCATCACAACAACAAAAATCTATACACAATAACAATGCAGAGGATAACACTATCCCCAAGTCTTCCCCCTACTAGGCCTCCCACAAACCAGCTCCATTAAACAAATCACAAGCAGTTCCCCTTAAACAAAATCACAAACAATCCCAAAATCACTTACCCTACCCAAGACCCAGCATCCTTCCTAGCTCTGACTGCTCTCATGACTCACTTCCTCTCAGCTCAGCTCTAGCCCTACCTTTTCCTGTAGCACTCATTCAACAACATCCTTCCACCACAGACTCCATGTGACTCAGACTCATGTAACTCAGGCTTCCATGTGACCCAGGCAGGTTACATGGGCCTATTGATGAATATGAACCATTTTCCATTTTAAATTACCATTACAGTGGCACATAGTGGTTACTCAATAAATGGTTTTGATTGGTTTTCTCAGTCAATATGCAACCCATAGGGATCCTTATGTCCAATTTAATGATCTTTTCTGTTTCACTTTGACATCATGGATACCAGAGCTTGAAAATTATCAGGACAGAATTTATTGAAGGAAACAGAATTCTTCTGTTCTAGTGTGGGAAGCCAAAAGCTATCTGGACTACCCCATTGCAGCAAACATCCGGCCTCGCGACATGCCACCCCAGATCTGGAACATTCCTCGGTTATCTTAATCTTTACTGCCCCTCCTTGCTTCTGCCCTCTGGAAACCCCCTCCTTCCTCTAGTACGACTATAATTACTGCTACTCCGCCCTTCAATAAACCAGACTTGATCAGAAGCCTGTCTTGTCTCCATTCTCCACATCTCCTGTCCCCTGCCCCCTCTTTTCGTCCTCCAGGTCCCTGCTCTTGTCCCGCCTGCTGGGACATTCTAGGAAGAGCTGACTAAGACTTTAGCACTGTCTACAGCCTAATAGAGAGAAAAACACTCAAGATCTTGACTCTGCAGCTCTGTACTACCTTCTTTTGCCTAAGACATAGAAAATCCTAAAAGCTCCAGTGAGCCAAACTGAAGAACTTTGCTTTTCTCTGGAGTCACTAAAATAGCTTAACATTGCTACAATACATAGACAAGGCATCAGGCTTAGAAATCTGCAGATGTGGTTTTTAGAATTATTTTTTGTCCACTAAAAAGTGTAGCACTGGGATTTTGCTGAAATTCAGTGGCCCAAGGAGTAACATATAAGTAGCTTCATTCAGTAAAAGACTAATAAGACTCGGAAGAGGATCAGGTAGTATGGGGTAGGTATAGACCCTGAACATGCAGGCCTGAGGTTCAGCATCATAAGTTGCCACAAACATCAGGGTTTTCCTGATCATAAGACTCATTGCTCTTTTTTTTCTTGTTTGAGCTCCTGACACAGACATTGTGAGAACTGGTGTAGTAGTCGATCCAGATTTATATCAATGGCATTGATTTTTCCTGTTTTTACCATCTATTGATTAAACACTATTTTATGATTATTTCTGCATTAGCATTCTAATAAATATGGTGAACAAACTAGTGCATGTCCTTATGCTTCCTAGCCTTAGTATCTTCAACCACAGAATGAAAGAAATTGCATTTCCTTGTAGACAAGGAAAATGAGACTCAGAAAAATTATGTGTTATGCTTCTGGTCACAAAACTAGTAGGTGTCAGATCTGTGACTCTAATCTAAGGCACCTTATGCTAAGACCAGAACTCCCTCCATCACATCTATAATTTTAGTATACGTGTAACCAAAGGGAGCACCCCACTACATCGCCACGCCTACTTGCCAATATAGCTCCTGAATCCCCATATAAGTTCCTTATTTATATAAAATCAGTTACAGTGACCCCATGGACTCAGCACCTCTGACTCAAACATCATCATCATCACGATCATCATAACTAGCATTTATAAAGTGCTTTAAAGTTTAAATTATATTTAACTTATAAATATTATCCAATTTGATTCTTAACAGCAACCCTGTGAGGTAGGTAAGATTACCATCCCCATTTTACAGAAGAAGAAACTAAAGTAGATAGAAGGTAAACAGCTCGCCCAGGGTCACACAGCTAAGAGTTAAATTTGAACTCAGGTCCACATGATTCCATTGTTTAACCACTGTACCACCTAGCTGCCCCCCGTGGGTACTTCAAATATTACAGTAGTAGCAGAGTGTTGGAATTGTGCTACCATTTACACTGTGTTGTTTAGGCTGGGAGTCAAAGAACTTTTTCTGCCTTTGTACACATTCTAACAAAATATTTTCCAAGTCTGCTTCTTTTTTTGCTGTATTGACATTGCCTGTGCATGTGGAAACTCAGGTTCCTAAACCCATAGAAAGTGCAGGTGTCTTCATTTCAACACTTTTGGTTGTTGCTGCAAGATCCATAGGCACAATCAGATTTCTCTGGCTGTCCTTCCTTGGCCAAACATAATTCTTCAATATTCACCTAATTTAGAAGCTAACGTGATCTCAAATGCCCAAACTGAGGAAGTGAGGATTATTACTGAGAAGTCCACTATGGAACACATTTTATGATAAGTAGATATTTCCATGTATCAACAGGCTCTATAACACTGATGTTGGTAAACATAATGTATAAAGGACATTAGGCACCATAAGAATGGCATCTAAAATTGATCTGTCAGCAATCTGTTATTCTGTTGATGTAATACGAAGCACTAGGTTGGATCATAAGATGATAAATCAAGTACACTAATTCAAACCCTCATTTAGTTCACAAGGCACCCAGAGATTAAGTGACTTTCTCATGGTCACCAAGATTTTGAGTAAAGAATGATTGTTACCAGCCATCTGATCTGAGTCTTAGAGATATTCTGAATAAGGTTACAAAGGTTTTGGGGATATTGTAAAGGATTCAGTTTACAATATACTATACAATATTAATGACATTGCTTCATATAAGGGGGCAAAAATCATATGGTCTATGCTTAGAACTATGTGGATAACCACATAACATTTCCCTCCCCCGAAAAAACATATACATGTACTTTTAAAATTCTGAATAAAAGTATATCATGATTTAAAAATCATCTAAATAATCAATCAAAAAGCAGTTACAAGCATTCCACACATTCTAGGTACTGTACTGGGCAGCTAGGTGACTCAGTAGATAGAATGCCATGCCTGAAGTCAGGAAAACCTTAGTTCAAATCAAGTCTTAGTTTTACGACACTTAGCCTAGACATTTAACCCTGTTTACCTAAGTTTCCTCATTCATAAAATGAGCTAGAGAAGGAAATAGAGAAAAGAAATCTTTGCCAAGAAAACTCAAAATGGGGTCATGAAGAGCCAGAAATGAATGAAATGTCTGAACAACCAAAGTAGCCTTTGTTATTGTAAAACCTTGGGAATCAAAAGAAAAGCAAAAATGGTGCCTATGACTCAAAGTGCATTTGGGGTTTAAAATACTTGCTTAGTGCTTGTTCCAATTATAAGAAAGGGATTTTTTTTTCTTCCTCCAACAGATTATTCTGTCAATCAGTGGGGGCAAGCTAGAACAGAAGGTGTTGTAAATCTTCTGCTAATTCAGTGGCCATGCCATATTTTTTCAGTAGAAATATGCTGATAAGCATATCACTTATTTTCTTACTCCAACACTTCAAGTATGTGTGACTTAATCAGTGTGTCTACTCCTGCCACCAACACAGATTGCAACTTCTTGATGCTTTTGTAGCTAGTCTTCTGGAGCTGCTATAGTTGAAAAAGTTCATCGCTGGTGAAAGCTATTTTATGATAAGCCTTTCTGCATTTTAACTAGGTAAGTTCTCTGATAACAGATACACATCTGTCACTGTAGTTAAAACTTGCCCAGGTTTGTAGGATTTTTCATTACCTGAATTTCCTCCTCTAAGAAGAGACATTAGACAAAGATATTTGACAAAGATCAGAACTTAGATACATCACTTATGGTATTTAATTCCATGTCTATGGATACCTGCCCACTAGCAGTCAGGTGAACCACTCTGAGAAATTTAGCTTGTCCTGTGCAGGTGCAAAGAATCAGAAAATCATAAGATAATAGAGGTAGAAAAACCATAATAGCCCATAAGAACAAAAAAAAACAGATTCAGAGAGGGGGAAATGACTATTAAAAACTAACCAAATCATTCACATTTCAAAGATGGTTATTATTAAAGCAAATCATTTCCCATTTAAAGTTTGACCAAGCTTCTGAGAAGAGTACGAGTACATCCCATTTTGATTTTCCCAGACAGTCATTTGAAAACCTAACTGGAAATGGAAAATAAAAGAAAGAATAGGTGACAGAGGGGGAAAAAGATAAACATTTCTATTAATCAGATGTTTTAGTGGAACGAAAAAGATAGCAAGAAATGTAGTAATCAGTGAAAAGATACATACAGCACTGACTGAATAGAGATATACAATTCACTTGAGACTTTCTATATTTAACCAGAAAAAGAAAAGAAGGAAAACTTGAATAATTAGGGAGGAATAAAGACTTTTTAAAAGTCAATTTTGGCAAGAAACTGGTAAGGGAATACTTGTACATTTTGGACATATATAAATCAGTGAGTCCAGATGACATACATTTTAGGATGATGAGGAAATTGCCTGGTTCTGATTATAGCTGCTGCTTAAAATCTACTTGGATGGAGTAGAACTCACTTCCTGAGTGACTACTTGGTCTTGCTTCTTGCTTTATATATCTTAGATATTAGTTTTCTGTGATTATTTTGCAGGATGCCTTTCAAGAATGGAATGGTAGGGAGTTGAAACAGCATGGACCTAGTAGCCATAGCATTCTCCTGCAATATATAGAGGTTTCTTTATCTCCAACTAGCAATGTGAGGTTGGTCCGTCAATTTAATCTCTTTGGTCCTCAGTGTTCTCCTCTATACTATAAGGGGCTTGGACAAGGGAATTTTCAAGGTCCTTCTCAATCCTATCATTCTGTGATTCTATCTATTCTTGAGAAAGCTCTTTTCTGAGCACCATGTAACTTTTTCTTGCTTTGATGATTTTTTTTTCTAAATAAAAGACAAATGGGCAAAAAATATAGTGAAATTGAAAATTTTGGCTATTTTTTAGTCTGTCATCATAATGCCACAAAATGAATAATTTAGTAAATAATGGGTCAATCAGAAAATGTTTAAGTGCTTGTCAAATTCCAGGCACCATCCAGGCTAGGGATTCAAAATAAAGCCCAAAATTTGGGTTCCTGCCATCAACGAACTCACGTTCTAATGGAGGGAGGTAGAACAACATGCACACAGCTATGTAGATACAAGATGATGTGATAACAATTATTTAATATGGTACAGTGTACAAAGTACTTTATACGTGGTATCACATTTCATCCTTACAACTCATCCTAGATAAGTTACTGTAGTCTCTCTGGACCTCAGTATTGTGCCTGACCTGTGGTAGTACACTCTGAGTTCATATTGGTCTGATCAGTCAGTCAGACATAGGGAAACTTGACTTTACTATGCTAGAGTTTGGTCCTCTTTCAAGAATGAAGAAAAACAACCAGTAATATATTTGTAAAATTAGAGGATCCAACTAGTCTCTTATGTTTCCTTAACTCTGAGATCCACATTTCTCTTTGACTAAAGATTGATTGGTGGAGTTGTCTGCAGAATCTGACATGGTACAGAATTTATTGTGTTTTTCCCCCAAACTCTCTTTGATTTCTACTTTCCCTATTACTGTAGAAGGCCACGCCATCCTCCCAGTCCCATAGGATTTTAACGAAAGAGTCATCCTGGATTACTCATTGTCTCTCATTTCACATATCCAATCTGTTGCCAAAGCCTGCTGACTTCACTTTTAAAACATCTCTCCAATATCTTCTCTCCTCCAATGCTGACAACACTCTTTCATAAGTCCGTATCACTTTACACCTGACAAGTACTGCAATCACCTGCTGGTGAATCTGCCCTCCTCAAGTCTTTCCCTACTTCAAACTCCATTCATCTATTAAAGTGATTTTCCTTAAATGCAGATTTGATTTTGTCACCCTGATCTCCAGTTCAATAAACTCTGGGGGCTGATTCCCTATTGCCTAAAAAAGTTCCCTATTGCTCTATTTGACCATTTAGGGACCTTCATAACTTAGCCTCCTCCTACATTTCCACTTTTCTTACTCTTTACTTACCACAAATAAGTAAATCTTCAATCTACTGACAAGGGTCTCCTGGCTGTTCTACTAACAAGGCCCTTAATCTCTTCCCTCTAGGCATTCTCTCCAGCCATGCCCCATATCTGGAATGTTTTTTTCCCTCTGCTCTAACTACCAACCTCTCTGATTCTCTTCAAATCCTAACTAAAATCTGATCTTCTGCAGGAGGACTTTCCTACTCCCTCAAAATTCCAGTACCTTCCCTCTACTAATCATATACTATTTATCCTATGTATAGTTTGCTTTGCATATATTTGTTTACATGTTGTCTTGCCCCATTAGATTTTAATTTGCTTGAAGGAAGGGATTTTTCTTGGTCTCTTTTTATATCTCCAACAGTTAGTAAAGTGCCTGGCACATTTGTTATTCAGTTTTTCAGTTGTATCTAATTCTTTGTGAACCTATGGACCATAGCATAGAGGCAGCTAGGTGGTGGAGTGGATAGAGCACCAGTGCAGGAGTCAGGAGGACCTGAGTTCAAATCTCACTTCAGACACTTGACACTCACTAGCTGTGTGACCTTGGGTAAGTCACTTAACTCCAAGTCACTTAACACATTTGTGTCATTCTGGGTCATCTCCACTCATCCTGATGAATATCTATGGTTACTGGATTCAGATGTCTCTGGAGGAGAAGTGAGGTTAGTGACCTGCACAGCCCCCCTTACTCAAAACAAAGTCAAGTGAAAGACATGTCATTATTTCTCTAATGGCAAGGTCTTATTCGGCAATGAAGATCGAACACACACATGGACCTGAAATGGATGGACCTAGAAAAGCACAGGCAAGATTCAACTGGGAATTTTGAGAGCTGTCTCATGGAAAACCCAGAGGAGGCAGCCCCGAACTAAGATGTGTGTGTGTGTGTGTGTGTGTGTGTGTGTGTGCATTGTAAGCATTTCAGCACTTCCTAGTACAGCCTTGCAGTTTCTACAACAAAACATTTCTCACAGAACAGTTGTGGACTTAGCTGGGTTGGGGATTTTGACAGGGGTCCAACAGAATGTCGCTGCTAGGCAAGGGGGCCCAACAGAAAGTCGTGATTTACCATGTTCCTCTCAAGTGGATTAAGGCAAACAAAGGTGTCACGCAACTAGTGCATATCTGAGGTCTTCCTGTTTCCAGGCCCAGCACTTTTTCCACTAAATCATGCAGTTGCCTCTGTGCCATGTGCTTGGCATGGCGTAGCAGGTGCTTAGTAACTATTAATTGATTGCTTGTATTTAGCTAAACATTTTAATCAAATATCAGAAATAGAAACTTTTATTTTGTTGTTACATATTTCATCACCTCTGATTAGTAAATGTGGTATTGGCAAAAATATAACCTTCAATATAAAATAGAATTTAAAGAGAATAGATAATATAAAAATAAATACAAAAAAATTATGGGATCAAACATTTGCTATGTAGGTTTTCAAATAGAGATATTTTATCCAATTTTATCATCATTGTGCTCTTCATTTTTACTGTTTTTGTTGACATCTAGGGAATATTGTGCTGGTAAATATTTGACAACTGACTTCCAAAAAAAATGTATGCAAAAGACACTTTTAAGATGTCAGAATTATTAAATTTTCTCCATTATTTTCTTTTGTCTCCATCAGGGATTGGCAAATTATGGATGACAGGCCAAATTCAGTCTGCCACCTATTTTTGTATAATTTATCTAGCTAAGAATGATTTTACATTATTAAATAAAGTTTTATATTATTTTAAAAAATTTTAATCATTCTTAGCTCCTGAAAGTAGAAGGTCATATTTCAAGGAAGTTAGCATGCATAGTAGATAGAACTAGTGTCTACTCTTGTCATGGAATCAGGAAGATCCGAGTTAAAACCTGGTCTGAGATGCTTACCAGTTTTGTGACCCTAGACAATACACCTATTTGCCTCCATTTCTTCATTTGTAAAATAGGGATAGTAAAAGCACCAATTGGGTTGTGGTAAGGATCAAATGAAATTCTCATTGTAAAGCACTTAGCACAACATCTGGCACATACTAAGTGCTAGATAAAAGTTAGCTATTATTATTGCTATAGTCTATAGTGTGCTGATTCCTGTTCTTACTCAATGAAACAATATATTGATCTTTGATTTATAATGTTCTTCAATTTTTGAGCTATAAATGGTAATACTCTCAATTTAACAATCTATTCTCCTAAGCTTATCTGGTTCAAGCATACACTTTCATTGATAGGGGTACACTATTGATAACTTTATAAGTGTAATTATAAAAAAATTTAAAAGTAAAAATTATAGGCTGTGGTTAGGTTGTTTTATAAGCTACATATAGAAAACAATGGATAGACTATATCTGGATGAAAATGTTATCTCGACTTCATTTTTCTCTGTCTTTACCTTGCACATAAAAATGTAAACTCATAAAGGGTTTGTTTTGCTTTTGTCTTTGTATTACTAGTTCCTGACAGGTAGGTAATCAATCAGCATGCATTATTTTTAAGTACCTACAATGTATTAGGGAATATACTAGGTGCTGGACATGCAAAGACAAGGCCATGCAAGAGAAACAAATATACTTGTATACATCTATATGAAATATATACAAAGTGCATATATACGCATATAAACATTATACATCTATATCTATTTGTATCTAGTATTTGGGGAATGGGAAGACACTAAAAGCTAAGGGCATCAGGAAAATCCTTGTGTTGGCAGAGCAGCATGTAGTGAGCAATGAAAAAAGCTAAGGATCTTAGAAGTGAAGAGAAAGAGACAATGCATTTCAGGACCAGAGACTGCATGTTTCATGGGGTCATAGATCATAGATTTACAATAGGAACCTTAGATGTGATGTAGTCCAAACTCCTTCCTTTCACTGATGAGGAAATCCATTTCAAGTGATAAGAAATTATTTGCCCAAGGTTACACAGGTAACAAATAGCATCTTTCTTTATACTTCAGTACCCTGCAGGAGATGGAAAGTATGAGGATCAGGAAGCAGAGCAGTTATGCTAGGTCATAAAGCATGTGAAGGGGAGTAATAGGTTTAAGTGTAATGCATGTATGCTATCTTGCATGGGGTGGCTGCCTGTACTATCTCATATATGACACAATATCTACGGACACACCCATTTTGTGGGCTGACTTACTCACACTAGCCCACATACAGGAGATAATGTACAGACTATAACTGGATCAACATGATTTCACTCTGGTCAGTCTTCAAAGAGAAGGATCACTACCACACTATCACATTCAAACTTTGTTATTACCCCGTTATATCTCAAGTTATATCTCAGATACCAACCAATTTGCTTCCATTTACACAAACCTAGCTACTCATAATGATGACACAAGTTTTAACATAAATATTTTACTCATTTACTTAACAATAGGCAAAAATAATACTAATATCATGGCTATTTATATAGTAAAGCAGTTGCACAAATAATAAATGTATCACACAGAAACCTGGGTCACTCTTTCTTGCTAATTGACTCAGTACCTGTAGGGAAGCCTTAGCCTATAGTTATGGAAATCTGAAAGCAAAGCACATGAGAGAAGAACTCATGCATTTTGGATAACTTATAAATCTAGTGTCATTTTTCTGCTTCAGGAACTATTCGTAAAAGTTCCTTGATGAAAGTAGCTTCTTTGTTGAATAGATGTTTCCATTACTACTAAGTTGACCTGTGCTGTGCTCGCTGGCCATGGTACTTCAAACTAACTCACTGAGTGCAGTAACTTCTCTGATTTACTCTTTTTAAGCTATTCCCCCGCTTAGCTCTACTTATTCCTCTCAACAATGACAATATTATCGTACGCGGTAACAGCAATATTGTATAATGATAAGTTGTGAATGTCTTAGCTCTTCTCATTAATGCAATGATTCAAGATAATAGCCAAGGACTTATGACAAAAAATGTTGACCAGCTCCCACAGAAAGAACCGATGAAGTCTGACTGCAGATGGAAGCAGACAGTATTTGTACTTTATTTTTCTTTTTTGTTATTGTTTTTTAGTCTATTTTCTTCCATAACATGACTAGTATGAAAATGTTTTGCATGACTGCATATACATATGTATATGCATACACTCACACACATATATGCATATATATATATATATATATATATATATATATATATATATAAACCAAGTCAAATGGCTTGCCTTCTCAAGTAGGGAAGAGGGGAGAGAGAAAAAAATTTGAACTCATTTTTTTTAGTGAAATATTAGAATTTATTGCATATAGTTAGAAAAAATATAAAACATTTCACTTAAAAACAACAAAAACAATGTTAGTACAGGAGAAATTTATTTCCCTTTAATCCATTTCTGAAATCTGTCCTTTCAAATGTCTTTTATCTTTTTAGATGTAGATTTTGGATCCTTTCTGTGCATTAGTAACCAAATTCTTATGTTCTATCATCAAGTAAATCTATCATCAAATATTGACCCTATGTGATATAACAAATAGTTCTGGAGTTCCCATAACTCCAGTATACTTCTGCTTATCACATTCTAAAGATCAACTGCTGTCTCCAAACTCTGTCAGAGTAACTTTCTCTTAGATATCTCTATGAACACCCATGTCCCAGGCATTGTCAAGACTGACTTCACTTGATCACTGCTTATTTTCATAAGCAGACTCATGTTCCTAACTACCTTTCATAAGTCTCCAAAGGTAGGCCTGGAAACAGATTGTAAAGTGCTTTAAATGCCAAATAGAGGGCCTTTTATTTTATGCTAGCATCACTGGGGAGTCATAGAATCTTTTAGAACAGGAGAGGGACATAGTAAGAACTATGCTTTAAGAATATCACTTTGGCAACTTTATGGAAGATGAATTGGGGGAGGGCATGCAGTTGTAGAAAGGACTTGAGACAGGGAGACTAATGAGCAGCTGTTGCTATAGTACAAGTAAATTTCCACTGTGTTTGTGTCTAAAATAGATGTCTTATACTGTATCCTGAGTCCATAACCTCTCTGTCAGGTTTCTTTTTTTCTGATTAATTATGCATATTTTCTTTTTTTTTTTTCAAATTGTGGAGGACAACAGGGAAAGAAATTGAAAATATAATTTAAAAATGAAAGATGAGAAATACAGAATAGGCAAAAAGTGACAGGAGAAGAAGTACTTAACAGATATTTTCAAATGTAATTTGATTTTTCCACTCATTCACTAGTTCTCTCTGGTGGAAGAGACTTTTTTGCGTATATACATGGAAAATTTGCTTCCTAAAAGTCTGTTTGTGATGCAGCTGCCCACTCAGTTCACTTCTGTCTTTTTTAATAAATTTATTTATTTAACTTTTTACATTCATCTTCACAAAATTTTGGGTTCTAAAATTTTCTCCCCATTTGTCCCCTCCCCCCACTCCAGTACACTGAGCATTCTAATTTCCCCTATCACCAATCTGCCCTCTCTTCTATCATCCC
>CM053769.1:247044184-247066619 GCA_028658325.1 Potorous gilbertii
GATTTCTTTCAGGTGGTGATTGGTGGATTCCTTGAATACTTATTTTGTCCTCTGGTTCTAGAATATCAGGGCAGTTTTCCTCAATAATTTCATGAAGGATGATGTCTAGGCTCTTTTTTTGATCATGGCTTTCAGGTAGTCCCATAATTTTTCAATGGTCTCTCCTGGATCTATTTTCCAGGTCAGTTGTTTTTCCAATGAGATATTTCACATTATGTTCCAATTTTTCATTTTTTTTGTTTTGTTTTGTGATTTCTTGGTTTCTCATAAAGTCATTAGCCTCCATCTGTTCCATTCTAATTTTGAAAGAACTATTTTCTTCAGTGAGCTTTTGAACCTTCTTTTCCATCTGGCTAATTCTGCTTTTTAAAGCATTCTTCTCCTCATTGACTTTTTGAACCTCTTTTGCCAATTGAGTTAGCCTATTTTTCAAGGTGTTATTTTCTTCAGCATTTTTTTGGGTCTCCTCAGCAAGGTGTTGACTTGCTTTTCATATTTTTCTTGCATCTCTCTCATTTCTCTTCCTAGTTTTTCCTTCACCTCTCTAACTTGATTTTCAAAATCCTTTTTGAGCTTTTCCAAGGCCTGAGTGCAATGAATATCTATTTTGGATGTTTGGGATACAGAAGCCTTGATTCTATGTCTTTCCCTGATGGTAAGCATTGTTCTTCCTCATCAGAAAGGAAGGGATGAAATATCTGTTCACCAAGAAAGTAATCTTCTATGGTCTTATATTGTTTCCTTTTTCTGGGCACTTTCCCAGCCAGTTACTTGACTTCTGAGATTCCTTTCCATACCCACCTCACTTCAAGATCCACCCAGCCAGCTGTTGGGGTCTGAGATTCAAATGCTGCTTCCCAGCCTCAGGTCTTTCAGCAGGGGCAGGGTTGCTATTCAATGGAAGATTAAATTCAGGTGCTCAGGTGTGGGCAGGGCTGCTATTCAATGTGAGATTAAATTTAGCTGCTCAGATGGGGACAGGGCCACCACAAGGGGCTCAGCTCCCTCAGGGGGTTTATGCGGAGATCTTCAACAATGAATCTGAGCTCCTGCCTGCTTTGGGAGCCCCTGTAAGCTGCTGCCTCTGCTGCTGCCTCCGAAGGGGGCCCAAATTATGGATACATTGTGCTCCCCTCTCGGCAGAGCTGAAAACACCCTCTCATTGATCTTTGTGCCTGTGGATGGAGAGAACTGGTGGCTGCTGGACATCCCATCCCTGAAGCCTGCTTGGATCTGCTCCTCTGAGGGCCACGTGGTCAGGGCAGGGCTGGGCTCTTCTCTGGGTCCTGTGCATGACAGACCTTTGGTATCAGTTTTTCAGGTCTCTCTGGTACAGAAATCTTCTCCACTCCGTTGTTCTGTGGCTTCTGGTGCTCCAGAATTTGTTGTGAGTTCTTCTTTACAGGTATTTTCTAGGCTATGTGTTCAGAGCTAGTGTATGTGTGTCTTTCTACTCCACCATCTTGCCTCCTCCCCCTAGCCCACTTCTTAATTAAAAGTTCACTAAATGGAGCTGAATTTCAGTTGTCAGGGGAATGCTCTTTTAGAAGGTATTCAAGGCATTTCAGGGTCTCCCTTGGCATCTTTGGTTATAGAGAGAAACACCTGACCATTAATTTATTTATTTAAAAAAAAGTTTTAATAGTTTCATTTATTTATTTTTACAATTTGTCATGCATTTCCACAAAATATTGAGTTCCAATTTTGTCCCCATCTTTTGCCTCCCCCTCATCCCATAACACCTTGCATTCTGATTACCCCTTCCCTCAACGTGTCCTCCCTTCTATCAAACCCCACCCTTCTCTTATCCCCATTTTCCTTTCTTTTCTTGTACAGCAAGATAAATTTCTATACCCCATTAACTGTATATCTTATTTCCCAGTTATATGCAGTAACAGTTCTCAGCATTTGTTTCTAATACTTTAAATTGCAGCTTCTCTCCCTCCCTCCCTCCCCACCCATCCCCACTGAGAAGACAAGCAATTGAATACAGGCTATGTATGTGTCATTTTGCAAAAGACTTCCATAATAGTCAAGTTGTGTAAGACTAACTGTATTGTCCTCCATCCTACCCTGTCCCCCCATTTTTTCCTATTCTCTCATTTGATCTTGTCCCTTCCCAAAAGTGTTTACTTCTAGTTCCTCCTTTCTCCCATTTGCTCTCCCTTCTATCATCCCCTTCACCTCACTTGTCCCCTTCTACCCTACTTTCCTGTAGTGTAAGACAGATTTTCATGCCAAATTGAGTGAGCTTGTTATTCCCTCCTTAAGCCATGTGTGAAGAGATTAAGCTTCACTTTTTCCCTCTCACCTCTTCCCTTTTCTCCTCCATTGAAAAAGATTTTCTTATCTCTTTTATGAGTGGTAGTCTGCCCCATTCCATTTCTCCCTTTCTCCTCCCAATATTTTCTTCTCTCACCCCTTAATTTAATTTTTTTATGGATATCATCTGTTCTGATTCAACCCAACCTGTACTCTGTGTGTGTGTGTGTGTGTGTGTGTAATCCTTCCACCTATCCAAATATTGAGAAAAGTCTCAAGTTACAAATACTATCTTTCCATGTAGAAATGTAAACAATTCAGCTTTAGAAAATCCTTTATGATTTCTATTTCCTGTTTACCTTTTCATGCTTCTCTTGATTCTGGTGTTTTAAAGTCAAATTTTCTATTCAGCTCTGGTCTTTTCATCATGAATGCTTGAAATGAAATCCTCCATATCATTGAATGACCATTTTTTCCCTTGAAGTATTATACTCAGTTTTTCCGGGTAGGTGATTCTTGATTTTAATCCCAGTTCCTTTGACTTCTAGATTATCCTATTCCAAGCCCTCCAATCCTTTAATGTAGGAGCTGCCAGATCCTGTGTTATCCTGATTGTATTTCCACTATACTTGAATTGTTTCCTTCTAGGGGCTTGCAATATTTTCTCCTTGGCCTGGGAACTCTGAAATTTGGTGACAATATTCCTAGGAATTTCTCCATTTGGTTCTCTTTCAAGAAGTGATCAATGGATTCTTTCAATATTTATTTTGCCCTATGATTCTAGAATATCAGGGCAGTTGTTCTTGATAATTTCATGAAAGATAATGTCTAGGCTCTTTTTTTTGCTCATGGCTTTCAAGTAGTCCCATAATTTTTAAATTGTCTCTCCTGGATCTATTTTCCAGGCCAGTTGTTTTTACAATGAGATGTTTCACATTATCTTCTGTTTTTTCATTCTTTTAGTTTTGTTTTGTAACTTCTTGGTTTAACATATAGTCATTAGCTTCCCTCAATTCCTCTCTCATTTTTAAAGAACTGTTTTGTTCAGTGAGCCTTTGAATCTCCTTTTTAAAGTTTCCTTCTCCTCATTGGTTTTTTGAATCTCTTTTTCCAATTGAGTTAGCCTGTTTTTTAAAGGTGTTATTTTCCTCAGCATTTTTGGGGGGTTTCCTTTAGTAAGCTACTGACTTGCTTTTCTGCTATGGCCTTAGCCCATTTCATATTCATTTTGGAGGTACTGGAGGCTGAAGCCTTGACTTCCTCTGACAGATACATTGTTCTTCCTCATTCTAAAGGAGGGAGGGAGATACTTGTTCATTAAGAAAGTAATCTTCTTTGGTATTATTTTTTTCCCCTTTTGGGACATTTTTCCAGTCAGTTACTTGACTTCTGAATCCTTTGTCAAGAGGAGGGTCCTAGTGCTCCTCCTCCCCCCAGGACTGTGCTCAGGTCTGAGATTCAGATCAGCTACTCAATTCCCCCAGGGACTTTGAGTGGGGGCGGGGCTGCCACTGAGGGCTGAGGTTCAGATCCCCTGCTCTGTTCCCCCTGATGCTTTAAACTGAGCTGCTCTGACAATGGACCCAGACTTCTTCCATGGCTACTGTAGCTGCCTGCTGCTGCTGCTGCAGCCTCCTCTGCTGCCACCTGAGGTCAGTGCTGGGGGACCCCTCTACTATTTCACTCAGCTGGGAAAGTCCTCCCAAACTGACCTTTGAAGCTTTCTTTGTGTCTTGTGGGTTGAGGGATCTGGGATCCTCCCTGCTGAGGATTCTACCCTGGAGGCCTCTTCTGGTCCTCCCTGTCCCATGCAGCCAGGACTGGGGTCTGCTCTGCTCAGCGTCCTGTGGGATAGACCTTTCTTGTTGTCCTTCTGGGTCACCTTCGGCTGGAAGTCTCTTTCACTCTGTTGTTCTGTGGCTCTTGCTGCTCTAGCATTTGTTGAGAGTCGATATTTACAGATATTTTGTGTGCTGTGGGGGACATGCTAATGTATATGCATCTTTCTACTCCACCTCCCCCTATCAATTTATTGATTGCTGGCTAGCCCAATTAATAAAAATATTATGAATTACCCAGAAACACTGTCTCTCAGGGTTTTCATTCATCTCATTCAGAATTATCTTGCATCGTTGTATTGCTGAGAATAGCTGCCATTCACAGTTGATCATTGCACAATATTGCTGTTACTGTGCACAATATTCTCCTGGTTCCACTCACTTCACTTTGCATAATTTCATATAAACCTTCCCATGTTTTTCTGAAACCATCATGCTTATCACTTTTGATAGCTCACTTGTATTCCATTACGATCATATATACCTCTTTAGATATTTCTCAATTGATGGGCATGGTCTTAATTTCCAGTTCTTTGCCAAGACAAAAAGAGCTGCTATAATTATTCTTGTACACATAGGTCTATATTCTTTTTTTTCTTTATCTTTGGGATATAGACCTACTACTGGCTGAAAGAGTATTCACAGTTTTATAGCCCCTGAGGCAAAGTTTCAAATTGCTCCCTACAATGGTTGGATCAATTCACAACTTCCAAAGTGAAGTAGTGTCCCAGTTTTCCCACAGCCCTTCCAATATGTGCAATTTCCCTTTTTTCTGTCCTTTCAGTCAGTCTGAATATCAACATTTTGAAGTCTAGGGTTATGCTCTGACCAATATCTGTCTGGAATTTAGTAGAAATTACAACTGGGACTCTAATGCTGGCCTCTCCTGACACTAGGTCCAGAGGACAACTAAGCCATTCTGCCTCTTCAAAAATAAATGTAAAATATGATCCAAGAAGATGGATTCAACCAGCCACCTGGCTGAATTGTCTCAACATTGTCTTCCAAACAATTTTGAAATAATATCTGAAAAAACTGAGTGAATTGAGGGGATTGGAATATTAAGCATTTAATTATGGAGATTGATTAAACCACACTGATTCTGTCTTGTGATTTAGCTCTAGAGCTAACTCAGTTCCCTTTCTATTCAATTATGGGTATAGTCCAATTTCTGTCGTGTGAGGAAACTTTGTTCAGTTATGGAAACTGGAAGAAAACCTTATTGTATAATTTGAACATATCTCTGAGTAGCTGGGAAACCAAACCACCTCTAACTGCTGCTTAGAGACCTTTAAATAAGGACCTAGTTTATGATAACCAGAAACTATAGATTTATTCAAGAAATTTTCTCACAATTGTACATCTCATTCTACCCATATGTCTTGTTTAAAAACTAAGCCCATAATGATCTATGGATTACTGTTTCCATGTTCTTTTGATTGTTTACAGACTCTGAAGACGAGTTAGACGCTTTTTCTGAACTCAGGGAATTGACCCAGTGGTAAAAGAGGCATAAGCATCCACAGAGAAGAAGTCCTTACAAAGCAAAATTAGTCAAATGGAAAAAGAGACACAAAATCTCATTGAAGAAAATAATTCCTTACAAATTTGGAATTGAGAAATTAGAAGCTAATTGCTCATTAAAAAACAATTTAAAAAAAGTCAAAAAATGGGAAAAAAGTAGAATAAAATGTGAAATGTCACATCAGGAAATCAATTGACCTGAAAAATAAATTGAGGGATGGCAAAAAGAAGTCAGGGGGCTGCCTGAACTTCTAGTTTTCCACAGAAACAATATAAAATAAAGTCTCTAAAGTGATTCTGGAGCAACAGAACCTTTAAAAAGATAGATTAAAACAATTTTTCACCTTAAGATGACTTAGAACAATTTTAGGAAAGAGCTTTCTTACTTGGGTAAAAGGGGAGCACAATCTAGCTAAGATAGTGTTGGAGCAAACCAGTGGGAAGCTCTTAGTCACAACATAGATCATCAACTGAGGTGCTTTAGTCCTTGCTCAGCAGTTCAGTGGCACAACAGGTCAGGCCTCCAATCCTAGCATAGAAGACAAGTTGCTAGCCCTGGAAACCATGCAACAACAAACATGACTGGGCTACAGCAACTGAGAGCAGTAAGAAAACTGCCAGGACCTGAGGCACCAGAGCACAAAGTCAGTGAATAGACCTCTGACCCCAAGTACAAGTAGATTAAGATGGACCCTGTAGCCCAAAAAGAAGAGTTCAACTTGAAAACATTATGAAATAGGCAAAAAAAAAAAAATGACCAAGAAGCAAAAAGAATCCTAATCAGAAAAAATTACTGTGGTGACAGGGAAGATCCAAACAGAAACTCAGGGGAGGACACAATTGTAAATATGTCTACATCCAAAACCTCAAAGGGGAATATTAATTGCTTTCAAGTTCCAAAAGCCTTCTTAGAAGAGCTCAAAAAGGATTGAAAAATGGGGAAAGAAATGAGAGATATGAAAGAGACTGTCAACAGCTTAGAAAAGGAAGAACAAAAATTGACTGAAGAAAACAATTTCTTAAAAAATATAATTGGGCAAGTGGAAGTTAATTACTCTGTGAGACACCAAGAATTAATCAAACGACTCAAAAGAATGAAAAAATAGAAGAAAATATAAAATACCTCATTGAAAAACAGACGACCTGGAAAATAGCTTGAGGAGAGATAATTTAAGAATTATTGGATTACCTGAAAGCTATGATCAAAACAAAAGACAATGGGCAGTGTCTTTCAAGAAATTATGAAGAAAAATTCCTCTGATATCCTGGAACCAGAGGATAAAATTGTCATTGAAACAATACACCAATCACTTCCTGAAAATCACCAAAATGAAAACTCCTAGGAATATCATTGCTAAGTTTCAGAATTACAGATCAAGAAGATAATACTGCAAGCAGATTAGAGACAAACATACAATTTAATTATTGTGAAATCACAGTTAGGATTACCTTGTACTTAGCAGCTTCTATAGTAAAGGATTCAAGGGCTTGGAATGTAATATCCCAGAAGGCAAACAAGCTTGGATTTATGACCAAGAATCAACTACTCATCAAAATTGAGCATAGTCTTTCAGGGGAAAAGATAGATATTCAATGAAATAGGAGATTGTCAATAATTTTCAATGAAAAGACCAGTCTCTTTCATATCTCTCATTTCTTTCCCCATTTTTCAATCCTTTTTGAGCTCGTCTAAGAAGGCATGATGGTACCCTTAGATAAACTTAAGAGAATCATCTAAAAAAACCAGTTGAAATTATTGTATAGATACAGAAAAAATAACATAATTCAGCTGGAAAAAGAAAAGATCAATAACAGGAAAGGAATCAATGAAAAACATGAAGGAAGGTATCCTAGCAGTACTAGATTTCAATCACTTCTTTCATGTTTATTTTATGATTAGATTTATCTAGTTCTGAGAGGGGGAGATTGAAGTCCCCCACTAGCATGTATTTGCTATCTATTTCTCCTGTAACTCACTTAACTTCTCCTCTAAGAATCTGAATGCTTTATCACTTGGTGCATATATAAGACTCAAGAGAAGCATAAAAAAGGTGAACAGTAAAGAAGAATAAATAACATTATTCAATAAGGAAAATGTCTTTACATTCTTACACAGCAAGATGACATTTATAATTCTTGATAACTGTATCCTTATTAGGGCAGTTAGAAGAAGGATACATAGACAGAGGTTGTGGGTATAAGTTGGCTTTAATGTGATGATATAAAATATTTGAGGGTGAAGAAAAAGATTGTACTGAGAGAAGAGAAAACAGGTAAATTATATCACATGAAGAAGTGCAAAAGACCTATTACAGTAGAGGGAAAAAAGAGAAGTGGGGGTTAAGCATTGTTTAAAGCTTATTACTATCCAATTTAACTCAAAGAGGGAACAGCATCAACATTCAATTGGATATAAAAATCTATTTTACCCCATAGGGAAGTAGGAGAAAGGGGAAAGAAAAGGGAGTGAGTGGATAGATGGGAGGGAAGAAGTAGTGGTGGAAAAAGGAAAGAAAAGGGAGGGGGTTTTTTGAAGGAAGGGCAGATTGAGGCAGGTGGTAGTAAGAAGAAAATCACTGGCAAGGGGAGAAGCATGAAAGGAGAGAAAAATATAAACACAGGGAAGTAGGCTAGAGAGAAAGACAGTAACTATGAATGGAAATGGAATGAACTCTCCCATAAAACAGAAATGTATAGAAAAGTGGATTAAAAACCAGAACCCTACAATATGTTGTTTACAAGAAACATTTGAAGGATAGAAATACACACAGAGTAAGGTAAAAGACTGTAACAGAATCCATCATGCTTCAGATGAAGTAAAAAAGAAAAGAAAACAGGAGTAGTAATCTTGATCTCAGACAAAGGATGAGCAAAAAGAGATCTAATTAAAAGACATAAGGAAGGAAACTACATCTTATTAAATGTATCATAGACAATGAAGTAATGTAGCAGCAAGCATCCTGACACATCCAGGATGGCCTGTTAGTTCTTAGGTTCTTAGATCTGCTTTTCTAAAAGGAAAGCAGCTTTTGAGGGATCAGTAATCTTTTAATTATAAATACCTACAGAGAAAATACAAGCAGAAGAATTAATACCAACAGACAGGGCTTCTAACTGTCTGACCATAAGCAATACATACATCACAGATCAACAGATCCAACTGTCTAAACATTACAAGTAATATCAGTACTAAATATATATATGTATATATATACATATATATACGTATATATATATATATATACGTGTATATATATATATATATATATATATATATATACATATATATATGCACCAAGTGATAAAGCATTCAGATTCTTAGAGGAGAAGTTAAGTGAGTTACAGGAGAAATAGACAGCAAACACATACTAATGGGGGACTTCAATCTCCCCCTCTCAGAACTAGATAAATCTAACCATAAAATAAACACAAAAGAAGTGATTGAAATCTAGTACTGCTAGGACACCTTCCTTCATGTTTTTCATTCATTCCTTTCCTGTTATTGACCTTTCCTTTTTCCAGCTGAATTATGTTATTATTTTCTGTGTCTATACAATAATTTCAACTGGTTTTTTAGATGATTCTCTTAAGTTTATCTAAGGGTACAATCATGCCATTTGCAAAGAGTGATAATCATGTTTCCTCAATATATTTTTTATTCTTTAAATTTCTTATTCTTGTTTTATTTCTATAGATAGTGTTTCTTGTATAGTATTGCATAATAGTGGTGATAATGGGCATCCTTGCTTCACTCCTGGTCTAATTAGAAAAAGTTCTAGCATATACCAATTACAGACAATTCTCATCCTTGTTTTTAAATAGATACTCCTCATTATTTTAACAACAACTCCTTTTATTTCTATATTTATTTTTAAACACTAATGAGTGCTGTTCTTTGGTCTGAAACCTTTTCTGCATGTGTTGAGATAATCATATGATTTTTGCTATTGATACGGTCAATTATCCTGATAGTTTTTCTGGTGTTGAATGAGCTCTGCATTCCTGTTATAATTCCTGCCTAGTCATAGCATATGATCTTTGTGATATACTGCTGCAGTGAGATTGAAACACTGTTCCTCGGCACCCTACCATTTTCACTTTTAATATAAAAGTTCTTTTATACACACCTCCTTTTTTTCCTGAGATAAATTTCCTCATTATTTTTTCCTTTCCTCTTCCTAGTGCAACCTTCTCTCTCACTTCTCTGTTGTTTTGGAGATTATCACAACACAATCAACTAATACTCATGCCTTCTGTCTATGTAGACTCTTTCTCATTGCTGTAATAATATAATAATAATGGTGGTAAAATTCTTAGGAGTTTGAGGGAAGTTAGATAGCACAGTGACTAGAACACCAGCCCTGGATTCAGAAGAACCTGAGCTGAAATCCAGCTTCAGGCACCTAATACTTCTCATCTGTGTGACCCTGGACCAGTCACTTAATCCCGATTGCCTCATCAATTTTTAAAAAAAATTATAAATTTCATATAAATTCATAAATATATGAATATAAACTGATTAAACTTATTAAGTCTCTTATGAATTCTGTTTCATGTTTTCCTTTTGAAGCTTTTTGGTTTTGTATTTGGAAGTTAAATTTTCTATTCAGCTCTAGTCTTTTCAACAAGAATGCTTGAAAATCCGCAATGTCATCTAATGTCCATTTTTTCCCCTGCAGGATTATGCTCAGTTTTTCTGGGTAGGTTATTCTTGATTGTAGTCCTGGTTCCTTTCCCTTCTTGAATATTGTATTTCAAGTCCTCTGCTCTTTTAATGTTGAAGCTATTAAATGTTCTGTGATCATGGCTATGACTTCATAATATCTGATCATTGTCTTTGTGGATGCTTACAACATTTTCTCCTTGACTTGGCAACTCTGGAATTTGGCTGTAATATTCCTTGGAGTTTTCATTTGGGAATTTCTTTCATGCGGTGATCAGTGGAGTCTTTCAATTTTTTAAATTCTCTCCTAGATCCAATTCCAAGTCAGTAATTTTTTCCCAATATTTCACATTCTCTTATTTTTTTCATCATTTTTACTTTGTTTTATATTGATATCTCATGATAACATTAGCTTCTTGCCCAAATCTATTTTTTTAAGTGTACTCTTTTCTTAAGTGAGCTTTTGTGATTTTATATTGATATCTCATGATAACATTAGCTTCTTGCCCAAATCTATTTTTTTTAGTGTACTCTTTTCTTAAGTGAGCTTTTGTGATTTTTTAAAAAATAATCTGACCAATTCTGCTTTTTAAGGATGGAATTCTTTTCTTTTGTGAAAATTTTTTGCTTCTTTTTCCAAACTGTTAATTCTATTTTCATAATTTTCTTGCTGAACTCTCGTTTACCACTCACTTTATTGCTCTTTCTTTGGTTCTTCCAGGAATTCTTATTGGGCTTATTTCCATTATGCATTTTCCTTTGAGACTTTGCTTGGATATATTTTCATATTGTCATTTTCTTCTGAGTTTATGTCTTGATCTTTCCTGTCATGATAGTATTTTTTTTATATTCAAGTCCTTTTAGTTGTTGTTTGTTCATTTTTCCAGTCTACTTCTTGACTTGGAAATCTTTTATAAAGTTGGGTTATGTTAACTTGAAGGCCAAGGGCACTGTCTCTGGTTTCATGATTTTTTTTTTCTGTTGCTGTTTTCATACCTAGTTCTGGGGATCTGTAATAGGTCAGAGTTTCCCAGGTTTTGGGATATGGAACAAGGTATGGTCACTGCTTTTCTGGTTTGCACTCTAATCTTTACTTGCTTCCCTACAGCAAGAAGTGTTCTCTTCCCTGGAACTGTGATCTGGAACTGCATATAATAATGGAGTTGCCAAATAGTATCTGGTCCTGCACTCAGGGCCAGCACAGGAGTCTTCATTATCTTTTTCTGAGCAGGTGTTCAATCTCCTTACTGATTATGGACTGAGAGTTTCCAATGCTGCATCTGTTACTGTTGCCACTTGAGTCCCACAGCTAGTATTGCCACTGGTGCTCAGCCCACAACGTCCACAAACGCACTGCATATCACTGATATCTCCTAACTTTTAAAGTTGTTTTGGGCTAGAAAAATGTCTCACTCCAACCTTCTGATGACTGTGCCAGTGCAGAATTCATTTTTTTGAATTATTTAAAGTTTTTTGGAGGGAATGGTAGGAGCAGTCTCCTGATTCTGCCTCAAGTCGGCCATCTTGGCTCTGCCTCCTAAAGGTAAACTCTTAGAAAGTCATATTCAATCAATGTTTCCACTATCCTTTCACTCTCTTTTAAACCCTCTCTGATAGTTACCAATGATCGACTATCCCAATCAAGTGAGTTTTTTGTTGCTATTAATTTTCCTTGATCTCTATAGAATTTGATGCCATACTTAACTTTCTCCTTCTGGATGTTCTCTCTCTCTCTCTCTCTCTCTCTCTCTCTCTCTCTCTTTCTCTCCCTTCTTTTTCTCTCTCAGATTCTGTCTTTTTAGGATACTGTGACATTATTTTCTCCTATCTGTCCCATAATACCTTCACATTTTCCTTTGCTATTCCCTCGTCTATACTCACAGTGGATGTCTCTCAAGGCTATATCCTGGGTTCTCTTATTTTTTTCATTATTTTATTATATCACTTAGTGTAAACATGTTGAACTATAATCATGAAGCTTCAGTTGACTCAGCTCAGATTTTATATCCCATGGTTATCTCAAATTCTAAATTCAATAGTTCAGAAAGAGAACTCAAGATCTTTCTCCCCACCCCCACACCTGTAGTATTTAAATCTCTTCATAATTTTGCCCCTTCCTAATTTCCCAGACGATTTTTGCATCTTTCCACCTTTTTAGCACTCATTACTGGTTTACTTGCAGTTCCTCAAAAAATCCCCTCTGGCTCCAGTTTCAATGCCTTGGTGCTGGTTATGCCCCATTCCTGGAAATTTCTAACTCCTTTTTTCTACCTCTTAGTTTCCCTTGCTTCATTAAATACTCAGTTCAAATCCCTCTTTTTTTGCAGGAGGCATCTTTTTTGTCTACTTAGATACTAATTCCTTCCACTTTGAGATTGCCTTCATATGGTCTGTATATATCTTACATGTATCTAGATATTGATACATTGCCATCTTATTAGAATACATCCTCTGAGAGAGCAGGGAATTTTTTTCTTTCTTTTTTATTCCTTTGCATTTTTATTTTCTTTTCTTTCCTCTCCTCTTCCCTTTTTCTCCTTCCTTCATTCTTTCATTCTTCCTTCTTTTTTCCTTCCATCATCCTCTCTTCTCCTCTCCTTTTTCCTCTATTCTTTCTCCTCCCCTTTCTCCTTTCTCTCCTTCTCTTCTTCTTTTACTTCTTCTCCCTTTCTTTGCCTAGTGCTTAATATGGGTCATTTCTTTCTTTAATCTCTGAGGATACAGGCCCATGAGTATCAAAGGGTTATAGGGAATACAGAGTTTTGTGACATTGGAGGTGTAGTTACAAAATATTTTTGAAAATGACTGGACCAAACTAAGGCTCTGTCTGGTGAATTACTGCTTTTTTTTTCCTTCAGCATTTCGATAGTTATAATTTTCCTTTTTTCCCATTATCTTTGACAACCAAATAAAGAGGAACCCCAGAATTACTTTAATTTTCATTTTTCTAATTATGAATTATTTAGAATTTTCATATGAATGTTAATAACAGATTTCTTCCTCTGAAAACTGCCTATTCATAGAATGTTTGGACTATAGATCAAGATTCTACTATGACATGGTCATGTTTCCCATGCTTTACCTTCCTTAAACTTCCACAAAGGCATTGTGTCATGATGTTGTCTATGAAGATAGTATAATGCTTGAATTGTCCACCAGGTGGTGCTCCACATAAATTACCTACACAGAAGTCTTGTCAGAATCTCTCTGACACATGTAGGATAGTTTTCCTGAAAGGTTTTTCTATCCTATATTGCCACCAGAGGGTGATCTGTCTGTAGACTCATACTATTGCCTGGCTTTACGGATAGTATGGACTCAAACATCAGTTCTGGCTAGGTCTGGAGTTAATCTAGAGGATAAAATGGTATGTTACTCATAATATTAAAATGCAAAGTCAGTTTTCTGTTTAGTTTATGAGCCCTTACACCTTCTCTCTGAGTTTCTTATCTTTGTCATGGCTCATTATATCTATAGATTCAGAAACTGAGAATCTTTTTTTTAAATGTAGTTTATTGAACTTGGTGAAAATATGAACAGAAATAAGCCAAATGTTTCTATATGGTGCCATCTGCCTCCAATTATCACCTAAGACTCCTTCCTGCTTGCTGTCAGAGATCTTTGGTATGGCAGAAGGAAAGTCCTAAAACTCCCATACCCCCACCTCTTAGAAAAAAAGAATAAAAGAAGTGTGTAAGAATGTGTATGTGTGTTGTGCTGTGAGCTTGAAAAGTCATGTTAGGGTTATATACTATAAATATAAAGAGAATGGTAAAAAATATCATTATCACCTTTAGCTCATCATTTCAATGGGAGAACACAGAAGCTTTCAGGCTCAGATTCAAGATTCTTTCTCCTTGAAATCTCTATTTATCTCTCTTAAACTATTGCAATCATCTCTGTAGCAGTGAACTCTGATAGCCACACATGAACAATATGGAGACCATGGCATTTGCCATTTCTGACCTATTGCACACAAGACAATACAAAATAATAATAATAAATTTCCCAAAGGTAGTAGAAGGAAGAAAGGTAGTTAATATTAGAAACTTCTTCATTCATATCATGTGGCTTCCTGCTTAATTTGAACACATGCTCTTGAGACCCTTGACAAGGAAGGGAAAGACAATTCTCTTCTTGTGTGTATTGAGAAATCATTTTTGCTAATTTCACTTTTTCTGAATCTTTGTCACTGCACACAGAGGAAATTTAGAATGAAACAAAATATGAAGGCAATGTTTTAAATTCCAATAATTAAATATGAATAAAATATGTTTGAAAAAATGGTTGTTGAGTCAGTGAACATTTTTCAAAATCTATGTTAAGTGCTAGAACTATAAAGAAGGTATATACACACAGGGGTGGGGGAAGTGGGGAACCAGTCATTGCTCTCAAAAAATTCACATTCTAATGGGAGAAACAATATATAAATAAGTGGGTACATGCAAGATATATACAGTGTATTTGAAGAAAATCTAAAGAGGGAAGGAGTTAGTAGCTGGTGGGGCCAGAAAAAACCTCAAAGAGAAGGTGGGATCTGAGCTGAATCTTGAATGAAGTCTGAGAAACTTAGAGGTAAAGGTGAAGGGTTAGAGCATTTTGGGCATGGAGGATAATACAAAAGCAAGTCAATGTGAGATAGTGTATTATGTTTAAGGACTTATAAGTAGACCAATGTAGCTAAATCACAGTGTGTGTGTAAGGAGTACAGTAGGAACATGCTAGATTAGTAGGAAATAGTCAAATAGTGAAGAGCTTTAAAGGCCAATCAGATAACTTTCTATTGCATACAAAAGCTTGTAGATAGAAATCTAACCACTGTATTTAATTGACATATTATTTAAGAAGAGAAAAGGTAAATTTTGTACACTATAAGCACTATATAGCATCCCAAAAATAAAATCAGTTATATTTTAATAGAAAGGAAATTATCGGTTACTAATATGGGATCATTTCCAAATTAACTGTCTCTATAGTGATATCATCAACCTATTAGAGCAATTGTGAACATCAACATTAAATTAGAAAAAAATAAATTAGAATAACTATGGTTCACAAGTGAGTTAACTCTGAACTGATATCTTTATACAAACTGTTAATGTTTAAATATGGGAAATAAATGAAAGAGACATCAACATATCATTGTCATTTCCATGAAAGTTTAAATAATGTATATTAACAGCACAACAAAGAAAGTGAAATCATCTCATTCAAATATCGATTTTTGGTAGCCATGGATAAGATCGGTTTAGAAGATAAACTTGTATGAAAGAAACTCATAGAGAAGTATGGTGGACGATTATGAACATTATTGCCTAGTAAAATATTGTGAAGTGCTGAATGAAAATTGTTGTTGTGTCTGTCCTTCCTTTTCAAAGAGAACCATGATATCAGGGAAATGATAACATGACTTTCAGTTGACCTTGATTTGATGATAGAGGGCTGGACAAGATCACCAGTCTCACTTTCTGCTACACAGCCATTTGGGTCCAGTGGACAGATATTCATCAGGACAACTGGAGATGGCTCAGGAAGCATGGGAGATCCTGGCCCTTTTTAGGCTAAGGACATTACAGGTTCTCAATTGGAGTGAGGTAGCACCCATTCAGTCAACAGGTCTCTTTCAGAAGTGAGTCTAATAAAATTTTTGAAAATCAAACTGGGAGGGGAAGAGTCTCAGGGTTGCTGGAAAACAGTTACTATTGATATCCACTCTGAGCCTGGAGGGCCCAAAATATAGCCATTAAGTGGTGGAGGGAAATAAAGTTTTACAGAAAGAGTGCTAAAAGAGTCTATTAAGTTATATCCTGCTCAGATTGTGTAAAAGGTCAAAGTGAGAGGACAATAGATAAAAGGAGAAAAGATCTATTAAGATGTTTATTACAAATATTCTCTTTACCTTTGAATCCAGTCATCACATTTAGTCAGTAATAACACAACCCCTGATATACTGAACAAAGAAGTAAAAATGAAAATAAAGATGGGATGAACAGCTAGACTAGAACTTTGGAAAAGCATGATGTGTGTTTGTTCTTCGTTGCTGAAAAAGACCATGCCATAAGAGAAATAATGACATGACTTGCACTTAACTTTGAGTGAGGGAGGGCTGTGCAGGTCACCAGCCTCCCTTCTCCTCCAGAGCTATCTGAACCCAGTGACTAGATATTCATCAGGATGACTGGAGATGACCCAGGATGAGGCAATTGGGGTTGTGACTTGCCCAAGGTCACACATCTAGTGAGTGTCAAGTGAGGTGAGATTTGAACTCAGGTCTCCCTAACTCCTGCACTGGTGCTCTATCCACTGCACCACCTAGCTGCCCAGGGAAACCATGATATAATTTCAATGATGTCATACTTCTCTCCAAAACACATTCATATCTTTTTCTTTTTTTAACACCGACAGTCTTCTAGTTAAATTATATAACTAGGAATCATGGAGCACTTTGGACCCTGAAGAAATAAAGTTGGGATCACTGAAGAGCACACCATCAATATGAGAGAACCATAATGATGGCCAGAGAAGATTTAGAGACGAGAATTATGGCAAAGCATATCTTTAGAAAGATATGTCACCAAAAAAGGAAATAAGAAATTCACATAGTGAGAATAAGGAATAACTGATTAACAGCCATATTTAAGTAGATATTATTTCACTTACTATATTTGTATCTTTAGCAGCTAGCATAGTACATGGCACTAATAGGCCTTAATTAGTATTTGTTGTTTGTAAATCTAATATCTTAATTATCCAAAGTCTAGAGATCTAGAACGAGGCATCTAGCACAGTTAATGCATGCCCTGCAGAGGACTTATGGGAAGATTCATATAGGAGTAACTCAGTACGGGAAAACAAGAGTTTATTTTTATTACAAAGTTGGAGAGTACGACTATATCAATGTGAACACAGTTTCATGTAAATTATATGTAAATTCAGCCTCACACAAACACACACACTCTCACATAATAACCCAGGCCTTTCTGTTTCACAATTCAACACATGATTCACTGTGTCACATTGACTTCTTGGCTATCTAGATATTGATGAACTGGGTATGGATTATTACCACAGTTCCCCCAAAATGATGAACCCTGTTAATTTTTTGGTTCTTTCTATATGTGACTTTATTGTCTGGGAAATACTTGTTTACCTAAAACAAATGAACCCTTTATATCAAAATGTGTATATTCAACCTTGGCTTACCCTAGTAAGACCATTCTGTCCACCACTTGCTGGAAGATGATAAAAGAAGCACTCATAATACTGCAGAAAAACCTCGGCAAGAGAGGTAGTTCTGAAAGATAAACATGTAAAGAAATACCTCCCAAAGGATGTCTTTAATTTGGTACAGCTTTGTACTGACAAAATCCAGGAAAAGTTGAAAAAACTCAGAACAAAATTGGAATCACAGTGTTTCATTTACTAACTCAGTTTCTGTTTTCTAGATCCTTAGGATTCCATCAACCTATTCATCTGGTTTTAGGGAAACTAGAGTCCCACTAAAATTGATAAGCCTGATTTCCTTTTAATTGAAAGGAAATGATCTACTCTTGTTTAACTCCTTTTAAAACAAACCCATTTTCAGAAACCTATTTCATATCTCTACTTACAATCATTCTTTCTAAAATTATGTATCCTTGGCCAAGAACTACATTTCTGCCCTTTTGCATGAATCACTACTAAGTGCCCAATTTTGTTAAAGAAATCATTCGATTCTATGATAGTGAAGGAATGGAGACTTCACTGTATGGAGAACAGCATCCTTACTAAACCACAGGGATTGTTTTTCAGTACAGGACTTCTCACTCTCTGAGACAATTGCTTGCCATTAAATCTGGGAAAATTCATTTACTTATCCTCTGCCTGACCCAGCACATCCCTCTCAAATCAATCTTCTCTTTTTTGTAAGATGTTGATGACACTGATATAATCAACATAAAAGGATGCCTTCAAATGCCCTCCATTCGGTTTTTTTCCCCCATTTTAATTGGTATTATATTTGGCTCAGTTCCTTTGTAGTTCTAAAAAAGGTTGATTCTTCACTTCTGCAATCATTGCCTCATCTTCTATGTGTGCTTTAGAGTCATAAATAATTTTCTGACAAGAATTCTTCCTTCTTGTGTTTTCATCTTGTCTTGCAACCATTACGTGCCCCACCCCCCATTATGTACTTATGTCAGTTACAGCTGCTATTTGACATTAGCCTGAATATCTTTATCATTCTCAGAACTCCTACCATATTAGCAGAGGGAATGTATAAAACTTCCAAACCACAACAAATATGTGAAGACTTATTTGATAGCATAGTCAAACATTTTTGGGTTGACCTGGTATGGACAAGAGGGAGATGCTCTTGTGTTTTGTTTTTCCTTGGTCCTTAAACATGCACGATTATGTTTGTGGGATAATGTTGGCAGTCATCACTGGCTAGAATATATCACGTCATTCTTTTTTTTCTACTTATGTATTAAAAGATTAGGTCAATAATATTGCTTGTCATGAAATGAAGATCAAATATTATAAGGTTTATAAAACATCTTAAAAACCTTAAAGAACTATATAAATGCAGCTATTATTACTTTGATTTACTGAATGAGATAATTTCATTTATCTATGCATTTAATTAGTGAGTTGCTGCTACTCCTCATTATGGATTATAAAATATACATACATACTCATTTACTCATTTAAATATAAATAGGTAATGTAAAGAATTAGCATTAACTTCAATATGTATACATATGTATATATGCATGTATATACATGTGTTATATATGTCAATGTGTGGAATATGCTTTAGTAGTTTATAGGGTCATAAATCTAGAGCTGGAATCGAGTTCATAGATCATCGAGTTAGTTTAGGAGTCAAATGAGACAGATAGTCAAATCCAACCTGAACATCTAAGAATATAATTTCTTAAATTTTAAAATTGAAAAAAAACCTGCCTTTTATTTTAAAATGTAAAAATCTATTCTAAGCTCAAGGAAGTGAGTTGGATGTGGCTGTTGACCTTGGTTTACTGAGCCTTAATCTAGTTTAGCAAATGAGAAAATTAAGGCCCAGAGAAGTAAGATGACTTGTACCAGATTATGCAGGTCAAAGATGGTGGAAACAGAATTTGAACTCAGGAGTGGTAATAAAAAAAAGTACACTCCAGGTTCAGAATCAAATGTTTTATGTTTAGTTTCTGGTGCCGCATATCAGCAAAACTGCTCGCAAGTGTTGTGGTTTCTGCAAGAGAGCAACTAGCTTGGCTAAGGATTTCAGGATCATGCCAGATGAGAGAGCTGAAGGAACTGGGGATGTTTAGCTAGCAGAATAGAAGAATTAAACTGGAGCAGGGAGACTACCATTGTTGACTTCCAATATTTTTAGGTTTGCTATATGGAAGATTGTCCTACTTGGACCCAGAGGGAAAAACTTGAAACAATGGGTAGAAGTTGAAGAGACAACTTTGTAGCAATTAGATCTCCCACAAAAAAAGGGTGTGTCTGTGTGCTATACCCTATAGCACCCCTAGAGGTCTAACACCCCAATTACAGCTTACTAATGCCTAGTACTCCAGTTTCATTTAACCACTTAATGCTGGATTAGATTCTATGAGGGAATTTACCTCAAAGATATAGCAACAGAAAAAGTATAGTTATTTTCCCCAATACCTTGGGGGTATGAACCTCCCTACATATCCATTTCAGTCTTGGTGTGGGGCACAGGGGGAGGGTTAGGATTGAATTTAACTTAGTTCCTCTGTAGGACTGGTCTAAATTCACATGCAAAGCTGGTATAGTACATTAATTCTCAACTGGCTGTAAAACTCCTACCATTGGTTCTTAAACTGTGCATCCCCATGGCCCAGATCAGAAATTTTACTCCTTACACTTTGAAGAGAAGAGAATGGATAAAAAGGATAAGGGCCTAAACTAGTTTCTTGGGTACCCTTGGCCTGGGTAGGTGTGTGAGTGAGGGAAGGAGGCCCAAAGAACCTAGTCCTTAAATTGTGTTTTTCCAACAATAAGGTTTTAGGGAAGGAGTCACCTGATTCCTTCAGACCTAAATGTAGAGAAAAAAATAGAGTTGGTGCTAAATCAGGTCATTTTAGGGATGCTCACAGTTTCAACTAATCAGCTGATGAAAAAAGGGTCCTCAACCATATAGGAGCATATAGAAGACCATCAAAGAATTTCCATGCAGGTTCTAAACTTCATGATTCTATTAGAAGCAGTTTCCAGATTCTTCATTTGGAGGGACACCATCCCAGATGGTTCTATTACATGCCTATCTATCTGTCTGTCATTTATTTATCAATAGATATGCATGTATATGAATGTGTGTATATATATATATATATATATATATATATATATATATATGTATGTGCATAGATTAAAGACATAGCTAAGTAATAGCTATATGATAACCAAGTATTAAGCACATGTTATATGCTATGTCCTCTACTAGGTTCTACGGATATAAATACAATGAATAAAATAATTCTTATTCTCAAAAAGGTTGCATTCCACTGTGGACAAATATGTATATATGTATATGTATATGCAATAGAGAGAATAACTATAAATAAATACGGAATGGGTATATACAATGTCACTTGAGAGGAAAAGTCCTAGAAATTGTAAGAATTAGGAAAGACTTCATGTGGAAGATGACATTTGAGTTGTCTTAAAAGAAAAGGATTCTATAAGGTAAATGGAAAAGCAAACTCATTTTAGGCATGGTACAAAAATTTAGAGATAAGAAATGAAAAAAAGTCTAATTTGGCTTGATTTTGATGTGGGAGGAGTAATATACAAAGATGGGTGGGAATGATATTGTGAAGTACTTCAGAAGGTAAGCAAAGAGCTTATTTTTTGATCTTAGAGGCAAAGAGGAGCCACTGGAGGTTATCAAATAAGGTAGTGACATGGTGTTACCTGCACAGAAGGAGAATTGCCTGGAGGATATAATGGAGTGAGGAGATATTTGTGAGAGGGTGATAAATTAGAAGACAGTTGTGATAATGCTGGGGGAGGAGTGATGAGGGTCTGAAGTAAGGTGCTAATTGTGTGAGTAAAAGTAAAGGGACAGATGTGAGAGAGGTGGATGTAGAAGCAACAAGATATGACATCTCTCATTGGACAATTGATTGAGGGAGAAACAGGCACCTTGATTCATTGTCTTTGACTCAGTGGTTGAGATGGTGACAGTTGGAAGACTCTTCATAGCCATTGCCACTTCCAGGTTCTCTGCCTGCACCCATTGCTCAGTCATCTCTGTGTCTTTGAAGTCTATTCTATTCTCGTCTACCACACAATCAAGGTCATGGTAGCTGTTACATCTCTTCCTTCTTCAATGAGTTCAATACCTGGCTTACAGTTGTTCTCTCTTTCCTAACACCTGCCCTCATGCTTGGGGATTTCAACATACATATTGATTCTCCAGTAAATACCCTAACCATTCAGTTCATTAACCTAGTCACTGACCATGAGCTACTCTTTCATCCAGCCTCTGTCACACACAAAGAGGGTCATATGTTTTATCTTGCCACTACCTACAAATATACTACCTCTATATTCAAGAATTCTGAAATAGATTTTTTTTCTGACCATCATCTACTGTCTTTTCATCTCTCCCATTGCCCTATTTTACATGACCTTACTTTATCCACACCATAATCTCCAATACTTTGTTCCCTCAATTCTCTCCCAGGCCATGTCCCCAAGTCTAGCAACTCACTCTTCTTGACTCCTTGACTAAACCAGTTCAGCCCTACATTGTCTGCTTCTCTGCACTCTCTTATTGTATTGTAACTTATGCCCAGCCAAGCCTCAACCTTGAATTACTCCCACTATTATTTTGCCTTTACTCAATATACTATTTTTTTTTAAATTTTTATTTTATTTATTTATAAATGTTCTACAATCACTTCCTTAAAATTAAGATTTTATACCCCCACACCTTCCTCCCCCCCTCCCCATGACAGCATACAATTCTGTATAGGTTCGACATATACTTTCCTATTGAGCATATTTTCACTATAGTGATGTTATGTAGTCACACTGACATAAGTGGAAGAAATCATATAACAAATCAAAACATAATACACTAAAACCCCCACACACACAAACATGATCTGCTACATTCTGCGAATGA
>CM053769.1:247067119-247104369 GCA_028658325.1 Potorous gilbertii
TAGAAGCTGCTAGATCTTGTGTTATCCTGATTGTATTTCCACAGCACTGGAATTGTTTCCTTCTGGCTGCTTGCAATATTTTCTCCTTGACCTGGGAACTCTAGAATTTGGCCACAATGTTCCTAGGAGTTTCTCTTTTTAGATCTCTTTCAGGTGGTGATTGGTGGATTCCTTGAATCATGTGATGCTTCTTTTAAAGCATTTACAGTGTAGACCACAAACCATTTTTCTTTCCACATTTACCAGTTGAGACAAAAATAATAATGAATATGTTTGCTAACCTCATCGGTCCTCAATCTAACTGTTTTCATGCTATTACTAAGAATTAAAGGAGTCTAACTTATTATTGTTGGTCTCAAATCCTAAGCTTAATTTTAGACTTAACCTCAGATATTCCCCTACCAACAATCTATTCTTTAATAGATCTGGTATTATGCTTACAAAACTTTTGATTGCAGGAAATTGCCATTAAGACTAGGGACATTTCAGGGAAACAACATCGCCCTAATTTCATGTCAATTCCAGGCAGGAGCATATTGTCAACTGGCATCAGCCAGACTTAAAGTCTGTGAGGTGTCAGTGGGAAAATTGAGTCAGGAGAATACTACCTGAGTTCAAGTTGAGCAGCTGTTCTCCCAAACTTCTCATGAACTCACCCCTTTGCAGTTCATACCAGAATCTCACAGGCTTTTTGGCATCATGGATCAGTGACTCAGATCATCTTTCTTACAATCCACACTCAAAAGAACAGTTAGTTAATAGTCCCATAAAATCTTAAAACAGCAAGCTCCAATAATCAGGTTTCAGATATGACTGTAATTTCACATTGGCTAAGGAACGTCTTTTGAAGCAAATCTTAAGTAGCTTACATGCCTTCCTATACTTGTTCTAGTTCCTGATTAAATAACAATCATAAAATCAAATTTACCATTAATACCATAAGTTATTGCTATAATAGATTTATATCTGTTTCTCAAGCTTCCCCACACCTTTCTAACCATGCTCAATGTACAAGAGTGAGTTACACATATGATAAGTTCAAACACTAACTTCAACTTGTTCATGCAATGAATTCAAATTAAAACAGAAACATTTAACTTTTCCACCAATGCAAAATATTACCAGAGGTTACCTGCCTCTAAGAAACAGACTGAAATTCTTTTCTCCAAACTGAAGATGTCTCTGATTTGGTCTCAGTAATTAATTAATTCGCTCAATTGTTTTAATACCAATATCATTTACACCATTTTGTAATGTGTAAAGACCTTATCACAAGTTGGAACCTTTGTCCATTACCCCAAAAGAGTTTTAGTTCTATTTGTCTAAAAGAGCCATGGAAAATCTCAGCTTGAGATATCCTTGGATTTCCCCGCATGAACTGACTCTCTAGAGACCCATAAAAGTTTCCCTTTCATTGTGCCCAAATCTCAGTTCTGTTTCCCACCGTTGATCTTATCAATTTAAATCTCCAGGTTACTGACCTATTAAGACCATCACTGGAACCCTCAGACTACCTGGGGCCACTCTAGGCTCCTTCCCTAGAGTCTCTCTGTAGGTAATATACACCTTATTTTAGTATTAAAAATGCTCAGATTCCCTAAAAGTTCACCCAATATAGAGAAATCTCAACAATCTTTGACCTTCTTTGGTTGAAAGAAGGCTTAAATTCAATTCATTTGAGCAATACCCAATGAGTCGCTGTTTTTGTGTCCCAAGGACCCCAAACCTCAGCAATTCCATACCATTACCCTTAATTTTAAGTCCCAATCTTGCTCTATAGAACAATGATACAGCATCACATTTATGTTTTTGGTTTCCTTCCCTTCAACTAATCATTCCCATTACATTCAGAGAGAATGTTTTATTTTAGGGATTTTGTCTTTCACATCAGAATATCCATTTATCTAATTATTTGAAAACAGCAAGATTCCACTACTTGCATTGTGCTTACATCTTAAACTGTCTTCTTTGATTATAAAAACATGCCATGTAGATGAAAAACAAGGACCTAAGTACATATCATCCCCATCTTATTACCAGACTCAGGAATAGCCAAGAGGGAAAACATTTCTTTTCAGAGGAAGACAATGGGGATACTGAGGCAGAAGAATTTCATCCCAGGGTGAGGATACAATTGCCCCTGAAGCAAACTTCTGCCTGTAACAGTCACATTCCTCTCTGAGTAATAGAATACACAATTTGTAATGGTCTTAGAGGCTGATTCTGGTTCCAGGAGGCAAGATGGTGGAGTGATCTGGAACTGCCATCTCCTTCCCCTTGTTGACCTTGATGAGCCCAGAGAATATCTCCTCAGGACAAACCCTGGAACAGTGGGAGCAACAGAAGGGGTAAATAGACTCTTAGCCCATAAGGCTAGAAGGATTGCTAAGGAGGGCTCTTCTTGCTGTGGCGGAAGGGGACCAGTGCAGGATCAGAGCTGTCCTAGACAGACATCTCAACAAATCAGGAGAAGACCCTGAAACCCAGGGGAATGAAGCCAGCAACTGCCAACACCAGGACCCAAGACATGCCTCAGCACCCCAGGGGAATTGGGAAGATGCTAGTGCAGAGGGGACTGCTGAGGTTGCCTATGCTCTAGCTTAGCAGAGGAGACCTCTGGTGTCCAGACCACCCTTCTCCCTCACTTAACAAACTAGCTCCAGAGTAACTGCAGGGAAACCCAAAAAGACCTCACATGGTCTCTGCTTTCCAACACCAGCCAGTTCAGCACCAGGTAAGCTGCAGCATTTTAGCTTCTAACTGAAAGAATCAGAGCTCACAACACAAAAAGTTTCACATTTTAAGCACAAGAACTGTGGGACAGAGCTCCCTGTGCCCCAGATACAGATATCTACTTTAAAAGTCAGGAAAAGGGTTATTATCATGAGTAAGAAGAAAGCAGAAAAGATCATAGAATCTTTTATGGGGATAAGGACCAAAGCACAAATACCAAAGAAGTCAACGTTGAGACTGTACTCCTCTCTGAAACTTCAGAAGAGAATATGAACTGGTCTGAAGCACAAAGAGCCTTCTTAGAAGAACTCAGGAAGGATTTTAAAACCCAAATTAGAGAAATAGAAGAAAAACTGACCAATGACTTTAAAAATATGAAAAAAAATTACAGAAAAATTTAAAAGTCAATTGGAACAATAGAAAATGAAGTACAAAACTTAACTGGAGAAAATAACTCCTTAAAAGAAACAATTGGACAGATGGAAAAGGAGATACAAAAGTTAACTGAAGAAAACACTTTGATAAAAAATAGAATTGGGCAAGTATAAATTAATGAATCCATAAGATACCAAGAATCAATCAAACAGAATCTAAAGAAGGAAAAGCTAGATGAAAATATAAAATATCTAATTGGAAAAGCAACTGACCTGGAAAATAGATCCAGGGGATAATGGTCCCAGAGGCTTTGCATTTGATGGCAGGGCTCACTAATCAAGAATATTACCAAGACTAACATCTTAGATCTTATATTTGTCCTAAAAGTCTATCACTAGAGATGGCTGTACTTTTTGACAAGCCTGAGGACTTCTCCTTTTCACATATACACACAGTGTACAAGCTTTAGGTTTTAACACTAAAACTATAAACAATAAGCTTACAATTTTCATAAGTGATAACCAAATTGTTTTAGTTGTGAACACAAACAATAAACTTCAGATGATATCAATTGCATTTTCATATCATATAATAATTATTGACAGAAGCATGGGTTGTCATACCAAGTGCAGATAATGACTGACTGGCTTCTTTACCTTGACCCATTCCTTTTCACTCCCTACCCATGGATGCGGCTATGTACTGAACCTAGATACTTCCAGGCTGTAGCTGCTTCCCCTTTTATAGAGTCAGGATACAAATTTGTATACTTTTAATAGCTTTTACTAACTGGTCTTTAATAAAAAGGGCAGAGTTTTCCTTTTCTCCCTGAGAAATTCCCCTAATTGTTTAAAATTTACTTGCTTTTGGAATGCAGTTCTTAGGCCTTCTAACAGGTGAATTATCATATGATCTACCTTTCCCTTATCCTCACTCTTCTGATAATTCCATCTTGGGTCACTAGTGGGAACAGCAGCTCCCCTGGGGGATATTGTGTGGGGTCATCACTAGCCAAATGATCCCCAAACTTTTGGGCTTGTCACTCCAAGAAAGCTCCAATGGTAGGAATATGTCCCTAAAAATCTCAGTAGTGGGTTCTTCCAAGTATCTCACCAGTTTCTCTCTAACCTAAATGAGGTGGAGAACAGAACATGCACTCTAATTGACCCAGTAGAAGCAGGCACTTTCCTCAGGGGAAAATACCCTGATGGCCATGTGGGGATGCAGGGATTGGTCCCACTCCTTGTTGGGGAGGGGCTGGAGAATGCTGCCTGAACTCTATTAGACTGCAAAGTCAGGGTGGTTAGAGGGGGGAATTCTCCAGAATGTGCCTTGAGAGTGACAACTGAGGCCTAAGTGGGTGTCACCTCAGGGAGAGGGATTGCAGAAGGAGACACCTTAGCAAGATTCTTGGCTAGGGCCAGGGAGGGAAGAGGGCCAAAGCCCTGAGGGTCATAAGAAAGGATCATCAAAAATATCTGGTTGACTCTCATTTCTCCTTTGAGGGGCAGTTCTAACTATGAGCATCTCACAATTTTTCCTGAGAACAAGGTTCTCAGAGTTCTACAAGGGCCATTATGTAGGGAACTTCTACCCATTTTCCTTCTTGGTGACAGTATAATTTTAACTGCAAGAGAGTATTCATTTTTAAAGTCTCCAAAATAGGCTATACTTTGTAGTCCTCTAGGCAATACTGAGGCCAGTGTTGCAAAAGAACACAAGCTTTTTCTTTTTAAATTCTTTAAAGAAACTAAAATTTTCCCCAATTTTGTAAAAGACAAACCCAAAGGTAAATTTTGGGGGATTGAAGAAGATTGACCCATTATAGGTGTGGGGATGGAAGTTCCTTCCTCCATAAGGGAAGATTTAAGAATAAGTCTTGAAAAACAAACAGAACAAACCAAGGCAAAGAAAACACAAAAAGGTACCTGCCTAACCTACCTGGACTTGAGAGGTCAGCACTGCCCCACCTCAAAAAACAAAACTGCTTCCAAGGTACTTGGAGAGAGAGAAAGGGGAAACTTCCATACCTTGACTGGAGAGGAGCTTTAGTTCCTTGTCTCTTACTTTCCAACCCCCATAAAACCTTTATATAACAAATTAATTTGCAAATACAAATTGGGTAGGCCTTCCAAAACTCATACAGAAGATTTCACAAAGCATTTCTTCATACAAAAAATATTTTCCTCTGTTAAGAACAGTTTACAATTTATCACATAACCCTCTTGAACCCAATTGACAAAAATTACAACAAAAGACCTAAAATGAAGGCCTTTATACATTCAACAAGTTTTCTTAAATGCTAGATTTATAGCTAAAATAACCTGAGTTAAAACTTCCTTCTTAATAGCAGAAATAAACTTTTTTAATGTGCTTAATACATCTTTAGGTGGAACAGGCTTGAAAATCACACCCATACACACATACATATATACATATATATATATATATATATATATACACATACATATATACATATATATATACACATACATATATATATATATATATATATATATATATATATATATATATATTTAAGGATTCTCATTTTCTCAGTAAGAATTCTATAGCAAGGAAACTCTTACACAAAATTCATAACAGTTTATTAACCAATCCATCATTAATTTATCAATGAACAGTAGTAGTTCATCTCTTTACCATCATGTGGGCATACTTCATCACCTGATCAGATAAAGTCATCTCAAATTTGATTGAACTCTTATCTATTAAATCAAGCTAATCATTTATCACTTATTTATAAGCAAATATAAGATTCAAATCATCAAATTTCCATCACATCTTTTTAAAATCCCAATCTCTACATAATAAAATTTAAATTTGAAAATTATGTAACTATTATATTAATGTTGCATCTAACATATGCCCACCCTTGTGTCAAGTGCTTTGCAATCACAAATGCCAAATTACAATGTCTTTTTCTGCTGGATCCTGATAGGAAGAGCATTCTCAGATGCTGCTTTATATTCCTTCAGGACAGACTTTTAACTTGTATCACATCAAATCTGGATTTAAAATCACTAATGATAAACATTTTAACATTTTATTCCTCAAGTCAAATATTTTAGCTACTTAAAAGAAAATTTTCCTTGAAGGAACATGTGACTGGCCATTCTCAACTCTGAATAACCTTTTTGCTTTTTGTTTTTTACTCTACTTCCTTAAAGAGATGAAACACCATCTTATGGCTCCCCTCCCCTCCTCCAAGGCACACCAGACAAGGATTTTTCTCTCAGTTAACTCAGACTAAGAGGGAGAGGGGGCAACCTCCCCCTAGCATAATTGTCTAGGCACATGAATACTGCTGTCTCATCCATATACTCCTGCCTTGAGAATTTCAGGCTCTACAAAGAGTTGAAATTCCACCTGCTCTCATCAGGTTAGCACAAAATCCAGCCAGAGACCTGAGAAACCTAATTTAAGGCTTCCACTCTTCCCAAGCAGAAGGATCCATATTCACCCTCTTTGCCTTCATCCTTCAGAAGCTGGAGAGAGTCAATGTCTCCAAAAGAAATTACTGAAATTCCAAATTGAACTTGCAATTTTAAACACACTCTCTGGTATCATATCCATTGACACAGTTCAAACCTAAAGTACCGATTTTAGCTTTGAGATCTCATCAAATCAAAACTCAACTTTTCCCTGATGACGGTGTGAAGTTCATTTTCTCTTATCTTTCTTTTCACATTCAAAAACAAGGGTAAAGAATGTATAAAGAAAGATTTTTTTTCTCTTTCCCTTCTCTTTCTCTTCCCTATTCCACACACTTCTTTGAAACTGCTCCAGGTGGAGGGTGGGAGAAACGGAAGATAATGGGGAAGCTTTGTTGGCTGCCTACATTTACAATCTTTACCACAACCATGAGGCATTTCACAAACACACAGACATTTAACAAAACATTGTGCACATCAATTTGAATTTGAATTCAGGCCTGATCAAAAACTTGTCTTTTCTAGTCAATTCAAAGAATTAAATTCTTCCCTAATAAGCTCATACCAGCTTCCTAGACAAATAAGTGCCTAGAGGTCTTGACACCAGACAGAGTTGTGAAATGCTGGTCAACCACTGTTGGGACTAAGTCCCTGGGCCCTAGTGGCCACTTTTGACCTGGGAGTGGAACACATCCTCCAAATATCCCCAGGGGTTCTCCTTCCTGCCATGGCTTCAATTCCATGGGATTCTGTCCAAGTTCTCTCTTAGCTTAGTGCCCAAAAGGAGGCTTTTGAACAGAAATAGGACTAACAAAGAGTTTGCTATGCATCCAAACTTCCACATAATTAGTAAAAGACCAATCAAGAGTGAAAATTCCCAGGGCTCACCTGATCTTTGCTCAGTATACTGACTCACCTGGTCTGCCAGCAAATTTTGCTCCCTTCCTTCTTCTGAACTCCCTGCCTATGGTCAGATGTCAAGTGCTTGGACTGGAGTAGATTGAACTTAGAGGGACTGTAAAAAAACTAAACAAAACAAAACAAAACTTTTTTTTTACAGGACCACCTATTCCCATAAACTTAATCTGACTTCCTCCAAGGAAGCAAGTTGAGCCCCACATTTGTGGGGGGAGGAGCACGCTGGATGCCATGTTTGTCAGAGATGAATATGACATGGAAAAAAAGTTATCAAGAAAAAATTATTTAAAATGGAGTTCAGAGGATAGAAAGCCTTCTATGTTCCTTTGAGTAGCTTCCAGTATGGCCACCAGAAGGATTACCAAGCATTCATGATAAAAAGACCAGAATTGAATTGAAAATTTGACTTTTGGATAGAAGAATCAAGGGAAACCTGAAAAGGTAAAGAGGAAAAAGGAATCCTAAGGGACTTATCAAAGTTGAACTATTTGCATTCCTCCATGGAAAGATATTTATAACTCATGAGACCTTTCTCAGTATTAGGGTAGTTGGAGAGAATAGACAGACAGAAAGACAGACAGATAGACAGACAGACAGACAGACAGATAGATAGATAGATAGACAGATAGAGGGCACAATGTGAGTTGAACATGAAGGGATGATATATGGAGGTCAGAGGAGCTAGGATTAAAACCAAGAATCACCTACCCAGAAAAACTGAGTATAATCCTTCAGGGTGAAAATGGTTATTCAATGAAATAGAGGTCTTTCAACCATTCTTGATGAAAAGACCAGAGCTAAATAGAAAATTTGACTTTCAAATACAAAATCAAGAAAAGCATGAAAAGGTAAACAGGAAAGAGAAATCGTAAGAAACTTATTAAAGTTGAACTCATTACATTCTTAAAAAAAAGAATTGACTTGCCTAAGATCTGAAGTCAGACTTGAACTCAGGAAGATGAGTATTCCTGATCCTAAGCCCAGTTCTTTTTCCACTATGCCATCTAGCTGTGTCCCTCTCTAATGAGGGATAAATTAATTTTGAAAGAAGACTCCACTTTGCATAGTTTTTTAAAGACCAGTTACAGATACCACATAGACTTATGAATAGTAATTCATATTGATTTATTCAGGAATGAAGCCTGTGAAGTCATTAAATTTAAGAATAGAGCCTAATGCACTTCATAGGCAATGTTCAGGGACTTGAATAAGAATATCACAATAAACATTAATTAAAAGGCTTAGTCAGGTGGATTTGCTTGTACAAATGGATGGGTTTCTGATAATGAGAGTATAAGAGGTAAGTGATATCTTCAATTAAAGAAAACTCCTAACTAAGAAATAAGGCCCTATTGGTTGATGAAAACTTGTCAGAGAAATGACAGGAACTGTGCAACAGCATTTGTTATAGATTGCAAAAATTAGCACTGATAAAATTCCTAGAAAGTTATGATCAAGTAGCTAGAATTATACATGAGAAATTTGCAATTTTTCAAAAAAAATTACACATAACAAATGCTTGTATTATGAATCCAAGATCAAAAATATCACTTATAATTCATTAAACAAATGGTACTGGAATCATAACATTATTAGAGATAAAACTGTTGCCCACATTCTCCCACACATAACATTATCTCATCACCATGGAATTTACTAACAATATTTTCATAGATAATGGTGTGATAAACACAAAATCTCCAAACCACATAGGAGGTAGAGACCTCAAAATACAGAGACCTAGCAGATGAAATCAGGAATATATGAGAGAAAGAGTTCCAATATCTTCCTTTTTAGAAGGAAGAAACTGTCCGGCTCACTTCACTATATGCTGTTCTGCCTGGTTTCAACTCACTCCACATAAAAAGATGCCCTCACTTTTCCTCTCATTACTTTCTTACCTCCTTTTGTGTCTCTCCCCGATTAGATTTTGGTTGAAATCATTTTGAGTACAGGGACTTTTTTCTTTTTATTAACTGTATCCCCAGTGTTTAGTACAGTGCCTGGTAGATAGCAGGCACTTAATAAATGTTTATTGTATTATTGGGACAGGGAATTCCCAAAAGTCTTAGTGCAATATTAAGCTCATAAAACTACTAAAACTTAAACCCACATTAAGCTACCAGATCTAGCCTAAAGATACTTTCATGATGAGATAACAAAAGATAAGATTATCTCTCTATGATTTCATTTAATCAAAAATTATCAACTATTTTATCTACCTGTAAAATAGCCAATAAAACATAAAAGAATAAGAGTTACTTATCCCATAAAATATTTCTATGTGAACTCCATCAAAGCAGATAAGAATGAAATGATAATAGCATCCATTTTATATACTTGGATGTGTTCAAAGAAATCCCACATAGTCATGTGAGGCTAAGGACAGTGCTGTAAGGTGAAGCCATAATGACATTATTTTCTCCATTTTATGGGGTAAGGGGTGGAGAACAGACTTGCAGATATTATCCTTTCCAAAGTCATACAAGAAGTAATTAGTAAACTTGGTACTAAAATACATTCAATATACCAATAGTTGATGGAGATAAATCTCCTTATGACAGTGACTTCACAACATCCACTTTAATCATATTTGGCTCTGGAGAACATATGCTATTTATTTCAACATGATATAAAATATAATGTCAAATTATTGAAATTAGGCACTGTTTCATTCTAGTTTTGTGTCCCCAGAACCCAGCATAATGTTGATAACACAGATGTTTAATAAAAGCTTGTTGACTGAATAATTGAGTGAGTGGGGAAAATAACAGCCTCCTCTTTACCCTCTCACTCTAGAATACAGATTTTAAATCATTCCCAATTGTCTTACTAAAAGTCACAAAAAACCTGAGACAAAGCAACATGCACACATACACACACACACACACAACCCTAACTAACGGAAATAATGACAGGATATTAGGGAGAAGGGGAAAGAGAATACATATTTACATAGCATCTACTATGGAACTGTGCTAAGCACTTTCCCAATAACTTATTTGATATTACATGCAATACCAATGGAAGTTGTAAAAAAAAAAGTTATTAATCCATTCCCTCCCCATTCCACCCAGACCAGCAGAGGAAAGGCAATATGTTAGAAGGGAAAGAAAAAGTCAGAAGATTTGAATTGGATTCCTGCTTCTGTCATTGATTACCTGCATACACCTCCATAGGCCTCAATATCCTCCTAAGGGAAGGGATTGGATTCAATTGTCCCTATAGTTTCTTCTATTTATGAATCCAGTGATTCAGAGACTTTTGTCTAATAAACCTTGATAGAACCAGCATATGCTCTTCTTTCTCACCCTTTAGGGATCAGTGATGGTCTTTAGACCATATTTGTAGAGTCACAGTCACAGGATAATGAGTGAGATCTTTTCTTTAAACCACAATTACAATAAATAAGCCTGTGTCTACAACATTCATTATGATGGAGAAAAAATGTGGGTGATTAATGAATGATGACTACAAGTGAGGGGAGAACCAATTAAAGGTGAGAAGTATGCTATGTGTGACAGGTTCCAAAGGAAGGCAGATCAATATGGTTTTATATAGATAAGGGATCCAAGCTAAGGAGAAGACATGATTAATGAGTTGCAGACCAGCTTAGCTTGTGGTCAAACTCGAGAGAGAAGTTGGAGTTAATTAGAAGAAGGAAACTCAAGACAAGTGCAGACTGAAATCATACATGAACAGAAAAGGACTCATTCAAACCTGAGTGCAAACATTGAAAAATATGTCCAGAAGCCATATTAAAAAGTTAGTGTAATTTATAAAACTTACTGGCATCTCAGTCTCTCTGTGCCACTGGGGGCTCAGCTGCAGGCAAATGTATTAGGCAAAGCTGGGTTATAGTGTCAATACTTATAAGACAAAACACCAAAAGCCCTTGCAGTAACTGATTCTGACAATACAAGGTCAGGCAAAATGTTATGACAGGAGATAGTTATTTCTACAGTCACAGAGTTATGGATCAGTGATCAGTTGAATAATGTTATAGCCTCATTTCACAACTTTACTGTGGAATTTGGTTGGCCTAGAATTATAGTATTGTGGAAAAAATACTAGACTTGGCATCAACAGCCACAGAATCAGACTTTCTGGGCTGGAATGAACTTCAGTTACTGTCTATTCCAAACTGATAATAAATGCAATCTCCCACTTTAACCGACTTTCAAGTGGTCATCCAGTGTCTGTATAAACACTTTTAGTAAAAGAGAAACAACAACCTTAGTAACAGATCATTCCATGTTGAGACAGCTTTCACTGTGAGGAAGTTTCTCTTGCCATCAAATCTGTTAGCTTCTTTGGTCAATTTGTAACTACTAGATGTGTCTAGATCTGCCTTTGGAAGCCAAACAAAAGAAATCTAATCCTTCGACATATACTGTCAATTACTTGAAGAGAACTGGGTTCAAATACTGCCTTCAAAATTTGTTAACTGTGTGACCATGGGTAGACCACTTTGTTCCTTTGATTTTTAGAAAACTCATCTTTAAAATAGTGAACATATTTTCGCTAAATACCTATCTCACAGAGCTATTATCAGTCAGCAAATAGATCAACTAGCATTTATTAAGGTTCTACTAGGTTCTACTATGTTCTACTATGTTGTGCTACTACGTATATGATTGAGTAGAAGTAGGGGGTAGGGAATGTGACAGTGAAAGATGGGCAATTGGGAGCCTTCTTTAGCTTGATCTGGAAAATTAAACAGATTTTCAAGTGGTATTTTTTCTCCTGTACATATGTAAGGTTGACTGATGAGTTAAACATAGAAACCATGTGTGAGGAAGCTTTATCAACCACAATAAATTTAAGACAAATCCTTTCCTCCCTGCCCCTATTTCATCTGTCCTTCCTGGCCACATATTTACTTTCTCTAAACCTGCTCTCCATTTCATGCAGTGTAGCCTTTTCCTTATACCTATTCTGGCTTCTTTTCAATTTCATCTCTCTTTACCCTCTTTGCCTTGATTATTAAAACAGAATGAGACAAACAAACAAAAAAAACAAAAACCCAGCAAGCAAATATAACATCATTAACTAAAAGTTTCTACTGTGTGTGAAACACTGTGTTAAGAACAGTTGTAAGGAAAGTATTTGTACAGTAAATTATAATATGCTATAGACACACACACACACACATATATAATTTACTCTATAGTTGCTATTATCATTCCAAAGTGACATTGGTAAGAGTGACCATATGATGCCCAAGTGTTTTATGTATATTTTTCTGTTTTGATCTGTGCAACATCATCTTGAATTTAGTAGCATAAATATTAGACCCAATTAACAGATTAAAAAGAATTGAAGCCCAAAGCAGAGAAATGACTTGTGCACAGTCATATCATGATCAAAATGTGCATTAAATCATTACAATGTTTTACTGGGGTCTAATAATTAAAAGAAAAGTGTGTGAGTAGTTCAAGAATGCAAAGCAGTTCAAGAACTTATATTTAGATGATATGGTATGGAAATAACGTGATTCATTTTCAGTATGTTCAGTTTTCTCATAGAATGAAAGAGAAAGAGAAAACAAGGAAAAAGCAAAGAAGGAAGAATACACGAAATGAAAGAAGGATGGATGGAAAGAAGGAAGGAAAGAAGAAATTTCACATATTCCTATCCCTTCTCCCCAACATTTCCAGTTTCTTTGAGTTTCTTGGAATTAATTATTCTTGATGAAAGTTGCTAGTCTCCCAAGATAGGAAAATGTGAAAAGTGCTTAGCACAAAGGAACATGGGGAAGATTTTGGATACACTGAATTATGGATTACTTTTTAATCTAGGCAAATGCCATTTGCATTAGCCAGCGGTGCCAATCTTTATTTCATATAAAGTTTTAATTGGTTGTTGTCCTTTCTTTGCAGGCTAGGAAACCTTCACTAAGAAGCTCTTCCATGGAATCTCCTTATGTAGAGAGGAATAGTCCAATGTGAACCTCTCAGGCCTAATTTTTTCCACAGTCTTTAACTGGAGGTGATATTCTCCTTATTTTCCTCTAAGGAACTAAAGTTAGCTGCAGTTATTTACAAATCCAAAAATATATATTATTGGAATCATCAGCGATTCATTACATCAACTCTCTCCAAGGGCTGTTGCAAGAGAACATAAATAAAATGCTTTGTGTAGTGAAGTCCCATGGAAATGTAAACTCTTGATTATGCACTCATTCAATTAGATTAAATGTCAAATGCTTTCAGTGAGGATGAACATAGGCATCAAGGTCAGCTACCCTACTGACAGTAAGTTCTTCAATTTGCAAAGGCTACAAGCAAAGACCAAAGTGGAGGGAATGTTGGTGCATGATTTTCTGTTTGCAGATGATTATGCAATCAATGCTGCCTCTGAAACTGAGATGCACCAAAGTATGGATCAATTCTCTGCTCCTTGTGCTGATTTTGGCCTAATAATTATCACAAAGAAAACACAGGTGCTCCATCAGCCACCACCACACCGTTCATACGTGGAACCATCGGTTTTAACAAGTAGAGGTTTTGAATGCTGTGGATAAGTTAGCTTACCTTGGTAGTGTAATTTCCAGGGCTGTACACACTGATAATGAGGTTGACACATGCATCACCAGATCTAGTTCAGTGTTTGGGAGACTCTGAAGAAAAGTATGGAAGAGAAGAGGTATTAGAATAATTACCAAACTGTAGGTCTACAGAGCCATTGTGCTGACCTCATTGTTGTATACCTGTGAAACTTGGACAGTCTACTGGTTCCATGCCAAGAAACTGAATTACTTCCATTTGTACTGTCTTAGGAAGATTCTGAAGATCAACTGGCAGGATAAGGTACCAGACACTGAGGTCCTTGGTCAAATTAAACTGCCAAGTATTCAAACTATGCTTCAAAGAGTGCAACTCTGATGGGTTAGCGAGGTTGTTTGAATGCAAAATATATGCTTGCCAAAACGACTATTTTATGGAAAAGTGGCATGGGGCAGGTGAACACATGGTGGTCAGAAAAAGTGATACAAGGGCATTCTCAAGGTCTCTCTCAAGAACTTTGGATTTGATTGTGGGACATGGGAGACACTGGCATAGGACTGCTCAGCATGGTACGCCCACATCAGAAAAGCTACTGTGCTCTATGAGCAAAGCAGAATTGAAACAGCACAAAGAAAGCATAGGATTGTGTAGATTTGGAGTAAGCACCCCAAATATTCATGTGGACGATCTATGCCCAATCTGTGATAGAGCATTCTGAGCTCATATTGGCCTTATCAGCCACAGTTAAAAACATTGAAACTTGACTTTATCATGGTGATGTCATTTTGGTCTTCTTTGAGAATGAAGGACAACAACCAATCAAATTCAACAACCATTTATTTTCTACTGTAGCATGCATATTTTACAAAAAATAAAGATTTGCCTTCAAGGAGTATGCCTTCTACTAGGAGAAAAGACAAAACAAAAATATGTATATAAATAAATGAATGTGTTTGTAATACATATTTACATATATTTATATGTATGTGTTTGTAAATACACACATACACATATATAAATTTTAAGAGGGAAAAGACACTGAGGACTGGGAGAATTAGGTATATTCCTGTGTAGAATATGATCTGAGACTTGAAAAGATAAGGGATATCATAGTTAAAAAGGGGGAGCATTTGGTCCCTTTAGAATAGTTTGTGCAAAGGTTTAGGGAAGGGAAATGGAATATCATTTACAGTTATGACAGCATGAGGACAAGTTTGGCTGGAATTTAAAGTGTATGTGGGGAAATAATGCTAAATCATTCTAGAAAGAGAGATTGGATCCAGATTGTGAAGACTTTTAAATGTTAAACAAAGACGTTTCTCTTTGAGGCAGTAGGGAGCCAATGAAGCTACTTGAGCAGGAGAGTAATAACCTTTGTGCTAAAAATATCAATTTTAGGGTCTCTAGAGAAAAGACAAAGCGGGGAGAGATTAGGAGAAGGGAAACAAATTTATAGGCTATCACAGTAGTGCTCATTTAAAATTTTAGCCATGCTAATGGAGAGAAAGAGATATATGTGATGCATTTTCTAAAGTTGGAACGAATTCATTACTGTTCAGTTGTTTTGGCCATGACTGACTCTTCGTGACCCTACTGTGGGTTTTCTTGGCAGGGATACTAAATAGTTTGCCATTTCCTTCTCTAGCTCATTTTACAGATATTAAAACTAAGGCAAACATGGTTAAGTGACTTGTGCAGGATCTCAGAGCTAATAAGAGTCTGAAAAAAATTTGAAGTCAGGTCTTACTGACTCCAGATCTAGTATTCTATCCACTGTGTCACCTAGATGACAAAAACTAATAATATTTGGTAACTTAATAGACATAGGGTTAATCAGTTTTAGTTAACTGTCTAGGATTCTGGAGCTGTTGTGAAATTGGAAGGATGGAATTGACCTTAAAAGGGGAAAAAAGAGGTTAAGAGGAGATGTGGGTTTCAAAGGAAGCATAATGAGTAAAATTTTGGACAAGTTTAGTTTGAAGAAGGGTTGTCTAAAAGGCAGAAACATGGGACTATAGCTCATGAGATATAAGAGTTGGATATGCAGATTTTAGACTCACCTTTATAGATATTATTATTGAGCTAGCCTATAGGAGATGAGGGGATTACCATGACACAAAACCAAGAAATGAATATAAGAGTAATACATGAATGATGATCCAGCAAAGGAAACTAAGAAAATCCTCATGACAAGTTGCAGAAGATAATTGAAAGAGAGTAATGTCATAAAATCTGAAGAAAGAGAGAGAATACAGGAGGTGGGTGTGGTCAGGAGTGTCAAATATTGTCAAGAGATTAAGAAGGACAAAGCTCAAGAAAAGTCCATCGTATTTCCCCAAGCCTGTTTTATCCTGTATTGATGAAAATGTTTTGTAACCACGAAGGAAAAACTTTATGATAATCTGAAGTAAATTTAATATCCATCCCAATGATTATATTTAGAGCTCTTTTTTTAATTCCTGACACTGTTTAGTATGCTAACTATCCCTTCTAGAATGGTGTCATTTTCAAGTTTTATAAGCATGCCAACTATGTCTTCATTGAAGTTATAGATTAATATATTGAACAATACCATCCCAGGGGAGAGATACTTTCTAACATGGCACTGATCTGGAAACAAACAAACAAAATCTTTCTTTGGGCCATGAGCAGCATGACATAGTAGACAGGATGTTGAATCAGAAAGATCTGAGTTTGTCCACCCTTTTACACTTGTGTGACCATGGAGCAAGTCACTTTGATCTTTGCTTTCCTTATCTGCAAAATAGGAGTGATAAGAAAAATTATATCTACTTCCTGGAATTTTTTTTTGCCTCAAACGAGTCAATGAAAGCAAAGTGATTTAATAAAACAAACCAAATCACCATAAAAGTCAATTAATTTCATTCATTGCATGGTCATCTAAGTGACAACTCTAGTATCATCCAAACCATATCTCCTCATCTTCCTCCCATGTATAGCATGAGGACTGTTACACATTTTACCAAAATCTAGAATACAATAACTTCTTAGTCTAATAACAGCATAAAGAAAATCTGATGTTACTTGTTTTTGATAAACTCAAGCAAGATTTTAGTGGCTGCATCTTCCATTTGTGAACCCTCACAAACCATTTCTTTAATAACATATCCATTGACTTTGCCCAGAACCAAGCAAGAACACTAACTTGTTTATAGTTTATACTATATTTAGACTAGTATATAGTTTATAGGCTTGACCCAGTCCCCTTTTTTGAAGGCTGGAATATTTGTCTTTTCCCAGTTTTGCTATACCACTGCCATTTACATGATCATTTACATTACCACAGCAGTTTCCTACTAATTTTTAAATATCTAAGGATTAATTTCCCCTGCTTAGGCAATTAAACTCATTGACAGAATTTATGTGTGCTTTTGTCATCTCTTCACTCATTTTGAATTTCACATCCTCTATCTTTCCCATTCTAAACAAGTAGCTAAATGGTATAGTGGACAGAGCACCAAATCTGGTCTTACGTGCTTGCTACCTATGTGACCCCTGGGCAAGTCATTTAAATGTATTTGCCTCAGTTCCTCATCTGTAAAATGAGCTGGAAAAGGAAATGATAGACCACTCCAGTATCTTTGCCAGAAAAGATCCAAAATAGAGTCAAGGAGAACTGGATATGACTGAAATAAAAATTCAAGAACAAAATTGCATCCTAAAGATCAATACTCTTGTGAGAGAAAAGAGAATATCAAAGGTAAAATTTAGCTAAGTATGTTCATCTATTTATTCAGAAATGTTTTTTGAGTATAATTTTGTTTAAATGAGTTTGTTTATTATTTACATGATAACTTTATATTTACAGGAATAACAAGTTGTACATACTAGCTTTACATTTCATATGCAATGATCTTTTTTTATTAAACTACATTATGAAAATGCTTGTTTTTTCCATAAATTAAAATAAAATTAAGAAAATATTAAGAAAAGAAATATTTGATTTCATAGGACATAGCTTTCAATGAAGTTTCTACTGTTTGCTAATTTTATGGACATAGTTAAGTCATGCCCCTCTAAACCTCAGTTTTTTCAAATGTAAAATAAAAGACCTGAATTAGATCATCTCTAAAAGTTCCTTTTCAACTCTAATGTTATTGAACTGTCATTTATATTTGCAGTGTTCGATCAGTAATGATGTTTGCTCCAGGAATGAGAACTGAACAGCACAATTAATAAACTCAGTTAGTTCAAAGCTCTAGCTTGTTACTGTATCTGGGCAATAGGAGATCTTTCTAAACTGAATGTCTGTCATCTCAGTGACAAAATTCATAGATAACTAGCACTGATTGTCTGGCTGGGAGTCTAGTATTCTGCTCATACTTATGATTATTTCGGCCCTTTTAGCAATAACTAATTAAAAATCTTCCTAACAATTTGGATTTCTCCAAGGTGCTAGCTCAGGAAGAAGAAAATGAGATGGCCACCAAGGTCCCTTCTATTTAGAGTCTGTGAATGTGAGTCACATATAGTAGCCCATCGACCCTCAAAGATGTTGAAAGTGGATAAATTCTATTAGATCCAACCAATTTTGTCTGTTACCTGACATTTTGATGGAGTCTTTCCTTTTGCCAAATAATGTTTTGGAAACAACCTCTTGTTTTGTCCCATGTCACCTCCCATCCTGTCTCTTCTCCACTGCTTTCCATTTGGCCCTTTTCTGGTGGCAGTTTTACATCCTGTCAGGCTGGTCTCCAAGCTGTGGCTTGGCAGGCTTGTGACCGACAGGGGAAAGGAGAGGAATTCTCCCTGCCGTCTGTCGACTCACCTCAGCTTGAAGCATGCCTCATGGGGAGCCCCAGCCCCAAGCTTTGACAGTCCTGCTGCTTACATCTCTCTGCTGAATTGTGCCTAGAGATTCAGGGCACCTCTGCCACACCAAATCAAAGCCCTGCCAACTAACTGGGGACAGCACAGACTTTCTCTCCAGACTGCATCCCAGAAATGTATTTTAATCAAATGAAACTTTTAAAATGTTCAAACTGGATACTTCACTTGTGTGCGTGTGTGTGTGTGTGTGTGTGTATGAGTGTGTTGCTTTTTTGCCATCTGGATACACAACCTGTCCAGTTTGGATGCTCAATTCCAGATCATATTTACTCTTTTCTCTGGCTTCCTGCCTGCCTTACTATTCTCATTGAGGTTTTCCATGGTGAGGAAGCTGCTGGTTATTTTTTAGCCTCTCTCTCACTCATCAGAACCTTTATAAGTTCTGCCATTTGGACTAACTCTCGATACAAACTTGAATTACTCCTGATTTCTATAAAAGCAAGACTGCCTTGGCTGTAGTGTTTCCTTTTGTAAGATTGAATGTGAACAAATAGGCCTTACATATATGAGAATACCTGTAAGATTGTGTGTGTTGAAGGATCTGTGGGAAGTTTATTGGAGCATTTACGAGAGTTTTTAAGGGTGTGTTAGGGTGCAAGTATTCAATTTAAATCAATTCACTAAACATCTATTAAACTACCATGTCCCAGGCACTGGAAATACAAAGACAAAAACAATAGAAAGACGATATTACATTTGGACTTGCAAAGGATTTCTATTCATCCCTCTCACTTTACAAATGAGGAAAATAAGGCCCAGGAAGGTTAAGTGATTTGAGCCAGGTATTAAGTGTCAAAGGTAGAATCTAAACCCAAGACTCCTTTGACTTTAGAGTCAATACACTTTAGAGTCAATGCACTATTCACTGTTATCTATCTCTAATGCAAAGAATTGTCATTAACTCAATAAGATCACCTAAGAGCAGAACTTGTTAACCTTTTTGCATGTCATGGTCACCTCTGGTGATCTGGTAAAGTCTATAGAGCAATATTTTTTGGTAAATGCATAGAATATGTGGAATTGCAAAGTACACCCTGAAATATAGTTATCAATATATGTGTGTGAGCATTTGTATGTAATATAAAAGTTTGTTTGTTTCTGTATAAGTATAGGTATGTTATAAGCAATACGTATTTATGTACATAGTGTGTGTATATACACAAACATACATGCATATACACATATATACATGCATACATACGTACATACACTCACAAGTTCACAGGGCCTGGATGTGGATCAAAGCATGTTATTTTCACTTTTTTGCTGATTTCTCTTTCTTCTTTTCCCTTTTATTGTAATTCTTCTTTCCCAAAATGACTAATGTGGAAATATTTTTAACATAATTGTATGTGTATAACCTGCTTCAAATTGCTTACTGTCTTGGAGAGGGGTGAAGGAAGGGAGTAGGTAGAAAAATTTAGAACTCAAAATCTTACAAAAATGAATGTTGAAACCTATCTTTATGTGTAATTGGGGGAAAAATACTATTATTTCCCCAATTGATAAATGGTCAAAAGACATGAACAGGCAGTTTTTAGAGAAAGAAATTAAAGCTTTCTATAGTCATAAGAAAAATACTCTAAATCACTATTGATTAGAGAGATGCAAATCAAAACAACTCTGAGGTACCACATCACATCTATCAGATTGACTAACATGATAAAACAGGGAAATGATAAATATTGGAGAAGATGTGGGACAATTCAAACACTAATTCATTCATTGTTGGTGGAGCTGGAGAGCAGTTTGGAAATATGTCCAAAGGGCTACAAAAATGTGCATGCCCTTTGACCCAACAATATCACTTCTAGGGCTATATCCCAAAGAGATCATAAAAATGGGAAAATATCCCACATGTACAAAAATATTTAGAGCAGCTCTTTTAGTGGTGGCCAAGAACTGGAAATTGAGGGATACCCATCAACTGGGGAATGGCTGAACAGGTTGTGGTATATGAATGTAATGGAATACTGTTGTGCTATAAGAAATGACTAACAGTCAGACTTCAGAAAAACCTGGAAAGACTTATATGAACTGATGCTGAGCGAAATGAGCAGAACCAAGAAAACATTCTACACAGTAACATCCTCAGTAACAATATGTGAGAACTGTTTCTGATAGACTAAGCCCTTCACAGCAATTCAAGGACCTAAAACATTCCCAAAGGACTAGAGGCAAAATGCCATCCATCTCCATAGAAAGAACTATGGAATCGAAATGCAGAATGAAGCCGACTATTTTCTCGTGTTATGTTTTGTTTCGTTTTTTTTCCCATGTTTTCTCCCATTCATTTTAATTCTTCTGTACAACATGACTAATGTGAAAATGTGTTTAATAAGAATGTATGTGTAGAACTCATATAAGATTGTATGATGTCTTGGGGAGGGAGAGAGGAAGGAGGAGAAGAAAATTTAACTCTTGTGGAAGTGGTTGTCGAAAACTGAAAATGGTAAAAAGAGAGAGAGAGAGAGCGAGAGAGAGAGAGAGAAAGTATCCTCACTGCAAAGTTTTGGGACAGGAAAGGTCAATACTATGGTTATCAATTTACAAATGGGGAAAGTAAGGCCAGGAGAGGTTATGTGACTTGCCAAGACATCTGGCAGGTTCTGAATTGCTTTTTGGTTAAATTACCAGAGAAGGAGGTGGACCTGATCAGTGGAACTCTATTCTCAGTATGCATATAGTGTGTTCTGCCTATTACCAGCCCCCACCCCCAGAAACCTGCTTGTAGGAAGGAGTGATAACATGCTTTAACATGACTTTGTTTCATTTGGAAGTACACTTGTTAGGGCAAATGCTTTGCAGAAACCACTTTAAGTCTAAATTCATTCTTCCAAGGAGCCAATGTGAAATGGAGGAGAGCATGTTCCGGGTGTTAAGGGAAAGATGTTTTTTATTCCTTGGTTTATCTTCTTCAAAGTAATTAAGCTATTGGAAAAGCTAATTGATGTTAATTGGTTACATAATTCAGGGACACTAATTGCTGGAAATTGATATTGAGAATACACCAGAATGGGAACTAGAACCAACAGCTATGGAGAAAGATACCCCCAAATTCCACAGTGGTACATTTAGAACACTGTAGGTGAGATATAGTTTTGTTTTGTTTTCAAACCTGTTTTTATTGTATTTAGGTTTATTTTCAAATAAATATTTCCCAATTACATTTTACAACTTTTTTATTAATTCCTTTTTTCTAGTTTTCAACACTCACTTCCACAAGATGTTGAGTTCCAAAATTTCTCCCCATCTCTCCCCTCTCTCTACCCCAAGATAGCATGCACATTCTGTTTACCACATCCCCCAATCTGCCCTCCCTTCTATCACACCATTTTCTTTTCTTTTTTTAGTTTTCTTTTTTAATTAATTTGTTTTCAGTTTTCTACAATCACTTCCATAAGTCTTAGATTTTCTCCCCCCTCCCCTACAATATATATATACATATATATTATATAAAACAAATAAATTAGTTAATTTAAAAAAGAGAAATGAGGCCTTTATCACAGACACTAGTTGCAAAAATTCTTTCCCAGTTTTCTGCTTCCCTCCTAACCTTGGTACCACTCCCTTTTCTTATTGTTTTCCCATCTATTTTATTGTAGGGCAAAATAGATTGTTATACCCCATTGCCTGTATGTCTTATTTCCCAATTGCATGTAAAAACAACTTTTAACACTAATTTTAAAAATTTTTGAGTTTCACATTCCCCCCCCTTCCTCCTTTCCCACTCACCCTCATTAAGAAGACAAGCAATTCGATATAGGTTATACATGTATAATCATGCAGAACCCTTCCATAATAGTTATGTTGTAAAAGACTAACTGCATTTCCATCATCTTATTCTGTCCTCAATTTATTCTATTGTCTCCTTTGATCCTGTCCTTCCTCAAAACTGTTTGCTTCTGATTTATCCCTCCTCCCATTTGCCCTCCCTTTTATCATTGGCCCCTCCATCCTTTTTTCTCTTCCCCTCTACCTTCCTGTAGGGTAAGAGTGATTTTCATAATCAATTGAATGTGTATGTTATTCTCTCTTTAAACCAAATGCGATGAGAGTAAGTAAGGTTCAATCATTACCTCTCATTTTGCCCTCTTTCTCTCCACTGTAAAAGTTTTTTCTTCCCCATGTGAGATAACATCCCATTTTACCTCTCATTTTTTCCTTGCAATACATTCCTCTCTCACTCCTTAATTTTATTTTTTTTAGGTATCATCCCTTCATATTCTACTCTACTCACCCTATTCTCTCTCTCCTATCTCTCTCTCCATATGTCTGTCTATCTATCTGTCTATCTATATGTGTGTATATTACATGTATATTACATATATATATATATAGAGAGAGAGAGAGACAACCTCCAAATGCCCTAATACTGAGAAAGTTCTCATGATTTTTAAATATTATCTTTCAATGTTGGAATGTAAACAGTTCAACTTTAATAAGCTCCTTATGATTTCTCTTTCATATTCAACTTTTCATTCTTCTCTCAATTTTTGTATTTAAAAGTCAAATATTCTATTCAGCTCTGGTCTTTTCATCAAGAATACTTGAAAGTCCTCTATTTCATTAAATGTCGATTTTCTTCTGAAGTATTATACACAATTATGCTGGGTAGGTAATTCTTGGGTTTCATCCTATCTCCTCTGACCTCTGGAAAATCATATTCCAAGCCCTCTGATTCCTTAATGAAGAATATGCTAAACCTTATGTTATCCTGCTTATGTTTCCACAATACTTGAACTGTTTCTTTCTGGCTGCTTGCAATATTTTCTCCTTGACCTGTGAACTCTGGAACTTGGCTAACAATATTCCTAGGGGTTTTCCTTTTAGGATCACATTCAGAAAGCTATTGGTGGATTCTTTTAATATCGATTTTACCCTCTGGTTCTAAAATATAAGGGCAGTTTTCCTTGATAACTTCTTGAAAGATCATTTCTAAGCTCTTCTTTTTAATCATTGATTTCAGGTATATATATATTTTTTAAAATTATGTCATCTGGATATATTTTCCAAGGCAGTTGTTTTTCCAATGAGATATTTCACATTATCTTCTATTTTTTCATTCTTCTGATTTATTTTATAATTTCTTGATTTCTCATAAAATCATTAATTTCCATCTCCACTCTAACTTTTAAGAAATTATTTTCTTGGAGGCAGAGCCAAGATGGCAGAGTTGAAGAATGGACCTGTAGAAGCTCACCTCCATAGTCCATAAAAAAACCTGTAAAAAATGACTCTAAACAAATTGTAGAACAGAAGAAGCAACAAAACTGCAGAGTGAAAGAAATTTCCAGCTCAAGATAGCCTGCAAGGCTGACAGGAAAAGTCTATCACATTGGGTGCTGAGTGGAGTGCACAGCCTGGTCTTGGCCACAGGGCATCAGGGACAAGACCCAAACAGGCTTCAGGGGGTGGAATTCCCAGCAGCAGCTGCAGTTCCCAGATTGCTCAACCCATAAATGTCAAAGACAGCTTCAAAGGTCAGTGAGAAAGCTCTTTTCCTTGGATGAGAATGAAACAGGGCCTGGCCCTGCTGGCAGCAGCAACTACAGTGGCAGCATCCACTTTTGGAGCCCCTGGTCTAAAGCTCCTGGGGGAATTGAGTGGCCTTAAGCTCCTGGGGGAATTGAGTGGCTGATCTGTATCTCAGCCCTGAGTGGCTCTCCTGGATTAAGGAAGAGTGCTGCCATGGTGGCGTTGGAGGCAGTTGTGGAGAGGGAATTGTACTAGCAGGTCCTGGGCAGAACAGAGCGCTTGTAATTGCTCACAGACAGGAGTGCAGGCCAGGAGAGGAGTAAGCGCCTATCCCTTGATTGTGCCATCTTGGAGGAACTAAGAACTTGTATGTCCCCAGAGTAACCCTCTTCTTGACAAAGGTCTCAAAAATCAAGTAATTGGCTGAGAATGTGCCCCAAAAATGGAAAAAATAATACTATAGAAGACTATTTTTTTGTGAACAGATATGTTCTTCCATTCTTTCAGATGAGGAAGAACAATGCATACCATCAGAGAAAAACTTAAAAGACTTCTTCATCCAAAACCTCCAAAATAACAACTCAAACCATGGAAGAGCTCAAAAAGGATTTTGAAAATCAATTAAGAGATGTGGAGGAAAAATTGGGGAGAGAAAGGAGAGTGATGCAAGAAAATCATGAAAAGTGAGTCAATAACTTGCTAAAGGAGATTCAAAAAGATGTTGAAGAAAATAATACCTTTTAAAATATGCTAATTAAATTTGTGAAAGAGGTCCAAGAAGTCAATGAGGAGAAGAATGCTTTAAAATATAGAGTTAGCCAAATGGAAAAGGAGGTTCAAAAGCTCACTGAAGAAAATAGTTCTTCAAAAATTAGAATGGAGAAGATGGAAGCTAATGACTTTATGAGAAATCCAACAAAACCAAAACCAAAGAATGAAAAAATAGAAGATAATGTGAAATATCTCACTGGAAAAACAACTGACCTGAAAAATATACCCAGGAGAGACAATTTAAAAAGTATGGGACTACCTGAAAACCATGATCATAAAAGAGCTTAGATATCATCTTTCATGAAATTATTAAGAAAAAAAACATGATCATAAAAGAGATTAGATATCATCTTTCATGAAATTATTAAGAAACACTTCCCTGACCCTCTAGAACTAGAGAGTAAAATAAATATTGAAAGAATCCACCAATCACCTCCTGAAAGAGATCTGAAAAGAGAAACTCCTAGGAATATTTTATCCAAATTCCAAAGTTCCCAGGTCAAGGAGAAAATATTGCAAGCACCCAGAAAGAAACAATTTGAGTATTGTGGAAATACAATCATGATAACACAAAATCTAGCCACTCCTACATTAAGGGATCAAAGGGCTTGGAATATGATATTCCAGAAGTGAAAGGAACTAGGATTAAAACCAAGAGTCACCTACCCAGCAAAACTAAGTATAATACTTCAGGGGAAAAATTACCATTTAATGAAATAGAGGACTTTCAACCATTCTTGATGAATAGACCAGAGCTGAATAGAAAATCTGGTTTTCAGACACAAGAATTAAGAGAAGAATGAAAAGGAAATAGAAACCATAAGAGACTTACTAAAGTTGAACTGTTTACATTCCTACATGGAAAGATAATATTTGTAACTCTTGAAACTTTTCTCAGTATTTGGGTAGTTGGAGGGATTATACACAAACACACACACACACACATACTCACACACACACATACACACCATATAGACAGAGAGCACAGGGTGAGTTAACTGGAAAGGATGACATCTAAAAAAATAAAATGAAGGGGTAAGAGAGAAATATATTGAGAGGAGAAAGAGAGAAATGGAATGGGGAAGGTTATCTTGCATAAAAGAGGTAAGATAAATCTTTTTCAGTAGAAGGGAAAAAGGGAGAGGTAAGAGGAAAAAGGTAAAGCTTACTCTTGTCACATTTGGCTTAAGGAAGGAATAACATGCACACTCAATTTGGTATGAAAAATCTATCTTACACCACAAGAAAGTAGGAGAGAAGGGGAGAAGTGGAGTGGGGAGTATTATAGAAGGAAGGGCAAATGGGAGGAGGGAATAATGAGAAGTAAACACTTTTGGGGAGGGACAAGGTCAAAAGAGAATAGAATAAATAGGGGCAGGATAGAATGGAGGGAAATATAGAGGTCTTACACAACATGACTATTACACAACTCTTTTGCATAACTACACATGTATAACCTATTCTGAATGACTTATCTTCTCAGTGGGGATGGGTGGTGAGGGAGGAAGGGAGAATAGTTGAAATTCAAAGTTTTAGGAAGGAAGGTTGAGAATTGTTTTTGCATGCAACCTAGAAATAAGAAATACAGACAATGAGGTATAGAAATCTATCTTGCCCTGCAAGAGAAGAGGGAAGGTGGGGATAAGGGAAGGCAGATTGGGGAAAAGGTAATCAGAATGCATGGCATTTTGGGGTGGGGGAAGGGAAGAGATGGGGAGAAAATTTGGAACTCATAATTTTGTAGAAATGAATGTAGAAAAGTAAAATAAATAAATATAAAAAAAGAAATTATTTCTTCAGTGAACTTTTGAACCTCCTTTTCCATTTGGCCAATTCTACTTTTGAAGGCATTTTTTTCCTCATTGGCTTTTTGGACCTCTTTTGCTATTTGGGTTGACCTTTTTTAAAGATATTTTCTTCAGATTTTTCTGAAGCAGAGGTCTCCTTTAGCAAACTGTTGAGTCCTTTTTCATAATTTTCTTACGTCATTCTCATTTCTCTCCTCACTTTTTCCTCTACTCCTCTTACTTGATTTTCAAAATCATTTTTGAACTCCTCCATGAACAGAGACCAATTCACATTTTTTTCTTGGAAGCTTTGAATATAGGAGCTTTGGCTTTGTTGTCTTCTTGTTGTGTGTTTTTATCTTCCTTGTCACCAAAGTAAGACTCTATAGCCTTTTCTGCTGTTTGTTTATGATCTCACCCAATTATTTGACTTTTTAACTGTTTGTTAAGGTAGGTCTCTGCTTTCAGTTGCGGGGGAAGGTTTACTGTCTCAAGATTCAGGTGTTTTACACAATTTTTGGAGGGAGCTGCAAATTTTCAGTTCTTCCAAGGTTTTGTGATCAAAAGAGAGTTATTTACTCCTATTCTGGCCTGTGCTCTCATCTGTGAGTGACCAAAAGCCCTCTTTTGCTCCTTGCAACTATGAGGTGGATTCCTTCTCCACTGCTGTCACAAGGTTCACCAATGTCAGTGCTCCTTCTTACCCCAGAATCACCACCTAGAACTGTGACTCAGATAAAAGCACAGGCAAAGCCAGAGAATCTTTCCTCAGTGTCAGCAATGAAACCTCTGAAACCCACTCTGATCAGCCCCTTGATTCCACTACTGTCTGTGGGCCAAGAGCTCCAGAAGCAGCAGTAGTAGCCTGTATTTGGAGCCAAATGATGTTCCTCTCTCACCCAGATCCCAATGACCTTTTCTATGGAACTTCTAAGCTTTCTGTGGCATTTTGGGGTTGAGAAGTGTGGAAACCACCACAGCTGCCAGTGATTAAGTACCCTGAGGCCTGATCTGGCCCATCTGTGTCTGTGTGACTCATACTGGACTGCACTCCTGTCAGAATGGTTCAACAGACCTTTCCTTTGGACCTTCCACTTGGAATGACTGGAAATTTATTTCACTCTTGTCATTTTGTGGGTTCGGCTGCTCTAGAAATTGTCTAGAGTCATTTTTAGAGGTATTTGGAGGGGTTTCAGGTAGAGTTCAAGCAAGTCCTTACTTTTACTTTGCTATCTTGGCTCTTCCCCAAGATAAAGTTTTAATTAGGGAACTTACTTCTCTGAGAATGAGAACTAGATTGATGTTCCTATGAATTCATATGAGCTATATATTGAAAGGGCAATGCTTTCATCCAGCACGTGAGTATGTAATCCTGGGCATAGGACTTGCCAGGTGTCTACTGCCAGGAGATTTACTGGCCTGTTTACAAGGTTTTTTGGGGTTTGTCAAATGAAAGGTATTTTACAATGTATTTAAAGGATGTCCCAAAAGTGACATTGAAGTTTTAAACTTGAATATTACATATATGCATGCAATGCATATACATGTACACACATGCATTTGCATACAGTATATTGTGTGTAGAGAAGAAATAGAACAAGCAACATACATGTATGTATACATATACACATGTATACAATACACACGATATGTTCATGTACATATGAATATGCTCTGCATATGTGTGTGCACATGTATGAAAATGTACACCTGTTTCTGTTAATGTATATACACACATGTATATGGATTTATATATGCATGGGTTTACACATATACACATGTATGTGTTTGCATGGGTGATGTTATAAGAATTCCCTATATGTAATCAATATACTACACATATATATTTGTGTCTATGTATGCACACATAGAAACACATATACATACATATATACACAGACACACATATACATAAATATATAATTTTGCCCATGTGATCTAGAAGTCCTGAGAGATTAGGTGCCCCTAGCATTATGTTAAATCAGTCCCAAATCCTAATTTACATGGGGAAATTTGCAAGCCATGACCCACCTCTTCTAGGGGGAATAGTGGTGAACTGGCAAACAACTGGAAAGAAGTTGAGGTTATGTCTTGAGCCTCTAAACCAATAAAAATACCATCACATTAGTTCTGGGAGAGGGTATTTTCCCTATGAGCCATTATGGAATTGAGGAGAGAGACATGTTTCTAAAGTACAAGGTCAGGATGTTTGTTTCTCTGAATTCCAAGAGGAATATTGTGTGTGAGGTCAGGAATCTCTTGTTATAAGTCAGGAAACTGTGACCCAGGGGAGAGTAGTCTACACTCCAAGGCCATTTAGCTGATTAATTGTAGAGGTAGGAATAATCTGAAGTCCTCTGTCACCCAGCGCTCTTTTTGCTCATTTCTGCTCTTTCCACTTTCTATTTTGACTATTCTTGGAGATAGAAGTTAGTGATCAAATAATTGCAAGTGTCACCATAAAGACTATTCACAAACCTGTATTTCTTAAGTTTTAACATTTCTTAATATTTAATAGTTTAATAAATATTCTTAATATTTCTTAACAATAATGTTTTTTGTCCTTAAAGGACACAGCTACTTGGTGTTTATGTGCTGTTTAGCATCAGTTAAAATAGAACTAAAGGGGAGGGAATTTTAGGTGAAGTCATGGATGCAATATTTGAGGCAGCCTACAATACTGGAACAAATGTAGAGATGGAACAGAGATCTTCAAGGAACAATGTGTAGTCTAGAATAAGTAGAAAAGGGAATAAATATAAAGAAATAATTAGCAGCAAAGCTAGAAAGGCACATTGTGGTCAGCTCTTAGAGATCTTTGAATGTTGGACAAAAATCCTAAACACATAAAAGGCAAATCACATGGTAGCATGATTCTGGCTAGGCTGGATTCTCTTTAGTCAAAGCTTGGGGTTAACTAGGATGTTGGCCAATTGGCAGGAGACTTTTGGAACTGTAATGACTCTGCTGACCTGCCTCTAAAACAGCCATATAATCCATTGAGAACTCATTGTTTTCACTGCAGCTGATGAATTGTGTTTTGAGTTGCAACTTTGAGCCAGCCTTGAAGTTGGTGTTATTAGCTAGTGCTGCTAAGCAATATATAGCTTCCATTTGTACAAACCGTATGATTACAGTATTACCCAACTACTAGATAGAATTATCTATGGATGGAGTTGGGAGTCCAGATATTACTGTGAACCCCAATTCTGCCACAAGGTGGTGTAGAAATCTGTAGAAAAGGCTGCTGATTTTAAATACCAGCAAGTTAGGCAATTCTATGAGTGGACTGGTTTAGGGAATAGTGGTAAAGCCCTTCAAAAACCCTCCCTTGGCCATAATTTGTTAGCTAACATTTTCCTCTTAACTTTTCAGTCCTTTAGTTTAAGATTTTGGTTCCCTGTATTTTGAATTTAATATAATTAAAGAATTCATCAATTCAGCAAATATTAATTGTCTTCCTAGTTTATAGAATTTCTGTTAGGTACTTGTGAGAAAAGAGGAGGAGAAGGGACACCATGTTTAATGTTTCAATAATACATGGAAAATAAAGTCAAGTAGAATTAGAAAGAACCTGAGAGGTCATCTATTCTAAATTCCCTTCCCTTGTCACTTCAATTTACAGAGGAAGAATCTGAGACCCCAAAAGATGAAGGGAATTTTTCCAAGTCTTACATGTTGTAAGGACAATTGTTTTCTTTTTTATCCAGGTCATTTAACTCTAAATCTAGCAATTTTTCCCAGTGTATAATGACCCTTGCCTTCAGGTAGAATCATAGGATCATAGTACTTAAAGTTGGAAGAGGCCTTGGAGATCATACAGTAACATCCATTTATTTTTACAGGTGAGGAAACTGAAACTCAATAATACTAAACTAGACTTAAAATACAGTATGGAGACAAGGCGATGATCCAGATAGTAATAATATACAATAGTATATCAAAAGTACTAAGAACTTCAAAAGAATTATAGATCAGAGGGCAGAGCCAAGATGGTGGAGTAGAAAGATGCATACACTCTAGTGCTTCCCCCACAGCCCACAAAATACCTGTAACAAATGTCTCTCAACAAATCTAGAGCAGCAAAAGCCACAGAACGACAGAGTGAAAGAGATTTCCAGCCAAAGGTAACCTTGAAAGTTGACAGGAAATGTCTATCCCACAGGACACTGAGTGAAGCCCAGCCCTGATCATGTGTCATAGGGAGGAACAGGACCTGAAAAGGCCTCCAGGACAGAATCCCCAGCAGGGAGGGTCCCAGATCCCTCAATCCACAAGTCACAAAGAAAACTTCAAAGGTCAGTGTGGGAGGGCATTCCCAGCTGGGTGAGAGGAGAGTAGGGTTTCCCCAGCACTGGCCCCAGGTGGCCCCAGGCAGCAGCAGCAGTGGGCAGCAGGTGGCTACAGTGGCTGTGGAAGTAGCCTGGGTTCACTGTCCAAGCAACTCAGCTTAAAGCTTCTGGGGGAACTGAGCAGGGGAACTGAACCTCAGCCCTCAGTGGTAGCCCTGCCTCCACCCAAAGTGCCTGGAGGAATTGAGCAACTGACCTAAATCTCAGCCCTGGACAGAGTCTTGGCGGGAGAAGGAGCACTAGGACCCTCCTCTTGACATATTATTCAAAAGTCAAGTAGCTGACTAGGAAAAAGCCCCCAAAAGGGAAAAAAATAAGACCATAGAAGCTTACTTTCTTGGCAAACAGGAATTTCCTTCCATCCTTTCGAATGAGGAAGAGCAATGCATACTGTCAGAGGAAGTCAAGGCTTCTACCTCCAGTACCTCCAAAAAAGAAAATGAAATGGGCTCAGCCCATAGAAGAGCTTGAAAAATGAGTCAGCAGCTTGCCAAAGGAGAACCAGAAAAATGGTGAGGAAAATAACACCTTTAAAAATAGGCTAACTCAAAAGGAAAAAGATGTCCAAAAAGCCAATGAGGAGAAGAAGACTTTAGAAAGCAGAATTAGCCACATGGAAAATGAGATTCAAAAGCTCACTGAGCAAAATAGTTCTTTAAAAATGGGAGTGGAGTTCAGGGAAGCAAATGATTACATGATAAATCAAGAAGTTACAAAAAAACCCCAAAAGATTGAAAAAATAGAAGATAATGTGAAACCTCTCATTGGAAAAAAAAACAACTGACCTGGAAAATAGATCCAGGAGAAACAATTTAAAAATATGGAACTACCTGAAAGCTATGATCAAAAAATGAGCCTAGACATTATCTTTCATGAAATTATCCAGGAGAACTGCCCTGATATTCTAGAACCAGAGGGCAAAATAAATATTGAAAGAATTCACCAATCACCTCCTGAAAGAGACCCAAAAAGAGAAACTCCTGGAAACGTTGTGGCCAAATTTCAGAGTTTCCAGGTCCAGGAGAAAATATTTCAAGCAGGGAGGGAAGAGTTAGGGAGAAAATTAGAACTCAAAATTTTGTGATAATGAATGTTGAAATATAATTATTAAAAAAATAATTACAGATCAACGTGTTACATGAGGTTTTGACCACACCCAGCAGAGAAGGCTTCATAAAGGTAATGATACTGGGTTCCAGCTCGGAAGAATAAGTACAAAGTCAAAAGAAAAAGAGAAATGAGGGTGGGTGGGCATTCTATGCACAAGAATCAATGTAAGCAAAGGAACAGAGAGAGTAGAACATTGATTGTTGCTGGGAGAGGTGAGTAGATAGTGAATAGATCTCAATTTATCTTGAACTTACAATACTTGGAGAGGAAAAATATTTAGTAAAACTGGAAAGCTTGGTGGTACTCTATTACAGACATCCTTAAAGACCAGGCAAAGAAGTCTACATTTATGCAGTTGAAAATAGGAAATAACCAATCATTTTTGGACAGAGGAATGACATGACCAGATCTACTCATAGGAAACATTTTTGTAGTGGTATGAAAGGAAGATGAAAGGAAGTGGGGAGGGTAGAAGAGGTAATATCTCCCAGGAAACAATTTTAATAGTTCAAGTGAATCAGAAAGAGAGCCTATATTAAAGTGCAAAAAGTGAGAGGAGTATAGGGAGAAATAATTTTGCCCAGTTACAAAGATAGCAAATTTTTGAACCATGTTCTAACCCAGGTAACTCTGATTCCAAATTTAATATTCTTTCCACTATACTGCATTATCTTCTCAAGTCAGTATGAATTAAGAAAAGTGCACATCCTTAAAGGTCATTCATATTGAAGATATGGGAAGTTGGTGAATGATACAAAGGAGTGATCAGAGAGGTAGGAGGGAAACCTAGGTTGTTTTACTTGCTATAGTTAAAGGAAGAGAGAGTATCCAATAAGAAGGGATGAACAGCAATATCAAAACCTGTAGGAAGATCAATGACAATGCACTGAGCAATTAAGAAGTCATTGATGACCTTTGAGAAAAGGGATTGCTTTTTCATCGGTAAAGGGAAAAGAGGAAGAGAAATACTTAAGTAGAGAAAAAGGATAAACCAGTAGTAGATGACCATGCATGAGCTGAGAGAGGGTGATATTGATAGATTTCAAGGAACTCATTAAAAGCAAAGATCTTTGAATGTTTGTGGTAGAAGAATGACCTGAAAATAGTAATGGAGAGCAAGGAATACACTTCTTCTTCCTGGAAGTGAAAAGAGTCCCTAGGGGAAAGCTGGATCTTTATTTTCAATAAAAAAGTTGAGAGCTAGTGTTAAATGGAGAAGGATAGAAGAAGTAAAAGATGGATAGATAGACAGATCAATAGTTACATAATACACATATACATATATGCATACATGCTAGTATACATACACATGTAGATAAATATAGATATAGGCATATTCATATATATAGTAGCATGTAAATGAGTTTATACAGTGTAAATTATTAAATTTGTTGATGTATAATAAAGCTTACAGTCTTTAAAATCATCTTAAAAATACATGCATTGTGTTCTCATTCTGTGACAATTACTCATATAATATGGAATTGAATTCACAAGATTTTGACATATATTATCTAATTCATCACTATGTACATAGAATACTACACATCACAGTAGATATTAAATATTAAGTATCCTTTTATTGAAGGGATCATTTTTCTGATTCTAGACTTAATCCCCTTAGGTTTCAACAAGTTCTTAATCAGGTGACCTCTCAAGCTATTGAAACACATTTATCTATGACAGTTAAATACGTCTTTTTTTTGACATTCAGCATTATATAAGGTTTTGTTGAAATATCTCCTCATTTAGAAATTTATAAAATTCTGGAACAATTCTGTTTCACTATGTAAATAGAAGTAGGGGTTTATCTTAGTTTTCATTGATATGTAGAACTCTCAGAGGTTGAAAATCAATTTAGCAATTCAGACTACTGTTTTCTCCCTAACTTATAGTCTTTGAGAATTGACTAAGCACTTCTTGGAGTCAGGAAGATTGCACTTCAAGTCCCAGTTCTGACATGTACTTACTATGTGATCCTGTGCAGGTCTTTTAACCTCTGAAGGCTTCTACACTGAAATTGTACATCTATCATTTGTGAAGACCTGTATCTGTGCAATTTTCCTCACCTGAAGCTCATTATAGCAATGAAGTCAGAGGTCTAGTCTCTCTAAAACAAGAATAATAAAATAAATACCCCAAACAAATGAAATCCTAGAAGACCTCTATCACTGACCCAAACTTAGTGTTTGAAAATGGTTTGAAATGAAAACACTTTCTGACTTTTATATGTCAGTAGGACTCACTTAATTATTTTTTATACTTCTTGTAGTTGGTATAGGTCCACAATAGGATAAATTGAATTTTTTCCACCTCGTGCCAGGGAAAACTAAACCAGACCAAATCAAACCAGTAACATCCCTCTGTTTTTTCAGACTCCAGGCTGAGGTAGCTGCCCTGCTTCACTAACCAAGAAGGCTCAAACTGCTCATCCAGCTGCTTTCTCAGGCAGCCAGGCCAAGGCATCCAGGGTTCAGGCACAGAACAAAATGGTTGATAAAAATGTTGCTCTCCTCCCTGCCCCCCAGATCCCAGCCTAGTTGTCTCTGCCAGAGAGCTTAGAGCATCTCGGCTGCTAATACATAATTTCAGTCAAAGCAACTGATCACCATTCAAGCTGAACAATGCCAGGATCACCCCAAAGTGAGGAGAGTGGACAAGAAGGGACAGCCTTTCCCGCCCTCATCTTTTCTCCAATGTGGCCAAGGTAGTTACCATGGCAATAATGCCCATGTGATACTTAGTTTTGACTCACAGCTGTTGGACTCTTGAACATGGCATTGGAGCATTTTTTTTAAAGTATAATAATAAAAAATCTCTGACTGTAATCATTCTTCTTGAGGCACAAGCAGCTGCTTCATCAGGAGAAGGTGTCTGCTGTTTCAGCAGTCTTGCTGGTTGGAGTTCTCTGGAAGGAAGAAGGCTCGGAAACTTAATCTTTCCAAGACTTTATCCAATTTTCCTTGTATTTCTTAAGCACAAACCTATCTTAAAATGTTTCAGAAAGCTCCCCAACCCCAAACCCCTAACAGCTTTCTAATATGCATACTAAACAATCAAAGAAACATTTATTGAAATGCTTACTATTAAATCCAGTAGCAAACTATTAATCATTGATTAATTCATGAGACTGTATGGATGAGAAGGGCTACTAAACCATACATAATGATCCTTGAGGGGATCATATAGACATAGAAAATCGCATATTAATATTACTTATGTTGTGTTTTTGTTTGCTTTGTTAACTATTTATCTGATTATGTTTTACTCTGGTTCCTGGACATTGTGGGGTTGTTATCCCAGTGTGTTTGACACCTCTGGGCAGTGGAGAGAGAACTAGACTTGGAGGTAGGAAAGATCTGAGTTTAATTCCAACTTTTGATGTTAACTGGATGACCAGGACCGAATCACAAAATCACAGACCTCTGTTTTATCATCAACCATAAAAAATGTTGTAATACTATCTAGAGAATATACTTCACAGGATTGTTGTGGTCAATTAAGAGAATGTAAAGTACTTTGTGAATTTTAAAGCATTATATAAATAACTAATTATTATTATGTATGAGGATCTGTTATTTCATGAGAAAAATACAAAGACTACTGTTAGATAACTTTAACATAGAAGCTTAAGTCTTACAAGGCACTTTATATAAAATAATCCCTTTTTTTTATCTACACAACAACACTGAAAAAGACATGATATTATTCTCATTTCACAGGTGAGAAACAACTTTTTGTTGTTGTTTGGTCATTTCAGTTATATCCAACTCTCCGTGGCTCCATTTGGGATTTTTCTTGTCTTGAGTGGTTTGCCATTTCATTCTCCAGATCATTTTACAGATGAAGAACTGAGGTCAAGTGGGATAAATGCCTTGTCTGGGGACATACAGCTACTAAGTGTCTGTGGTCAGATTTGAACTCAGAAAGATGAGTCTTCCTGACTCCAGGCTGGGTACCCTATCTACTGCATCAACTAGCTGCCCTAAATTGAAGCTGAGAGGTCAAATGATTTGCCCAAAGCATACAACTAGAAATTGTTAAAGGTGGAGTTAAAATGGGCACAGTAACCTCTACCTGAACTGGGCCTTAAAGTACTTAAAATACATTGATGTGATTAGGTAACACTGGAATTCCAGGCTTTTGGTATGTTATGATACCATGTTCTATGGTGGGAAAGGAAATAATATGTTAGGGGTAAATAGTATATTTTGCCTGAATCATAGAGTATATGAAATAGAGTAGTTGAACTTAAAATAAAATTTTAAAAGGCTACAAGAAGATTGTGGAGAGCCTCAAATGCCAACCAAAGAATTTGGACTTCTTTTAGTAGTCAGTGAACATGATGTCCTTCTTTCCCTTAAGAAGCTTGTGATCAGGGGTGAAGCCAAGATGGCAGAGGAGAAAGACTCACATATGCTAGCTCTGAACCCACAGCCCATGGATCTCTTGTAAAAAGAACTACCAACAACATTACAGAAGGTCTCTGCAAAAACCCCCTGAGGGAACTGAACCTAGGAGGCGGCCCGGCCCCCCACCTGAGAACCTGATTTAATCTTACCCTGAATAGCAGCTGGCTGGCCACCGAAAGCCCTGAGGCTGGGGAGCAGCATTTGAATCTCAGACCCCAAGCACTAGCTGGGCTGATCTAGGTGGGGGTGGAGAGGACCCTCAGAAGTCAAGTAACTAGCTGGGAAAATGCCCAGAAAAGGGAAAAAAAATAAGAACATAGAAGGTTACGTTCTTGGAGAACAGATGATTCCACCCTTCCTCTTTGATGAGGAAGAAAACTGTTTACCATCAGGTAAAGACATAAGAGTCAAGGCCTCTGTATCCCAAACATCTGAAATCGATATCCAATGGGCTCAGGCCATGGAAGAGCTCAAAAAGGATTTTGAAAATCAAGTTAGACAG
>CM053769.1:247104869-247148899 GCA_028658325.1 Potorous gilbertii
CTTGGGGAGGGACAGGATCAAAAGAGAGAATAGAAACAATGGGGGGCAAGATAAGATGGGGGGAAATATAATTAGTTTTACACAACACAACTATTATGGAAGTCTTTTGCAAAACTACACAGATAAGGCCTATATTGAATAGCCTGCCTTCCCAAAGGGAATGGGTGGGGAGGGAGGGATGGGGAGAAGTTGGAATTCAAAGTTTTTGGAACAACTGTTGAGTATTGTTCTTGCTACTAGGAAATAAGAAATACAGGTAATGGGGAATAGAAAATTATCTGGCCCTACAGGACAAAAGAGAAGATGGGGACAAGAGAAGGGAGGGATGATAGAAGAGAGGGAAGATTGGTGATAGGGGAAATTAGAATGCTCAGTGTACTGGGGTGGGGGTGGGGACAAATGGGGAGAAAATTTTAGAACCCAAAATTTTGTGAAAATGAATGTAAAAAGTTAAATAAATAAATTTATATTAAAAAAAAGAAGCTTGTGATCTAACTAAGGAGACATGGTAAGCCCTCCAACATCTACATTATAATTGGGTATATGTCAGTACAGTGTGAATCCTATAGACATGTGATGCAGGTTTTTGAGAAAGGTAAGGATCAGTGTGGGCTGGGATGATGAGGGAAAGCTTCAGAGAAGATGGACAAATAAGGCAAATGAAAGGCAAATAAAATGAAAAGAGAGAGACAAATCAGCCTAAGATACATTTGTGAATCTCTCCTCAGGCCTTACATTGATTTTCTGTGCCTATAAACAAGGCTATGATCAGAGAGAGTAAGCCACTCTTCTCTTATCACCTGCTATCAACATTCAAACCCTATGGAAGTGCAGGCATAGAAATCCTCCACCAGTAGTTCAATAATAAATGACACTTCAAGACAGTTGTCCTTTATCTTTTTGTGTGTCATAGACCCCTTTGATAGCCTCATGGATTCACAGATGTATTTGTAGAAGAAAATGAGTTGGGGGGGGGGCAGAGCCAAGATGGTGGAGTGAGAGCAACTACTCACCGAAGCTCTTAAACAAACTCCTTCAGATATCTTTAAAAAGAGAATCTAACCAAATTTTGGAGGTGCAGAATCAAATAGGAGATAGACTGTGGAAGATTCACAGACCAGGACAGACTGGAAGGTTGACAGGAAGGATCTGTTCCACTGGGGTGGAGGAGCATATGTGCACAGAGCATGAGCCCCCACAAAGGCAGGGCCTGGAGGGGGCAGGGGTGGGTGGTGCGGAGGGATATGAGGCAACAGCAGCACTGTGGAATAGCAGTTTAGGGCAGGACGTTCAGTGTCACCAACTTGAACTTCTGGGAGCCAAAATGGCAAACTGATCAGTAAATGCTCTCTCCTCCTCCCCTTGTTGATATTGAGAGAACCATAAAATATTTCCCCAGAAAAATCCTGGAGCAGTGGAATCAGCAGAAGGGGCAAAGAGTCTCGTAGCACCTGTGACTAGAAAAATCACTAAGGAGGATTCTTCTTGCTGTGGTGGAGGACTGGAGCTGTCCCAGACTGCCCAACCTCAGCAACAACCACAGTGTGTGAGGATTTTTTCTGGTGGACTTAGAATTGAATTGCAATGCAAGGACTTAAAAATTCCCAATGGTCTTTTAAGGCAAAATGCCTTCCACATTCAGCAAAAGAACTATGAAATTAGATAGTAGAATGTAGCAGAACATTTTCTTTTGTATTACATTTTGATTTATTAAATGATTTCTCCCCTTCATTTTAATTCTTCTATGCAACATGACTATGATGAAAATGTATTTAACAGGAATGTATGTGTAGAACCTATATAGAATTGTTTGCTCTCTTGGTTGGGGGTTGGGGGGGAGGGAGGAAGGAGGGGAAGGGAGGGAAAAAAATCTAAGTTATATTGTAGTGATTGCAGAATACTGAAAATAAATAAAATTTAAAAAATTAAAAATTAAAAAATTAAAAAAAAATAGTTGGTTCAAACAAGTTAACTTTTTTAAATAGAAAATTCATGGCCTTCAGGTTAAGAACCCCTGAATCAAAGTTCACTAAACATTTTATATATGGTGTCCTATTTGATACCTACAATAATCTTCACACAGTATAGGCATTGCTGTCCTCAGTTTTACAGATGAGGAAACTGAGGCCGAGAGTGGTTAAATGGCTTACCTAAATTCATACAGCTAGCAAGCATCAGAGGGAGGATTCAAATCTAGCTTTATCATGGCCCCAAATCCAGAACTCTTTCCATTTTCAGCACTTCCTCTGAAGTCCTCTAATCTGCAAACCATGATTCCTTGTCTTGTCCTTTCAAAAAGCATCCAATGTGCAGACAAATCAAGGCTATAAACATGTGTTACAGTAATAAAAACAATTAAAAATAGACATTTGTTTAGTGCATCAAGGTTTTCAAAGTGCTTGAGATGCATTATTCTGTTTGAGCCTTACAGTCATGCTGTGAGGTAGGTACTGTGTAGAATTTACATTCCTTTTCTTCAGATGATGCAACTGAGCCTGAGAGCAGTTAAGTGCCCTATCTGTAGTTGCATGGCTGGTGAGTGTCGGTATCATGATTTTAACCTTTCCATCTCCTGACTCCATATCCAACACATTCTGCCACATGAGCTTTCACTTATGGCCTGCCATTTTTAATAGTTTTTCCTAAGTGACTCAGGATTGAATCTGCCTTTGTCTCCATTCTTTTCCATTGAGATACAATTATGTCTTGGCTTCTTTTGCTGACCCCTCTTTGGGAACAATGAGAAATTTTAACTAGGAATAGCTGGGAACGCTTTGGCCTTGATTATGGATGAATCCTTACAGAACTTTGTCTCAAATTACTGGGAGCCCTGACCATTGAGACTCTCTCTCCTACTTACTACCTCTTTAAATGTTCAGCCTTCTCAAATGGTCTGAAAGCAAACTCAGCAGTCTGTGGTCCACTGTTAAAGAAGGAAGTGCATAGGCTAAATTAAGTCTCGGAGTAAGTTCATATTCTGCTATTGTTGTGGGCCCAATTGTGACACACACATAGAAGATTATGGGCCAGCTGACACCATTGTTTGCTTTTCCTTTGAGGAAGTGGATTATGGTCCATCAAGCAGTCAGTCTAGACACATCATTGCTGAATTGTAGTACATCCTAACAATACAAAAGGAAACCAGCTTACCACTTAAAAGAGAGCGTTTATAATCACATTTTCGAGATTCAAAAGTGAAGGCCCATGGTTCCATCTTCCTTAAAATTGTGTTGCACCTACAGAAGGCTATTTGCCCCAGTCATTTGCATGGTGACCCAAAGCACCTTGACAAGACTCTCCTTATATTATACCCTGCCTATATACTGGTTTCTAAGAGATGTAATCCATTAGAGATTTAAGCTGCTTTAAAGCCTTGAATTTTGTGCAGTAACACTAAATCACATTCATATAGTATCTATAAATCAATAATTATTTATGTACTACTTAATATGTTCCAGATACTGTGCTAGACCCTGAGATACACCTACTGCCTCCTCAACCTATATGTCACTATTCATCTTCCACTTACTGATCCAATAAACACTTATTAATGTAGTCAAACAATTTGACTGCTTTATTTTGCAAATATAATATACATAAAGGTGGAAGGAACTCTAGAAGGCAAAGACTTCTTGAAACTGCTGTTTACAAATGTACGGATTTATAGATTCTTTGGAATCTATAATCCATTCTGCAGGCACATTTTATATTAAAATTACATTGGCTTTGCAACTTAAGTATGCTTTAGACCTGTGTGAAATTTCATCTGGATCATATCTCTACATTTTGTTCATGAGGAAAGAGACAGTGTTATATAAAAGAAGACCCTTGCATGTGTTGATTAGTTAGAGAAGTAGGGGGAAATTTCAAAGGTGATTTCCAGATTCAAATTAGATTCAAAGAACTAAATGTAGGTGCACCTCATATTTCCATTCTAGCTGTATCCCCCACAAAAATATCCCCCAAAGAAATTATCTTGCTCTTTAGAATTAGGGATTATGTAAAGATAGTGCAATATTATGAAAAAGGACCCTAAATTCAGAATCAGGGAATCTTGCTTTGAATTGTGGTTATGCTATTTAATATGTCTGTGACTACAGCCTCAATTTCCTTTTGTGCAAAATGAGGAGATTGGATAAAATAATCTTTAAGGATGCTTCTATCCTTAGATACGATGTCTTCCTTATCTGTTTATCTCCTCACACATTTCCTGGAACATGAGGCATTTAATAAATATATTCTGAATGAGCGAACAAAACAAAAACAAACCCACAAATCTTTTGTGGCCCTCTGATCTAGAATAGCTATTGTTGCCTTGCCCCATAATAATAGAGTTTTTTACATATAGACAGAACAAATACCTGCCCACATGTAATTTTAGAGATTTTATAAAGGATATTTCTTTTAAATAAACCCCTTGCCTACTAATACCTGAACTTCAATAGGAACCAAATGATTTCATTATACAGTTAGAGCCTTCTTGAGTTATAAGCACTCCTGAGAAATTAACTGATATTGAGGCATAAATAGGTAATATCAGATTCTATCCTGAAAATATAATTTGATGAGCAAGAGATAGCTATCATAAAAGCAATTGATATTTGCTCTCCACATTTCCCTCAGGGGCTGTCTTCAGCTCTCCTGTACATCTGTCTCACTTTCCAATATATATAATATATACATATGTGTGTATATGTGTATGTATGTGTATCTGTGTATATATGTATGTATGTATATGCATGTCTTTTTACTCTTATTATATACTCCATGATGACATGACTTTTCTCACAGATTATTTAATGTTACTTGGTAGAATGAATGAATAGATTGTAGATTGAAGTCAACCAAACAATTATTTTTTAAAGAGCTACAGTTTGTGGGATACTATTCTAAATGCTGGGTTGTCAAACACAAAATAAAAAAAATAATCCTTATTCTCAAGGAGAAAAAAGAACTCTAGAGGGGAAAGATGTTTGTAGAAATGTCAGGCTTAGGATGACATGACATAATCCCTGGTATCAAGCAAAGGCATCAAGGCAAGAATCCAGATGGGAAATACAGAAGTCCATGGGGATAAAGAAGTTTGAAATATGGAATGGGGAAACACAGTCAAATCATCGGACATGAAAACATGAATGATTCACATTCAACCTAACATATCCTTTTATGAACACTTAGAAAAAGCCGATTCAGCATATATTCATTAAGTAGTTACTATTTGAGAGAGAGGAAGCATTGTGTGATGGATAGAGAACCGGCTTCAGAAATAGAATGACATGGGTTCAGGTACTCCCTCTGATACATATTAGTTGTATGACACTAGATCAGTCTCTTAACCTTTCAGAGTTTTTTTTAAGCAATCAGAGTTAAAAGACTCACCAAGAGTCACACAATTAGTAAGTGTCTGCAGTTGAATTTGAACTCATATCCTCCTGCTACCAATGCTAGTGTTCTATCCACTGCACTGCCTAAGCTTTCCCAGGCTCAGCAAGATTCTCTAACTGTTGTTGCTTGTCCTTCATTCTCAGAGGGGATAAATGACATTAGGAGGGTAATGTCTTGACTTACAATGAATTAGATTTAAATGAGGCAGGGCTGTGCACACTCAACAGTCTCACTCTCTCCCCCAAAGCCATCTGTATCCAGTGGCAAGGTATAGATCAGGATAACTGGAGATGGACCTGGATGCAGTGGTAGATCTTCTTTCCAAGGTCTCAGTTTTTCTGAGGCAATACCATTTAGTGATTAAGGTCAGGGAAGAAATGAGGCCAAAAAATTATGATTTTTTTACTTACTCGAAAAAATGATAAGTTGTGGGGAAAGTGGTAACCTCTATTGATAGAAGAACTTGCTCATCATGGACTCTGTAAACCAATGAAATCATAGGCACAGCCCCTATCTCCACTATCTTAGAACTTAGAAGGGACCTCAGAGATCATCTAGTCTAGGCCCATCATTTTCCAGAGGAGGAAAATAATGGAGTCAAGAGTTCTAGTCTATTCAGAGAAAGTGAGGGCAGAGTAGAATATCAAGCCAAGTCCCCAGAATTCCAACCCAGCATTTGTTCCCCCATTTTCTGAGGCCTTTGTAACTCCTTTCCTTCAGTTCTTCTCTGACTTAAGTTGATCTTGTGCCAGTGAGAGGCATGTGTGAGGGCTCTGCTGGCACATCGAATATGCTTGGAAAGCCTGAGAATATTTAACACACTCAACACTCAGAGACCTAGGATGCAGCTGTTGAGGTAATGCAAGCGTATTTCTTATCTCTCCATAGCATCTGCTCATTGCTGTTTCCCATTCCGGCAGCAGATCCCAATTCCCCACTGGGTTTGTTCCTCATTATATTTCAACCAAGAGAAGCCTTCTTTAAGTGCATGAGTCCAGAGTATTTGGCATAGAATGACTCCTTCCCAGCTTCAAACTAATTATGTGGTTAGAGACAGGTGGATTTTCCCTTTGGTTTATTTCTCTTACTTATTTGACAGGTTTCAAGCAATTAATAAGTTTAAGTAATATCAGGCTAAACAATCTCTTTGAGAGATTTATTTTCAGTGCCATGAGGTGTTGCAAGTTTCCTTTTCACAACGTTTGTTTAGTGGACTATTTCATGGAAACTCAAAGGCCCATTTGATAGATCATAAGAGCATAAATTTCTTTCTACAAAGGACTTTTAACATCATGTGGTCAGCCCAAAATGGCTGAGTGAAGTCAGGGACTCACCTGAGCTCTCTCCCAAGGTCCTCCAAAAAAGTTTTAAATATTGCCATAAAAAATTTGTGAGTGGTAGAATCCAGAAAAGGATGGGATGAGATAATTTTCCAGTCCACTTAAAAGTTTGGCAGGAAAGATCTGTCACACAGTGGTAAGAGTGGAGCAGAGTCCAGAGCAAGCCACACCACTGCAGAGAAGGCTCCAGTGAACCAGGAGCAGACCTTGGGAATGAATGAATCAGTAGCAGCATAGGGTGCTTCTCAAGTTCTCATTCTATAGACAGAAACGTGGTTGAACTGCTGGTCAGATGATTACAGGGGTCTCTTTGCTGGTTTTGGAGGCAGGGATTTGTTGCTTTGCCTATACTCAATTCCAAGTTGCAGTACTAGGGGGCAGTCCTGGGTGGTCATCCCAGAGTAAGGAGAAGCATTAGCAAATCAGATGTTGTGACTATAGTAGATCAGGCTCTCCCCTTACAGTTCCAGAGCATAAAAAAGTTCTTGTGGTTGCTCACAGAGCAGAGCACAGGTCAGGAGAGTATTAAACACACCTATCTTTAGATCATAATACCTTGAAAACACTGAAAAGTTACAGGTCCCAGAAGTATCTCCAAAAACAGTTACACAAAACCCCTGAAGCTTGGGACAGTATGCCCTCTACCCTGGAAGCAGATCCCCACTTTAGCAAAGAGTTAAAGTCAAGAAACAGGCTGGAAAAAAGAGCAAACAACAGAAAACAATTCTGATCTTAGAAAGTTATTATGGTGACAATGAATGTCAAAATATACTCAGAAGAAGAGAGGAAAGTAAAAATTCATACATCCAAAGCCTCCCTCCCTCCCAAAAAAAAGAAGTGGTCTCAGGCCATGGAAAAGTTCAAAAAAGATCTTAAAAATCAAGTAAGAGAGTTACTGGAAAAATTTGGAAGACAAATGAGACTGATTAAAGAAAGTCATGAAAAAGGTGTCAACAGCTTGGTAAAGTGGACACCAAAAATACTGAAGCAAATAACACTTTAAAACAACAGAATAGGTCAAATCGAAAAAAGGTATAAATATTCACAGAAGAGAAGAACAGAATTGAGCAAATGGAAAAGGAGGTACAAAACCTCTCTGAAGAAAATAATTCCTCAAAAATTAGAATGAAGCATGTGGAAGCTAATGACTCCATGAGAGATCAGGAAACAAAACCAACAGAATGAAAACAGAAGACAATGTGAAATATCTTATTAGAAAAAAAAATTGACCCAGAAAACAGATCCAGGAGAGATGATTTAAAAATTGTTGGACTTCCTGCAAGGTGTTATCAAGAGAGGAGCCTAGATATCACCTTTCAAGAAATTGTCAAGAAAAACTGCCCTGATATTGTAGAATCAGAGGGCAAAATAGAAATTGAAAGAAGCCATCCTGAAAGAGATCTTGAGATGAAAACTCACAGGAATGTTAGGGTCAAATTCCAGAGTTACCAGTTCTCCCAAGGAGAAAATGTTGCAAGCAGCCAGAATGAAGCATTTCAAGTATCAAGGAGCCACAATCAGGATAACACAAGATTTAACAGCTAAACATTAAAGGATCAGAGAGTTTGTAATATGATATTCTGGAGGGCAGAGGAGCTAGGATTGCAACTAAAGATCACCTGTCAAGGAGAACTAAGTTTAATCCTTCAAGATTTTGGACATTCAATGAAATAGAGGACTTTCAAACATTCCTGATGAAAAGACCAAAGTTGAATGGAAAATTTGAGTTCTAAATAAAAATCTCAAGAGAAGCATAAAATGATATACAGAAAAGGGAAATCATAAGAGACTTAATAAGATTGAACTGTTTACATTTCAACATGGGAAGATGACACTTATGAAAACTTTCTTATTAGGTCAGTTAAAAGGAGGGCACTTAGAAGGCACAGATGTGAGTTGAGTTTGATGGAATGATGTCTTTAAAAATAAAATTAAGGTGTGGGAAAGAGAAATGCTTTGGGTGAAAGGAAAAGGAGAAATAGAATGGGGGAAATTATATTACATAAAAGAAGCAAGAAAGAGTTATTATAGTGGAGGGGAAAATAGGAGAGGTGGTAAGGAATGCTTGAACCATACTCTCATTGGAATTGGCTTAAAGAGGGAATAACATACACACTCAGTTGGGTATAGATATAAAATATATCTATCTTACCCTAAAGAAAAGTAGGAGGGGAAGGGAATAACAGAATGGGAGGGGTACTCATAGAAGGGAGGGTGGATTGGATGAAGCAATAGACAGAAGCAAAATAATTTTGGGGAAGAAAAGTGTAAAAGGTGAGAGAATAGAATAAATGAAGGGGAGATGTTAGAATGAAGTAAAATAGCATAACTGTAAAATGTGAAAAAAAATTTTGAAACAAGTTTCTCAAATAAAGGCTTAATCTCTCAAATATATAGGGAAATGAGTCAAATTTATTTTAAAAAGATCCATTTTCCAATTGACAAATGTTTGAAAATATGAACAATTTTCAGATGAAATAATCACAATGGTTTGTAGCCATGCAAAAAATTGATCTAATTTGATATTGTTTGGAGGAATGGAGATCACGATAATACTAAGGTACTCCCTTATACATATTAGGTTGGTTGATAAGAAAGAAAAGAAGAAGCATAAATACTGGAGAAGATCTTGGAAAATTGAGACACTAACTCACTTTTGGTGGAGTTGTGAACTGATTCAACCGTTAGGTACAGCAATTTGGAACTATGACCAAATATATATAGTGGCTCTTTTCTGATGGCAAAGAATTGGAAATTGAGGGAATATCCATGGATTGGGGAATGACTAAATAATTTATGGTATATGATTGTGATGAAATACTATTTTGATATAATAAATGATGAAGTAAATTCTCTCAGAAAAACCCAGAGAGACTTGCATGAACTGACATGAGTGGCATGAGTAGAACTAGGAAAACATTATATATAGTAACAGCAATACTGTAAGATAGCGAATTGTCAATGACTTAGCTGTTCTCATCTATACAACAATACAAGATAATTTTGGAGGACTTATCATAAAAAAATGTTGTCCATCCTCAGCAAAAGAACTTATAGAATCTGAGTACAGATCAAAACATACTTTTCTTGGATTTTATTTTGGTCTATGTTTTCTTTTAGAACATGACTAATATGGAAATATGTTTTGCATGATTAAACAGGTATATGAAATTGCTTGCCATCTGAATGAGAGAGGTGTGGAGGAAGGGAGGTAATTTGGAACTTAATTTTTAAAATGAATGTTGAAAGTCATTTTTACTTGTAATTGGGAAAAAAATAAAACGTTAAGTAAAAACAAATCTAAAAAAGTCTCTAAATTCTATGATCTTTTCAGTACACTCTTGAGGGAGAGGGAGAGGGAGATTGTACAAAGTTCTGGACTGGGGAGTCAAGAATAGCTGGGTTTCAATCCTGAATCAGATATTTGTTAGTTATGTGATTCTGCATATCACTTAACTTCCCTGGACCTCAGTTTCCTCATCTATAAAATGAGAAACTAACTGATCCCTAAGGCCCTTCCATCTCTAAATCTGTATTCTCTATCTCTCATGGACCAGAAAAAAGACAAAAGAAAAGAGAATTTCAATAAGTTGTTTGAAAGCAATTACTGGGGTCCTTTCAGCTCCTTTTTGTGGTTATTATACAAATAGAGCTCTCACATTCAAATTGTAGAGAGCTAGGGCCATCTGGGTGGTTTAGTGGATAGGGTACCTTGGTACCCCATCTTCCTGAGTTCAAATCTGGCTTCAAACACTAACCTGGGAAAGTCACTTAGCCCTGTTTGCCTGTTCTTGCATCTGTAAAATGAATCAGATAATGAAATGACAAACTACTCTAGTGTCATTGCCAAGAAAATCCCAAATGGGTTCATGAAAAGTCAGACATGATTGAAAAAACTATTGAATTGGTGTTTCAGTGGATAGATCATGGAGCCTGGAGTTAGGAAGACCTCAATTCAAATCCAGCTTCAGATACTTATTAATTGTTTCTGTTTACTTATCTGTTTACTGCGAAAATCACTTAATCTCTGTTTCTTTATTTGTAAAATAAGGATTATTACAGCCTCTATTTCCCAGGATCACTTCAAATAATACTGTACAGTGCCTGGCACCCAGTAAGTAATATATACATATGTGTATATATATATATATATATATATATATATATATATATATATATATATATTTGTTAGCTATTATTAATCCAGAAGGCTTACCAACTAGGAATTTCATAGAATCATAAAGGGTTAAGAAATAGAAGTGAGGAAGGAAGACATTGGAGGTATGGGGAACAGCCAGTGCAGAAAGACCCAGCGATGGTGCTTAAGGCACAAGTTCCTGCTTCATTAGGAGATGTTGCCTGCTTTGGCAATCTCACAGGTTGGAGCTCTGTGGAAGGAAGAGAGTTAGGAAACTTGATCTTTACTAAGACATATCTGATTTTCCCAGAGTCCCTTCTTCAAGACACATATCTTAAAATATTCCAATGAATATTTTTTCCTTTCTCCACAAATAATAGTTTTCTAAATTATACCTCTATCAATCTGTTAGTTGATGAAATAGTTACTAAAGTGGATACCATTCGGTTGAATATATATTTAAAGGTTAATTAATGTAAAAAGTATCATAGTGTGGTATCTGTATAACAACTTGAGTTCATTTTCTACTTTAGACACTTAGTGAAATGCATGAAGAAGGGCAAATCACAAACTCACTGAGCTTCAGTCTCATCATCTATAAAATAGGTTTTAATAACACACGCAGTACTGATCTCTCAGGAATATTAAATCATCTGAACAGTGATATAAAATATTTTGGAAATTTTAAAGCGTTATAGAAATGTAATTAATCATCATTAATTCTAGTATTATTATAGTATGTGCAAGGACCTGTGCTAGATTCTGAGAGGAATGCAGTTTAATGACAGCTAAATTTTACTGAAAGTTTTTAAGATTTTTAAAATCTGGTGTTCTAACCAATACCATACATAGCTTCCTCTGTGAGACATAGATTTCATTATTCCTTAAAGAATATTTGATGTATTAGTGAGGACACAGGTAAGTGCCATGTCACATAGGCCCACAGATTGTGCCTGACTTCCCACATTACTACCATTGTTGAATACGTTCATTTTGTTATCATGTTTGCCTATTTGTCAGTTGTGAGGTGATACCGCTGAGTTTATTACATTTAAATCATTTAAAGCAATTATAAGGGGAAAAGAGTATGTTTTATAAAGTCACAAATGGTTTTCAATTCTTTGAAAATTGTCCATTTCATATACTTTAACCATTTATTCATTGGAGGATGGCTCATGGAAAAAATGTATATGTATGTGTGTGTACATGTACTCACAGTGTGTATACACACATATATGTATATATATGTATTTTCATATATATTCTTATATACATAATATACTTCCGTACACTTTCATCAGCTCTGATACCCCTCCACAGATGTAAAAGAACACTTACGTTATTTAAAATTGAAAATAATAACAAATGTCACACAGAAAATTCATACACATGTATGTATTCATATATACCATAAATATGTATGAGAATCCCCTTCTATTTAGAATATCAGATTTTCACCAGTTTTAGTTGATGCAAAGATATTTTCCTGTTCAAAAGTTTCTCTCCTTAGTCTCTCTTTATAACATTTGTGCTTATGTTTTAAAATTCAGTGCATTGGAAATTTTCCTTTTTTTACCTTTCTTGAATGTCCTTATAGCTTACCTAGGAAAAAATTGTCATCTAGCTATAGTTTTACAAAGTATTTCTTTATATTTCTCTATATCTTTTCAATATTTTACTTTATATAATAATGTAGCCTTTTATATTATATAGGGTATATATTTAGAACTTATTATGGAATATGGTATAAGATATTGATCCAAATCTAATTTCTGCCAAATTCTTTTCCAATTTTTCCAGAAATTCTCATCAAACAGGAAGTTCTTCCCCATGATTTTAATATTCTTGGAGTCTTCATCTATCATCTTTGATTACTTCTGAGAAGTTCAGGTCTTCTAACTCTAAGATCAATCAACACACATTTGTGCTTCCCCCAGATACTCTCTTGAATTTATAGATGATTCACTTTGGTTAAATTTATGAATTTGGAAAAGTGCCCTTTTTGAAACTTTTTCTTTGATAAGAGCTTTTTTCCTTAAGAAACAAAACAAAACAATCTGCAGTACTAAAAATTCAGTTTCCTACCTTCTTATTACAAACTGCCTTACAGAACAGATTGCACTTTTATACTATACTTTAAGCCTTAACATGCACAGGAATAATGCTAGAAAAAACTGAAATGAATTTCAACAAATAGCCAAGCCTGCAGTTTCATAGGACTGGTGGTTTCTTTGGTATAATAATCTTTTTTTTAAGTCATGTATATTTTATGAGTCTGAAACAAACCTATTCCAATAATTCTTTGGGCTATAGATGTAGGAAAAGAACACGATGTAATGTAGCATATCATAATATATGAAGCAATCATTCAAATGTAGCTTGCAGTACATAAGTCAATAAACTTCTACTGTATTGAGACAACTGAAGTATAGGATATTCATACAGAAGATGTTTATTCAATGCATTGTGAAAAAAATCCATTTGTCTCTCCCTTGCCAAATGTGCCTGAAAGTTATTGCTAATTTATCACAACAAAACCAACCACCAATGCACAATAAACAAGCAAAACAGGATTGCCCTTCCCCCTACCCTATCTTATTCAGGAAGAATTCAATATAAGATTAGTGGATTTACACCTACAAGGAACCCTTAGAGGTTAGTAAATATTCATATCTATTTTATAGATGAGGAAACTGAGACCCAGGAAGGTAAAATCACTTGCATATTTAATGGAGCTATAGGTTTTATCACTGGATAATGAACAACATAAGTTTTCTGTCTTTAAAAGCATAATTCTACATCAGTCCATTGGCAACACAATATTGTGGAAAGAACTAGGTCTAGAATCCAAACCTTCTTTTAACCAACCAATTAATAAGCATTTATTAAATATTGGAATTAAAAACAAATAATTCGAGGGATTCTAAGAAACAGAGGTAATGAATGAATAAAAGAATTCCTTTAAAGTAGGCAGACTAGCACAAAGGTTAGAAATTTGGCCTCAGAACTAGGAAATTGGCTTCCAAACTTACCTCTGGAAAATACTGACTGTATGACAGTGGAGTCGAGTCAGGGCATCACTCAATTTCTTGGTGCTCTAGGCCACTTTCTAATACTTTTAATTGTCCTGACTTGCTTTGATAGAGAGATACTACTAATTAAGTTATATTCTCTAACAATGAAATTATGGAACCAGTCCATTTCTTATCCTTTGAGCCAATTCCACTACTAAGTACTGGTGGTACAATTAATAGAATGCCAGGCCTGAAGTCAGAAAGACTTATCTTTATGATTTCAAATCTAGCTTTAGATACTTCCAAGACATGTGACCCTGGTCAAGTCACTTAACTCTGTTTGCCTCAGATTCTTCATTTGTAAACTGAGCTGCAAAAGGAAATGGCAAAAAGGAAATGGCTCCAGTATCTTTGCCAAGAAAACCCCAAATTATGTTATGATGAGTTGGACATGACTGGAAAAAGGGAATTGACAGCCTAGGAAGATAGTTGTGGTCAGCAAATTCACTTAGAGGATGAGTAGAAGAACAGTGTTGTTATTTGACATGCCTTTGCTAGTGCATACATCCTTTTCACTTGATTGTATTTTTTTTTCAGAATCTGGCAGGAGGAGGGGGATGAAGATGGGGCTATCTGGTTCCAGAGATTATAGAGAAGAGTGACTTAGTTCTTCCCAGGCAGGATCTCTGGTGGTCCTTTTTGGAGGGTAGTGAAGTAGCAGTGGGCAGGAGAGTGAATAAAAAAAAAGGAATGAAGTGAAAAGGAGCTATGTTCTTCCTGGGCATAATGTAGAGCTAGAATTACTGGGAGATAATGGAATAACTACAAAGCATATAGCGGAAAACTCCTGGGCTAGAGAATAAGGGATAGAGATTGTACATGTGATTCCATTGGTAAATGGAGCTCCCGGATGAGGAAGTTCTTTCTACCAATGCAGATCATCAATGTCTCTACTACTTCATATTTTTGGAGAGCATCAGAAAGATCTTGTGCCCAAGATCACACAGACAGTATGCAGCAGAGGTTGAAGTGGAACCTAGGTCTAGAAAACCTAGAGTCTAGAGATATCTCTGAGTCCAACTCTCTATCCATCAAAGCATGCTGTCTCTAATAAAACAGATGTATTTCTATGAACCAGACTCAAAATGAATAGATAGATAAATGAATAAATATAGATTATCAACTTGAAAATAAGACTTGTGTATGATCCTTGGAAGATTAATGGAATATATATATATATATATCACTTCCATAAGTTTCAAATTTTCTCCTTCTCTCTCCTGCCTTACCTCCCCAAGATAGCATATAATCTTATTTGGGTTCTACACATATATTCCTATTAAACACATTTTCACATTAGTAATGTTGCCGAAAAGACTTAAAATGAATGGGAGAAACCATGAGAAAAACTAAACATGACAAAAGAGAAAATACTCTGCTTCATTCTGTGTTCTGATTCTGTAGTTTTTTTCTCTGAATGTGGATGGTATTTTACATCAAGAGTCCTTTGGAATTGTTTTAGGTCCTTGCATCGCTGAGAAAAGTTAGGCCTATCAAAGTCAGTCATTGCACACTATGACAGTTACTGTGTACAATGTTCTCCTGGTTCTGCTCACATCATTCAGCATCAGTTCATTTAGATCTTTCCAGGTTTTTCTGAAGTCTGCCTGTTTGTCATTTCTTATACCACACTAGTATTCCATTGCATTCATACACCACAACTTGTTCACTCATTCCCCAATTGATGGGCCTATAATTGATTTCCAGGTCTTGGCTACTACAAAAGTGTTGCTATAAATATTTTTGTACATGTGATTCCTTTTCCCATTTTTATGATCTCTTTGGGATACAGCCCTAGAAGCAGTATTGCTAGGTCAAAGGGTATGCACATTTTTATAGCCCTTTGGTAATAGTTCCAAATTGCTCTCCAGAATGGTTGGAATAGCTCTCCAGTCCACCAATAATGAATTAGTGTTCCAAGTCTCCCACATGTTCTCAAAAATTTATCATTTTTCTTTTTTGTTGTGTTAAGTGCAATTGGTGGCTCAGAGTTGTTTTGATTTGCATCTCTCTGATCAATAGTGATTTAGAATTTTTTTTATGTCACTATAGATAGCTTTAATTTCTTCCTCTGAAAACTGCCTATTCATATCCTTTGACTATTTATCAATTGGGGAATGACGTATTCTTGTAAATTCAACTCAATTCTCTATTTTAGAAATGAAGGCTTTATCACAGACACTAGTTGTAAAAATTCTTTCCCAGTTTTCTGCTTCCCTCTTAATCTTGGTTGCATTGGCTTTGTGCAAAAACTCTTCAAACTAGTGTAATCAAAGTTATTCATTTTTCATTTCATAATATTCTCTATCTCTTGCTTGGTCATAAATTACTCAATGACCTATAAAGTTGACAAATAAACTATTCTTTGCTCCCCTAATTTGCTTATGGTATCAGCCTTTATACCTATATCATGTACCCATTTTGACTTTATTGTGGTATATAGTGTCAGGCATTAGTCTATGCCCAATGTCCTCTCACAATTTTTCAGTTTTCCCAGCAGTTTTTGTCAGACAGTGAGTTCTTATCCCAGAAGTTGGGGTCCTTGGGCTTATTAAACAGTAGAACATTATAATCATTGACAACTGTGTCTTGTGTACCTAACCTATGCGCAGGTTTGTGATCATCCATCTTTCTCAAAGAAGACCATGACATCAGAGAAATGATGACATGAATGGCAGTTGACTTTGTTTTGAGTGAGGGAGGGTCATCAACGTCATTTTATCCTCATGAGCCATCTGGATCCAACAACCAGTTATTCTTCAGGATGACTGGAGGTGACCCAGGATGCAATGGGAGACCTTGGCCATTTTTTGCTAAGCCCTATTCAGGTACTCACTTAGAGTGAAGTGATGTCCATTGAATAGGCTTCTTTAAAAAGCAATCAGGAAATGTCCCTTTTAATGAGCAAAAGAAAAAAAATTAAGTAAATCAAGCTGGGAGGGAAAGAGAAACAGTTATTATTGTTAATCACTCTTAAACCAGGAGGATCCAGAAAATAGCCATTAAGTGGATTTTGGGTATGAGTAGACCGAGCTGCCTGAATGGAGACCCAGCTAGCTGGGTAACTCAGTTTATCCTCTCTCTTCTGTCCCTTCCTTCCTTCTCCTCTCCAAAGAAAAGTAAATTTGGATGGCCAGAGGATGCCCAGTCAACTTGGGATTTACTGGCTAGACTTTCTTTCTCTTTCTTTCTTTCTTTCTTTCTTTTTCTTCCTTCCTCCTCCTCCTCCTCCTCCTCCTCCTCCTCCTTCTTCTTCTTCTTCTTCTTCTTCTTCTTCTTCTTCTTCTTCTTCTTCTTCTTCTTCTTCTTCTTCTTCTCCTCCTCCTCCTCCTCCTCCTCCTCCTCCTCCTCCTTCTTCTTCTTCTTCTTCTTCTACTTCTTCTTCTTCTTCTTCTTCTTCTTCTTCTTCTTCTTCTTCTTCTCCTTCTTCTTCTTCTTCTCTCTGTCTCTGTCTCTCTCTCTCTGTCTCTCTCTCTCTCTCTTTCTTTTGTTAGTGGATCGAAATGGATGTATATAAAAGATGTTATGAAGGCAAAAATGACCAGATTTGGCAACAGATTGGGATGTAGAGTGAATGTGAGTGAAGAGTTAAGGATGAAACCAAGATTACAAGCCTAGATAACAGGAAAGATCATGATACTGTCTACAGTATTAGGGAGTAGGGATTTTGAAGGAAAACTGGATTCTCTTTGGGCATGTTGAAGTTGAAATACCTATGGGACAACTCACAGAAGGCAGTAGGTGCTATGAGACTGGAACTTAGAGGAGAGACTAGGCCTAGAAAAATAAACTTAGGAATCATTTATAGAGATGAACCCATAAGTTAATGAAATTATCAAGATAAGATAGAACAGAAAAAGGAAAAGCCTCTGAAAAGTCATTACAGCATTCTCGCCATTGAAGAATGTGTCCAGAAACAGTATCAGTGGTAGAAAAAAATCTTTGAGGGAAGGCAGATGAATAGAATATTCAAGGTCCTCCCTCAAGGAGCTGGAGAACTGACTGAATCTAAGAGGTCCTTGGTAGAATTCCTTTTCTGGGAAGAAAGAAAAATAGATTGAGAATAAGAAGGTATCAATATCAATTCAAATCTAGCTCTACCATTTACTTCCTATGTGTTATAGGGCAAATTATCCCCTTCTTAGAACCTCAGTCCCTTGCCTATCAAATACGACAGATGAGCTAGACAAGAGATATCACACATTTGGCCTCTAGGTCATATTGTAGTCCACAATGAGTCCCCAATTTAAAATGTAATTTGAAAACAATTGGGAAACAATCAACTGGTTTGTGCCAAGTAGCAGTGGCTCAAAGTCACCAAATATGCTTTCTCACCACCATGAATAGGCTTGTTTGATCCAAAATACCATGAGACGGAAAAAATAAACACACAGAAAACTTAGCATTTTCATAGGCATGAGATTCACTTGTAGTAAAAGAGTACTAGATCTAGTTTAGAGGATTAGATGCTGGATCTGGTTTAAAGCACTGGAATTCAAACCTTCCTTCTTTCACTTAATTCTTATAAGACCTTAGATGAGTCATTTAGCCTTTCCCATACTCAATTTCCTCAAGACCTTAGATGAGTCATTTAACCTTTCCCATACTCAATTTCCTCATCTGTAAAATGAGAAAGTCGAACTCAATGATGATATAAAAAATACCAACTCTCTATATATTTATGATATTAATATTCTGATATTATTTCAAAAGATTATTGAGTCACATAAGGTGAGAAATGCATGACCTATTGTTCAGTCTAGCTGATCATCAGGACCTTTACAGAATATTTGACCAGAGAGTACTTTAAACATTAATTAAAATATTAAAATAATATTTAAGCAAAATAGCACATAACAAAGAAGCAAATAGTCACAGATATAACCAGAAGAACAATGGATTGGAAAAAAGTTAAAGGAACTTTGATAACCTGGAGAGCTACCAAGGGTAATAATTAGCACGGAGAAGTTCATTAAGACCGTGCCATGGGAAATATATGAAACCAAGCTAGAAAAGTAGAATGGTGCCAGACTGTGGAGGTCCTTGAAAGCCAGGCAAAAGTATTGATTTATTATTTTTGAGAGGCAGTAGGGAGCGACTCAGAGAAGTGACACGATTGAATCTGTGTGGAAGGGGCAAATTGTCATCTTATATCTCTACCACTACTTTCTTTGAAGACTATACGGTGATTGCATTGTCACAAGCTTTTTTCCTGTCCTGTACTTCAAATATGTTTTCCCTCTGACCTCTGACACAAGACATTAAATCTTTCAGATTATAACTTATTCTACTCATTTCCCTAGAAGGGTTTATTCTTTGGGGCATTACTGAGTGTCTACACAAAACTAGTGAGATTTAGGACAAGGGAGATAGAGGTAGGATTTGAATGATGAATATCTTCATATGTTAAAAGTATTGTCTTCTTGAACAGGATTTGGTCCCAGAAGAGAGAACTAGGACCAAAGGGTAAAAATTATGGGACATATTTTAACAAAGCAGAGATTGGGAATATACCTATGATTAATTGTCATAGGGAACAGCCAGATGAAGAAATCCCATCTATCAGTGATTCAATTTAAATAAAACAAAACAAAAACAGCAAAAACAATATCTTCCTTACAATAGGAAGGGCCACTAACAGAGGGAATGGGTTGTCTATTTCTAGAGGTTAAGAATAAGAGGGCAAAAAGGGTTGGACAGATAAAATTTAAGATTCTTTAGAACTATGATATTCTCTAGTTCAAACACATCACTCTTTGGCAAGTGAAAAATGTTTTTAAATAGCAATGGTCATTTATTTTAAAAATCAGAAATAAAATAATCCCACTACTCAGGGAGCACACTGACAAACAGGGACCAGGAGAAGTTTGATGACAATTTCATAGTCATGGAGGCTCACCAGATGGCAAATAGCTCTCTTCCAAAAGGAAATCCTTAAAGACTGATATGCATAGGATTCAGATGGTTTGATAATTTTTATGTGTATGACATTAAGTAGGACTAAAGTTAATGATGGATGACCTATTAAGAAGATGTAAAAGCAAAGAAAAGCTTAGCAATACTGAAATGTTGAATTCATCATCTCCAAATATTTCTCCCTTTGAGTGACGTTAGCTCCAACAGATGTATACTTCTTTTTTTCTCAAATATTGTATTTTCCCCAGTTACATGTAAAAACAATTTTAATGTTTGATTTTAAAATTTTGAGTCCCAAATTCTCTTCCTTCCTCACTCCCCACCACTTACTTCAGTGAGAAGGCAAATAATTCAAAATAAGGCATACATACATGGTCATGCAAAGCATTTTCCTAACCATCATATTGTGAAACAAAACAGAAAAAAACCCCTCAAGAAAAATAAAGGAAGTAAATAAAGTATGCTTCAATCTGTACTCAGACACCACCAGTTCTTTCTCTGGGGATAGATAACATTTTTCATCATAAGTCCTTCAGAGTGGTCTTGCATCATTATATTTCTGAGAATAGCTGAGTCATTCACAGCTGATCATCTTACAATATTGCTGTTACTTTGTACATAGTACATTTCACTTTGTATCAGCTCATCACACTCTTTCCAGGTTTTTCTGAGAGCATCCTACTCATCATTTTTAGGATGAAATAATATTCTGTGTACACATACCACAATTTGTTCAGCCATTCTCCAGTGGATGGGCATTGCCTCAATTTTTAATTCTCTGCAAACCAGAAAAGCGCCATGATAAATATTTTTGCACATCTAGATCCTTTTCCGTTTTATTTTTTATCTCTTTTGGGATACAGACTAGTAGTATGATTGCTAGGTGAAAAGGTATGCATGGTTTTATAGCCTTTTGGGCATAATTCCAAACTGCAGACCTAAACTTCTTCAGAGTGGCTTGTAATGAGCTTTGGATAATGCCAACAATGACCTGCTTATATCAGATGCAGAAACTCCTCAACATCTGCCAATAATTTTCTAGCTGTTTTCCAACTTAAGAAATAAATGTTTTCCTTAAAATTGCATAGTGCCTTGAATCAAGCTAGGTCATGTTTCAAGGCCACACACTGGTCAACAGCAAAATGACTGGGTCCTATTACATGGTAGATCTTATGGAACATAGTGAGAAAAAGTGAGATAGCTTTTCCAGGATCCTCTGCTCTTTTCTTCCACTTTGAACACTAACACTTCATTTTCATCAGTGGGTTTAGATAAGAATCCGAGAAACTCCACACCAGGCCAGAGTCTCCAACCTAATATTTTCCATCCAATATTAGCAAACTACTTCTACTATAGTTCTACTTAGAAGCATAATCAGAGAACAGGAGATTTGGGTGGGACCTTAGACGCCATCAAATTCAACAGCTTTTTCCAGAAGAAATTCAGCTTCAATGAAGTTGATAACTCATCATCCAAATCTGTTTAAACAGTTTGAATATCTCCTGTGAGAGTGAATTCCCCGATTTTTATTTCTAAGTGTTATTAGACAATCAAGATCAGCCATGATTCTTGAAAGCCATGCCAGCAGAGAATAAGATGGAAACACTTCTAGAATAGATATGAGAAGTCTCTCACCTGTCATTTGAGAACCAGACAGCTAAATTCGGATAATTGCATCTGTGTGAAAAAAAAAACAACTTTAGCACCAGATCAGTATTTTGTTATCCATAGTAACTCACAAAGATTTCACCAAAGCAAGAAGAAGCTGATACCTGCATTATGATCTCACACTAATGACATAAATTACATCTCTTTTGATTTGGGGGAATGAATCAACAACAATGTGTCACATTAGTATAGGACTTAACATTACAAAAGGCTTTCCTTAAAATATCCCTTCAAATTCAGAATTCATGAGCACGTATTAGTCATGTATTATGTGCCATGAACTATAATAGGCTCTGAGGAAATAAAGGCAAACATTAAACATCCCCTATTTAAAAAAAAATAACTTCCATTCTGTTGTTGGATATAGATAAAAAAAACCCCGATATCTATTCCACAATAGCCTTCCATTTGTTGGAAAACAGTTTTCCATTGATCCTTTTATTTTCAACTGGTGATGGGGGGAGGTTTTTAATGATGGCATTGTGACTTTATTTTTCATTTGTGCCCAGATCATAGGCAGTAGATCATGGAACTAGGAAAAAGTTAGGACCTTAGGACTGGGACAGCCAAAAAACAGGTGTGAACAAAAGAATGTAGTGCCTGGAAGCTGATAGCTAAGTTAGAATCAGATGCTGAAAGATAAAAATTTGAGATTAAACAGGTGAGGAGGGAGTGTTAAGGTAAGGCAGCAGTCCAGAAACTTGAATAGCAGTGAAAAATCAGATATGAGGCAATGACAATCTAAGTCCTTGAAATTAAAGTCACTTTTACCTTAGTCAGTCAATATTTTTATGTGTTTCTGCTGGAATGAGAACCAAGCTCAGGGTGCAGGTACTACAGATGGGAGTGGTAAGCCACATTGGGAGGTTAGTAATTGAGTCAACCCTGTTAGTTAGGGAGTATCAGTCAGAGTCAATGACAACTATTAAATAGTGACATAGTTTAATAATCACAACCATATTGTAAATACATGTACACATGTGCACACACAATGAGTAATATGCATACTGAAGGTTCAGGAAAATAATAGACAAATGTGGCTTAATGAAAATATTATTAATTCATGAGAAGCTCAAAACATTATTTCTACCCTGGAATGGTAAACTTAAAATCACTTAAATAATTTTAATCTTGCCCTTATTCCAGGAGACATCTATAAGAACTCAAAAAAGAATTTATATGCTCAATAGAATGTAGGCAGTAGTTCTTATAATATTAATTATTATTAATTTAGGGCTGCAGAATTTGAAAGTTAGGCATTACCTTTGTGATATTCTAGACCAAATCCTTCAAATACAGGTGGGGAAACTGAGACTTGAAGAATGGAAGTGACTTGACTAAAGCCTCTCTGCCTGGCAGAGGGCTTTGCATATGATAGAAATGACATGTCCAAAGACACAAAGCTATAAAGTGTCATAACCTGACTTGTACACCTGTTTTTGATATTCTAAAGTGCATGTGATTAAGCCTTAATCACTGACTATGCATTGCCTCAGTCAAACTCAGACCTGTTAAAGACCTTAGCTTGAAAAGACCAAGGTCCTCCATGGCATCCTGGGGCATCTCCAGTTGCCCTGATCTATATCTGGCCGCTGGACCCAGATGACTCTGAAGGAGAAAGTGAGGCTGGTAACTTTGCGCAGACCTCCCTCACTTAAATCCAATACATTTGTATGTCATGGTATCACCTCCCTGATGTCATGGTCCTCTTAGAGAATTAAGAACAAACAACAACGATAGAAATTATTTTTGTCATTTGAAAAGAAGGAAACTTGAGACTGACAGAACTTAAAAACACTTGATGTGTAACACGATTGCACAGCTAGTAAATGTCCAAGCAACGATTTTAATTTAGATCATTTTCATTCCCAAAGTAATATTTCATCTACTTCACCATTTGGCTTCCCAAGGAAAAGGATGACAAACCCTTACTATTAATTCTACCTCCACGTCAGAAAGAAGGGAAGATACATCTTTTACCTCATTTTAGGCATTGAGCTTCCTTATTAAATTTGTACCTCCAAAATCAACAGCTTTACGATCACATTCACCCCCTCCAGTGATGCTTATCACAGCCCTTCTATTACTTGGTAGATGCTTTTCAGGAGTAGCTATGATCAGCACTAATATGAATAACAATTATCCTCTAGTCACATTGGTGGAAAGCTTCTCCAAGCTTAGAGGAAGTGATGTTCAAACAACTGCAACATTGTCCATTAAAGGTCAGTATCTGAAATCTTTCTAGCAATGGAGTAATTGCCAGAGCTCGAATTTTGGTGACACAGCCTTTAAGAATTGAGAATGTGATGAAATGCTAGGGAAAGGATGGAGGAGTGTGGCTAGCCAATGAAGCACTCAGTAACCTTTGATTCTCAGTGACCACAATTTAGCCTCTAGGGAAGATTGGTAAGATGTCTACAGTCATGTGTTCTCTTTGAAAAACCATATTTTAGGAACAATATCAAGAACTGAGCATGCCAAGAAGAGGGTATTTATGATGGTTAAGGAACTGGGAATATTCATTTTTGACAGGAGAGAGTAGAGTACCTAGACTTGGACCCTGGAGTCCTCAATTTGTCTCCTTCCATAGACATATAGTAAGTGCGCCATCTTGTATGTTACTCAATTTCTATTAACCTCAGTTTTCTCATCCTGAAAATGGGGATGATAGAACTACCTGCCTCAAATGACTTTCAAGAGGGTCAAATGAGATAGCCAATGTAAGGCACCTTGCAAACCTTGAAGCACCATTTCAGTGTTAGATGCTATTTGTTTATTGATTCATTCATTCATTATTATACCTGGGAAGAAGAGACATGGCTGCAATGTGATGTCCAAGCATTGAATGAATACATTAGCATGTGGGAGAAGGGTTAGACTTAAACTGGTTGGCCCTAGAGTTTTGAGCTATAGATAGGGCTCAGTTAATGTAAATAATGAATTCTATGAAATGGTCACATTATTTGAATTTGTATTGCATATTTCCACCGGGCTGGAATCAATAATTATATTTTCCATAATTATACCTTTAAATAGTGCAAACTTGAAAACATGCAATCACTTCATGGGATACCTCACTCACACTACTCAGAACCTAGCTGTAGAATTATTGTGTAGAAGAGTCAGGAAAGCACATTTGTAATCGATATATGAAGAATCTTTCTAAAACTTAAATCTCCCCAAGAAGGAAATGGATAGTAATGTATTTTCTTTTTGGAATCTTCAAGGAGAAACTGGATGACTTTTCAGAGGGAAAATCATGCTTCAAATAGGGATTGGACGAGGCATCCTCTATATTTAAAACTTGAAATCAAAACAACTTGTTAAAAATATTTTCATGAGCAAGAATTACATTTAGAATTTGGAAATGGGTGTGTGAGTTGTAAATGTAAAACATTATGATGGATATATTGTATTGAGCCCCTGTCTACCAAGACAGCAGGACCTTTCCAGTGGCATGTGTGTCTTGCCACTTTCTTCAGAGAAGTTGACAGCCTTAATTAGATAATTATATATAACCTCAGCACCTAGTACAGTGAATAGAATACTGTAGGTACTTTATAAATGCTAGCTAATTAATTCACTCATGCATTATCATGCTCTATACAATAAAGTAGAAGCCACACGTTTTTAGGAGCCCCACCATGGAAAATAATCATCCTATAAGGCCACATTATCCACCACAAGAATTCTTCTGATTGCTAATAACTACCAATCTTCTTTGAAGGGGTCTTTGGTTCATGTCTATAATTGGTTCAAAAAAATACTTAACATGTACACTTCATTTTTTCACCTAATACAACAACATTACCTTCAACTAAGGACTTTTAGTTTTGTTGGGGTAACTCCCACTGTTGGGACACAAATCTTAGTTCTTTTACTGTGTAATTAATGGTCTTAGTGATTTCTTTCATTTGAAAAAAATTATCATATAGTAAACCTGAAGATCAGATGAATTAGTTCTCAGAAAATAAACATAGAATTCATCACTTGTTTCTTTTTAAGGGTCTTTCCAATTTGGTGGGAACTTCCATAGCTAATGTCCCATGGTCATGTCAATATCCTAGGAAGGCATAGGGGGAGGACTACTAGAAAGAATATACAAGAAACAATCACGTGTCCAGCAAATGCAAGTAGGCTACTGTGGTTGGATCATAGAATGTGTGAACAGACAGGAAGAGGGGGAAAGACAGAAAGGTAGAAATAAATACTTGTTATGGTTTTACTATGTATCGGATAGTAGGTTCTAGGTTCTAGTGAGACAATCATAAATTATACAATTCCTATTTTTTAATGAGCTTCCATTCTATCAATCATTACCCATTCTTAGCTTCTGCCTTTTCAAACCAAAAACTTCTTAGTCTATTTTCTAAAAAAGAAGCCTCTTTCTTCCTTTTATCTCCTCCTTTTCTAGCTCCAGTGTAGCTTTCTTAAAATGCTATCACCAGAATTACACATAGTATTGACACTATGGTGGTGTATAAAGTCCATGGGGCCCTCTATTGTGTTTTATATTTTTATTTATTTTCTGGTGATATCATGTAGCTTTCAGCAAATTGGCTGATTTTATTACCATTTTTATTAACGCCAGTACATTGGGATATCTTCAGGGAATGGCTAACAATGACTTATTCTTGGCTCATGGCTCATGGTTTACAGATCCTCATTTTAACAACTAGTTCAGGTTATTTTTCCAAAGATGCATTTCCTCACACTTACCCACACTGAAGCAAATCTACCACTTTTCTGCCCACTCAGACAGCTTTGTGAAAGCTTGCTTAGCTTCAGTCTATCTCTGACAGCATGACAATTTATTACTCAAAAGAATTTCTTGTTCTTCACAAAGTGGAAGATGTCACTGAACACTCCCTCTTCCACATCTCTTATGAGTAAGAAGGATGATGTTGTGGAAAGAGTCAAAGCACCTAGATTTCAGTCTTGCCTTTGCTACTTAGCAGCTATGTGACCTTAGGCAAGTCATTTCTTTTCTCTCTGTTAGATGAACTTTAAAGTGATTTCCAGTTCCAAGTGGGCAGTTAGGTGGCAAAGTGGATGGAATGCTGGGACTGGAGTGAGGAAAACTCATCTTCCTTAGTACAAATCTGACAGCAGACACTAGTTGTGTTACCTTGAGCAAATCATTTAATCCAGTTTGCCTCATTTTCCTCAGCCGTAGAGTAGAGTTAGAAAAGGAAGTGGCAAATAACTCTAGTATCTTTGTCAAGAAAACTCCAAATGGGGTCACAAAGTCAGATCTGACTGAAAGAAATGGATGACAACAACCAATTCCAAATCTTGTGAACATATCAAATAATATTAATGCCATCCTGGATCCCTATTTAAAAAGCACACACACACACACACATATATACATACACACTGTGTATGTATGTGTACATGTATACAAATATAGTAGGTGTGTATATGTGTGTATATGTGTGTGTGAGTGTGTGTTCTCTTCATCCCATGGCAGAAGGTTTTTATAAATATTATTACTTTAGATAGGTCTCTAGGAAATGGTTTCTTGATCTTCTTTTTCTTTCCCTTCACTTTCTCCCTTCCCCTCCTCCATTCTTCCCCCTCCTCCTTTTCCTCCCCTCTTCCTTCTCCTCCTCTTCCTCCTCCTCTCCCTCCTTCTCTTCCTCATTCTTTCTCAAACTTATGATTTCATTTGCAAAGAGAGTACTCAATGAGAAAACATACTCTGACTATAGGAATTAGCAACTACTCCGTGATTTACAATCTTGGATAAGTGTCTGAGACATTTCAGTGCCTTTCAAGGTTAAATGACTTGCCTAAGGTCACAAATCTAAGAGGTGTCAAAAGCAGGATTTCAGATCAGCTTTCACCTATTTCTGTACAGTTCTCAGGGTGATTTTTATTAACTGCTTTAAAATCAAAGAACATAAAGTCAGATGATTAACAATAGTAGCCAAGATTTATATAGCCCTTATGTTCCAGGCATTATGAAACGTGTTTTATGTTTATGATCCTCACAACAACTCTGAGATGTAAGTGCTATTATTACCCACATTTTACTGTGGAGGAAACTGAGGCTGACAGAAGAGAAATGACTCGGCCAGGATCACATAGGTAGTAGTGTCTGAGTCAAGCTTTCCTGACTAAGCTCAGCACTGTATTCACTGTGCCACCTAAGTAATAGATATTAACTTATTAGCACTGGCAATTTAGAGATCATTTCCTTTGACTTCCCTTTAGGTGAGTGAGCTGAGGTCCAGTGAAGTAAAGTGATTTTTCCCATAGAAAAAGAGTATCATAAGTGTTACATTTTGGCCTATAGACCAGGTCTGATTTCTCAGACTAGTGTCTCTTTCACACATAGCACTACCACCTGAGACTCATTAAAGGGCTTTTGACAACATAGATCAATTATACTCAGGGATTTTATCCTTTTTTTATGCACTTATTCATTCCCTCAAACAACTCTCTTGAATTAGGGAGGCATCTTTTCTCCCTTCAGAACATAGGTTATCTACTCCCTTGGAATAAGAACTTACCTTCATACAGTAGTTTATGATTACAAAATGTTTTAGCTACATTATCTCATTCAAGAATGACAGAAAACAGATGGAGAGCCTGAGTGGTATATTGATACCCCCGAGGTATAGAGATAGCATGAGGACGGCTTCCAACACTTTGGAAAATTCTTTACTGAGAATTTATGAGAAAAAAGGACATGAGAATAGTATAGGAACCAAAAACACTGAAAGAAATGGTGATCTCTATTGTTGAAAGGAATATACCTACTGAAGACACTACAATCCTGTGCGACAGAGAGAGTATACATAAGCATTTCCACTCTGACAGATGTGGAGACTGAGATTCAAACAAGTCATGGCTTCCTAAAGCTCAGCAACCTAGTAAGAGACAGAATTAAAGCTTGAACCGAGACCTTGCATATAAATCTAGTTCATATTTCATAATATCACATTAATGACCTAGAAAAAAGTCACTTTCCTTGGGGTCATATCTATGAAATAAATGGGCTGCTGCAATTATCTCTAAGGTCCTATCCAACTCCTAATCTATAATCCCATCACTTTCCTCAAGTAGATTATATTTATTGATGCAGTCAATGATTCCAGACATTATTATTAAGAAGGAAAATATTATTTAAGTGTGAAATAGTACAGTCATACTAATAATTAATAATACTCAACAACAATAATAGTAACTCTGCCCATGTCAAATTTGTTTAATGGAGATAATGGCACAGCATTCATTCACAAAGAGGTGTTCCATGTTTCATCAACAGGTCCATAATTCTTTTTGGTTTGCTTCAATATTTGTAGGGTGGATATCATTGAATATAATTACTCTTTTAGATCTCACAGTGGTCCTATGGTGTAGAAGTTAACATCAGAAGAAACTGAGGGAGACAAAAGTTATGGGATGTGCTCATGATCGCACAGTTAGTAAGTATCTAAGACAAGATTTTAACTTAGGTCTTCCTGAGTCCAGGTCAGCTTGGTGGCACGGTGGATAGAGTGCTGGTCCTGCATCAGACACTAGTCGTGTGACCTTGGGCAAGTCATTTATCCTATTTGCCTAAATTGCCTCTTCTGTAAAATGATCTAGAGGAAGAAATGGCAAACCACTCCAGTATCTTTGTCTAGAAAATCCCAAATGGGGTCAATAGCAGCAACTTCCTGACTCCAGGTTCAATTCTCTAAACACTGCTCAACTTGTCAGTGTTGGTTCCTGAACCAGAGTTCTGTGAGTGCAGTGATTCTGGTGAGGGATAATCTCTCCGTCTCTTCTCCTCATGAATATGATCATAACTGAATTTTAAGTATCTCATGATATACAGAAGTTATTTTTGTAGATGTACCCATGTGTTTTAAGCTAATTCCTTCCCCTCCCCCAATTTGTTGATCTATATTTTAGTCATGTGTGGGAGAAATAAAGATATTCTTTGTTTTGCAAGAGATCCATCTGCATGTGAGGGATTTATTAGGGAGCATCAGTCTCTTCCATCACTGTTTATCAAATATCTTATTTAACAAAGGAAAAGGAGCTAGGCGCTGCTAAAGTTGAGTATTGTTCCAAGTTCATCATGGAGTCATTTTATTTCAGCTGACTTCATTCCCTTCCCCATTACAAATATGTGATTTGAACCTTAGATGATTCTATTACACATTAAGCATGGTACAATATGCTATCGTGGCAGAGGTATGCTAGAAACCAGGGTCAACTCTTAAAACAGTCATTTTGGTTGCTACCAGGAGGGAGACAGTTTAAGTAAGACATAATCTCTTCCTTTACTTAAATTATACCCCAGAAAATTGGAAGACACTAAAAATTAGGGCTCAGTTTATTTTTAGACTTCAGAATGTGATAGAGAAAGTTTTAAAAACAACTTAAACTTAAATGGTTTATGCATTTTTTCCAGATAGCTGATTGTTAAACATTTTCCAGCATATCACTGTATAATGGAGGAGATCTAGTTAGACAATAACATAATCCTTTTAATCTTTTCTTTAAAGAAGGTTAAATGCTAGTTTATCCTTTAGATAAATCTTTCACATTTAAATAAATATTAATTTTTTTCACAATGACTTTGTATGTATGTGTATATATTATATATGCATATATAATATATACATACATACATATATACATGCATACATACATACATACATAAAAACATACATAGTTTAGATTTCCTAATCAGATTTTTCCCATGAGGATATTCCATGGGGAGCAAGGAAAACACTGTGGGGATGTTGCTAACTTACAACATTTAGAATAAAAAGAATTTGGGGAAATGACTGAGATGTGTAAAGGGTTATTCCCTTGCAGTATGTAACAGCATACAGAGAGGAGAAGAAGGAAACTGAAGTCTAAGTTTTGCTAAGCCTTAACCTGGTGGAGACCAAGACAATGTGCTTTTTGTTGATATGATTCAAACATACTATATCTTGTTATTTTTGAATTCAATTAGCTCTCTCACTTGCTGCTAATTTTTGTTTTCCATTTTTGTGATTAATGTTGGCATACTTATCACACACAGATTCTTTAGCCCAACTAAGAGTTAAGAGCCAGAAAGATGAAGATGCCCCCAACAACCCATTTGGAAGTCATAATAGGTAATATCATACATACAGTGCAAAATGTTCTTAACTTGGAGCAAGGAGATCTGGAATGGAAACACACTTCTGCTAGTTACTAGGTGTATGACCTTTGGCAAATCAGTTAACTTCAATGAAATTCACTTTTTAAAAGTACAAAATGGGGATAATACTACTCATTCTATGTGGTTTGTTATTCTGTTGAAATATCATAGCGTTGTAAGAAATCATGAGGAGGAGGATTTTAGAAAAAGTATGGAAATGAGTTGCATCAAATAAAGAAGAGTGAGACGAGAAAAACTAAAAGAACATTTGATACAATTACAGCAATATTTTATGAAGAATAACTGTGAATGACTAAGTAATTCTTCATTTTATTAAATATTAAAATCAACTACAAAGAACCTATGAAGAAATACTATCACCAGTGAAAGAAATGATAAATAAAAATTTGCAGAATATACTCTGTGTATGTGTGTGTGTGTGTGTGTGTGTGTGTGTGTGTGTAAAAGTGGCCTTCTCTAGTGCATGGGAAGGAGTGAGGTAGTTCAGAACTTAAAATGTAACAAAAATAAAATAAAATTAAAAATAATACTTTATTTCACAAGATCTCTGAGGATCAATTAAGAAAATAGGTGTGAAAGAGTATTTTAAACTACAAACCTCTGTACAAATTTAGGATACCAATGCCTTAATTTTTGAGGCAGAGTTTCAGCAGGTCTCCAGAAAATATTGCAATTTGCTCATTCAACAATTCTGTTTTTTGAGACAATTCTTCATTAGTCTGTATTCTCCTTGCAAAACGTGATAATAGTTAAGACCAAATGATTTAGAAAAAAGAAACAGCTTCTTCTGACTTTCTCCTTTTCCAATCTTTATGGTCAATTGACACATCATTACTTAGTTCCTACTAAGCATTATAGGGACAATAAAATCCTAATACTTTTCCTCTGAGATTCCTTTCCATTTACTCTCTATAGGTCTTCTGTGTACATAACTGTTCTGGTTTTCTCCCTTATTATAATGTGAGTCCATTGAGGACAAGAGCTATGTTTTGGTCTATGCATTTGATTTTTCCTTTCTTTTCATCCTCAGTGCTTAGTACAGTGCCTGGCACACAGTGATCTCCTTAACAAGGAGCTGGATAGAACCAGAACAAAATGAATGATGAGTTTTCTATGTTTACCAATATTTATGGGTCATTTGAACAGTCGTTTTGGTAGCTACCAGGAGGGAGACAGTTTAAGTAAGACATAATCTCTGCCTTTACTAAACTCATAGTCTTCTCGAACAACATAAGACATACACAAGGGACAACTAGGTGGTGCAGTGGATAGAACACCAATGCAGAAGTCAGGAGGACCTCAGCTCAAATCTCACCTCAGACACTTGGCACTCACTAGCTGTGTGACCTTGGGCAAGTCACTTAACGCCAATGGCCTCATCCTGAGTCATCTCCATCATCCTGATGAATATCTGCTCACTGGACTCAGATAGCTCTGGAGGAGAAGTGAGGCTGGTGACCTGCACAGCCCTCCCTCACTCAAAACAAAGTCAAGTGCAAGTCATGTCATCATTTCTCTGACGGCCTGGTCTTCTTCGGCAACAAAGGATGAACACACAAAATACATACACAGAAAGCTATTTTTCACAACAATAATGATAGTGACATCAGGGTGGCCTAAAATAAAGTGATATGAGTAAAGGGGAAAATATTGTAATTAGAGAGAGAAGGAGGGCCTCTGAAAGTGGCATTTGTGTGGGGCTTTAAAGGAAAAGGAGGAATCTAACAGCTAAAGATAATGAAAGATATGATTTCAGTTATTAGGAAGAATATGAGTATACATGGGTATAATGGCAATCAAAATAGGATGTTTTACTGTTTTTGTTTTAGTATAATCAAGTGCCTGATTGAATCTTGCCTTTATCAATCAAGAGTGAGTAAAATACAGCAACAAGAGTTTCTTTGTTTTTTTTAACTAGAAACAGTATATGTATTTGTGTTGTTAATGTGATTAAAGGTCTTCCCCACTCATTAATGGGCCTGCTCATTAAGGGGAGTTTGATTAGGGAAGCTTTGTAGGAATACCCGCAGGTTTTGTTAATGAAGCACTGATTCTCAAGGGTTGGGATGCCCTCTGGCTCTAAGAAGGGTACAAATACTCTCAGGGTAAGGTTTTACTTTGTGGTTTAGTTTTTGGTAAGAAGGTTTGAGTGCCAGATGAGGACTCTGGTAAGCCACTAAGGAGCCCTCTGGCTTTGAGAACCCAGATGTTGTGTTTCCCTCTCTGGTAACTATGGCCAGACAGTTGGGTTCCAATTGTCTGTTGAATTCAGGCAGAGGAAGTCATGGCTGTTGATCTTTTGATTTCTTTGTATTTTCTTTGAAATTCAGGGTGCTGACTCCCTGAACAAACTGAATGATATATGTACTTGGTTAAAAGAATGACACATGTGCTTGATTAAAGTGATTGCTAACCCCTTGAAAGTTGCTTTCCCTTTATGAATGCTGACCTATGAACCTATGGTAGCAGGCCCCTTTGTGTATGTTGTATGTGCTTACTGCAACAACAGGATAAGAAAATCAAATAATTCATTTGGAAAATAGAGGCTATCCACAGTAATCTTGAATGTAGACTATGCATTTACAGTAGTGTGAAATGAGGATGAAAAGTCAGGATGAAAACAAATTGTAGAAAACTTTGAATGAAGTGGAAGGAGTTTAAACTTGGCTTTCAATTTTCAGACTCTTCAAGGAGATGAGCTATATGGACACATGTATTTATAACACATGAGTGAGTATGGTACCGCTACTCTTTCTCTCTGGGCTGGGTTGATTGCCCAATCTGCAAATAAAGGGAGGAGAAGCCACCTCTCTACAAATCACTTTCAATAGCTCAAAAATTACATTTGCCAGGGGAGTTCTGCTCTTCTTAACACTGTAGTTTCAGATCCCCTATTGGTATTCATTTAACAAATCAGATACCAGTGCACAGTGTCCATAGAGTACATGAATCATAAATATACAGAACCAAGGAAGGAGGGCAAAGAATGGGAATCATAAGTTTCTGGGAAAATTCTGGGCTTGATATTGTGTCTCCCTCAGGAAAATTCTGTGCAACTATTCATTGATAGATGGGGTTGTTCTTCGAAGGTCATTTGACTATCCTGCAGGTTGGGGCTTCTTCTCTACTGGGCTTCTGGAGCAACAAAACAAATTTTAAGTATGTATTTGTGGAACTTTGTCAAGTTTGTTCTCTTGATTTAGTACTGAAAATTTTCTATCTCCCAGTGGTAGATAACAATGTAAACTCTAATATCTACTTTGAGACAAGAAGTCTCTCCTGGGTTCTTGGTTCTCTGCTCAGCTCTTCATAGTTTTGTTTCCTTTTCTGAAGTTCTAAAGACTGTTTAACTCACTTCAAGCTCAACTATTTACTAAGCCTTGAACTATTCCAAATGTAGGTCTTCTCTAAGCACAAATTCTACTCTGATCAGTTCAGCTCCTAGTTCAGCCTTCTCTGAGCTCTAAGGTAAGTTGTTTTCCAAAATGTCATGTGGCCTACTCTGTATCTACCCACCTGGAAGTCTATCATGGTCCCTGCTTTAAGAAATCTTCACATAGTCAAATAAGAAATCTTTTCTAACCCACAGAGACATTGATCTTGACCAGTACTACCTTTGTTGGCCCTTTGAATAGCATTTTACCTTTTTTTTCCTCAGTTACATATTGTTGTTGTGTTTGTCTTTCATTCTTGAAGAGGATCATGACATCAAGATGATGACATGACTTGCAGTTGACTTTGATTTGATTTGTGAAAGGTCACCAACTTCACTTTCTTCTCCTGAGACATCTGGGTCCAGTGATCTGATATTCATCAGGATGACTGGAGATGGCCCAGGATGCAATGTGAGACCTTGGCCCTTTCAGTCTAAGGTCCTATAGCATTCTCACTTTGAGTGAGATACACCCATTTAATGAACAGTCTTCTTTAAGTAATTACTCAAGGGATGACCCCTTTAATAAAAAAAAAATCAAACTGAGAAGGGAAGACCCTCAGGGTTCCTGGGTTAAAGAATTACTATTTAGTAAAACAATTACTATTTAGTAATTTCGATTAAGTAATTACACAGAGACAGTAGAGAAGCAAAATATATGTAAATAGGCTGTAGCACATAGAAAAATGGGACTTGGAAGAACTGGAGTAAAGGATGGTAGCAGGGAAATGTATGATAGAAAAGGAGGGCAGGTCCATTGCATTACAAGAATGACCCTTTCCCCTGGCATTGTGATGATAACATATCAAGACAATTTTTAGCATTCATTTTTTATAAGATTTTGAGTTTCAAATTTTTTTCCCTTCTTCCCTTCCCTCCCCTGTTCTGAAAATGGTTGGCAGTTTGATATAGTTTATACATGTGCTATCATGTAAAAATATTCCCATATTAGTCACAGTTGTGAAAGAAGTAATATTTTAAAAATGAGAAAAAAATAAAGTGAAAAAAATATGCTTTGATCTGCATTCAACGTGCATCAGTTCTTTATGTGGACATGGATAGCATTTAGATAAGCCCTTGTATGCTTCTTGGTTCACTGTGTTGCTGAAAGAGATGAATCATTCATAACTGATCATCACACAATATTTCTGATACTGTGTACAGTGTTTTCCTGGTTCTTCTTGTTTCACTTTACATTAGTTCATACAATTCTTTCCAGGTTTTTCCTGAAATTTGACTATTCATCTTTTTTTATTGCACAATAGTGTTCCATTTTATTCATATACTGCAGCTTGTTCAGCCATTCCCCAATTGATCAGCATCCCCTTGATTCCCAATATTTTGCCACCACAGAAAGGGCTACTATAAATATTTTTTCATATGTAGGTCCTTTTTCCTTTTTTATGATATGTTTGGAGTATAGAACTCATAGTGTTATTGCTTGATCAAAGGGTATGCACAGTTTGGTTGCCTTTTGGGCATAGTTTCAAATTGCTCTCAAGAATAGTTGGATCAGTTCACAACTCCACCAGCAATGTATTAGTGTCCCAATTTTCCCACATCTTTTCCAGCACTTATCATTTTTCTTTTCTGTCATATTAATCAATCTGACAGATGTGAGGTGGTACCTCAGAAATTGCATTTCTCAAATTAAAAGTGATTTATAGCACTTCTTCATATGCCTAAAGATTTTTTTATTTCTTCAGCTGAAAACTACTTATTCATAACCTTTGACCATTTATCAATTGGAGAGTGGCCAATATTCTTGTAAATTTAATTCAATTCTCTATATATTTGAGGAATTAGGCCTTTATCAGAGGCACTTGCTGTAAGTATTGTTTCTCTCTTTTTTTTTTTGCTTTCTTTCTAATTTTAGTTCCCTTGGTTTTGTTTGTACAAAAGCTTTTTAAAAAAAATTAATATAATCAAAATTGCTTTACATTTTTTAGTGTTCTTTATCTCTTCTTTGCTCATGAATCCTTACCTTTCCCATAGATATGACAAATAGATTATACCTTGCTCTTCTATTTGCTTAAGGTTTCACCCTTTATGTCTAAGTCATGGAAAGATCTGTCATCTCTAAATATTCTAATATTCTATTTACCTCCTAAACTTCCTTATTATTTATGTTTTGTTGTTGAATTTATCAACTTCTGAGAGGGAAAAGTTGAGGTGTCCCACATTTTCACCTGTAACTCCCTTAACTTCTCCTTTAAGAATTTGATTCTATAACACTTGGTGCATATGTGTTTAGTATTGATATTACATTCTTGGGTATGGTACTCTCAGCAAGATGTAGTTTCCTCCTTATCTCTTTTAATTAGGTCTATTTTTGCTTTCATTTTGTCTGAGATCAGGTTTGCTACCTATGCTTTTATTTCTGCTTCGACTGAAGCATAATAGAGTCTGCCTGTCTGCTTTAAGTGTATTTCTTGTAACTAATGTATTGTAGGATTCTGATTTTTGATTCACTCTGATATCTGCTTCCATTTTATGGAAGAGTTCATCCCATTTGCATTACAGTTATGAGTACTACCTATGTATTTCCCTCCGTCCTATTCTTCCTCCTGTCTGCTCTCTCTTCTCACCATTTGCCTCCTGACCAGCACTTTGTTTCTGTGTATCACCTCCCCTAATTTGCTTTTTCTTCTGACAGTCTCCGCCTCTTCTTTACTTGATCCCCACCCTTCTTACTTCCTTGTCAGGTAAAATAGATTTCTGTATTCAATTAATTGTATATATGATTCCCTCTTTGAGCCAACACTGATGAGAGTATGGTTCAAGTGATGCTCATCACACAAATTCCCATCATTCCCTCAACTGTAATATATCTTTCACAACTCTCCATGTGAAATAATTTACCCATTTTACCCTCCCTTCCTTCTGTGCCCACTGTACCTTTTAATTTCAATCTCTCAAATTTGCCTTGTATCCATACCCTCTGTCTATGTATATTCTTTTTAGTTGTGTTATTAGTGATGCAATTTTAAAGAGTTACAGGTAACAACTTCCTATGAAGCCATGTATATATTTGAGCACTATTAAATCCCTTACGTTTTCTTTTCCCTTTTACTGTTTAGGATTCTCTTGGATCTTCATATTGGAGGTTAAATTTTTCATTTACTTCTGTTATTCTCCTTAAGAAAGTTTGAAGTCCTTCTATTTCATTAAATAATCATTTTTCCCCTCCATGTATTATTCATAATTTTTTCTGGATAAGTGATTCTTTACTGTAGTCCTAGCTCTTCTACTTTCTGAAATATCATGTTGCATGACATTTGATCCTTTAAAATTGTTGCTGCTAAATCCTGATTGTGATTCCCTGATATTTGAATTGTTTCTTTCTGGCCACTTGCAGTATTTTCCCTAGACATAATATTTCTGGAATTTGGCTCTAATATTCCTTGGGAATTTTTATTTATTGGTCTCTCTCCCAAGGTGACCTGTGAATTCTTTCAATATGTATTTTCCCCTCTGCTTCCAGGATATCAGGGTAGTTTCCCTTGATAACTTCTGGACAGATACTCTTCAGGTCCTCCTTTTGATTATGGATTTCAAGTAGTTCAATGATGCTGACATTGTCTCTCCTGGACCTACTTTCTAGGTCAGTTGTTTTTCCCATCAGGTATTTTACATTTTCTTCTATTTTTTTCATTTTTTAAAATTTGTTTTGATTGATTTTTGATGTCTTGTAGAGTCTTTTGGTACTTTCTTTTTCATTTGACCAATCATACTTTTTAAGGAATTGTGTTCTTTATTGGATTTTTGTATCTCTTTTTCCATTTGGACAATTCTACTGTTTAGGCAATTTTCCTAGCCATTGATTCTTTTTTTTTTCTTCATAATTCTCTTGCATCATTCTTCTTTTACCAGTTTTTCTTCTACCTCTCTTACTTGATTTTTAAGTTCCTTTTTGAGCTTTTCCATGAGTTCTTTCTGGGATTGAGATCACTTCCCATTTTTCCTTGAGGTTTTGCCCATAGATGTTTTAGCATGTCTGTGTCTTCTGAGTTTGTCTTCCCTGTTACCATAATAACTTTCTATAGTCAGATTATTTTTTTGCTATTTTTGTTCTTTTGCCTTTTTTTAAAATTTGAGTTCTATATCTAGGGCATGGTCTCAGGCTTCTTGTGGCTGTGGCTGCAGGTTCTATCTGTTTACCCTATGTTGCCCTGGGTCCCCTGGTGGATCTTTGTGTCTGGTGCTGTGTTGAAGGGGTATAGGTGGGGGGTAGGGTAGCCGACACTGCTGGAGGCTGCAGGGGTCTGAAAGTTTATATGGTTTTGAACTGTGGTCCTAGTGGTAATGTCTGGTATGTGCTGAGACCTGATGCTTCCCAGAGGTTATACTGAAGCATGTAGTGGTTTGACCTACTTTCTTGCTATGTTGTAAGATACCTGTTTGCCTGTGACTACAATGAAGCTATAGTCTCCTGGTCCCCATGACTATGCTAAGGTCCTGGTATTGGCATTTTCCTGCTCCACCATACTGGAGCTCAGGATTTCATATGCTGAGGTGGGGCTTGCTGCTGGGGTGTTAGGTCACTTCCTGTCCTGGAATGCACTCCCCTTTCACACAAGAAGGACAGACTTGTCTTTCTGATCTCACAAGTTTTGGGGGCTAAAATATTGTTTTGCCCCATCTTTTTGCTGGTTCTGGTGTTCCACGATTTGTCTTGGGGTGCTATTTTATGGTTCTTTGGGGGTGAATATGAAAGAGTTACAGTGTTTTGCTGCTGACTCCACCATCTTGGCTCCCAGGACACCTAGACCAATAGTTATTTTCCCAAGCAGTGTCTCTTGAATGATATGACTCGCCTCTAGCTCATGTCAAAAAACTAAAGTGCACATTTCTTTCAACCAAGTTACAATTAGGCAATACATGCTTGTTTCCTGGTTACTAACAGTTTCATGTATTAGAATTTCCCAGCAATCAACCTCAAAATCCTCATTTCAGTAATGTGTAAACAAGCTGGGAAACAGCATACTTTGGTCACTTTTACTCTGAGCATCTTTTGTCTGGGGCCTCTGTTCTCAGATTCCTCCTATAACTGTCCTTGTTTCTTTCCATCCCAATGATGAAATCATACACATCTGAAACAGGCATCATCTCACATCCATATAAGGATAATTAATTATTACAAAGGATGAAAGAGAAGATAATGGAAAAGGGAAAATTTATTATCAATCTCTTACAATAATCCATGTAGGCCCATAGAAGGGAATAGTCATGGGAAGACAGAAGTAGGGTTTGATATGAGAGAGAGTGTGGAAGTAGAATTATTAGAACTTAAGAACTAAATTTACAAGAGAGAAAATGAATTAAATGTAGTTATTGAAGATACTAATAATTTACATTTACCTGGTTTTTAAAGGTACACAAAATACTTTCCCCAAACAACTATGTGAGCTAATTATGAAAATACTATTTTCCCCTTTTGTAAGAAAAATGAGGTGGCAAACCCATTGTCATACACTTAGGGTGGAATTCAATATGAGGCATTAAAATCCAGGTCTTTTTGACGAGTGGTTTTTTCACTATAAGCATAATGGTAATTCTAGTTAACAAATTGATCATTGTCAGTTTCCTTTACAGCCTTTAGTGACTGCAATGCATATCTCACAATAATAATACTTGTTAATATTCTAACACACTTCAGCAGAAACACAAACTCAGAACTCTGACTATAAGGTACATCCACGCACAGTACTTTGAATTTAATGCAGTACTACTAAAGCTTTTGTGTGAAAAAGTGGCTTATTTAAGTATTTGCTAACAGTCATCCCTTTAGAAGCAAAGACCAGAGACTATAAGTCTTGCTTGGTATCAGTTCAATCAATAACCAAGCAACCATATTGTTATTTTTAAATCATTAAGTCTCTTTTTCTATGAGATTTTAGAGCTCCTGCCTGAAGGACTTGACTATCCAATTTCAAAAGAGAATCAATAAAATGAAACCACTTATTAATTTCTAGTACCGATTCTGGAGATTCTGGAGGATCTCTGCTCAACTCCTTACTTTGAACACTACTATATCTAGGTATACTGGGTTGAAATGATTCTTTCCTCCTATGTCTTTAAAAAAAATAAGCTTAACAGAAGATGCTTTAGAATGAAAGTCATTTCTGCACTTTTTTAAAAAAATTTTTTTACTGATTTTCTGGTCACAGGAAAGATTCACCATGAAGATGAATGAATTCATCTCCAAATTCCTGCTGTCTTTGAAGTTCTTTTGTTCTAAGATCTAGAACTTGAGGCAAGTAAAATTAAAAATCAAGCAGCAGAGGAAGAACAGTAGATGAAAAACCACACACATAAAACAATAACGGATGTTATCAATTTCTTTACCAGTAAAGAGGAGATATATTTATCATTTACAAGTGGAAGTGGCATTAGGAAGGTTCTTAGTTTTTATTCAAGAGATATGTATATATGTATGTATTATATATATATATATATATATATATATATATATATATATTCAGAATATAGCATGGAGCAGATGAGGGAAGTTACAAAAGGACAAATTTCAGCTTGATGAAAGGAAAAAAAAAACTTTCCAATGGTTGGAGTGGTCTGAATGTCAACTGAATTAACTCAACACAGAGCTGTTCTCTTTCCCAGGTGCTGTCCAGCAAAGGTTGGATGACAACTTATGAGTAATTTTGTAGAAGAGAGGTTGGGTAACAATTTGTGGGTAGTCTTATAGAAGAAATTTTCATACTAGTTGGACTAGATTATCTATGATTCTTGCACTTCTGACACTGATTCCATGTGAAAGCTTCCTCATAATATATATTATATATAACAATTACATATTATATATAATATAAATATACAATTTATTAATATAATATATAATATTATATCTATGAAATATTATATATTTATATATGATATAAATAATATATTATTCATTAAGTTTATAAAATCAGGAGTTTTTAAAAGCTATTCTAGCTCTGACGTATAACCCATTTTCACTTAGTTCTAAATTCTCCTCATTGTTCTACCAAAACTACTCTCTACAAAGTTAACAACGATCTCTTAATTGCCATCTCTATGGTCTTTTCTATAGCCTCTCTCTCCTTGACCTCTTTGAAACATTTGACATTGTTTATTGAGTTCTCCTTTATATTTTCTTTTCTCTAAGTTTTGAGGACACCACTATCCCTGGTTCTTCTCCTACCTATCAGGCTACTCCTCAGTCTCTTTTGCTGCATCTTCATCCAGATTATACTCTCTAACCATATGTATCTAACAGGGTTCTCTTCTGGGTACCATTCTCTTCTTCTTATATAATGCTGCACATGGTGATCTTATCAGCTTCCATGAATTTAATTACCATTTCTGTGCTGATGATTCTCAAAGCTACCTATCCAGCCCTAACATCTCCGCTGATCTTCAATCTCACATCTCCAGCTGACTTGTAGACATCTTAAACTGGATATCCAGTAGACATCTTAAGGTAAATATGTCCAAAACAGAACAGGCTATTTTTCTCCCTAAGCTCTACCTTGTTAACTTTCCAATTACTATAGAGGACAACATTATCCTCCCTGTACCTTAGGTTCACAACCTAGGAGTCATCCTGGACTGCTGACTATCTCTCACTACCCTACTCTACCCTACCCATATCCAGTCTGTTGCCAAGGTTTATCGATTTCACATCTGCAACACTTCTTTTATATGTCTCCCTTTTCCTCTGATATTACCACTATACTGACACAGTCACTCATCATCTCACACCTGTAATATTACAGTAGTTTGTTGGTGGTTGTGCTTGTCACAAGCCACTCCACTCTTCAATTCAGCCTTCATTCAGCCACCAAAATGATTTCCCTAAAGATTTGGTCCAATCATGTCCAATGTTTCCTCCACTGCCCATTTATCTGGCACAATACCACCTCTAGGATCAAATACATAATCGTCTTTTTGGTCTTGAAAGCCCTTCATAATCTGGCCCTCTCCTACATTTCTAATCATCTTTTACCTCATTCCCTACTACATACTCTTTGATCCAGTGACACTGGCTTCTTTGTCTGTAGCTCTTTACCTCTAGACTCCAGACATTTTCTTTGGATGTCCCTGGAGCCCATGGAGTCTCCCTTCCCATCTCCACCTACTGCTGCTTTCCCTGGTTTCCTTTACATCTCAACTAAAATGTCATTTTCTGCAAAAAAGTCTTCCCCAATGTCTCTTATTTCTAGCACATTCCTTTTAATTACTTCCTATTTATCCTGTATTTATTCCATTTATACTTACTTGTTTCCTTGTTGTCTCCCCCATTAAATTGTGAACTCGTGGAGGGCAGAGATTACCTTTATTTTCTTTTTTGTGTCCTTTAGTACCTAATATAATGGATTTTTTTCCTTGCTGAGAGACTGAGTTCATTACAGGTAATATAAAGAGAAGTATCATGATTTTTCTCACCTTGGAATCTTCTCCAGTAAAAAAAGAGAGTACTCTATACAGGTAAGATATTTAATCAATTTAAAAAATGTCTAGTGTCAGACCTAGAAACCAGGTATGCTTAATTCCAATTCAAAATGGTTTATCCTGCCAAAATGGCTCTTCCTGACATTAAGCAAAGAACTGTGCTATTTACTGTTAACTTCAAAGCTCAAGTGATCCTGAACCTACTGAACTTCATTATGACTTTCCTGCCCTATAGATCAAATTCCTTGCCTCCCCCAATCAGACCTCACCTAATATTTGATTTTGCCCTTCTCATATGGATACTTGAAACTTTTTATGGGTGATGTGTGTATGCTTTTTTTTAAAACTAAATTGTAAGCTCCATGGAGAAATGAATCATGACTTATGTCAACTTAATACGTCCCCTGCTATCTGACACAGTGCTTTGTGTACAATAGACATTTATAAACATTAGCTAAATCAATGCATATGTGAATGATTGAAAAATGAATGTGTTAATCCAACAATACCATAGGAGGAGGGGAAAGGAATTAGGGGTTTCCACTTCAATTTTTTTTCACTTTTACATAACCATAATTTCCAAGTCTACTCTTTTTCCTCCTTTCTCCAAGAAAACATTCCTTGACAAAGAAAAAAAGACAACAACCAAAAAAGGACTTGAGTAAAAACAAACCAACACATCAACTAACTTTAACATTTATAAATATTCAAAACCCCAAATCTCCCAATTCTGAAAAAAATATTTTTCTCATTCACTTTTCTTGGTCAGACTTTATCATTTTAATTTCAGTATTAAGTTTAATCTTTTTTTGGATGTTCTTATTAATTATATCTCTGTAGTTATTGTATTTGTTGTTTCCTCCATTGTGTTTACTTCACTTTGAATCTATTCATTTAAGTCTTCCCATGCTTTTCTGTTTTATTTTCATATTCACTGCTCCAAACAGCACAGTAGTATTACATTGTGTTCATGTATTACAATTTGTTTAACCATTTCATAACGGATGACTATTTTATACCAGTTCTTTGCTGCAAAAAGTGCTGGATTGCTACCACTTTAAATTGTATAGTATGTTATAGTCTATAAGAAGAAAAAAATATTACGTAGAGAAGTGAGGTGTGGGCTTATGGAAAACAATACATTTTATTAATTGCTAGCTCCTTTGAATTGAATTAAGGCTCTAGAATTTGGTATGAAAATACCTATGGCACCTGAAATTCCTGTAACAAGTTGGAGAGTGACTGCTCTAAAATGTACTATTGTAAGGGCAGACACGATTTTTTAAAAAATTTTTCATATTTTAACACAGTTCATATCACATAAAACAATTCCAACTTTTAGTCAGGTGATACTTCTTTTAAAGCATTTACAATATAGACCACAAATGAATTTTTTTTAACATTAACCAGCAGAGACACAAATGATAACTATGTATGCTAACTTCACAAGCCCTTGACCTAATTGTCTCCACACTGTTACTAA
>CM053769.1:247149399-247170839 GCA_028658325.1 Potorous gilbertii
CATGTCCAATTTTTCTCCCCATCTCTCCCCTCCCCCCACCCCCTAATACCTTGCATTCTGATTACCCCTTCCTTCAATGAGTCCTCCTTTCTATCATACCCCACCCTTCCCTTATCCTCATCTCCTCTCTTTTCTTGTAGGGCAAGATAAATTTCTATACCCCATTATCTGCGTTTCTTATTTCCTGATTATATGCAATAATAATTCTCAACATTCATTTTTAACACTTTGAATTCTGAAGTTACTATTTTCTCTGCACAGTAATAATAAATTTTTGCTATTATTGTTATATGTATATATTTATACATATTCAACTATTCTCAATACTTCTTTAAATAGAATATTTTATATAAGATGTACACTTCCATCAATCTTACAGTCTTTTAAGACAATGAGAACAATTAATGATATAGAACATTAAAATACAGTATAACCCAATTAATGTTATATATAGCATTTATATACAGTACAATCCAATCAAAGCATTTCAAAAGTACAAAAATAATAACTGTGTTGTCTGAAAGAGAAAGCCATTGACAGCTAGAGTGGGTCGGGGAAAGAGAGAGTTTAAAGAATGTTTCATGGAATACATATTTGCTGAAATCTCTAGAGCCTTTGTATCTATAAATAACTATAAGGTTCATGCTTTCATTTAGATATATTCTAAAATTTAATTCACACACATTTGTGGAACTTACAATAATGAGGTAAAAGTAGGACTTATAATTTATTCATTATTGGAGAAAACCAGTCTTTAATCTATGTAATCTACAGCTCTATAGTACTCAAGAATTACTTCCTTCGGAAAAACTTAAGGGCATATTTCATCCTATAACTAAAATATTGATAAGCTTTTCAGCTTTTTTTTTCCTCAGAGAAGCCATCTCTATGAAAGAATGGCTTTTATATTCTGTTTATAAAACTTTACAACTCTCTTTAAACAGTGACATCTATCACAATCATCATTGTTTCTTACCCAACTCTCTCTTGATTGGGAAAGTTATTTTATTTTACTTTATTTTATTTTTAGAAAAAAAAACAGCACTGACTGCTGGGGACAGCTGGAGTGTGTGGGATGTGGGACTCTATTTATTCTTCTCTGTTTTGGGAAGGCAGCAGATGGATGGCTACTTTATTATATCAGAGGTCATGTGTGGTGAATTCCAGATGTTGACCATGGTATCAGAATTATTATGAAAAAATCTGTCTTTCCAAGGGGAAAAAATGAGTATTTTTTCTGTTGATTTAAATTTCTTCATAGGTTCTGTGCAAGTGTTTACTTCCTTGGATTGTTACCCTTCTTGATCTGCTTTGCATCTGTATCTCCAGCACAGTGCCTGGAATATAATGGGTATTTAATAACTGTCTATTAACAGTTTGTTCTAGCTTTTATATTACATAATAATATATTAAAGAAATGAAGAAAGACCACAATAATGGACTAATACCCTCATGGGTCAAAAAAGAAATATTCTATATATGGAAAAATTTTACAACAGTATTTTCGTTGTAGCAAAAGCAACTACAAAAACTGGAATTGAAACAAATGACCACTGATTGAGGAATCACTGAAAAAAATAAGATATATGATTATAATGGAATATTACTGCTCCATAATAACTATAAATAAGAAATGCACAACTATGAGAAGATTTATAGAATAATAATGAAATAAATAGAACTAGAACGATACCCACAATGGGAATTGGGAGAAAGCTGATTTCATTGTGGTTTTATTGGTGTAATAAGTAATTGATGACAAACTTCTACTATTCCGGATTGGTTAAGATTCTGCATTTATAGCCTTGTAGCACCAATGCAACATTCATAGCACCCATGGCAGCCATAAATATCACGGTGCAATTCAGAATCTTGAAATACCACAAACTCTCTACATGAAAGGCAGAACCAAAACATTTATTCAGACACCAGAAAGCCAAATCCATCACAGCAACAAAAATATAAACATAATAACAATGTAGAGGACAGCACCATCCCCAAGCCTTCCCCCTGCTAGGCTTCCCACAAACTAGCTCCATTAAACAAATCACAAGCAGTTCCCCTTAAACAAAATCACAAACCCCAAAGTCACTCAGGCTACCCAGGAACCTGCATCCTTCCTAGATCTGACAGTTCTCAAGATTAACTTCCTCTCTGCTCTGCTCTAGCTCTGCCTTTCTTGTTAAACCCATTCAGCAAACTCCTCCCATCACAGGCTCCATGTGACGTAATGGGTCTATTAATCAATAGGAAAGATTTTCCAATTCAAATTACCATTACAAGCCTTAGTTTTCTGGAGTTCTGAAAAATCTTGTACAGAATCAGGCAGCTAGTATCAGGACTTGTCAGATTAAGGACTGGAACCTCAGTTTTTCTTGGCACAGATCTTTATTCACTCTATCTCATTTCTTCTACATTGTGGTTACAATAGTGCAAATAAAAAGACTTTAGTCTGATTTGCAATGTGCTTCAAATTGACACTGAAGGTCAGATGAGGAAATGCATGTCTTTTCTTTCAGAAAAAAGGTGTAGACCACATGTGTGGAATGCAGTTTATTCAGTCAGACTAAGTGGTTTTATTTACCTGTTTCTTTTTGTTACCAGAATGGGCCCTTGTGTGAGTGTGGGTGAGGGAGAATATAGAGGTAGGAGGTAACACATCTGGAAATGATGGTGGTATAAGGTAAAAAAGATATTAATAAGTAATTACTGGTGACTTTATTGCTGTTTAGTCATATCTGATTCTTTGTGGTCCTATTTGGAATTTTCCTTGGTAAAGATACTGAAACGGTTTGTCATTTGCTTCTCTGGTTCATTTTACAGGTAAGGATACCGAGGCAAACAGAGTTAAGTGACTTGGTCAGGGTCACACAACTAGTAAGTGTCTGAGGCCAGATTTCAACTCAGGAGGATGAGTCTTCCTGACTCTAGACATAGCATTCTATTCACTGTGCCACCTAGTTGTCCATTATTAAAGATAGAGAATAAGCAGAGAAATACACAACGAAAAGAAAATCCCAGTATTTCCATAGAATTTCAGTTTGCCCCTTTATGCTTCAAGGAACTTGAATTGATATGATTTGTAGTGTTTAATTCCTTGAATGTACCTTTTAGTGATGACAAGAGAATAATCAAAATACATACCCAGGATCATAAAATCATAGATTAAAAACTGAAATATACCTTAGATGTCATTTTATATATATATGAATGATATTAATAATAGTACTCCTAATAATTAAGGTTTATATGTTGTTTTTAAGGTTTATAAATCCTTTTAAAATATTTTAAATCCAGGTATTCTGACATCAAGTTTAATTAGGTTTACATTGAATTCAGTTGAGGACCCGTCCTTTTGGGAAGCTATGATCATAAGATTAGAGTTGGAAGAATAATGTAAGAAAAGGTTATTGAACTAATTGAGTATTAAATTAGAGCTACAAGTGCTCTTCGAAATAAATTAACCCAATACTCTAATGTAGTAGTTCAGGAAACAAGGGCTTAGAGAGATCAAGGGAGTTGTTTAGGACCACAACACTAGAAAGTAGCAGGTCCAGTTTCATCCTAGATTGATTGTGTCCAGATCCAATGACATTTTCATGTGATCATGCTTCCTTCAAACAACTCATTTTATAGATGGAGTAACTGAGGTTCAGAGGAGTGAAATACTTTTCCTCAGGTCATACAGATAGTAAACTTTGGACTTGGAGAGAGGACTTGAGCCCAGTTTTCTAAATTCAAGTCCTGCTTTCTTTCCACCACTTCATACATGCAGTGGAATTAGTCATAGGATCATAGAACTACAATACAGAACATAGAACTGGAAGAGACTTATGAGAAACTAGCTAGTCCAACTGCCTCCTTTTACAGATGAGGAAACCGAGACCAGTGAGATTACATGACTTGCCAAAGGCCACAAAAAGAATAAAGTAAAAGGGTCCTCTGTTTGGAAAAGAATGGTCTAAACTAGCGGGGGCTAGTTTATTTTACAACAGCTGTAATAAGAAATATCCTACCAATTCCCATGAATTTTTATAAAACTAAAAGCATTTTCTTTGTAATGAATCTCCACTGGATGCTCAGTTCAGCCACAACTCACCTTGGAGACCATACTATGGGACAAATTTAGAGGTAACCCGTTCTCAGAATGAAGGTGCATCCTGCCTCTCCACACTTTGGATAGGGTCCCAGACAAACTTTTCTCAAACTTAATTCTGCTCTACGGCAAATCTTGTTCCAGTGTGGTCCCCCACAGTGTCTATTCACTCCATCTCCTTTAGGGGATGGCAATCTGTTTTGGTTCAGGAGACATATTCTACAATCTCCAGCTTCCCTAGTGTGTCAGCGAGAAGGTGGGTCAGAGCCAGCTGAGAGATTTTGTAGCAGCTACCCCAGTCAGAGGCAGGTACTCAGGGGTGGGTGCAGACTTGATTTTACAAGTACATCTGTTCTGTTTATTTTTGCTTCTTTGCAGTATTATCAACTTCTGCTCCATATGGGTGATCCATATTGTGCCTTGGTGAAATGATACCACATTATGCTTTTATGCTTTTATCATCAAACACTACTCATGAAAAAATCACCAGGTTTGCTTAGGTTCATCTGTTCAATTTATTTTTCCCAAACTTTATTTTGAATAAAACACCTACGGTAAATGTGATTTATGTAAATGAATAAAACAAAACTGTTATATAAGCTTTTTTGACATCATTCCGTTCCTTTCTGTCAGGGCGCCATGAGATAAAATACTCTGGCAGCATATTTTCTATAGGATTATATTATTTCTGAAATCTAAGCGCTGAAGAGATAAAACTATAATACACTTTCAAAAGCTTTAATTTAATTTTTTTCTCTTTTTCTCCTCAAGCTTTCCATATGGAGGAACTCCAATATTTTAAAAGAAGCTTTTACTTATGAGTTTCTTTCAGCACGATCCCAAATGCCTGCAGTCATTCCTCTTTCTCTCTTCTCATCCTCTTGCTCTCTCTGCCTCTCTCATTTCTTTTTCTTTCTTTCAATCTCTCTATCCTTCTTTCTTTCCCCTGTAATATTATTTTTTCTCTTGTCTTTCCCTCCACCCTTCTTACTGTCTCTTTTTCTATCTCTCTCTCACTCCTCTCCTTTTGATTCATAGCTCTTTTTCCCTATTTTTCTCATAGCTACATTCTCCTGATATTATTTATAAAAGGTGATCAATATTTTTTTCTTTTTTGCTTTGCATTTCTGTTAGATCTTGTTTCCTGTCCTTGGTGTGATTGCCTCAATTTAGCGATCATTTCAGGAGACTTCTAGAAGAATAGTTTTCACTTACGCCATCATATTTTTCTTTTTGGTCCCACTATAGCTGAGTTTTCTGTCAGTCAGGGTCAAACTGGCTCCCTGCTCCTGATGTAAACAGGCAAATCAATCAGTTAACATTTATTAAGTATTTAATATGTACCTAACACTGTGCTGGTGTTAATCAATCAGTTAACATTTATTAAGTATTTAATATGTACCTAACACTGTTCTGAGTATTAAGGCTACAAAGAAAAAACACAAACATTCCTTGTACTCAAGAAGTTTATGGGGACAAAGTGTCAAACATAGAAAATACATGTGGGGTAGATAGGAGGACACCTTAGAAAGGAAGACACTAACATCTTGTGTGATCTGGAAATGGCTCCTACAGATGGTATTGCCACTTGAGCTGAGTATTAAAGGAAGAAAAAATTATAAAAGGATCAGACAAGAAAAAAAGAGTATTCTTAACATGGAGGACAGTCAGTACAAAGGCAAGTTGGGACATGAGGAGGCATGTTTGAGTTGGCCACCATGGCTAGATTGTAGAGTGAATCGTAGGGACTGATATGGAAGAAGATGGGTAAGCTAGGGAGAGACCAGGTTGTGAAAAGTTTTAAATGTCTAATAGGAGTTTATATTTGACCCTGGATATATAAGAAATGACAAGTTTTGAACATGGTGACACAGTTCACAAATATAGCATTTTAGAACTTGCTCCCATGTAATTCTCATGAAATTCTAATCCTTCTAAGCATAGAAAAAGTGTTGTTTGCTCCAGGAAGTCTTCTCCTATCAGCCCCAGCCAGAGATGGTCCCTATTTCCTCATATTCCCATGAGTCAGCATAGTTGATAGAAAAGAACTTCCCTAGAAGTCAAGAGACTTGTGTTCTAGTAATAGCGCCATCACTAATTAGCTGGGTGATTTTAGACAAGTCAACTTGATTTTCCTTCCCCTCAGTTTCCTCCTTGGTAACCTGAGGAAGTTAGAATAGATGTTGACCATGACTCAGCTACTTTAGGATTCACAAAGAATTGTTTAAAACTCTCCTTTGTTTAATTAGAGAAAATGCACTCCAAACACTGCATTTTATAGATGCATAACCTGAAGAACAGAGAAAAGGACTGACTGTCCCAATGTCACCAACTTAATGAATGGAAGAAGACTCAGCTGTTTTCATTCCAAATCCAGTATTCTATCCACTGCACCACGAAAAATTTCTCTCATTACCTTCTAATTCATATTAAAGCTATGGTATTTACAGAGTTGTCATAAGATTATAAGATCCTTGGTAGCAGGGCCTATTTTATTGTTCATGATATCCCCAGAATTTAGTCAAAGAGTAGCAGTTGGCTGAGAGCTAATCTCAGTGTAAAAAAGATTTAGATTCAAGAGCTGCTACTGACACATTTTTGCTATGTTATTACGGGGAGGTCACTTAACCCTCTAAGGCAACTCTCTAAAATATAAGCTGCAGAATAAGTCCTACCAGGAGTGCAGAACCTGTGGCCTGGAGGCCACATGTGTTTTTCTAGGTCCTTGGCTGTGGTCTTTTGATTGAGGACAAGTTTTTCTTACTTTATAAGTATCAAAAATGGCACCACAGAAAACAAATATGGGAAAAGAAGCCTTGTCAGTATAGGATAATCATGCTAGGGATTGGGGATGGGAGTAGGTCATAGGGTGATGAAGGCATTAAAGATCCAGTTCATAAGATACACTGGATTTTCTCTTCATTCCAAATCACCGGTTTTGGAGAGGAAGATATAAAGGACATGGAAAAAATTTCAAACCTTATTGATTCCCCAAAAGGTAATTGAGAAACATCAACAACTACAACTTTGTGTTTTTCTCTCAGTCTAAGTATCTTGCCCCAGGCTTACCTCCACAGCATTTGGCTCTGCTCCTTCCACTGTGTGGATATCACTGTGTGACCTATACATTTTCTTCTGGCAGAGCTCAGAGGCTGAGCAGCCTAATCTCCTTGAAGGGCTAGGTGTGGGGTTTCAGGTGGGTTCCTGCCTTCTGTTAACTCCATCAGGAAAGGACTAACCCAAAGAAGCCTTCTGTCTAGACCCTTTTTCTTTCTGTACAGAAACCCTTCCCCTCATCCAGCTCTAAGATGTCAAGTTTTCTGTCCCTTCCTTAGTTATAATTGCGGTAGCATTTCCATTATGAGGGTGGGTAGGATAAACGTTTTTTTAAGAGAAAAAAAATTTGATTTTTATATCACTTAAATTTATGAATAGATTCCTCCCTCTTCCTTATATAGTGAACTATTACAGACAAAAGAAAAAGAAAAAAAATCAGCTCAGCAAAACAAATCTTACTATCAACTGAGTCTACAAAGTTTAAGCAGTGTTTCACACACATAGTTCCCAACTTCTATAAAAAAATAGAAATAAAATTATGCATACTTTCTCTGGAGATAATTTTCTTCTTTACATTTGCACAATATTTAGTTTCCTTTTCTGTTTAAAAATTCTTTCTATTTACATTATTGTAGTCCTTGTGCATATAGTTTTTTCCTTTGTTTTACTTACTTTGCTCTGTATATTTACTCATATATGCTTCTCTGAATTCTTCATATTCATTGTTTATGAAAAACTAAGTAATATTTCATTGTATTAATGCACCACAAATTGGATAGTCATTGCCTAGTTGAAAAACATTGATTTTCACTCTACTTCTTTGCTGCCAGAGAAAGACTTACAATGAGTATTTTGGTTTATTCAAAAATTTTAAAATTAATTAATTTAGTTAGTATTTAATTTTTCCCTAGCAACATGTAAAAATAATTTTAACATCCATTTTTAAAAGCTTGAGCTCCAAATTCTCCCCCTTCCTCCCTCTCCACCTCCTCATTGAAAAGGCAAATAATTCAATATACATGTGTATAATCTATAATAGTCATACAAAATATATTTGTAATAGTGTGAAAGAACAGGAAAAAAGAAAACAAAAAACTCAAGAAAAAACAAAGAAAAAAACCAACTACGCTTCAATCTGTTTTCAGGCACCATCAGTTCTTTCTCTGGGGATGAAAAGCATTTTTCATCATAAATCCATCAGGGTTGTCTTGCGTTGTTATATTGCTGAGAATAGCTATTTCCTACAGAGCTGATCATCTTGAAGAATTGCTTCTACTTTGCACATAGTACATTTCACTTTGCATCAAACCATGCAGGCCTTTGTAGGTTTTTCTGAGAGCATCCTACTCACCATTTCTTAAAATACAAAAGTGTTTCATCATAATCACTTACCACAACAACTTGTTTAGTCATTCTCCAATTGATGATATCCCCTCAGTTTCTAATTCTTTAGCCCCAGAAAAGAGCTGCTATAAATATTTCTGTAAATATAGGCCCATTTTCTCTTTTTATTTATTTATTTTTTGTGTGAGTGTGTGATAAAGACCTAGTAGGGGTATTGCTTGATTTTATTGCCCTTTGGACCTAGTTCCAAATTGCTCTACAGAATGAGTGAATCAGTTTCAAATTATATGAACAGTGAATTAAAATCTCATTTTTCCTGCATTTCCTCCAACATTTGTCATTTACCTTTTCATTCTTATTAGCCAATCTAATAGTATGAGGTAGTCTCTGAGAGGATTTTTTTCATATGGCTATAAAAAGCTTTGCATACTTCATCTGAAAACTTGCTTTATCTTTTAATCATTTATCAGTTAGGAAATGTGTATTTTATTCCCTTTTTGAGCGAGTACTGATGAAAATAAGGTTCACTCACTCCCTCTCATTCCCTCTTCCCCTCCACTGCAAAATGCTTTTTCTAGCATTTTTTTGTGTGAGATAATGTACTTCATTCTACCTATCCCTTTCTTTTTCTCCTAATGCATTCCACTCTCTCATCTCTTAATTTTATTTTTTAGATATCATCCCTTAATATTCAACTCAGACCTGTGTCCTCTGTTTATATAGGCTCCTTCTTACTGACCTAATAATGAATAGGGTCTTATGAGTTACAAATGTCATCTTTCCATGTAGGAATATAAACAGTTTTAACTTATTAAGTACTTTATGATTTCCCTTCCTGTTCACCTTTTTATGCTCCTCTTGACTCTTGTATTTGAAAGTCTAATTTTCGATTCAGCTGTAGTCTTTTCATCAAGAATGCTTGAAAGTCCTCTATTTCGTTGAATGTTCATTTTTTTCCCCTGAAGGTTTATACTCAGTTTTGCTGTGTAGGTGATTCATGGTAGTAATCCTAGCTCCTTTGCCCTCCAGAACATAATACTCTGAGGTCTAATCCTGTAATGTAGAAACTGTTACATTTTGTTTTTTCCTGACTGTGGCTCCATAATAACTGAATTGCTTCTTAATGTCTGCTTGCTATATTTTCTTCTTGATATGAGAGCTCTGGAATTTGGTTATAATATTCCTAGGAGTTTTCATTTCTGCATTTTTTTCAAAAGGTGATCAATGGATTCTTTCAATTTCTATTTTGGAGGGAAAGAAGAAGGATGTGAAGGGGAGTGAGTGAATCATACTCTCATTAGAGCTGGCTCAAAGAGGGAATAACATACACATACAATTAGGTATAGAAATCTGTCTCATGCTAAAGGGAAGTAGGATGGGAATGGGATAAGAAAAGGGGAGACAGGATAATAGAAGTGAGGGTATGTTGGGGGAAGGGGTGATCAGAAGCAAAACAGTTTGGAAGAAGGACAAGGTGAAACAGAAGAGAAAATAGAATAAACTGAGGGGATAGGATGGAGGGAAATATATTTAGAAATAGTAAATGGAAAAAAATGTGAATAAAGTTTCTATGATAAAGGCCTCATTTTTCAAACATATAGAGAACCATGTAACATTTATAAAAAATAAGTGTCATCCCCAACTGATAAATGATCAAAAGATACAATAATTTTTCAGATGAAGTCATTAAAACTATCTATGCTATATGAAAAAATACTTGAACACATTATTGATTGGAGAAATGCAGATTAAAATTATTCTAAGGTACTACCTCATATGTATTAGATTGGCTAATAGGACAGAAAAGGTAAATGGCAAATGCTGGAGGGTAAGTGGGAAAAATGAGATTTTAATGCACTGTTCATGTAGTTTGGAACTGATTCAAACATTCTATAGAACAGTTTGGAACTGTCCAAAGGGCTATAAAACTATGCATACCCTTTGACCTGGCAATACCCCTACAAGGTCTTTATCCCAAAAGAATTTTTTTAAAAAGAGAAAATTGACCTATATGTACAGAAACATTTATAACAGTTCTTTTCTGGGGCTAAAGAATTAGAAATTGAGGGGATGCCCGTCAATTTGGATACAATTGAACAAGGTTGCTATGGCAAATGGTTATGATGGAATACTTTTGTACTGTAAGACATGATGAGCAGGAAGCTCTCAGAAAAACCTGAAAAGCCCGGCATGAGCTAATACAAAGTGAAATATTCTGTGTATAAAGTAATGGCAATATTGTAAGATGATCAGCTATGAATGACTTAGCCATTCTCAGCAACACAACAATCCAAGACAACTCTGAAGGACTTATGATGAAAAATGCTGTCCATCCCCTGAGAAAGAACTAATGGGGTCTGAATCCAAATTAAAGTATACTTTTTTCTTTTAAAAAAAACTCGGTCATTTCTGAATTTCTTTTCTTGTCTATGTTTTCCTTCTCAACCTATTATGAGTGTTTTATGTGACTATACATGTATAACCTATATAGAATTGCTTGCCTTCTCACTGAAGGAAGACTGGGGAGAGAGAGAGAACATTCTGAACTCAAAGGTTTAAAATGAATGTTAAAAATTGTTTTTACATATAACTGGAGAAAACAAAATACTCAATTAATTTAAAAAAATAATGCACAATTACTCTTTATTTACCCAGCATCATTGACAAATGAATTCTTTTTATACACTTGGATTTTTCAGATAACTCATATATCTTTTAAGCACTAATGTGTATTTTATTTGAAAAAAAATAATTTCACTTGCACTGAATGGTTCATTTCAGAGACATAGGATCTGAATTTTGTTATTCTGCATGGCTCTGAAAAAGTCAGTCAACCTCTCTGTAACATAGAAGGAATAAAACTTGGACTTCTTTCCTCAAAAGTTTATTGAGAGGAAGTTGTTTTCACCAAATTTTCATCCTCTGCAAATGGGAGCTATTGCCATTCTAAGGATGATTTCAAGAAATGAAAAATCACAGCCTATATTATTTCTTTTTTACTTCAGCAATGCAAATATACCTTTTATTTTGTGACATTATGAAATCTACTACTCTATATCTGTGCTGGATGTAAAATGAATTCATTTATCAATCTTGCCTGGAATAGATAATTCACTGTAAGATAAATAAATGTCCTTGGGTAATCTTTACTAAGTTGCCTTCCAATATATTATACTCTGTTATGTATTTTGAAAAAAATTAAATATAGATGTCAAATTTGAATTAATGAATATTCCCTCATTTTAGTAGACTGAATGAAAAAGAAGCTCTACAACTCTGATAAGAGCCATAAATTATGTCTATGGATGAGGGAGTGGGATGTTCCAGTGAAATTTTATCAGAAACTTTAAATAGCTACTAAACTTCAAGATCAAGTAGAATATGACTAGAAACCATAGTCAAATTTATGATTTTGCTTTTAATACAGAGAAACTTCTCATTACATTTTCCTGTAAACTCTAACATGATTTATCTAATACATGCCAGTGCTATGAAACAAAAGGCTTTTTATGCGAAGCTAGCTGGCATAGAAGATGGAATGCTGGAAGACCTGAATTCAAATCCAGTCTCACAGACTTTCTAGCTGTGTTACCTTGGGCCAGTCACTTGACCTCTGTTTGCGTCAATCTCCTTATGTACAAAATGGAGATAATACCATGGCGTCTGGTACATATAGTAAGTGCTATAGAGATATTAGTTGTCATTAGTGTTATTTCAATGCACTGCAACAATTGTAATAGTAAGGTGCCACAGAATCCAAAGCAGAACACTTGGACTAGGAGTCTGAGGATCTGAGTTTGACCATTGATTCTGCTACTAACAAACTATGCGATCTTAGGAAGTAAAAATAACTAGCAATTATGTAGTAGTGTTAAATTTGCCATTCATTTTTTTTTTCTTTCATCTGAGCTGATTTTTTCCATTTCTTAACTTCTGTGATTCTGGGATTCACGTTCCAAATTATCACTTCAATCCTTTTTTGTCCACTTCCAATTGAGAACTCCTCATAACAATTAAGCATCTATGGATAGCTTTTTCTTTGGTCCGATGATATTTGCAAGAAATATTTCTCTAGAGACTCGCAATTTTACAGCTTTAAAAATAGAATTGTAGACTATAGCCATGACCTACTTAGTGTCACATAATACTTATGACTTTACTTTTATCAACTAGATCTTGACCTTTACACAGGGATACAGTTGAAGACAGTGTTATTAACAAGGGAGTGAGCAGAACACATTTCTCTGGAAACCATCTTGTGTTCTTTTACTTTGGGGAAAATGTAATTAACTGCTGCTTATATAAGGAGGAGTTTCTGTGGATAATTAGAGGCAGATAGGTAGCACAACTGACCTAGAGAAACTTCAGACCAAACAAACCCCAAGAACCGTCAAGTCAAATACATTCAGGTTAAGTGGTGGGTTCCTATCCAAAGCTTTATACTAATATCTTCTACCTCCCAAGGTAGAACTAGGAACAGTGGTTAGAAATTTAAGAGAAGCAAATTTAGGCTTAATATAGTCAGGAAAACTTTCCTATGATTTACCATTATCTTATGTATAGCCCATATCAGATCACTTGCCTCCTGGGCAGAGGGAAGGGAATGGAAGGAGAAAGAGAATTTGAAATTCAAAATTTTGAAAAATGAATGCCAAAATATTTTGTTTACATGTGATTGATAAAAATAAAATTTAAATGAATAAAACAAAAAATAGAGCTATTTAGAAATAGAATGGGCTGTCTGAAGACAGCGGATTCCTAGTCCTCACTAGATTTCTTCAATTAAAGGGTAGATAATGTAGATAAATCTAACAGTTGTTAGATATATTGTAGGAAAAATTATTTTTGTATTATAGGTTGGACCCATTGGCCTTCTACCTGAGAATCTATGATTTATGAGGAAGAGAGTACCTGTCTTCAAATATTGTGTGAATTTCATGTGAATTCCATGAAAAACCAGAATAGAGATCTATGACTAATGGGCAGAAACTGCCAGAGGGAAGATATTAACTCAATTTAAGGAAGAAATTTCTAACAATTTTGAGCTCCTAGCAGGGAAATATGAAGTCCTCTGAAATACTGAGCTTTCTCTAATGCAAAAATTCAAGTAGAGTACAAATGGCAGTTTGTGGGAGTTAAGAGATTGAATCCCTACATGGGTTGACTTGCTGGACCTGGTTATCTCTAAGGTCCTATGAAAAACTGAATTACCTGTTTTAGTTGGAGGAATTACTATATGATGCAATGTTTTAAAAAATTTAGTATCATTGAAGTATATCAGCAATGTTGTCTATTTATGGAATTGGCCAAATTCGTTGAAATTTATGTCTCCAAAAGTATGATTTATCAAGCTGAGAATAAGAAGATTTCTTTTACTCTTTTTTTTGGTTCTCCTTAGGTACAAAATGAAGGCATAAGGGCAAAATGTTGCCATTTGAGGTCAATGTTTATTAACAACCCCTACTTTGATGGAACATCAGTGTGGTTATGAGGCACCCTTTTTTCCTCAAGTAGTCTCTGCCCATCAACTGAAGGATCTGTCATTGGATGGACTCCAATGAATCCAAAGCTTTTTGTGCCAAAGCTTTTACCTTTGCATATGTGACAAGTGGATTCAAAGCAATAAAGGAAGAGTTGGCAAAAAACTTGAAATTGTTAATATTAAAATGATCCTAAAATACTATTAATACTTCTATGCATGTATATACACATGCACATGCAAATGCATGTGCATGTGCATATGCATGTATATGAGTATGTGTGTGCATGCGTGTGTGTGTGTATGTGAGTGTGTATGTGATACTGATGCCTTCTATTCCTACAAAAGTCATTTCTGGAATTACTCCCTGTCACCAACGTTTACAAAGAAAAACCAGGCAAAGACCATCAAGACAGCAACCATATCTACCATTGTACATAATATTCCACCCTATGCATCCTTTCTTTTGAGACAAAAGGTATACTTTGCTATTTGTTCTCTGGCATTACCAATTATTCACTTATGATATTATTATATCTTATATGATCAGTTATTATATTATTATTTGGAACTATGCACTTATTATTACAAATATCATATATTTAGTTAGACACAGTTTGCCTTCCTTCTAGTGATTTGTATCATTTATACAATTTTTTAGTCATGGTATGTATTGTTCTGATTTTGTTTTTTTCACTCTACATCAGTTCATATATATTTCCCAATAATTTTCTGAATCCCTAATATCCATCATTGCTTACTGCCCAATAAAATGCTGTTATATTCATATACCATACTTTTTTTATTAGCCATCCCTCATTTTTATTTCCAGCTGCTTTGGAAGAAGATTGTTGGAGAAGGAGAAGGGGAGCTGAAAAAAAACAAAAAACAAAAGAAAACAAAAAAACAGGAGCAGGACGGGAATTCTCCAGACTTTTTTGATCCTGTCTGACTCAGCAATCTGGTAGGTGACTATCCCTTTCAACTTTATTCCACTATAAAGCCTGATAATATGCCTTTACAGAAATCATTAGTTTTTGTAAAGGGACAAAAATAGCTTCCCTAGGGCATTACACTGGAGATCAAACCATTAACAATTACTCTTTTAGTCTAACTATTCAATGAATTTTAAAATATATATTTTTATCATCTAGTCAATATCTCTCCATATTTTCTACAAACATATTATTTAATACTTTTCTAAAATCTGGGTAAACTCTACCTGATCTACCAGTGATTTATATTTCTTTTTAAAAAGGAAATAATATTTGTTATAACCTGACTTGTTCTGACTCTTTGCAACCTCCATCTTCTTTTTCAGATATAGTTTTACTGACCACCTCTTCAGTGATCCATTTTACAATTTTCCCAGTAATTGCAAGAAAACTCAGACTTTGCCACAATAAAGGGTGGAGGGACATCACCTTGAAAAGGAACATCATTGGCCTGGATATAATAAAATGAAATTAAAAATGTAAAGTATTAAAGGATAAATGTAAATTATTACATATGGGTTAAAAAACAACTTCACAAATACAATATGGAAGAAGAATGGTTACACGACAGTTTGTATGAGAAAAAAAAATATTTGGCAGTTTTAGTGAACGGCAAGCTCAATTTGAGTCAGCAGTGGGACGTGACAGCCAAAAACTAAGGTTTGCTTTAGAAAAGCACAGATTCCAGGAATGGGGGAATAAGATCCTTCTGTACTGTGCCTTCATCAGAACACAGTCTTGACTGCCCTTCTCTGAACTTTCTCCATCTTATCAATGTGTGTGTGTGTTTGTTTTCCCCCAAATCCTGGTTCCCAGAACTGAATAGATTATTTAAGATGTTAAGGCCCTTGAGTTACTGTCCTATGAAGGTGAGCTAAAGGAACTGAAAATGTTTGACTTGACTCAAGAGGGCTCTGGAGGACATGATAACTCTTGGGATCTTTGAAATGCTGTCATATGGAAATGGGGAGAACGAAGAGCAATGGATAAAAATTACAAGGAAGCAAATTTAGACTTAATGTCGGGAATAGTTTTCAGCCAAAAGAGAAATAGGTTTCCTTGGGATCTCAAGAGTTCTCCTTTTCAAGTCTTCAAGCAACACTGACCTTTCCCATCTTGTGTCATGCTTGCTACAATTTGGTAATTTTCAAATCACTTGCATATCCAGCAGAATCTGTAGTTATATATGACTCTAGATAAACTAATCCTCCTCTCCCTGTTTTATATTTAAGGCAGAGTTTATCTAAACTCACTCAGGTAATAAGCAGTAGAGGCAAGGTTTGAATTCATGTTCTAGGACTCTAGCTGGCATCAAACTGTCCTTTGGTATATCACCCTGTTTCATGATGAGAATCCCTTATAATCTCTAATGTCACTTGAAATAATATTTCTTAAACCTGAACTTTTTCGAATGTGAATTTTATTTTTCTAAATCCAATCATCTTTTAAGATATTTTATTTTAATTTAATTCCTAAACAACATTATATTTTTACATCATCTGGATTTGGGACAAGAGGAAGTAGTATAATCAGTCAATTTTTCAATCAACAAGCATTGAGTAAATGTCCACTAGGTGCTAGGCACACATACAAAATAAATCCCTAACTTTAAAGAGTTTAATACATATTACAGAAAATTATTGTCATTGACAGGCAATCGTCTTGGTTTCAAGGACAGATTAATTCTAATGCAAAAAGGCATCATGGTGGAGTGTTTGGCATAGAGCAGGAGATCTTTTTTGTCCTGGCTTCTATATTTTCCAGATATTTAATCTTAGCCATCTCTTATTTCCTCCTAGAAGGAGTTTTCTATCTGTGAAATGGGAATAATATTTACATGGTGCTAATATGACAGAAATACTTTGGAAACATTAACACATTATAGGAATGGGAGTTATTTTTAATGAAGTGTTTCCATAGTATATGCCCTTGGGGAACTTGTTTTAATGAACTGATAATTATTTGTTATGAGATACCATTTGCATGTAACTATTTGCTACAGACTTCCCCTCCTTCCCCACTCTCATCTTTCCTCCTCGTTACTTCCTCCATTGGATATCTTCCAGAGCTCATACACACAAAAATACAATCTTGTTCATGTAGACTGTCTCTGAGTAGCAAGGGAAACCCTAGTTCCACACAGTTCAGATGAATGATCTGAATTAATGAAGACATACTGTCATCACAATGCTTTACATTAACAGTTGTGAAGCACACGACATTTTACTTGGTCCTCATGAGAATCCAGTGACATAGCGGGGAAAAACAAGACATAATCTTCATTTTATAGAAAGGAGAACAGTAAAAGTGAAGTATCTTATTCAAGGTCATAAATCAAATTGGGCACAAAGGGGAAAATTAATCCAGACCATTGACAGAGATAGATAAAAACATAGGTTCCATCTAATTCAAATTCTTTGTTTGACATATGGGGGGCTTGAGGCCCAACAGAGGTTAAGTGATTTAGCCAAAGTCACTAAAGTAGCACAGTGCAGTTGCCCTGATGCCCCAAATCTAGCATTCCTCTCCTCTCTCCAACCATGTTGTCTCCTTCTGAGAGCAAGTCCTAGGTCCTTTTACTTGTAACTGTTCAACACAAAGGCACTTGTATACTGGATTCTCCTATTTCTGATCCATTCTATTACGTCTTTTATTTCCATTTGAAGCAATAAACACACTTCAAGTCTCCTCCTGCCCAATCCCAGCAGTTCATCCATATAGCACATCTGCAGAAAATGCTTGCAAGTTCAGCATAATGTAATTCCTTGGCATGGCTGCCTGTGCCTGCAGTCTTAAGTGACCATGATGACAGCAGGTGAATTGATCCAAGCTCCAAGATTCATAGCGGACACTTTATTTTCATTTTCCTGGTGAAAACAAGTTCCGGCAGGCAGAGCTATTTCTATCAAAGTGGGGTGGGGGCGAGGGGAAATATAACTATTTAAAGCGAAAATATTATGTAAATGTAATACTAGACTATATGCCCCTTAAGCTCCTGATGTCAGTAAAGATAGGTATTTGCCAGTTAGTCTTTCTTTAAAACCTAGCATAACATCACTGGATTGAAAGTATGGTGGTGGAAATGGGAAGGATAGTGGGGGGTTAGGGCGAAAGGAGGTGGTGTTTTATTTTTTTAGTGTTTCCTTGGGGAATTATCCCTTGATATTAGCCAAAGTGACCACTAGATGGCACTGCAGTGCAACAAAATTTGACTCATTGCAATTTTTTGTGGTTGGAAATAAATTCGTAATAGAAGCATCAAATTTGGGGAAGGAATAGACCCCAAAGGTCATCTAGTCCAACCACTTAATTTTACAGATGAGGAGAAGGGGAGTGCAGAGAGGTTAAATTGCTTACCCAAGGTCACACAGGGTAGTGTATGAAGACGATGATTCTTTGACTCAGAGAAGCATTTGAAGTGATTAAGTCATAGGATCCTGGTTGTCTTGATTCAGATTCACTGCTCTTTCCATTACGCCACACCTCAACTTGAAAAAAAAAGTTTAGAAAGATATTCTGGGGAATGGATTTAACAGTTTAGTGGGATCAGGAAAGTCAAGTTATGAAAAAATCTCTTAGATCTATTTAGATTTTAAATATACATATTAGTAGGTAGCAACCATGGCAGTAAAAGCCTCCACACTCTTTCACTTTCTCTGTCTCTTTGTCTCTCCCTCCTCCCGATTTTCCTCTTCCTCCTCCTGTTTTTCTTCCTCACTTCTTTATCTTTCTCATTCTCTCTCTGTTTCTGTCTGTCTGTCTCTCTATTTGTCTCTGTCTCGGAGGAGGAGAGGACAGGATAGAGCATGACAGGAGAGAAAAGAAAGAAGGGGAAACAGAGGAGAGGGGAGGTGAAGGGATAGGAAAGATTTGAGAATTTATAGAAATAGAGATAGATGAGAGTGTATATTATGGACATATGTATCATATATTGGACCTCAGGATTTTCAGAAGCCACTCAGAAAAATGTAAATTAAGATTTCATCTTTGATTAAATTTAGGTCTTTTCAATGGTCTTTCTGCATACAGTTTCCATATGCTAATTCTAATTAAGCTTGAAGATTCACTTAACATCAAGATTAGATTTAAAATGATTTCTTGGCAACAGTCAGACCAGGGGAACTTCTTAGAAAGAAGTGGCATTTTGATGGGAGAATAAGACTGGATCTTTGTCCATCTGCCTTCTTCTAACACTTGTCTGTTGAGATGAAAAAATTCATATGGTTCCTGCTACTTGCTCAGTTTAATACTAAAGCAACAATTTATTGTTTAGAGAAGAGTGGACATGGGTGGTGAAATGACTGAAGACTCCGATATGTGAGTAGTAGTTTAAAGGACTAGTCATTTTTAGCATCGACTTAATAGGGCATGACCATTACCATCAGGTAGATCAAAGACTGCCATATGGAAAAGGCTTCGTCTTGCTTTGTTTGACCCCAGGGGGTAAGGGTCAAATACATAAAGTTTAACATGATTTAATCCTAACATGATTTAATCCTCCCAGCTAAAATTAACCAAAATGGGATATGGTAGCTTTAACCTCAGTCAGAGTATCTTCCACCACAGGCTGGAGGACCCTATGCTGCAGTAATCCTAAAGGGTATTTTTACTCAGGTATATGTTAGACTACACCTCATATCTAATTTTGAGACATGATTCTGATTTAGAGCTAATGGAGTCCTGAGAGTTAGAGATCCAAATTTCTCATTTTGGAGATTAAAAAGAAAATCGTGTCTGAACATCATTGAGTCATTTTCCCATGATCTGGTAAATTACAGAAAATCTTACTCTTTCTCTTTATTCCTTTATCTGTGTTTTTCTCTTCCTACAACTGTAACACCAATTCTTAACTAGGATTCGTGTTCTCCTCTCTCTCTTTCCATGTATATTCATGTATATGTTCCATGTATATTCATGCATACACATGTATATAAAACACATGTGTGAGCATGTACTATGTGTACATGTATTATGACCTGTTTTTCAACATAATTAATATTCTGCGTATTTTCCGCATTGAAAAAAACACAACACAATATTGTTCTGAGAAGGGGCCCATAAACTTCACCAGACAGTCAAAAGGGACTCTGACACACAAGAGGTTAAGAATCTCTTGTCTAGAGCTTCATCTATCTATCTATATCTATCTGTCTGTCTGTCTGTCTATCTCTCAGTTATGTTTTATTTCTTTATTCCTGGGAGTTGTCTTTAAAAGAAAGAGCAAATGAAGCACAGCCTGGACTGTCCGGAAGCACCATTTCCTCCTCCCCTTGTGATACTTGTGGATCAATACTGTAATTCTACAGTGCAATCTTGGGAGAAAACCCAAGCCCTGGGGAGTCTTGCTGGGCTGTGGGCTGACTGGGTAGCTGGTAGGAGCATTTCAGTTCTCAGACCCTCCCAAGCTCCGGTTTTTTCCCCTCCCCGGAACTGTTTGCTCCCCCCGCTTCTGAAAGCCTTATTGATTTCCCAAAGTGAACTCATCGGCCCACGGTTTCCTCAAGCCTCAGAGGAGGCTTCATTTCCTCTGACGTGGCCCTGTCTCCTCTCCCCATCCCCCCAGGGCCTGGGATTTTTACATTTCAAATACTTGACAGCTGGGTGAACTTCTTCTTCCTCCTGCCCAGAGAAGGACTTTTCAGATTTCATAATGGATACCAATAGTGCCAGCGCTATTTTCTCTCCAGCTGTGAGAGGGGCTTTTTGAAATGACTCACCCAAGCTGCTGCCCAGCTGCCGGGCCTCACCCTCTTAGGAGGGCCCTGCATTTTAAACAGTAGTGGCGCTGACTGAGGCGAGAAGGGCTCATTTATGGGATGGCACAGATGTATTCTACCCACAGCAGTTGAGCCTAAAGAGACGTTCCATTCAGGCAGGTGAGTCATGGGCTTATGTCATTGCAGGTGTTGACTTAGTGATTAGACTGTGAAAGGAAAACATCCCAAGTGGCCCGAAGTCATCATTGGCTCCCATCCAGGAAGAACACAGAGCAAAGTGTGCATCTCTGTGGCCCACGTGATCAGACGTTCCTGAAGCCACTGTACATGCTGTAGCCCACGTGTCTGTCTTGTTCTCTGTTAAACTACTGCTTAGTATTAAGGGGACAGATCGACTTACATTTTTTTCAGATAATGACTAATGGCTTTGGGAGAGCAGAAGAAAGAGTTCTGCATTTAGAGTCAGAGGAAATGGATTCCAGTGTCTCTGAATTTAGTTACTTATCGTCATAATAAGGACGTTGGACTAGGTGATCACTATACCTGTGGTCTTTTTACAGACTGGAATCAGTGGCATAATGAAAAGAATGCTGGTTTTGGAGTCTGAGGACCAGAATTCAAATATCAGCCCTGCTACTTATGAGTTTTCATCATAACTTCATTATGTGAAACATGAGAGAGTCAAATTAGATCTCTAAGGTCTCTCCCAGTTCAAAACATATATATATATATATATATATATATATATATAT
>CM053769.1:247171339-247190247 GCA_028658325.1 Potorous gilbertii
ATAATTATGTACAAAATAAATCATGATGATAGTGATGAGTTAACATTTATATAGTACTGTTACAAGCACTTCACTAAGTCCTTTACATTTATTATCTCATTTGATCCTTACAGCAGCTCTAAGAGACGTGTTACTGTTATCTCCATTTTAGAGATGAGAAAATGAGGTAAACAGGTCAGTGACTTGCCCAGAGTCACACAGCTAAGAAGTGTCTGAAGCTAGATTTGAACTCAGGTCTTCCTCTCTCTGGGTCTAGCACTCTATTCATTTCACCACAAATAAATGTTAAAAGCCCAAGTTGTTAAACAAAAGGTATTTTGGGAGGGATGACATCAGAAGATGAGGGGAACAGGAAAAGTTAGACTGGAGCCAGATTGTAAAGGGACTTGGAGATCAGATTGAGGAGTCTTAGTTTATCCTTTGTTAATAGTGATTGTAAGTTTCACTAGTCCCCATGCCTAAGCATACAGAACAGCTGCTTGGCTCAGAGGAGGTAGGGCATTCTTGGTCTCTCTCTAAAGGGACTTCTTGCACTCAACTCATGTATGTACCCTAGACTCATTCCTGGGGCTTCCCCTATAGGTCCTATGCAGATGAATTAGGCTCTTTTTTCTTGAACTTTCTTGGCTTTTACCAGAGTTTGGGAGAAATTACTTAAAATTTACATTTTTCTCATGTCTAGCATCTTTCAGAAGGAAATAGAAAGGTATTTAATGTACAATGGAAATCAGCTATAAAAAAGTTATTTATATCTAAAAACCAAAAGACTCACAAACACAAAACAGTAACGTATCTACTCATACTCTACTGGGAAGTTGATACTTAATATATCCAAGCATGAGATTTGCAAGTGTGTGTGTGTATGTGTGTGTGTGTGTGTGTGTGTGTGTGTGTGTGTGAGTGCGCATGTCTGTGTGTCTGTGTCTGTGTAGGGGGTGGGGGAATAAAGCATCATTCCACATCCACGTAGGATCTAAATGAGTCTACACTGGCCAAACAATTCCATTCAGTTGTACATCTTCTGGCAAGCCAGATCAGGGCTTGGGCTCCTCTTTTTTGCCCATGTTCATTTTCTACAAGAAATGTGGTAAATGCTGTATGTATGTATACATATATATGCTGTATTACAGATAGCATCTGAGGAATTCTCATGCTCACAAGGTTGCCTCTATGTCTGGAATCTTAAGATTCCATGTTAAGATTCCATGTTCAGACACTTTACTACAGTGAGGGTAAGAAACACAAAGCAGAAGAAAAAGTCAAAGGTGCCAAGTCTCTGCTACAGTTGCCTTATATGAATATTAGCTATTTCACTAAGAGTACGGGAATACTTCAACCTTTATGAGAGAGAGGGAAAGAAAGAGAGACAACTAAATTGTGCTACATTGTAAATGCTTTGGAGAGAGAATGGAAGATGGTCAGAGAGCAGAATTAAGATTTTCTTGACCCTCCCCAATCCAACCCCAAGTTTTGCTGTGTTGCTGAAAGTGACAAGTCTTGAGTATATGATTTCCTAGGAGCTGCTAGGACAGATTTGATTCTTTGTAGAATGTGGTCAAGTCACTGAAGACATGGGGAAGGGGCTAGCTGTGGTTAACCCCTCATCATAAATGTACACTTTATATAAGTTGATCTCCATAGCAACCTTGCAAGGTAGATATCGCTAGTATTATAACCACACTTTATGGATAAGAAAATTGAACTCAGATCATTCCTGATTCAAAGTCTAGCACTCTTGCCATTATACTGTTCTATAGACAATACTGACAATTTTTGACTAAATATGTGGCATAATCTAAGCTGTACATTAGGAAGATAATCTTTACCCATTACACTATACCTCTTTAAACTTCATACTACATAATTTGGAAGATGAGAAATTTTGAATTTTGGCCTCAAATTTTAAATTCTCATCTATACAGTGAAAGATAAAAAGTCTACTGGATAGAGAACTCAATTCAGAGCCAAGACCTATCTTTGACACATATCAGCTGTGTGATCCTTACTTAATGTCTCAGTCCCCCAGGTAGCTCCGAGATTATAAATTGTAGAACAGGTACCAACTGGTTTTGGTAGAGGGAATTTACTTACTGAAAAGTACCTATGAGAATGAATTCACAGGTCTTATCTAAAAGCAAAACAAAAAATACTTCTCCATAGAGCTTGTAGAGTGAAATAAACCTTCCTGTCCTAAAAAAAAAAAAAAAATCAGCCTTAAAGGATGGAATTCTAATCCTGTGAAAACTTCATTTGTATTTGAAAAATCTACTAAACCTTGGGTGTACCCACCAGCTCCAAAAAGGAGGCTAAGTGGCACAGTGCAATGTTGCTGGCCTCTCTCCCTCTGAACATATTCTATTCAGAATGCATAAACTTACATGGTAGCTTAAAGGTTACTTATAAACTGTCATGCTCTTGGATAAAATCTGAGTCCTTCAATGTTCAGAAAGCTATATGTAGTGATTGTTCTTCTTGTGTCTTTAGTTCAGCTTCTTCAAAGGTGAGTCCCAGAAGAAGAGCCTCCAGATGAGGCTGCTCTACCCCCTGGCAACCCATCAGGCATGTGTTCTGGCCTGATTTTTGTCTTCTAGTGCAGCTTAATAATGATGGAGGAATGTACCTTCTCCAGTCCGTTCTGCTGATGTCCTCTTTTTTTCTCAGCAGTCTGGTTCTTATCTAGTCAGCTGATTATTTCATTATATTTGTCAAGAATCTTCTTTTTGTCTCCGTCGCCATTTTGCCTTGGAATTTCTCATCCCCTACTGCAGCTTTCATGTTGAAACTGTAAGATTCAAGCGTATTCTTAAAGGACAACTGCTTAGTCTTAGAAAACTCTCTCTGCTTCTCATCTTCAGTCTTGTATTCCTCAGCTTCCTGGACCATGCACTCAATGCCTTCTTTGCTCAGATGACCTTTGGGGATGGTAATCTTATTCTCCTTAACTGTAATCCACAGCAGACACCCTGGAAATGTCATTTGCATTAATGTTAAATGTAACTTGAATCTGAGGAATCTAGGGATTGGGGGGATTCCTGTGAGCTCAAGCTTTCCAAGAGGTTTGTTATCTTTTGTCATGTCTCTGACTCTCTTAAACCTGAATACCAGAATATCAGGCTGGTTGTCTGAGAAGATGGTAAAGGCTATGTCTGCTTGGTAGGGACAGTGGGATGATCACGACTCTTCATACTCCACCAGCAGTTTCAAAGACAAGGGAAAGAGGATTAATATCCAAAAGTAGTAAGAGGGCAGTCAGCGCCTGCAGGGCTCATTCCCCCTAAGTACTACTGTAAATGTTACTGGGACAGCCTAGAGGGTTGCTGGTTGGCATCAGTACTTTCCCAGAACAATATACCATGTCTCCTTAACCCCATCAAGGCCAACTTACAGAACAATTATGTTCTCACTTTAAACTGTTTTTGTTATTGTAGCCTAGTTCTTAGAGAGCAACTTGCCCAAAGGAGGCTCTTGGCCTCTGTTGCAGGACCAGGATGTCTTGGTATCACTGGAAAAGGCTTCACTAGATTTCAAGCTCTTTCACAAACCAAATGACTATCACTATACCACATTTAGGTACCTGTGAATAGATATCACTGTCTTCCCAAGTTTCCCTCCCTCCTGTCCCTGCTGTGAGCAATATCATGTTTCTTTCTTTCCCCAAACTTGACAGAAACAAGAAAACTAACACATATTTTTCACAGTACCACCTGCCTCCACAATGACTCTGCTCTGAATTCCTTGCAGCTCTGTTCCCAGAACAATGCTAGTGAAATACAACGGACAACTTTGGGGCAGGGCCACTTTCAGCTTTAATTTTGGACAGTAGCAAGGAGGCAATCAGACCTACCCTCCTCATCCCATCTGCCTTTCTTATCTATTTTGTCAGTGTGAACTGAAGAGTCATCACCTTAAATACTGTGCGGATGGTCCTGCCTCACAACGTCAGGACCTCACAAGCATCCAACCCCTCCAGCTGCCCTGAGGGGTAAAATGCACAGATCTACTCAGACCTGTAAGTGTTGTCTGCCAGTGGGTGGCAGTGTGTGGGGACAGTGGACATATGGGCTACTTATATGATTATGTCTTGAAAGCTGCGAAAAAGAAAGAATAGGGCAGGTTCTTGATTATATGTTTGCACATGTACAGCTTTTCGAAAAGGGCCTTCATCCCATTACGGTAGAAAAGGCTTTGGAAATATACCAATATTCAGAGGAAAAGACAGCAGAATTTCTTTGGTTAATGAGCAAATTTAAGGAAATGGGCTTTGAACTGAAAGACATAAAGGAAGTTTTCTTATTACACAACAAATTACCAGAGCAATTCATTAGAAGACCTCATAACTGGGGAAGGAGCCAGTAGGGAACAGGCCCCCTGCTTACTTCCAACTTTCCATTGGAGCATCTCTTCCTTTGGAAGGTTCCAAGTATTTGCATCAATGCCTAGAGGGTGCCTGACCTTCTCGTGGCTGCACATTCTCCTTAGCAAGAAAGGAGGATGCTGTTTTGGATTTGTTGTCATTGCTGTTGTTGGAGGTGATACTTCTGTGGATATTTCTATATTTTATGGAGATATTACCATACATTGATCTGTGTAAGAGTCTGATCCCTGTGGAGTGGGGGTGGAAAAAGGTTTAAAAAAAAGAGTAAATAGTAGTTAGGACCTTTAAGTTTTCCCTCCACTGTACTCCTCTACTTAATTTTATTTTTATTTTAATGTTTCTGGGGAACTGTGTGTATATTCAATACCAAATATAGTTGGTATCTTTGCACTTGCCAGGAGTAGGAAATACAAGGGTGTTCTAGAGGGAAGAAATTACTTGAGGTTGCTTTGACTGTCATGTATTTGGCCAAGACATGCCTCATCATTAGACCGACTGAGCTAAAATCCATATCTAGTGCAATGGAAAGGTTTTTTAGAGTATTTAGTCGCTTTTTGCTTTTTGGTTTAATTTTACAAATGAAAACTAGTGTAACAATGTTTCCTACACTTTTATAAGATATAAAGAAAACCACTGAGTTTGGGCTCGGTGTCCTACCCCTTCTGGTAGGCATCATTGTGCTTACCCCACTCAAGTTGTGGTGAAATCCTAGATCTCAGTGGAGCAGGGCATCTAACTCTAGTGCTTGATCACCTCCACCAGGCTTGAAGTCCCCAGTTCCAGGAAACTATTCAGTTGACACTTTAATATTCACTGTGAAACAGGAAGGTCTTTGCAAATTCTTTCAAGGGGGTTGGTGGCAAGAGGGAAGCAAAGCTAATCTAAAAGTGATATAGCAGGAAGGACAAAGCTATGCCAATACACTAGTTGGGCAACTCCAGCACCAGCTGAACTCTACACAGAAAGAGTTTGTGTACCATATAAACTCAGGCTAACTCCCTCTCTGTTCATCTAGAAATATCAAATCCTCTTATCCCCTGCTCTGCTTCAGTGAAGTCAACGTAAATTTTGTTGTTGTTGTGGATTTTTGTTTTGTTTGGTTTATTTTACTTGGGGCTTGATATTTTTTGTTTGTTTGTAGATCTAACATCAAATCAATGTACTCTTGAATAAACAGTGTGTATACCTCGACATCCTTCTAGTTTGAAATGAACACTATGAGGAGACAATAGTTAAATAAGGCCAATGTGGAATAGAAGCTCATTCCTTTCCTCCCAGATTATCATATTAAAAGTAAGAGTCACTTCCCCCTGGTAAACACTGAATCTATACTTCATTATCTCAGTATATTTCTCACAGTAAGCAGAACATTCACTGTATTGGAACCTATTGCAGGTGTACCCTGCTTCATGAATAGTAGAACAGAAAGAGATTCTGTAACATTAAACAAAAATAAACCAGGGAGAGAAAATTTTGTCTGTCCTAAGTGACAATCCAGAAAGTAAACACAGGGAATAATATTCAGTAGATTGTTAATCAGATATCAATTAAATGTTGACTTGGCATTAAACTTAGGTACACAAGGACATAATGTTAGGGCAGTGATAAATTTCCTCACAACCAAGACTAACTCTTCGGTTGCTGAACTACTACTCTCCAACAAGTGAACATGACTTTCTACCACATGTTCCTTAATGTCAATGATTATATTTGAATTTATTAAGCCTTTGCTATATGCCAGGTACCATGACAAAGACTGGAGATACAAAATCAAAATGAAACAAAACAATCAAAAAATCTCTGCTCTCAAGGAGCTCCCAGTGGGAGAGACAGCATGCAAATTACCATGTAGGTATAAATAAGATCTAGACATGATAAACTGGGGAAATTACCAAGGGAAGGCATGAACATGAAGGAGGACTAGGGAAGTCTTCTTGCAGAAGGTTGAAATTTGGCTGATATTTGAAAGAAGCTAGAGAAGTCAGGAGTTGCAGAGAAATCCAGGCATGCAGAATGGCCAATGAAAATGCACAAAGTGTGAAAATGGAGCACTGGGTGGAGTTCAGTATTGTTGGACTACAGAGGACATAGAGGGAAGTAACGTGTAAGAAGACTGAAAAGGAAGAAGAGGGCTAGGTTATAAAGGGTTTTAAAAGACAAACAAAAGGTTTTTAATTTGAGCCTGAAGGTAATGGCAAGTCATCAGACTTTATTGAATAGGGGGATGATATAGTTAGAACTACTCTTTAGGAAGATGTTTTTGATAGTTGAAGAGAAGGAGGTTTGGAGTGGGAAACAGAGAGAAAGAGAAATCAGCCAATAGGCTCTTACAATAATCCAGATGTGAGGTACTGGGGACCTATAACAGGATGGTTGCAGTGTCAGAGAAGAGAAGGGGGCCTACATCAGGCAGCTAAGTGCCATAGTGGATAAAGCCCTGAGCCTGGAGTCAGACAGACATGAGTTCATTTCTGACTTCAGGCATTTCTGTGTGACCCAGGGCAAGTCACTTAAACTTTGCCTTGACTGTAACATGAAGATGATGATAGGAACTACTTGGCAAAGGTCAAATCAGAAAATATTTTTAAAGAGTTTGGCACGTTGCCTGGTACATGGGTGGTATATGAATATTCCCTTCCCTTTCATTTAGATGAGAGACACTCATGTATGATAGAAATAGAAGTATATAGATATAAATAGTTTTACCTAAGTGTATCAATAAATCATAGGCCTTACACTAAGAGTGAAAAATCTTTGAAAGTCATTTGATAGAGTAAAATGACCACCAGATAAATCTATTCCAATAGAATGAGGGATTTTGCCACATTCTGGGTTCTGTATAAAAGCATTGAGTTAGCTAGGAACAGGAAGTTCCAATACTGAGTCAAATGAGAAATCATTCTCTCAAAGGAGAGAAGAGGCCTCAGTTCCAGCCTCAGCATAGGTCTTTCCCCAAACCCTCCATCCCTTGGGCTGAAGGAGGGACTTGCAAGCTTCTCTGAAGGTCCAGAGAACCATAGGCTTCCCTTCTTCTCATCAGCATCAACACCCCTCCTCCAAGGACAGCAGTAATTGGTAGCAGTGCATGTATTGGTAGCTAAGGACTGACAAGGCCCAGATTTCTCATTTAAGGAGAACTTAATGAGTATCCCATAAATCAGAGGGAAGAACTCAAAGCAAATAAGAGCTCTTAGTTACTCCTTTGTATCATGTACTCTCTATGTTTGAAGCCACTTTCTCTTGGATTCTGTGTGAACTTGCTTGAGAATGTATCACACAACCCACACAAGCACATATCCCACATTTGGTGGAGTGTTTTACAGCAACTACTTTAGCTCTACCACCTTAGTGGTAGAGTTACCTCTTTCTAGAAGCTCCTGAAGGCTGGCTGACTTGAAACCATGGGTTTTACTACTGGTTGCTGTCTTAGATATTTGTTTTGTCATCTGTGAATTCCTAAGTGTCTCAACAACTATTTTTTTTCTTTCTTTCTATTAGTGGCTCTTTTCTAATCAGAGTAATCAGATACTTTTCTCCCCTTCTTCAAATTCATCTTAAGTCATTGACTTGGGAGTCCCTGAATAAGAGAAACTAGTAAATAATGATAGTTTATATTTATATAATTTTTTTAAAGCACTTTTCTTTCCCTTTCAGAAAACAAATAAAACAATAGCAGCTTCAGCAAGGACAAAATCTTGTGTGATGGCTAATAGACATATCAGTAAAGCAGAATAGGAAACTGGGTCTTAAAACATTCAAATGAACTTGGCCAAAGATACACAGGTAGTTTTCAGTGATGAAGTCCATTCTCAAATTCAAGTCTTTTCTTTTTCAAGTCACCCTGCCTAATGATGGGTGACAGTGCTATGTCCATGGTACCTGAGATAATATCTTTCTGGCATAACTGAATAAACAATCAGGGAGAGAAAGTGGGATTGTTTTGTGTATGTGTTTCTTTATTTTTTGTTTCTCCTGCTAATCAATCTAATAATTCAGTCTGAGGGTGAGGAGAGATGATATTTCAATGTCTTTCTCAAGAGCTCTCTGCTGTTTATTTTCCTTTTTTCCTCTCTGAACTGTTGAAGAGGAATCAGGCAAATATAAGATAAATATCCATTTTTAGTGGTCACTGATAAAGCAAGCTTGAAAGTGATTCATGAGGACCCAATGAATTAAAGGCTGAATTTATTGCTATTCAGAAAAGCTTCTAGTACCCTTCCTCCTTTCAGCACTTTGTCAACTTTATTTACAGTGACTTGACCTGTACCAACTGAAAATGACACTGTTTGTATATGACCCGACATCCAGAGAAACCAACTCATCTTTAAAAATCTGTTTCCTGGATTATGAAGGCTTGGTTTCAAGTGGCAAAAATGTTGACATCATTCTAAGACTGTATAAAAATATTTTCTTTTTAACCCCAAAGAAGTAAAAAGTAGCTACCAAAATCACCAGTGTTTTATTCAAACCTCCAGTTCATAAGAATTTTCTTAGCCCACAGTTCAATTTAGGTCTTCTTTAAACAGCTGATATTTCAATTCCACAAAAGTTAGGCAGTTAGATGGCACAGGGAAGACAGTGTTGGACCTGGAGTTAGGAAAACTCATCTTCATGAGTTAAAATCTGGCCTCTGATTAGATGTGTGATCCTGGACAAGTCACTGAACAACATTTGCCTCCATTTCCCCATAAAATGAGCTGGAGAAAGAAATGTCAAACCACTCTAGCATATTTGCCAAGAAATTGGTCACAAAGAATCATAGAAGACTGAAATGGTTCAACAACAAAATTCAGCTATAAAAAGCATTGTACTTAACAAGGAAGTTCAGGAGGAACTTTGTATCCAAAGGTAAATGTCTCCATGGATCTATTCCAATTGAATTTAAGCTTTGTATTCCCAGCAATCTAGTCTAATACCTTTGGATCCCTAGTACATGATAGTTCCTTAAGAAAGGTTTGTTGCCCAAATAAAGCACAATTCCTGTCTTCAGTAACAGTTCATATTTAAATACTGATGGAAGGTTCCAAAACTCTTTCATATAAATCTTTGAGCTCCAGGGCAGCCCTGTAATGTAGGGAGTTCATTTTTCAGCTGGTCTATAGATAAAGAAACTGAGGCCCCAAGAAGGCAAATAATTTGCACAGGGCAAATAAATGGTAGAGTTTATAAACATCATTTTCAGCATTCTTGCCATGACATTTCACTTCCTCTGAACCTACAATCCAGTAGGAGAGATAACCCAAGCCCCACAAATAAAACAACTATGTCACCAGATAAAATGCCATCGAGTTCATCAAGTATGACCTTAGTACAATGAAGAAGTTGAAGAAGGAGAGAACATTTCCTGCAATGTGAGATCAGAGAAGACTTTAGGAAAGGAGCAAGGGTGCATTAACATGTCTTATTTGTTCATTTTTATAAAAAAAAAAGTTAATAACAGAAAAAAAGAAAAGAAAATAGTAAATTACACTAGAAGTTAAGGACACACTTTTACAATGTATCTTGCAAGCTAAAAAAGTAGTCATTCCAGTACCTTAATTTTGTCATTATTTTGTTTAAAAACTTTCACAGTGGTTATATCACCCGCATCTTAGTCTTGGTTTTACATTTCTGCCCAAACCATTACCACTGGTGTCACTACCTAAAAGGTTTTCTTTGGGTTTTACACTGAAGCTAAGAAGACAGATGTTTAGCTGAGTGGAATTCACCCTGGTATTTTTGGAGGCTGAGCTACTCAGTTCAATAAAAAATTTACTTTGATTGAACACTAGAAATGTCTTGGATTGAGGCTTTAGACACTGTTTTCATCCCTCTACCCATTGTTCTTTCTTTTACTCCTCTTGCGTGACATTTCTACTGGTTAAGACCATACCTGTTCTCTAATGCCCATCTCAAATAGCACCTGCTTTATAAAAACCTCCCTGATCCTTCTGTAGAGTACTCAATAGGATCACAGAAGCTGTCTGGTTCAACATTTCCATTTTACAGCTGGGGAAACAGTCCTCAGGAAGGCAAATTATTTACCTAAGCTATTTCATATAGCACCAGAAGTGTGGTTCCAGGTCTGTTCATGTCGACTCATTAAACTCCAGTTGATTTGCATTATCTCTAGGATCAAATTTAAAATAAAAAAAAAGATTTTAAGCACATCATGTCCCCTAGCTGAGTACCCTCTGATCCCCTTCTCCCTTTTCAGCTTCATTTTTTTTTACTGTCTTCTTCACTGGATTGTAAGCTCCTTGAGGGTAGGGACTGTCTCTTTCTTATTTGTCTTCACAGCACTTAGTACAGTGCCTGGTCACATAGTAAATGCTTAATAAAGATTTACAAAATTAAAATGAGTACTTGTCTACTTGCTTTTCCTCACTTTTGTCATTTCATTCCTATTTCCATATGTTTGTACTGGGTATATGCTCCATGCTTAGAATATATTGTCACCTCGCCCTCTTAGTCTCCCTGTCTTGTGTCAAGATTCAGCTCAAATTCCAACTTCTGCAGAAATCTTTTCCTTGTCTCCCCTCCCTGTACTGCCCCGACCACTGCCTTCCACTTGCTAATGCTTTCACCATTTAAGTTATCTCCTATCTACTTTGTATTAATCTAGTATATACCTACTCCTTCACATGTTGCCTACTCAATTAGAACATAGGCATCTTAAAAGGGTGGATCCCTGAGGTTAGCACAGGGACTCACCCACAGTAAAAATGCTTAATAAATGACAATAATTTAATCTTTCTGCACATCAGTTTCCTCAGTCACATTAGGTGCAACACGATTGTCATTGGTTCCAGCTGGATCGTAAAGGCTAGTTAAGTGATGGAGCAAAGACTCCAACTCAGGTTTTGTGCACCAGGTCTCGTCTCTATATCATATATCCCATCTCACCCTTACCCCAAGAACTCAAATACCTAAATTTTTGGAGAGAGGGATGCTAAGTCAGGGACCATAGCTGGGAATCTAAATACTCTGAGAGCCTGCCTCATCAGGAAGTTCATCCAATACAACTTTGCTCTACTTGCTTATGCAGATACCTCATGGTGCTGACTGTTCCATTGAACAAAGGAAGTTGTGGCATAATCAAGGAGGGGAGATATGGACTAGACTAGAGAGGAGGTAGTGTGACTTCTCCTCCTGCCAAACCTTTCAGCACAGCTAATCGTGGTTCAGCAGCATCAATGGAATTTATTGGTTTGTCGAAAGTGAGAGAAGTTTCTCAATAGGCGATGATAAACAAAGGAGAGTGTTACAATACGAATAATTCTCAATTCCCACATGAGATATAATTTCACCCACGAGTCTGAATGGAAGTATTGAATGCACAAGGTTTTTGTAATTATGATGTGGTCAAGCAGCTGGCTTCCTTTTTCCCCCATTAGCATTTTTAGCAATGTTTCTATGCCATTGTTTGTTGATACATCTTCTGGGGTTTGACAGCCCAGGTCTTTGGACACTTGCATGATGTGGTTACTGTTATGGACTATAAGGCAAGTGCTGACTTCAGCAATGAAAGGCTATTCCCTATTCATCTATTTCTTATTCAAGACTCTCACTGGCAATGCCAAGACAGGAAGCATAACTTTGTGTTCTTGTCCTCTTTCAAGATGGTCCATTTCAAAATGTGTTCTGTCCAGATAATCTATGCTGGGAAAATAATATTTTAGACAGCATCTCATACCTACCCGAATAGGAATCCTATCTATAAATGACAAAGAATCCATTCCTGAGTAGTGACCATTTCATCTTCCCTGGAAGACTTCCCAGTGATGGGGAACCTGCTCCATCTAGAAGTAGACCATTTCATTTTTGCATAGTCTGATTGTTAGGACAGTTCCTCTCTTTATCTCAGGCCAAAACCTGCCTCTCTAGATTTTAGAAGATATTGTGCCATCCCCTCATTTCTTATAATTCATCATTCTGGAGACAAGCAGGAAAAAATAATCTAAAAAACTCTAATCCCTCTTCCATATAATAATCCTTTAAATACTTGAAAATAGCTCCTCTTCACCTCCCCCTCCCCTATAAATCTTCTTTCCTATAGATTAAACATAACCAGTCATTAGATTAATCCTCAAGCAGTGTGCACTCTAGTCCCCTGGCCATCCTGGTTTCCCTCCCCTGGAAATTTACCAACTTGTTGCCATCCTTCCAAAAATGTAACATGCAGAACTGAAAGACTAAAAGAACTTCAGCTTGAGTCTGACCAGGATACAGATGACAATAACATTCTCTAGTATTTATCTAACTGCGGGATGAAATGACAGTGAACCACTAAAAACAGTGAAAAGGATTTCACTTCAGTGTTTATACTTTGCAAAACGAAGGAAATGCATAAATCTAAGCAGATAACACATTTATTTTTAAAAAACTCAAAAGCTTTAGGAAACTTTAGTAATCTGGATACCTTGGGAAATATTGTATTCTGGGGTAGCCTTTTTTGAGGGAGATAGTTATCTGCATCATCAGATAGTTATCTGAGAAGGATAAAATCAGATGATTTTAACTAGAAGAAGCAAGATGGTACAATTAAAATAAAATTAGATTTGAGATCAGAAAATGAGAATTCAAATTAAAACTCTGGCACCTACTAAAGATCCAATATGACCTTGAGCTCTCCACATCCTCCCTTTGGGCTCAGTTTTCTCATTTGTAACATGAGGGTGTTGGATTGAATGGTCTCTGTTTCCTTCTAGTTCTAAATCTGTGCTATGATCCATTTTGAGAAAGAAAGTGTTTTGATATGTATGGAAAACCTCTTCATCATAGAATGCTGAATATAATTTTACTCGATTTGGTACTTTTGAGCTATGGAAACAGGCAAGTCATTTCACCTGAGTTTCAGCATTGTGGTCATTCGATTGTTTTAGTTGTATCTGACTCTCCATGACCCCTTTGGGGATTTTCTTGGCAAAGATACTAGAGTGGTTTGCTATTTCCTTCTCCAGCTCAATTTATAGATGAGGAAACTGAGGCAAACAGGTTTAAGTGACTTGCCCAGGGTCACACAACTAGTAAGTATTTGAGACCAGACTTGAAATCAGTAAGATGAGTCTTTCTGACTCCAGGCTGAGCCTTCTACACACTGTGCCTAACACCCCTAATCACTGAGTCTCTATGACTTGTTGTATATCAGGTTGTTATGAACATGCTCAGATTTGCCCTCCCTGGTGGGTTATTTGCGTGTGTAAATATTCTGTTTGGTTTCAGGCTAACTATGGTCCACTCTTGAGAGAGCTAGGTGGTACTGTGGATAGAGCCCTTGCTTTGGACTCAGGAAGACATAATTTTAAATGTGATCACCAATATTTCCTGACTGAGTGACCCTGGGCAAGTCACTTACCTCTATCTTCCTCAGTCTCTTCAACTATAAAATAGGAATGATAATAGCTTCTACCTCCCTGCATGGTAGTGAAAATCAAATGAGGTCTCTTCAAAGTTCACAGTATTGTGCTCAGCACATAGCCAACACCCAGTTATTATTTATTTTCTACCTTTCTTCCTACAATCTCCTTTAAGCATGTTCTTTAAAACTTAAAATGCGATAGAAATGTGAGTGATTATTAGTTCTTCATTATAATTACCAACAACAATCCTTAGACTAACCTGAAATACAGAAATCCTCTCAAGATTTATTGGACAAGGTTGAAATATTTACCCCTACTCTGGATGATCTTAGACCACTGTGAATTGTGAGTTCTCATTTAGACTCTTTATGGTTTTCTATATCTTCTCAAGCTGTCAGACAGCTATTTAGTTGTGCAAGTGTCAGTGAGCTGGCCTTTGGCAACACCCATCACCTCCTGATGTGTACTTAGAATATCCTATGGATTTGGAAACCTGATAAGCCTGCCTATCTCAAGAGTTGGGTACCGAAGTGCAGACCTGAGGGCCTCTCCTTGCAGCACAGTGCATGAACTGCAGATCAAGGACTTTGTGACCTTTGTTTTCCATGCTCAGACTTTGTTTGTACTTCCCTCTTTGTGTTTGCATATGTTTAGATTACTGGAAAAAGCCTGGTAACTGAATTCTAATCCAGGGAGATATTACGACATGGTTTAGAGTCAGTAGAGACTCAGTTTGATCACCTTCCCCATCTGGGTCTTGATGCACAGTTCTGGACAATGAAAACTGATGTGCCAAATGACCCTGAGGCCCCATAAGATCCTGAATCATTAAACCAAAATTCAATTATGCCCACTAGGCTGCACTTGCTAAGTAAGGCAGGAAAGTTGACTCAGACATTTTATTACACCATAACTGTGACTTATGGGAATGAAAAGCTATTCAGAACTTGTGACGGGCAAAGTGATCTTATTGGGGAAATTTGAAGGAATTTCTTTGCTCAGAGTTTCTCTGATGCAGCCATTTGGTGTCTTATGTTTAAACCATCCAGAAAGACAGATACCGTGGTGAATAACATAGACTGTCAATGGGTCAAATGATGACTTATGTACTGGCCTCTGGATCCCAGAAACAAAATAGTAGAGGTGGAAGGGTTAAATCCTGACTGTTACTTTATAGCCCTGTGACCTTGGATTAGTCACCACCCCCTTGCTGAGCCACAATTTTCTCATCTGTAAAACGAAAAAGATTAGATTAGATGATCTCTTCCCTTTCTAAATTCTCGGATTCTATTAAAGAAACAGAATTATATCAGCTTAAGTACTAGAGCTGGGATTTGAACCCAGATACAACCTTGCTTTCCATTACTACTGTCAGCTTCAACCTTCTCTTCTAAGCCTTGGAGGGTGATGCAATAAGCCACTTAAGTGCCAGGGAGAAGAGTTCCCACAGAGTCCTCCAGGCAATCCTTCTATCCCAAAGCCTCTGCAACCGACAACCAACAGTTAGAGCCTGCCAATGTCTTGGCCTGAGGGCATGCATCCAAGAGGGCATGCACCTGGAAGTAAAGTTTCCCAACTAACTTAGTGCCATGGGTTCCATAGATCCTGAATAACACAGAGGTCACACACTATCCTCCCCTAGACAAAAGACAGAGCCAGCCAAAAATCCTCACTGATGAAACAAAGCAGAAATCTGGAACTAGATTTTGCTCTTTTTTGTAATAGAAGAAGGAAAAAAAAACACACAATGTTGTCTACCAACATATTAGGTAACTACTTTGTGCAGGATCTGGGATAAATGGAAATTCACATAATGCAAGATAGGCAGTACAGTACAATGGAAAGAGCACTGTACCTGTACCCATGGGTCCTGATGGCAGACAGGTGGTAAAGTAGAGAGAGTGCTGGACCTGGAGTTGGAAGACATCTTCCTGAGTTCAAATCTGGCCTCAAACACTTACTAGCTGTGCAATCCTTGGCAAGTCACTTAACCCTGCTTGCCTTAGTTTCTTCATCTATAAAATGATCTGGAGAAGAGAATGGCAAACCACTTCAGTATCTTTGCCAAGAAAATCCCAAATGGAGTCATGAAGAGTTAGACAGGACTGGATAACAACAATAGTTGTGATTTTAGATCCAGGCTCTGCACTTAGTATCTATGTCTCTAACTTTGAACATATCTTTCCATATCTGTAAAATGAAGATGTCGAACTATATGAGGTCTCTTCCATCTTTACACTCACATGATCTTATAGCTCCTGTTCTACCGGATAGATTTTAGTGGAATAAAATTCAAGAATCCAAGGTCATCTCTATCCCAGGGTGAGGAAGCAGAATGAGATGGTATTTGTGAAAATAATAAAAATAATCACTTATTTCTGCAGTTCATGATTTACTAAGCACTTTCTTCACAGCAGTTCTTTGAGGTACATAATAGAATGTCCACATTTTTTAAGCAAAGAAACTGAAACTTGAAGAGTTTGACCATATTTAAGTTACTAGTAAAGGAGGAGGGACTAGTCTAGTGCCCTGACTCTTGGCCCACTACTTTTTTCCCATGCTAGCTTTTCTTCTCATTTTATAGGACTCTGCTGATGTAGAGGTTCTCCTGCCTGGCACTGGCCATTGCCATGGAAAGGATTCTGGGTAGATGGCTGAGTAGGTGAGAAAATTCCAAGCTCTCAACATGTTTATCCACAAAAGAGATAAAATATCACTCTAGAGCAATCAAAGTGAAGATTAAAAATAAATAAAAATGGCAGAACAACAGAGGTCTTCCTGAGACAATGGGAGAAAAATCTCAGGACTAGGTTTGGTCCCCCTAAAGAGTAAACACCTCCAGGTCAGGGTCCACTTTAACAACAAGCTGCAAGCCTAAGGGACAGCTAGGTTGGAAGACTGCCTCCACCAGCCATAGGAACTTTTACCCCAGGATTGTGTGAAGAGTTGGGTTTTTGAGACAGGGAAAATCTAGGGAACCTCTGCTGACTATGAATGCCAGATCCGGCTGTGCTGTGAAGATTGGTGGGGCAAGAAGGAATCAGCACATGCCTGGTGAGTGAAGAAGCAGTGGGGCAGAAAGCACCTGGTGGTGAGCACCCACTGGAGTCTGGAGGTTTGATTTTGGTTCAAAGCTAGAGGGGCCAACTGAGATCTGGGTTACTCCAGGGCTAGAAGTGATTACAAAAATTGGGCTATTACTACAAAAATATGCCCAGGCAAAGAGAAAGAATCCAGCCATAGAAAATTATTTTGGTAATAGAGAAGACCAGGGTTCATCTTCAGAGGAGGATATTGAAGCAAAGAAACCCTCTTCTATCCCAAGGAGGAACAACAAATGGTCACCTGCCCAAAAAATTCATAGAAGAACTTAAAAGAAAAAAAACTTTAAAAATCAAATGAGAGAGATGGAGGAAAACCTAAAACATAAGAATAAAAACAATCCAAGAGAAACAAGAAGATTTCGAAAAGAAATTCAACTACTTAGAAAAGGAAATCCAGAATCTTAAGGAAGAAAATGACACCTTGAAAATTAGAGTTGGACATGATTAAGTCAGAGAAGTTATAAGAGATCAAGAAATAATTAAACCATGAAGACTGAAAAAATAAAAGACAACTGCCAGAGACTAAAATCTCTTTTCCCTTTCTATATTATCACTTTTGCTGATTCCAAATTCTCCTGTAATTTCAATTGGCATGATGTAGATGACTCCCAAATCTCTACTTCTACTTCTAAATGCTTCCTAGAATTCTAATTCTGTTTTTCCAACTGCCTTCTGGACAGAAACCCAGCTAGCGTTTCAAAGTCAATGTGAGACACATGGCAGTGCAGAAGAAATTGTGATGAATGTGGAGACAGTGGATCTGAGTTTGAATTCTGACTCTGTCATCTGTCACTATCTGTATTACTCCCTATGTGACCAAGTTAATCTCTCTGGGTATCAGTTTCCTCAAATGTAAATCAATGGGGTTTAACAAGGACACTTCTAAGGGGTTCTAAGATTGGCACTCAACAGCCTGTGACTGTGTCCAAAGTAGAGTTCCTCACCTTTACTCTAAATGTGATCCCTTTTTGTAACTTCTCTATGTCTGTTCATGGTATCACAATCTTTCCAACTTTGAAAAGTCATAGCCCTAGGGTCATGTTTGACTCATATTTCTGTCTCACCTTCCACATCTAATTATTTGCCCACCTGTGCCACATCCTTCACATCTGGTTCCTTGACTTCACTCCTACTATAACTCAATCTTACATTTCTTCTTATCTAAAACATAGCCAATGAATAGCTTTTTTTTCCTCTTCTCTTGCTTGATTATGGGATGTAATGGAGAGGGCCCTGGGCTTGCAATCATGAAGACTTATTTATTGAATGACTCTGGGAAAGTCATTTAACTTCTCTCTGCCTCAGTTTCTTCATCTGTAAAATAGGGATTGTAATAGCACCTACCTCTTAGAGTTGCTCTGAGGGTTGAATGAGGTAGTATGGGGCAGCTAGGTGCATAGAGCACCAGGCTTGGAACCAGGAAGATCTGAGTTAAAAATCCAGTCTCCGATGATTTCTGGCTGTGTGTCTGAAGCTGTTTGCCTCAGGTTTTTCATCTGTAAAGTGGGAATTATAATAGCAATTATTTTGCTGGGATTGTGGTGAGGATCAAAGGAGATAGCAATTGTAATGTACCCAGCGAAGTACCTGGCGCATAATAGACACTTAATAAATGCTTGCCTCCCTACTGAACTTTCCCTGAATTCAACTCATCCTTCCTAGCACCTTGGCTAATTTTCCCAATATGCTGCTAGGATCCTATTAGGCCTATGGTCAAAATTGTTCAGCAGTTCCCCATTGCTTCCAAAAGGCATTCAAGTCCCTTCAAAATTTGGCTTCAATCAAGTGCCTAGATTTTTCACATTTTCTTTCAGGTATTTTCCATTTTATCCAGACTGCACTACTTTTCATCTACCATCTACCTCCCCCTCATCATTCTTCCTTTTTCATGGTGCACTTATCCATTCTTACAATAGACTCTCTTCCTATCTGCATCTATGGATAAGCCTTTTTTTCCAAGGCCCTACTCAGATCTCAATTCTTTCATGAAGATTTGCCTGAATCCATTTCCCCACCAGAGAAAATGATTTTTCTTTCCTCTGTTGCTTCTACCTTTGCTTGGCTCTTCCTTCTCCATTGTGCTTAGCT
>CM053769.1:247190747-247211410 GCA_028658325.1 Potorous gilbertii
GAAAAGAAATTGAATATAGGAACCTGAGGAGAAAAACTGAAGCAGGGTGGGTAGTGATGGCTGAAGGGAGGAGCAGCTGTGACTTTTCAGTGCCACCTAGATTTAGAGAAAAGTAAGGCTTCTCTTAAGGGCCTGTTCCTTTTATGTTGTCATTTCTGACTTGAGAAGGAAAGGCAGATTGAGCCCTGGTGTCCGAGTAAACTGGTTTCAATAATCAATTTGAACCATGTTTCTGTGAACTCCATTACCATTGGACAACATATAATTCTGGTGCATGAGTAATACACAAATGTATACATCTACATAACTCCAAAATAGCCACATGTATGAGCTTCTCTGGTCTTTGACTGAAAGGAAGCCTGCTATTCATATTAATATCTAACAACATTAAGTGCCCTTATATGGGTGATGATAAATTGAAAGCACTTGCAAATGCCATGTTCAACTTAAGAAAATAATTTCCCTTGCTGAAGAGTGGTGAGTATCAAGTAAAGCAGAGAGCAGAGAAATAGTCTTGCATGGTGTTGATATTCTTGAGCAGAGTATTAACATTGAAGCCTGTAGTTCAGTGACCCAAAACATAGTTTTCTTCTCATATGTACTGTAAATGGGTGTCTCACTATTCAACAGAGATGAGACAGGAGAGTCAGATACAGGTTTACGCATGTATTGTATGTTATTATTTATTATTTATACATTAGTATCTGTATGTCATTTCTTTTATTTTTAAGTAAATTTTCAATTTTCAGATCCAAAAATATTATTATTATAAGTTGTTCATTGTTTATATGTGGACTGTGTGATACAGTACCTTGTGAATGGCGGGATATGAAGATGAAAAACACATTAGATGGGAGCTCATGCACTGAACAAGGAAGTATATTTTTCTTAAAAGGTTTGCTCCTGGGACTCTGAGAGAGTTTGAATGTAACCGGCACTGGTAACCTATCTCTAGGGACTTAGATTTCCTAGAGTGAGCACTGGTTATAGACAGAGATCCAGATCCAGACAGCAAGCTGGTAAATCCTTGAGAGGAGTGATGTATACTTCATTTGTTATTTTCTAAAAGCCTTTAAAATATTCATTTTTGTAATACTAATAGTTTAGTATAAATTATTCTTCTATTTCTGCTTCCTGCACTCTGCATCAGTTCATGGAAGTCTTTTTATGTCTTTTTGAAGTCATCACTTTCCTCATTTCCTACAGCACAATAATAAAGCAAATCTTGCAGTGAGGATTTCTGAGCACAGAAATTATCCTGAGAAGTATGTGAAGTACAGATTAGTTAGGGGATAGATGGAGGCAAAGAGAACTGTAAGGAAGCTGTTGAAATGGTCCAGGCAACTGGTAATGAGAACATAAAGTAGGAAATGGCCTTGAGAACAGAGAAAAGGGAACTTGCATTAGAGAAAATGTGGACATAACCACAATAAGACTAAGTAACTGATACTTCCTATCACCTAGGTTTGTATATCCAATCAGTTGCCAAGTCTTTCAATTTGACTTCTTCAATATCTCTTACATCTTTGCCATTCTTATAGCTCAACGGTGAGGGACCTGTGGCCTAGAGGCCACATGTGGCCTTCCAGGTCCTCAAGTGTGGCCCTTTGATGGAACCCAAGCTTCACAGAACAAAGCCTCTTAGTAAAAGGTAGCAGGTTGCCCAACCCTGTTAGTTCATTCTCTCTAATCATATCGTATGCTCTTATCATCCCTCTCCTGGCATATTCAGATGGCTTTCTCCCAGCATTCAATCTCCTCCTCATCCTTCATTCTTTCTTCCATACTGTAACCTAACTGACCTAAGCCTATCTTTCCTTTGCACAAGAAGTTTCAATAGCTCCCCATAGACAAGACAAAAATGCAAATTGCTCATTTGATATTTAAAACCCTTCTGAAACTGACTCCAGTTTATCTTTCTAGCCTGACTGGACGTTATTTTCCTTCACAAAATCTACTGTGAAGCCAAAATTACCTATTTTGTTGTACAAGTTGTTTCCTAGCCCTGGAGTACTCAACCTCTTCATAACCACTTCTTAGAATCCTGGGTCCTTTCAAGACTCATTTTTTTTGGCATTGTGTGTCATGAACTTACTTGGCAGTCTGTTGATGGCCATGGACATTTTTCAGAATAATGTTTTTAAATGCAAAAACTGTAATAAAATAAAATAGGATTACAAAGGAGGTCAATTGTATATGTATATGTGTATATATTATATGTATATGTGTATGCGTGTATGTATGCATATATGTATGTATGCATATGCACACATACACACATACACACACACACATCCATTTTTCCCTTCCAGGAACATAGACACTAGGTTCAGAACTCCTGTTCCAGTATCCTCACTTAATTGCCCTAGTTAGTATTTCCCCTCAAATCACTATGTTTTTATTTTATATATAACTGATACATACTTTCTCTACATCTGTTGCAGCACTTTAACAAGATGTGTAAGCTTCTTGAGCAAGGGCTAACTAACGTTTTAATTTATATTTCCTTACATATTATGCATTTAATAAATGCTTGATTATTGATCGATTCACAATGGACTGATTTAGTATGAATTGTGGAGTAAAAAAAAGAAGATTCAAAGATATACCCCCTCCCATCCACCCATATTAAAGTATGGGAGCCCATTTGAAAGATAGCTTCCTTTCAAAGACTTCAAGAAAAAGTGATACGACAGTAACATTTCCACCCAACAGCCCTCTAATTCAGGATGATTGGATGTCTCCATTCTACAGCAAAATCTCATTAATATGGACTTTGCAGATGGAGAAACCACAGTAATTCAGATAGGGCAAGGTCTATAAAGGACTACTAAACAAACTATTGCAAGGAGTGTTTAATGCATCTAATTGTTTTCCATCACTTTAGAAACACTAATTTCCATGTAAACAATTGATACACTGATTATAAATCATCATTATGTAATCATTAAAGCAATTACCTCAAAGAACTCTGTTAGGCAAAACTGCTAGTCTACTTCTAATTATTGTAAGCATTTGAAAGTAATAAGCCTACCTTTCTTTGACAAAAGCTCTGATTGAGTGATCACTACTTCAGACTGACCTTCCTCAAATATGACTGAATTACTGAGTTTTAGGTACTATGTGCCAAATTATTCCTTCTCACACTAACATTTTGCTCATCTCATTTTAACTCCAATTTCATATGCCATCTCTACCTATGGGATCAGAAGATTTAGAGAATAAGAAATTTTAGAGATCTAATCATAGGATCAAGGCCATCTGATCCTACCTTTTCTTCATGCAATGAGTAAACTGAGGTCTCAGGTCATGAAGTGGGACAAGTAGCAATTTCAAGCCCATGCCCTTCTCACTGTACAACACAGTTCCTGCCTTTTCACTCGGTTCATGGATGAAGAAACAAAGCCCCAAAAGAGTCAAGGGTTATAACTATGATCAAAAGGGTCACCAAGAAGTGAAGAATGGATAATTACATGCAAACACTACTCAAAGCTGTCTCAGCTCAGTTGTCTCCTTGCCGGATTACCTCTTTGTGCCTTTATGTGGCTGGGTGATAAATTTTGCATCTTATTTTTAGGCCTGGCTCAGGATTATCATGTTTTCCCCCTGCCTTTATAAAATCTCAAAGTATTTGACCTTGCTAGCAATAAGTAAGCCTTGCAAGAGTTATTTCAATTTTCTCGTCTCAAAACAAGTACAAAACTATCAATATAATCAATTTCAAACTTGTATTGGATCAAGTGAATTATTGTGTAAAAAATGCTTTGTTAATTTTAAGTTTTCTACCAATTAATATGAGATGTCATCCTCATCATCCCCATCAATACTGTCATCGTTGTGAAGATTCTTTATTATTTTCCTCCTCTTATATTCATTTAAAAGAATTCAGGTAGAAATCATCCTAAGACAAGTTGCCATCCTAATACCGTTCCTTTATGTTTAATATTTGGTGGACTTTTGTGTAGGCAAATAAAATTGTCTTCTGTAATTAATAAAAGTAATGAGGCAAGTTCATCCTCTGTAGACCAATGAAGGCATCTTTGGGACAATTCTCATATTAGACTGCATCATATAAGTGATATATATTTTGTCTCATTTCTAAAAAACTTTTTATTCCTTTTGCCAAGTCTCTACGTCTTGAAAGCTTTTCCTCCCATGTAATTGGGAGGTCATAAGTATTCAGCACAGCAACATCTATTGAACACATTGTCCATGAATTTGTAAGGTTCAGTGCTATGTCTTGGTTATTGTGGGCAGTAACTATCTAGTAGAATTTATTTTTCAGTTCTGAAGGATATTTTGGAGTTTGTATTTTTAACACAGGTATTTGTTTATGTTAGTTTATGAAGGAGAGTGAGATTCAGCTATATAATAACTGTCTTTTAACAGTGTCTTTATAAGTGTTTGGTAGGTGACAGATTCTCTATAACATATTGATATATGTTGCACAGTTTCTTTGATTTCCTTGCAAAATCTGTACCAATAAATAAGTCCACACTCCATAAGACTGAACTTTTTGTCATATTGGTGGCAATGACCTGTAAATAAATCTTCATGACTCATCCATTTGTTTGTCATTTACTTATTGACATATTATTTTTGAGTCCATATGAATATTGTCCATCGATTTAATTGAATCCAAACCATTAAAAAAATGCTGCATATACAGACTCTCCATTTTCTACTAGCAAAAGTCCACCCTCATTATTTTGACATTCAAAGCCCTTCATAATCTAAGCTTTAATCTACCTGTCTACCTTACTGCAAACTGCTCTGGTACACCGACTCTCTACTCCATAAGCCTGATCATTTATTGGTTTTATCACTTTGTTCACAATTTTCTTCCTGGAAGGCTCTCCTTTCCTCTTTGTCTAGGCCTGCCCATTTTTGTTTACAATACTCAAGACCTTCTTCCTCTCTGAAGCCTTTTCTGAACACTCCAACCCATAATAATCACCTACTTTCTATATTTCTCTAGTATTTGATGACAATTCTCACAAGGGTTGATGTGACATAGTGGTATGGTCACTAAATGAGGAATTCAAAGATGTCAGTTCCAACGTTCTTTTTTTCTATTTACTACCTGGGTGACCCTAATCAAATAAAACTCTAGGCCTCAGTTTCCTTATATGTAGAATGAATGGGTTGTGCTGGATCATTTTTTTTAGATTCTTTCCAGTTCTGCAATGAGTAAGGTTGTGGGAATAGGGAAGAAAGCTACCAAAAATTATTTTACTCCACTATAGTCTATTAGTTTCTATATTGTAAGCTATCTTATGATATGTAAACATTTCTACAGCACTTAGAATGTAAACTTCTTGAGGGAAAAGATCAGGTCTTCTTCATCTTCAAAACTTCCTTATGACTCACTAGCAGAGAGCCTTGCATCTAGATGGAGCTCGGCAGGTACACATCCACTGAGTGATATGTTTGTTCTTTCTCAGGTTAGTGTAAAGGGACACAGTACAAGGAGGTAAAGAAGACTTAGAAGTTTCTTCTGTCTGCTCAGAAGCAGTAAAAAAAATTATTACCCTGATACTTAAAAACAAACAAATAAACAAAAAAGCTTCCAATGTGGAAGAAATCTATGGCAAAAAATCACAATGGAAATTACAAAATGAACATTACAAAATTTAAAATTGTCCCATAACTTATCTTTCCATTTTCTAAAAGGCATTTATTCTTCATCTTTATCAATTGAAATCTTTTCCTTTCTTCAAAAGTCAGATCTTGGTCCACTTTCTCCAAGGCAATTCTTCTGACTTTTCCCACTTACAGTAATCGTTTTCGTCTCCAAGTCTCTTGAACGCTTTTTGCCCATATAAGAATGCTTCTGCCCCGGTTATACATTATTGCACTTGTCTGTGTACATGTAGTATCCCTTTCTATTTATTTTAAACTCCTTGAGGACAAGCACTAGGTCATTTTTTCATCTTTATATCTCTAATATACAGAATAGCACCCGACACATAGTAAGTGGCTACTAGTGTACATCCTCCATAAGTTACCTTATATTTGTTTCATATATATTCTCATTATAGAGTAGATGTACATACTATTTCAGCATTTACAATGTAAGGTCCACGAGGACAGTATATTTTTATCTTTTTACTATCAGCACTCAACAGATCGCTTGGCCTATAGTAGGCACAGCATAAATGCTTCTTCACTGATTGATTGACTGATTGACATTGGATTATTAAGATAATTTGTTGAATTCTTCTACAATCAAAACTGGGCACCTGCTTGAAAAAAAAATCAAACATTGAATCCCTGCTTGTTAGCAATGTCCTCCTTGTATCATTGACCAAGTTTGGTTAAATAAAGTTCATCTACATTACAGCTGAAGACTAGTAAGTGGTCTGTAGTCTGTTCTTGGTGTGTGTGTGTGTGTGTGTGTGTGTGTGTGTGTGTGTGTGTGTACATGCATTTGTATGCACCCATTGTGTTTGCATGTGCATGTGTCCATATTTTCTTCATGGTCATCTCATTATTTCCACTAAAATTGTCTGCAGATTCACAGAAGTATGTAAATGCCCCTAGTTTCTCTAAGTCTATGCCCATGGCTCACGAAGGATATATGGGACTAGGTGATGCCAAAACCCCTTCAAATTCTAAAGTCCTGTGATTCTGTAACTCTCTTTCCCCACCATTTGTGGCAGAGCATTGAACTACAAATGCTAGTAATTGTGTCCAATCTGAAAACTGCATTCTCTCAGAAACTGAATGGTCATCTCTGTTTAAATGGGAAACAAAAACATTATTTGACAGTATACATTTAACTAAAGATACCTACAAAGGGATGAGATGGATTGGGAGGAGTAGCAACGTTTGGTGTGATTCCTTGCAGCTCTCTATAAATGATGTTATTGGATCGATATTCCCAGGCTGAACTTCAGCTTGCAGAAAGCAGTTTTTCCAAGCCTTATCCCATTAGGTGGAATAAAGGTTTTCTCAGCAATTTTGGTTCTGAAGGGGTGGGAATGAGAACAGGAAAGGAGGGGGTTGGCTTTATATCATTCATCTATCTATAAGTAGGGCCAGATGAGTATCTACCTCTGTCTACTTCCTCTTCAAAACTGAAGTGGTGACATTAACTGGTTCTCTGGCATCGCCCCTGACATAGGCTGCTTCTCTTTATTTTAAGCATCAGGACATTTGTCACAATTTCCATCTGCTTTTTGATGCCATATTTTGTAGCCCAGAGAGCTTCCCTTTCATACTGCGAGTGGATAAATGTTTCCATTATCAATAACGTTACTAAGGCATTGCTTATAAATAGCCATCATGAAAGGACCCCCAGTAATAGGGATCCCATTTATATCAAGCATTCAATCATATTCAAACATACATTATTACATGCAAAAACATTTGCAGCACCCTGCGTGCAATTGAAGATAACCACAAATCAGACAGAAAAAAGACCCAAAAGAAAAACAAAAAAATCCAGAAAACAGCATCAGCCTTCTCGCTGTTTGAGCCATTTAAAGTAATGTGGTTGTGGCTGATAACCTATCTATACAAGAAATGTTTCCTTTTGTCAGCACTGCTGGCTTTTGTAAGAAAGTTTCTCAACTTAGCCCAACAAAGCTCTTCACTGAAAAGACCTATAAATAATTTTGAATTCCTGGTACAGCCACAAAATGTAGCTCTCCCTAGCTGCAATGTCGGCTGTTTCTCCGAAACCAGAGTAGTCATTCAAAAATAGTTTCACTCAATTTAACTTCCTATTGAACCCTTCAAATTACAGATATTAAGCCCTTGGTTTCACAACAAACTTAATGAACAGTTCTGACAATCTATAAGCAAGGCCACTGGAAATTCATGGGCCAGATGGAATCACAGATTACACCATTTTCCTACTGGCCTGCAATTTTCTGGCACCTGGATCGACATTGCTGGATACAGATAATGTTTGATGAAATAGCCCCTTCCCCTAATAAAGGAAATTTGGTCTAAAAAAGCTCAGCATTAGCTTATAAATTCCACCTAGGGGCTACTCTGCATTCCTCCTCTTCTGAAATTTTAGGGTAAAACGTGACCTACAGACCAAACAAAAGGTGACATGAGGTGAGAGACAGTAGAGCACCAGCTTTACAGTCCAGAAGATCCAAGTTCAAGTCTTGCCTTCATCTCTATTAACTGTGTGACCATGGGTAAGAAACTCTAGAAATATGGAATAGCATAGTGAAAAGCAAACTGAATTTGGAATCTGAGGAGCAAGATGGAAATTCCAACTGCTTTATTTGTATTTGTATGACCCAGCAAGTTTTTCATCTCTCTGAGTCTTGGTTTCCTCATTTGCAAAGTGATGCTCCCTCAATTTCCTTCAAACTCCACATCCAGAGACCTATGATCTCAGATTCCCCAGGTGAGTCTATGAGGTTGACAGATTACAGGGAATTTGTCATAATCTGTATCAATGAAATAAATTTCCAAATTGGGAGTTCCCTACTCCCAATTAATGAAATCACAGATCTAGAGTCCCTCTCCAAAGAGACAAATTAGAAAGGGGGAAAAAAGAAAGAACAGAAGGATAGAAGGAAGAAAGAGAGGGAGAGAGAGAAAGGGAGGGATAAGAGGGAAAGTAAGGAAGGAAGGGAAGAAAATAGATCTGCCACTACTCTGGCACAGGACCTCATCACCTCATGCCTTCCCTATTGTAAGAGCCTGTTGATTGGTCTTTATGGTCAAGTCTTTCCCCACTCATCTTCAGCTGTCAAATCGCTCTTCCTAAAATGCATGGGGCAGTTAGGTGGCACAGTGGATAGAGTGCCAGGCCTAAAATCCAGAAGCCTCAAATCTGACCTCAAACAGCAGTGTAATCCTTGGTAAGTCACTTAGCCCTCTTTGCCTCAGTTTCCTCATCAGCAAAATGATCTGGAGAAGGAAATGGCAAACCACTACAGTATCATGGCTGAGAAAACTCCAAATGGGGCCACAAAGAGTTGGATATGACTGAAACAACTGAATAACAATAACAAGGAAATGCCTCTGACCACATCATTCCCCTTATTCAATAAACTCTAGTGGGTCTCTATTGTCTCTAAAATAGAATATAAAGTGCTCTGCTTGGTTTTCAAAGCTCTTCCAAACTGAATCCTTTCATACTTTTCCAGTCTTCTTAAATCTTACACTCCTCAATAGAGTCTGCCATCCACTGACACTGACCCCCATACAGTAATTCTATCTCCTGATCAAATGCTTTCACAGGCTGCTTCTCATTTCTAAAATGCTCTTCATCCTTACCTTTTCCTCCTCGCTTTTCCAGATTCCTTCAAGTCTCATTTAAATGTCTACCTTCTGTAAGAAGCTGTTCATAGTCCTCCTTGTTCTTAGTTTTTTTCCCTCTGTCACTACCCCCAATTTGTCCTGTAAACATCATGTTTTCTACATAGTTGGTTGCATATTCTTTCCTATAGGAAAGTTAGGGCATTAGACTGTAAACTTCTTGGGAGGAAGAATCTTTCTTTTTTCTTTTTCTGCCTTTCTTTATATTCCAGCTTTTAGCATAGTACATAATATGTAGTAAAGTAAGCACTTAATTAATGCTAGTTCACTGACAAAGAGCAGGCAGATTAGATAGATGGATAGATAGATAGATATGTAAATTGGTAGATAGATAGAGGCAGGTATTTAAAGGAAGATGTATTGTAGTAGAAAGAAAAGTGAGAACAAATAATGGCAGATGTGTAGCAAAGAAAATTCAGGAAATTCAGAGAGAAAGGCCTAATGATATATATATTGTGAAATTGAAGAGACTGATAAGACAATGGCAAGAGAACCAAGATTCATGACGTGCAAGTCCACAGTTTTTCTGAGCTTAATTAGCCCTTATGTCAAGATGACTCTAAAGATCTAAATTTTTGTTTGAAGGCAGTTTCCAGCCTAGGGCAGAAGAAGAAGGAAAGTGGGGATGGGAATGGATATGAATAATTACTTTCCACTTCTGTTCCATGTTAAAACACCAGAAACATGGAGGATGCATAAAGAAGTACTTTCCTTAAAATTTGCTTCACTTAGGATAGTTAGAAACTCAGAAAATCCATAGTCTGATGGGAGCATTTGTGCTATAGTCAAAGTAAGAAACCTTGTAAAATGCATTGAAGAAGGTTTATTGTGCAAAGGTTAACCAGCCAGATCATGCAAGGTGAGTGATAGAATGACCAATTTATAGGCAAGATACTCTGAGACCATAAATGGTTGGAATCCACTTGGATGAATCAATGCTCTGGTTGTTTGGACAGAAAAAAATATTTCTCAAATGCTATTGCTTAATGAAAACCATGCTTAAATCTTGTCATGGTATGGCAGAATTCAAGGAATGAAGCAGTGAAAATGCATGAATTTTATCTATTTTTTTAGAATACGTTCCAATATCCATCAATAAGGTTGACTTTTTAGCATTAACACAAAACATTTTTAAAAACATTGATCTTTTTTTTTTACATGAGAGTTTCTTTAAGAAATATACACATCTATTAATTATAAAGCAAAAAATTTTTCAGTAGGGGCCTCCTCCTTCTCCTCCTAATGTGTAGAATTATTTTTTCAAAAAAGAATCCAGAGAGGCTATTTCATAGCAAATCTCATTAGTTTATGCCTTTACAGGAAAAAAAAGAAATACAGAACCTTCATGATTAGCTAATGGGTCCACATTCAGCTAATTGGCCATCCTCAAACTAAAGTGTACTACTCATAGAATACTAGTGGTTGAAAGAACTATAAATTTTCCAGTTTCAAACCATTGCATTTGGAACCCTATAAAGAGGTCATAGGACACTTGAATTTGAATCTTGCCTCTGAAACATAGTGGGTAATTTTACTTCAACAAGACGTTCTAGAGAAAGTATAAAATAAGTGAGTTACAATCATCATCATTATCTAACTTGTTCCACCTTTTTGCACCAGTCTCCTTTTACTGTCATTCAAGAAATTTGATTTAATGATCTCAAAGATATCTCCTAGTTCTAAAGACCTATGACCCTAACTTGTAAAGACACATTAAGGCTCTACGTTATAATAATAGTGTTCTAGAATGCAGGAGACCTTCAATGAAATCTTGGCTCCGACACATAAACTAGCCATGAAACCATGAGCAAGTCACTTTTACTTCTCTGAGATTACGTTTTCATTTAGTAAGTTGTTAAATACTCAAATGGGTCAAGGATCTCAATTTTCAGAGTTCCATGCAATGCTGAAGATCACAAAGCTTTGATTTCTGCCCACCCCATGCAACTCTCCTATATGTCCTCCCAAAAGTCCATCGCAGAGGAACACTTAATGTGTTGGAGGCCTTCTTTACTTTCTCCTATCTCTTGAAGGTACAAGAGAAATTATACTGGCGAGTTACTTTCAACCCTCACACTTGTCATATGACTAGTCACTTTTTGTCTCTGTGATGCAATTCTTTCAGGACATGCCTTTTTGGTGACTTTCCTTTATTGTTGTTGAATTGTTTCTGTCATGCCTAAATTTTCATAACCCCATTTGGGGTTTTCTGCACAGATACTAAAGTGTTTTATTGTCTCTTTCTCTAGCTGTTTTACAGATGAGGAAACTGAGGCAAACAGAATTTAGTGACTTGCCCAAGACCACATAGTAGTTAAGTGTTTGAGGCCATATTTGAACCCAGGAAGATTAGTCTTTCTGCCTCCAGGTGCTCTGTCCTGTCCACTGTACCACCCAGCTGCTCTTCCTTTAATGGCAGTATACTAAAGTCAAATAATGCCCACTATTCTCCTTTCCATTACCCTTTGTCTGATGTTCATCTCCAGTTCTTCCAAGGTAATGCTATTCCAGGCCTTGTGACCATACAATAAATTATAAAATTCCTGTATTAAAAAGCTGAACTTGTGCTGCTATGAGAAAGTTGGGTGTAGTAAAAGGACTTAGCAACTGCCTAAAAACAATCCAGTTCACTCTGGTATTCCTTTTCAACTATGGGCTTAGTCTGTTAAGATGGGAATAAAACTACTCGCATTAACCACCTTGAGCAAATGATGTGAGGAGAACTCTTTGTAAAACTTAGAGGAATGTATGTTATTACATCTAGTCCAACACTATTTTGGGGGGAAGTGGGTGTGTTTTTTGTTTTAGTTTGTTTTGTCTTTTTTTTACGGATGAAATTGAAATCTAGAAATTGAAATGACTTGCCCGAGATTACAGAACAATTAATGACTGATCAAGACAGGAAACGATCCAGTCCTTTACCTCAAAAACCCCTAATGTGGTTAATAATTCATTTATGTTCACTTTTTTCCCCTCATGAGGCTCATTTCTGGGTATTTTTTCCTTTCAATTTCTGTGTTTCATGGATCCCTTGACAGCAAGCGAGGCTGGTGGATGGTTTGAGTGTCAGAGTTTCCTGTAGGTCAGAGGTTCTTAATTTAGAGTCCCTTAACTTGTTTATATTCACTTTAAAATTTTTGTAACCATATTTCAACATATTTGATTTTCTTTATAATTCCTGGATTTTATTTAACTCATTTATAACCATTCTGAAAAGACTTCACCAGTTTGCTGAAGGGTTCCATGTCACAGATAAAGGTCAAGAACCCTCATCTGAGAAAGAAGAAGCATCAGCCAAGCCCAGAATTATCCATTACTTTGAAAGGGACAATTGTGGAGGATGGCAGGGAGGAGGAGAGAGAAGAGGAGAAACCAGACACCATTCAATATACTTAACTTCTTGTCCTGCACTTGTGGTGCAAATAACAAATTGATTTTACTACTCCTGACCTTAAGTTTCTTTGTCAAACATATCAATCACTCACATAACCTTTTAGCAGAAAGGCTAAAGCTGTTTACAGCAGCAATTCCTGTGGTGCACAAGGATGCCACCTCAGACGCCAAGAGTCAGATTTGCATACATTTCACTGATTACCTAAAAAAGATAGCTACTTTCCCCTCCCCCCTCCTGCTCAAATATTTATGTGTTTTATTTTCTTTCAAGGAGGTCATGCATTGCCAGTGAGGTGAAATGTAAAAGTCAGCAGGATATGGCAGAGATTTATGTCAGGATGAGGACGATTCTTTACCATTCTCAGGCTGATTAAATAAAGGATATCAGGGGAGTAGTCCTGGACCGTAAGCATGCGTTAGTCAATGAAAGTAATGCATTAGAAGGCGGCTTTAGGGTCTAATTTAAAAACATAATTCAGGAAGAGGCAGAAGCCTTTCAGATATTGGCAGATGTCTTCATGCTGAATTTCATATAGAGGACAAAGTGAATTAAAAGACAAATGCAATTCAGATAATGGCTTGGTTTTTCTGGCTTTCCCTTGCATTTTCCTCTCCTCTCTCCCCATTTGTTTCTTTGCAACAAGGACGATTCCTTTCCATTTTATGTGTTTTTAGGAAGATCCCTTAAAAAAATACTATCAGTTTAAACTGATATGGTGGAAAGTGTTCTAGCATGGGAGACAATAGTCATGGGTTCACCTCTTGGCTCTATCACTGACTTGTCCTGTGACCTCAGGCAAGACATAAGCTCAGAGACTCAGAGATTTAGAGATGAAAGGAACCCAAGAGGTCATCCAATGTAATGTCCCCATTTTACAGATGAGAGAACTAAGGCTTAGAAAAGTTGACTCCTGACTCCAAGTCCAGAATTCTAGACTCTGATGTCACCTAATTGCCTTATGGAACTCTCTGAATTTTTTTTTTTTTATAATTGGGGTGGGTGGGGGAACTTGTATTATCTCTAAGATTCTGCATTCAGGTCAGTGATAGGGACAAGTACTATAGAATAATGAAATGACAATAGACTTAAATTCTGACTCTGCCACTTAAATACAATGTGAGTATATACCATTTTATCTGTAGGAACTACAGTTTTCTCATCTGTAAAATAGGTATGAAAGATTTATACTATCTGGTAGGGTTGTTGGGAGGAAAGGGTTTCTTAAGCTCTACAGAGCTACATAAATGTTAGGCTTCAATTCATTTAAATTCAGCAAGCATAGCATTTCCTTTTGATAATTTAATAACCATAATTTTGAATTGATCTGTCTTGCAGTAAATTCTTCCCAATAGTCAATAAAGAAACAAATGGCATGGTGGATCATAGACTAGCTTTGGAGTCAGGAAGACATGAGTTCAAACTTTACATTTGACACATACTAGACACCTGACTTTGGGCAAAGCATTTGCCTTAGGCTATTGTGAAAGATTATAGCTTTATTGATGGAGAGAGCTCACACACCAGGATTTTCCTATGCCTCTGTATCCATGAGTCCAAACCAGTATGAATAATATCATATCAAAGTATTAATGTAATACATACTCCCAGAATTAAAAATAGTCTATTCCTTCCAAAGTTGTCAAATGTAGGAAGACCATTGGCAAGTTAGAATGTTTCCAGAGGAGGATGACCAAGATGGTGAAATAACTGGAGACTATACTATAGGGACAAGATAAAAAAAAAAAAGAGTTTTAATCAACCCTTTTGAGCAGTGTTCAAAGCAAAGAGTAGAAGGCACAGAGAGCAAGGATAGATTTCAATATGTGATAGAGAAAAATCTTGCTAACAATTAGGTGGTGAACTTTTCCAAGTTCACCACACCAAAAGACCATTGCTTTAGAATTGGACCGCACTTTGGTTACAATCTAGCCCACTTCTCTGCATTTTACAGATCAGGGAGGTTATTTGGCCAAGTTCACTGATAGGTATGAAGTGTCAGAGGCAGGATTTAAAGCCATAGATTTTGAATCCAGTCTGGGTTCTTTCTTCTGAATCACACTCCCTCCATCGTCAAGCACAGTTTTGACATACAATTGTCACAGATTTACAAGATGTTGTTATTATTAACAATATTATATTTTTACTATGGACTGCTTTAGCAGTCTGGTCAAGCCTTTTCAGAATAATGTGTCTAAATGCTAGGGAAACAAAGGAAACCAAATATATTGAAATAAAATTATCAAAAAATTGGGGGAAAAATGAACATTCACAAACTCCAGGTTAAAGAAACCTTGTTCTAGAAAAAATTTAGTCAAAACCAGGTTGTACTAGATGACTTCTTGAAACTCACAGATGCTAAAATGTTTTATGCTGTTTGGGGGGCCATTATTATTCATGCCAGGCAAAATGAAGGTTGTTACTTCAAAAACAGAAGCAAGGCAACTCAAAAATGCTACTTTAAAATGACTATGAAATTATTTTCCTTTTCTAATCTCATATCTGTTCGAAGGAATTCTGTCTAGTAGATTATTTCACATTCAAATACTCCAGCTTTGTGGCAGGGGGTTAGCGCAAGGTGCTGAAGGACAGAAAAGCTATTATTTCCCTTGATCCATTCTTGATGCTTCCCTGGTGGTACTTTATCAGGTTTGTACATTTCTGAAACCCATTCTCTTCCTCCTTATCCTTCCTCTTCAGATGAAGGTGGCAGGGAGTTCATATGCAGAGCAAATATGCGGAGGTAAGCATATACCGTATCTGTTTGAAGATGAACAAGACAGATTTATAGAGCAGAAAGGTTTTCAACATTCTCAAGTGAGAAGAAACCCTTTTTCCCAAAGTTACTGATTGTGTAATAACTAAAAAAATGCCAGGCTCTTTAGAACACTCTCATTCCAGCTGACTGAGGGAAAAGCTTCAGGGATGAGCCAGAATGCTGCTGACCTGAACAGTTAGTGGAAATCATCGCACTCTTTGGACCCATTACTCTTGGCTTCTAACGGGATATTTCTTTCAGAGAGGTTTGTTTAGGCAGGATTCCTAAGAAGGACCATTAGGGAATTTACCCTGTGACCAAGTTGGCTGGTTCATTAGCTGTTGAAGACTGCCATCCAAGTATTGAGAGGCTTAAAACAACTCAGAGCATTCTTTGAGAAAATTCATTCTCCCAGATTTTAAGCCATAGTGGTTTAAGACCAAAGAAATTGATTAATATGCCTCTGTTACCTTTCCACATCAAAACAGATATACATGTAATATAGAAAGAAGGCAATTTTTGAATTTATCCTTGAATTGAAATTTCATTCATAGATTTGTAAGTCCTTATGTCCATCATAATTTTTACTCTTTGTTTCCTGGTCTGGATTTGTGATTTTGTCTGTATAGCAGACTACCTTGCTTATGAACTGTCTCTGATAATGAAATCACTTTTTCCTTTTGAATTTATAGTATTTGCAAGTTGCCTTGGGGCACTTAGCATTGAAACAAAATTCTCTAGTCACAAAGTTAGTATGTGCCAGATGCAAGTTGAGATAAAAGTTTTTATGATTTCAAAGCTGTTCTTCTAGCCCATAAATATTTTGCATCTAGTCTGTCCAATATAGGTATAGAAAAATTAGTTGATTTAGTAGTGGAAAAAAAACACACCAAGACATAAATAAAATGAGGTTCCCAAATCCCTGTGGATAGTTTTCAAGGATTACATGGATTTGTATAGGGACAAAATACATCTTTATTCTTTATTCAACTTAATATGTTTCCTTTGTAATCCTCCATATTTTATGCATCTAAAAACATTATGAGAAGGGAAACAAAAGCTTCACAAGAATGGAAAAATAGTCCATGACACAAAGGAAGTTAAGAGACCCAATCTGGTCAAATACTTTTACTTGACAAAGAAGAAAATTGAAGACCAGAAATGAGAGTGTCTTGACCAAAGACATAAGACAGAGCTCTATTCAAACAAATTACACCCATGTGTGTCTTTTGCTTAGTATGTTTTTATATGATTTTGTAATTCTTTTAAGAACTTACCTCAGTAGCCTAATAAAAGTAATATTTTATTGAAATTAAGACCATTAAATTTCTAATGTTTACCAGAATTGTTTCTAAAACAATAGTTACAAACCTAAAATTTAAGTTGCTATGAAGGACTTCATTAATAAATTAAGCAAATAGTCAACTAATTAATTCATCTATCTGTTTTGCACCTTTTGTAGAAAGCCTTTTATATTGAGGATGATACTAACAAATTCTATTTGATTATTATGAAATAGAAATAGAAATCTTATGGATTCAATAGAAACCTTAATTTTGAGATTTTTATAAAAATTCAGGATAAAATCAAAATGTAGATGATCTGTTAATAGCTCATGAATGAATGCTTTTTATCAGCAGAAACATGTCAGGACTCAAAAGTCTAACTGGTTTTCTGGTGCTTAGACTTATAATCTGACTTGCTGTGTGATATTAGATAACTTCGAATTTTTATATGCCTCGGCTTACATTTTTATGTTAAAAAAGTAAGAAGTAAGTTTATAAAGTAGGGTTTCTCTAACTGTTTTGCTGGCTGCCTGGGATTCCCATCCTACCATTTAAACAGGCCACTTGTTGAGATTTTTTTCCATACAATTTTGGGATTCTTCTGAGTACTTCAACTTTTTGCTGATCACATGTTTCTATAATCAAATTCCGTAAGTCCAGATCTCGAAAGCACTGGATTTAGAGTAAGAAAATTCAGGTTCAATTTTAGATCTGCTATTTAGTACCTATATACTTAGTATCTTTTTTTAACATTTCTGGGCCTCAGTTTCCTCATTGGCAAGCTAAGAGGTTTGAGTTAGATCTAAGTCTTCTTTAAGTTCTAAAGTCAACGATCCTTTTCTCCATTGAATATGAAATTTATGGGAAGGACATGTTGAGGACCTGTCATTTCATAGGATATAGAGAACTCATGGTGTGGAAATTCCCTTTTACCAACGTAGACTGGCAGTTTTCCTGCAAATTTTACTCACCACAAAGTTGCTTGGGACACAAAGAAACAAAATTACTTACCCATGGCCAAACAGTTAGCATGTTTGAGCAGTGGTCCCAAATGCTTACAATGCTTTCTCTTTTCATCTTTATCACTTAGAATCCTTAATTCTCTATAAGGACAAGCTCAGTTATAATCTTTAATACATGTCTCTTTATCCTCTCACTTGTTAGTATTCTCTACTCAAAATCTATTTTTAAATTTTGCTTTTATATATTTTGAATCATTTTTTCTTTGTGTGTGCTTTTTCCCCCAGTAGAATGTGAGCTCTTCAAGAGGGTGGACTTTCTATTGTTTGTCTTGGTATTCACTGTACTTAGCACAGTTTTTGGCACACAGTGAGTACTTTTGAGCTAAACTGAATTCCTTCCTCCATGGACAGCTCTTTATTCATTATACCACTCTGAATCTCCTGAAGAAGGACAAACATCATTTTGACATTCTCAAAGAGAAGAATTTTACCCATAACTTTTTGGAAAGTGCTAGAGAACAAATACATCACTATCCTATTTGAGATTATATTTGTTATATACACACATATGTGTGTGTTTATAGTTTAATAAATATTATATGCACATATATTCTATATGATTTGGGTGTTGTTCAGTTGTTTCAGTCATGTCTAACATTTTGTGACTCCATATGAGGTTTTCTTGGCAAAGATAGTAGAGTGGTCTCCTATTTCTTTCTCCACTTCATTTAACAAATGAGGAAACTGAGGATGAGAGATTTTTCCCATAATCTAGAATGTGAAAAAATGCACTGGGATGTTAATGAATGTAGAGAGTTCTCGATCAACAGAAATGTACAAGTAGAGGATGATCAGCACCTTGCTGGAACAGTGCTCAAAAGATTCTTACTGAGAGTAGGAACTTGAATCAGATTAACATCTGGAGTTCCATTTAACCTAAGGTTCAATGATCTATAAGAGCAGCGGAAACATAGACTCAAAAACTCATATAAAATAGGAAAACTTTACTCTAGCCTTGGAGCCAAAGGACAAAAGAATTGAAACAAGAGAAAGTAAATTAAGCTAACACATACAAGGAACTATAGCATAAATGGAACCATTGAAAGAATTATTCCCTGATCCATGTCTTTTCCATTGTTAGCCTCAGAAGGGAAGGCTTAGGAGAGACAACTCTCTCTTCAAATACATCGTGAAGTGTTATATCCTATGAATATTGCAAGGAACCCAAAGGGCAATGGTGAGGAGCTTGGTTGGGCATAAGTAGATTATTGCATATTACCAATGAAGAGTAGCACTGCAAAAAAAAAAGTTAATAGAATAAAACATTATTCAGGATGGGCATAACTAGAGGTCATCTGATCTCATATCAAGAATGAGGCATAATTATTTCTTTCCCTTTTGGCAAAGATCAAGAATAAGTATGAGTGATAAATGAAGAATGAGTAATGACAGATGAATAACATAAATGTTTCACAGGTATCCTCAAAATATACAAAGGCCAGAAAAAAGTCATCACACATGTTGAGCAAATTTATGGAAAAAATATGGTCAAGAATGGAGTGAGATGAGGAAAGTATGAAAAGTGGTGCTATACAACTATGGAGACTGCATCCATGCTGAGGGGCTGGAGAATGAAGTAATCTGTAAAATGATGGTGCTTGAATTGTGTGGCCTTAAGGACCTTTTCCACATTAATCTTTGAGCCAATAACACAAAATCACTTAAAATATCAATTCCAACTAGGTCACAAGTAGTGCTAACAATGAATCTCTTAAAGTAGCTGTTTGTATTTAAATTCACAGTATTTGAAGTTATAATTATGCAAAATATGGTATTTGTTCTAGGCTAATGGAGATATGTAGTATGAATTCTAAAAAATTCTAAGAGTATCTTATTTAGTTAATTAATAAAGTCATTATCGAATGCCTATTATGTGGCAGGCACCATACTAAGGACTGGGGATACAAAATAACAACAAAAAAAACAGCAAATGACGTCGCCTGCTCCCTGATCCAGAGCAATGGAAATACGCAGTATGAATTCTCATAATGGGACAAAAGGACAACTAACATTTACCTAATCCTCATTGGATTCATTATTCCTACTAATTGGGATTATAACAATTCACTTTTCTCTAGGAACAATCAACCTACCACTATTTATTTGTCTGGGTTTTTTTGGATAATAGTCTATCAACTTAATATTCTTATCATTGTGATATGATGACATTGAACTGGCAATCTAAAATAAATTTAACCTCTTCCTATTGGTCAAGGTTTTACACACACGTTTGTGAATGGGTCTTCAGCAGGTTAGTATTTGTGTTCTCTGAACCTAGATTCCGCTGACTCAGTTGGGCATAGGCAGGAATAATTTGAAGTCAAAATTTGTTAATGTGCCTACATCATAATTTCAACCATTAAACTTTCACAACTATTTGGATGACTACTTTAGCCTAAATATGAAAGACAGGCAATAACATTTCCTCTTTGGTACTGTATGGATTTTGCCTTTTAGAATACTGTCACATTTCTGGCAAGTCCATGGATTAACATTTCTGTTTGGTGTTGGATGAATATCTTCCCCATTTTACTGAATTTAATTATATCTCTATGTTGTTGCATTAGAAAAGAGTTATAATCATTGTTTTCATGTTAATTTCCAAATGCCTTGTTTACTTTCTGAGGCTCAGGAAAACCCTTTGCTCATTCTTTCTTGCACTTTCCCAATGTTCTAAGAAAGAGAAAACAATTGATCAATAAAGCAACAAGTATTGAGTGAGTACCTACTCTGAGCCAGGCTCTTGTTCAATCATGTTCAACTTCATGACCTCATTTGAGATTTTCTTTTTTTTTTTTAATAAATTTATTTATTTAACTTTTTACATTCATTTTCACAAGATTTTGGATTCCAAAATTTTCTCCCCATTTGTCCCCTTCCCCCTCCCCAATACACTGAGCATTCTAATTACCCAT
>CM053769.1:247211910-247242347 GCA_028658325.1 Potorous gilbertii
GGCGACAGGCCTGGCTGCTATTCAATGGGAGCTTATCTGCTGGTGCTCAGGTGGGGGCATAGCTGCCTCCCAGGCTCAGTTCCCTCAGGGGGTTTATGCAGAGACCTTCTGTAATGGAACTGCTGCCGAGCTCCTGCCTGCTCTGGGGGCCTCTGGCAGCCTGCTGCCTCTGCTGCTGCCTCCTGAGGGGTCCTGAGTCCCGGAGACACCCCACTCCCCTCTCAGCCTGTCTCTCTCACTGACCTACGAGTCCGTGGGTGGAGGGACCTTCACGGCCGCTGGAGATTCTGTCCCTGATGCTTGTTCGGATCTGCTCACTCCTCTCAGTGCCACGTGGCCAGGGCAGGGTTAGGCTCCGCTTCTGTCCAATGTGCGATGGACCTTTAGGATCGGTTTTTCAGCTCTCTGGAACAGAAATCTCCTTCACTGTGTTGCTGTGCAGCTTCCACTGTTCCAGAATTTTTTGGGAGTTCTTTTTAGAGGAAATCCATGGGCTGTGGGTTTGAAGCTACCAAATGTGTGTCTTTCTACTCTGCCATCTTGGCTCCACCCCGAGATTTTCTTGACAAACACACTGGAGTACACTGCTATTTCCTTCTTCAGCTCATTTTATAGATGAGGACCTGAGGCAAACAGGGTCGTGATTAGCCTAGGGTTACATAGCTAGTAAGTATCTGAGTATTTGAAACCAGGTCTCCCTGACTTCAAGCTTAGCACTGTATTCACTGTGTCATTTAGTTGCCCATAAAACATTTTGTTGTTCAGTTGTGTCCAACTCTTTGTGACCCCATGGACCCCATGGACCACATAGCACACCAATACCAATACTACCCATGGGGTTTTCTAAACACAAATACTGGAATGGTTGTCATTTCCTTCTCCACTGAATTAAGGCAAATAGATGTTTGCTATTATAAAATAGAGGTGTTATTATAAAAAGGTAAAAATAATATGTGTATATATATATATATATATATATTTTTTTTTTTTTTTCTTTTGGAGGTGAAGGAACTAGGGGATCATGTGGAAGTTGCAGCTTGTTCTGAACCTTAAAGGAAACTTCTATGGCTTTTAAGAGGTAGACATGAGAAGGGAGTACTTTTGAGGGATAGAGGGGGCAGTCTGTACAATGGCACTGTGTGAAGAGGAGCAGGAAAGCCAATTTGACTATAGTGTGGTTTGTATGAAAGACAGGAGTGTGTAATATTACAAAGATAGGTTGGGTCAAAGTTGTGAAGGGCTTTAAATGCCAAACAGAATTCAAATTTCATCCTAGATGTCATAGGAAGCCACTGGTGTTGACTGAATAGGAACACAAAATATTAGATCTGTGCTTAATAACTTACTTAAGGCATCAATGTGGAGGGTGGAGAGTATGACATTACTTACATCAGAGAGATAAATTAGAAGGTTATTGCAGTAGTCTGGGCAGGAAGTAATTAAGACCTAGCCTAGGCTGCTGACTGTGGAAGAAGAGGGAAGACAAAGTAGGCAACAACGAAATCTATCATAATTGTCCATATCTATGCTCTATATTCACGTTTATGAAAACCTGTGATATGACTATGGCAAGTGTTAGTATCTTCATTTTGCAGATTTGGAAAAATCTCTTGACCAAAGTCAGACCACAGGCAGCAGAGAGGAGATTCAAACTCAGGTTGCTCTTGGCTCCAAATCCAGTGCTGTTCCCTGTTCTACCAAATTGCCTCTCAGCAATGAAAATATTTCTCTCATATTCTACATCAATAATTTTCCAAAAGGTCAGGGGGAAATTTGAACAGAGGAAATACTTTCCATCACTGTGACAAACTCAGTAGGAGAACCATCTCCTAGTGAAAGGGAAGAAGGGAATGTGACAGGCAATTGACAGTCTACTACTCCTTGCCCTGGTTAGATAATGGCCTATCAAAGTCAATGGTCCATCCCTTACTGCAAGAGTTGTTGGCTGTTCTAGTCATGGTGGGGTGAGTATATTTTAGGCTTGTATTAAAACATATGTACACAATGAGAAAAGTATCCTCAAGAGTATGACAAAACTGACCGTGAATATATTATAACCCCTTGCCCACCCTCCCTCTGTCCTCATGATACAATTAAAAGTGAACTTGTAGAAAACCAAACACAGCTGGAGAAAAGACTGGAGCAAATGTCTTGGAAACATCTTTTTTGACCACTTAATGGTATTTTCAATTTTTTTTCATTTTTTAACTATTTTATGGAATAAATTGTTCTCTTTATTATAAAACATCATGAAGATACTGGAAGTTACATTAATTCCTAATTTGAATAATAAAGTGTTTTCATCTCCATCATAATCTACACTAGGTTTTTGAGGACTTTTCATATGCCTAGAGATTTAAAAGACAAAGTTTAGCTTAACTTCCAACCCAACTCAAACTGGCATTCAAAGTGACCTGGCATAACAGCAAAATGAATTACTCTATGACCAGTGATCTAAGTTCACACTATTTCCAAGTTGGCCATCTATCTTACCATTCTATTCTGAGGTCTTAAAGCTCAAATAGATGCTAGGTGGTTTCCCAGTCCCTAGAATGTCCCCATTTTGCTAAGAAAAGTGAGTCTCAGTGACTTGAAGGGCTTGCCCAAAGTTATGCTATGAGCAAGTAATGGAAGAGGTAGAATGCAAACCAAAGTGTTCAAACTTTCAATCTAGCAGTTTTACCTTACCACTCTTGCATTCAATCAAATTCAATCTTTGAAACTGATTGGGAAAATATATTGGACCATATTCAGATAAATTATTCCAACTCCTTGATAGAAAGGCATTGGGAAAACAAAATGATAAGACGTGTCCATTGTAAATGTCTTCTAGGAGGCATTTGCCATCAATAAAGACAGTGTGAGTAGCCACCCCCCCAAAAAAATATAAGCATTAGTTAGTGTGAGTAAAAGGCATAACTTTCACTACTTTAGGTCTTTTAAAAAAATATTTTACCCTCTCAAAATTAGCAATTCTCTTTTGGTTTTTAAATTATGATTCTTTTCAATTATCAAGAATATTTTTTCATCCTTCCTTCTCCTGCTCCCCTTGAGGGGAAGGGAAGAATAAAAACAAAACCCTTGTAACAAATATCCAGTCATACAAAACAAATTTCCATATTGACATGGTCTAAAGGTGTATAACTTATTCCATATCTCTAGTCCATTATCATTCAGTCATCATCCTTCATCATCAGTAATCTTTAAATATGACTAGTCAGTGAGTAGATAAAAGTTATTAGCTATTATTATTAGGCTTATACCTCAAAATTTAAAAAGAAGGAACAGACTCACATATTAAAACACTTGTAGTAGCTCTTTTGTGGTGGAAAAGAACTAGGAAATAATGGAGAATGACTGAACAAATAATGGTATACAAAATAATGGAATATTAATGTGTCATAAGATATTATGAAAGCAAAGTTCCAGACAAACCTGAGAAGATTTGTATAAACTGACGCAGAATGAAGTAAATAGAACAGGAGAACAATTTATGTCATCATCATCATAGTTTAAAAGAGAAAAAAGCACTTTGAAAGATACCTCTTCTTTGGGACGTAATTTCTTGCCCGAACACGAAAGCCTTGAGCAGCAATCTAGTATAACAGAAAAAGAAACTGATTACTGAAAGCAGCTAGAAATTAATGAGAATAATTTTTCTGCATGGCTCAAACTCAAAGCTGATTTTAAATAAGGATTTCCAGTACCATTTCCTAGAGCCTTTAAAGTTAGAATGCGAGACTTGGGGTCAGAAAGATCTAAATTCAAATTCTGCTTTAGACTCTTACCTAGTTGTGCAATCCTGGTCAGGGCATATAACCTCTCTCAAGCTCAATTCCCACCTCTGTAGAATGGAGATAATAGGAAATACCTACCATACAGGGCTATTGTGGGAATCCAATGAGATAATGAATAGTAAGTGCTTTGTCAACTTTAAGGCATTCTATAATTCTTTAAAGCACCCTATGAATGTTATCTGTTCTATCCCTATAGGCATGGCTACTAACATGGGAATACAACTATTGTTTCCCATTTGATAATTCTATACATTGAGTAATGGAGAGGCAACTCCCCTTGGAATCAGACAGACCCTGGCCTCAAATATTGCTTCTAGCACATATTAGATCTGTGACACTGTAAAAGCAAGTTACTTAATGTCTCAGATAATTCTCTGAGACCATAAGTTACAGGTGATTTGCTGACCTGCAGAAGTGAAAGAAATTTTCAAGTGTTTATTTTCCTACATAGACAAAAATTAGAAGACCATATCTAAATGTACACATATGCATGTATGTATATTTCTCCCTATTAATAGACATACAAAAATGTATATATGTAGATGTGTTATATATGTATGTGATATATATATATGCATATAGAAGTCTTTCTGATTGCTTTGTAATCATGCCTTGTCTTTTTAAAAAAATTAATATGCTCTTCAAAGATTTTTCCACGAACCTATTTTCCTTGACCTTGATCACAATAATTTCACTGTGTGCACAATCAAATCAAACTCTTAAAGAAAAATGATTTGTCACCAATGAACAAATTAGAAAGTCAAATCCTGGAAGCTTTGATACCTGGAAGATGGGTGAGAGTTGCCTCTTAAGAACAGAACTAGGGACAACGGCTAGAAATTACAAAGAGGTAAATTTACACTTGATTTAAAGGAAAAAAAACTAAATTAGAATGTTGCTGACTTATGAGGAAGGTATCAAATGAAAAACACACACTCCCTTCCTTCATTATAGACTGTCATGCAAAGAGCAAAGGAGTGCTTATTGGGACTATCATAAAGGGGATTCTTTTTCAGGTATGGGTCGGTCCAGATGACCACTGAGGTCCCTCCTGGCTATTAAATTCTCTGATTTATTTTCCTTATCTAAATTTAGAATCACACAAGTAAAGGTGATGAAAATCGTATTTATATAGTATTTTTCAAAGCATCACTGGAATGCATGCATCTCCTCCCAAGATAACTACGTCAAAGAGGACAACTCTCATTTGGATGGCAGGTTCTGATATATTTGTTAAAAAAAAATCAGACACATTTCCTGATAATCACACCTCATTTAATCCAAAAGTCACTTCTCTTTGGCTTTGAAATGTGTTTTATACTTAGATTTCAAAATAGCTCTGATCTGATGTTCTAAGAATTCACTTCAAACAGAATATTGAAGTTTTACTCTAAAAGATCCGACTTCAGAGGAACTGAAGCATTTCTTAGACCCCTTGTTGACCATTTAGTTCTTCTTTTCAGCAATCTTTATGATAGGAATTAACTACTGTCTCAAATTTGCTCATTCTCTAATCTTTTCCTGAAGCCTGGGTTAAGTATATTGATTCCAAAAGGCTTTTCTACAACTAAACTCAATGGACTCCAGATGCCAACTAGTATGTAATTCTTCAAATCAAAAATAAAATGAAGTAGAAATGGTCAATATTCTTTTGTAGCCATCCTTTTCAAATCCCTTATTGGGTTTAAAACTATGGGAGAATCAGCATAAATCAAACCAAAAATGAGATAAGTTTATCAAATTGTGATAAACATTTAAGAAGTAGAATAGTACAATGTATGGGGGCCAGCAATGGAAACGAGAAAAATCTGGGTTCAAATGCTGCTTCTGATGCCCTGTGATGGTGGGCAAATCAATGAGCCCCTCAGTGCATCAGAAAACTTTCTAACATACAATTACAAATGAATTGCAAACTGTCAGTCAGCACTGATAGAAGGAACTTTCACACTAGAATGTCCTTAAAATTATAAAACCATAGAGCTAGATGTATATAAAGCTTATTATATTACCATATAATAGTTGCTATATATGTGTGAAGCACCTGTATATAGTTTAAGCATATGTGTGGTTTTTTTATGGGAACATATGTAGTATTCACATACTGTGTGTGTCCTTCATTCTCTAAGAGGACCATGACATCAAGATGATGACATGACTTGCAGCTGAGTTTGATTTGAGTGACTGAGGGCTGTTCAAGGTCACCAACCTTATTTTCTTCTCCTGAGCCATCTAGGTCCAGTGGCCTGATATTCATCAGGATGACGAGAGATGGACCAGGATGCAATGTGAGACCCTGGACCTTTCAGCCTAAAGTCTTATCACATTCTTACTCTGAATGATATACAACCATTCAATGAATAGGCTTCTTTAAGTAGTTACTCAAAGAAAGGCCCCTTTAATAAAAAAAAAAAAAATCAAACTGGGAGGGGAAGACCCTCAGGGTTTCTGGGTAAAACAGAAATAGTAATTACATTCACTCTGTGCTAGGGGGGTGGGGACTTGTCTGGTTTATGAGCTCCACAGTGAATCGGGTTTAAGTCTTGGTCTTTGAGCAAGAAATGCAGCCAGCAAACCCAAAGGAAGAAAGGCAGCTTTTGGCCATGGAGTATACCTTCCCCTGGGTAGAACACCAGAGGAGAGGGAAGGGGAGGGGAGGGGAGCTGCTACTCACTCGCACGGCATCTCAGACGAGGAGATGTGCACATGTACATGGCAAGATTTTGCTCTATTTGAAATTACATAATCTTCCTGGGAAACTTTGCAAATTTTATGAAGATCCACATACTTGCTTACTTAGGGGCTCATTTGTATATAGATTCTGAAAATAGTTATCTAATTACCTGGGATCTCTAACCTTGTTTTTGTTTTTAAATAACTTTCACTTTAATCAATTTCCTTTATAATCCTCTGTATTTTATTTTATGCATGTCAAAGCATTATTCTGAGAAGTGATCCATAGGTTTCATCAAATGGCCAAAGGTGTTTACGACACAATAAATTTCAAGCACTCTGATATAAAATGATGTCAAATACTATGAGGTCATCACTTTGAAAGAACATCCTGGTTTTATAAGAAATATTAATTTATGAAATTACAATAATCTCATAATATTAAAATTATACTTCATATGACAACCAATTAATTTTTATTTTATTATCTTTAATTTTTACATCACCCTTATTTCTTAATATGCCCTCCGATCCCAAGCCATCCTTTATGATACAGAATAAAAAAGACAACTGTTCAATAAAACTCATCAATATATTAACCAAATCATCGTTATATGCAGCATTCCATGCTCCTCATCTTCCCCCTTTGCAAGGAAGATCAGAGGTACTTTTGCGTATCTTTTTTGGGTGGCCAAGTTGATCATGATAATTTCACAGACTTCAGTTTTACTTTTGTTGGTGTTTCCACATATGTTTTTGTCATTATTGTGTAACCTATTTTTCTTGTCCTGCTTACTTCACTTTGAAATTCACAGTTCAAATAGTCAACCAATCAATCAACAGGCATTTATGCAATCAAGAACTGTTAGGCACAAGTATGGCAACTGAGTAGAAGGAGATAAAAATGAGCGACGTTGCTAACCTTATATTTCACCAAAGGAGAAAACATGTGCAAAACTATATGCAGAAGAAATAAATATGCATAACAAAATTTGTAATACCTTCTTTCAAAGGAACTGTAGATAATGCTCCTGTGTCTTTAAGATGAATGAATTCTTGGGGTTAGATATATATAGATATTATTTTTTTGTGCATATACACACATGCACACACTTGTATGTATATATACATACACACATATATATATATATATACATATGTATATATGTAGAGAGAGAAAGAGAGAACAATTACAAAACAAATATGCTTCCAATACTCCATTGTGATTTTCATAATCATCATTCCTTACAGCCCAGAAATATTCAATTGCATCCACCTGCTTTAATCCTCTTAGCTATTCCCCAAGCAAAGGGCATCTACTTTGTTTCCACTTCTTTGCAACTACACATAAAACAAAATTCTGGTATAAATATTTTAGTATAAATTAGACCTTTCTTTTTATCTTTGCCTCTATATCTTTTTAAAATCATATCTTTAGGTATGGAGTCAAAGGCTGTGCCCATTTTAGTTATATTCTTAGCATAATTCTAGACTGCTTTCTAGAACGTGAGGGCCAGTTCACAGTTCAAGTGAAGGATATTAGTGTACTTTGCTTTTCCACAAATCTTTCCAGTCATGATTGACTATTCTATACATTTATCAGCTTTCCCAAATTGATGAGTCTCAGGTGAAACCTCAAAGATATTTTGGTGTCCATTTCTGTCATTGTGATTAGTTGTTTGGAGGAATTTTTAATCATTCTCTTTTCATTTTGAAATAGTGGCCCATGGTTTTAAAATATCTTATGCATACCATGTTTCAAAACAGTGAAAAACATTATATTTTTAATAATTTAAATATACACTAAGACAGACATGTTTGAGTCCAATCGGTGTTAATAATTTAACAGTTACTATACGTGTAATCAAATACTATCTTTGAATAGTTACTGTATGCTTGATAAACAAAAATGTATAATATCTTACATAGAATTTGAATACAAAAGTTTGAAAGTAAAAATGCTTATTTTTTGCAATTATATTATACACTTGAGTGACTCAGGCAGTTATCTCTCATGGTGCCTAACATGGGACTGAGCTCACATGAGCTACTCAGTAAATACACACTGATTGACAGTGATTTTTATTACCCTAAAAGGAAACTTGAAATTAAATGAGATTGGTATCCTTTTCTTAATTATTTCCAGAAAGGAAAATTAATTTGATTTTTTCAGTATAAGTGATTTATTGTGGCACTCAATTATAAATACAAAACCACTATTTATGAAAAACATACACATTCAAAATATTCCGTGTGTGCCAGATGAATATTTATTATAAGGCTAACACATATACTTCTATTTTTATGCTAAAAACATTTTGTACATTTTGCACTGCCTCATACTAAATTAGGCCAGAGGATTTAGAGCTAAAAAACTTCTTAGAGACTTAGTACTACCTCTTACTGATAAGGAAACTGAGAACCAGAGAGAAAAAGTGATGACTCTGAACAGACAAGCAATAAATTAAAGAGTACAAATTCATACTCAGGTAATAAGATTAGAAATATAATGCAACATAAATTTATTAAGTATTTTTGTGTGTGTGTTATGACTAGGAGAGATGCATAGTTTAAACAAACCAGATTATAAATTAAAAAAAAATTGTATAGAGGTATCAGCATTAGTTTCCTAACTGTGTTGGTATCTTGTTCCCCTATTTTCACATAGCAGAGTAAGGGGACAGTTTGGCAGAGTAGTAATTGGGAGAAAATCTCACAACAGTCGTTTCTAATGCCCACCAAAGAAAAACATTAGGGATAACATTACTGAGCCTCCGTAGTTTCTTTAGCTATAGAATGAAGGGTGGACTCAGAGATCCTTACCAGTTTCAATTACCTGCCCAAGGTCACCTAGGTAGTATATTTCAAAAACAGGATTGAAACCCAAAACATTTTGACTTTTCAAAGCCAGCTTTCCCCGCCCCCCCCCTTCATTATGTGTCACTACCTTAAAGCATGAATCTATTTCCCCAAAGTAAATCTCGGATTTTGGAGCAAAGAGCCAAGACAGAAAATAACCAATTTCAGGTTAGACTCTCAGAAATAAATGGAGATTATGTAAACCCCCTCATCCTTAGGATTTTCTGTGCCATGGGTGACAGAGGTGAACCAAATCTCTCAGCATGATATAGCAGAGGCACATTAAGGGTGAGAGGACTTAAGCTAAAAATACCATTTTTATGATTTACTTCTTGTGACTCTGGAGAGGTTACTTATCCTCAGTGGTATTCGGTTTCTTCATTTGTAAAATGATGGGGCTGAGCCAAGGTCTGTTATAGTTCTAAATCTTTGATTCTAAATGTTTTAAGTTTTCTCAGTTGCCAGTTATCCAAGAATATAATCTTTTCCATATACATGATCAGAATTGGTCATTCTTTGCCTGCATCTCAATGTGTGATTTGTGGCACACTTTAATCTGTGAACTGGTAGGTAAAACCACTTTAACATCACATATCCATTTTATCACACATGGGCTGGATTAATGTTATCCAAGTGCACATTTATAAAACAGCCATTTAGGCAAAATAAGGCATGCCTGCACTCCTTGTCTTTGCTTGTTTTGTGGTCAGTGTAAGATGATTCTTAATTAAAGCTACCTTTATTTGTTATGTCCTTTATATATAAGAGTTTACTTCAGGGTGGTTTTAAAAGCATTTTAAGGTTGGAAATTACAGTGTCTTACATTCAATCTGATACAAATTGATACTTGGATGTGTATACATTGCTTTTGGACAGAAATCATATAGCCTCATATAAAGGAATTTAGGAAAACTTCTGGCTTGTTTCTTTTTTTTTCTTTTTTTTGGTTTTCCATTTTTCTTTGTTCCCCACTCATTTGCTAATGGCTCATAGAAAACAAAGATTCTGGTGATCTTCATTAAGAAATTTTTCACAACTTTAAAATTCTACTTTGATCATGTAATTCCTTTCACAAGAAATTACAAATCCAAATTATTTAATACTTTTGAAAGGCTTGTCCAATCCTTCTTTCTAGCATTTACCTCCACCTTTTTGGAAAGCCATTTACTAAGCCAAAAGTACAAAGTGATTCTCTCCAATTACACCTTATCATCTCTTATATCCATATATTATAAAAAGACCTGAATGTCTCTTTCAGTCACAGAATCTCAGAGTTCAGAGACCTCAGAGGCCATCAAGCGTAATCCACAACTCAACAAACTCTCCCTCTCAAATATATCAAACTAATCTAGGCATTTAATGACTTCTAGTCATGGGGAAGTTTCTGCTTTCTAGAGTACTCCATTCCATTTTGGCAGAACTTTAATTGTTACCAAGATTGGTTTTGCTATGCATTCTTGTTTTACTTAAAAAATATTAAGGCTGAATATATTTTGTACCTTCAATCCATTACTAATAATTTTGTCCACTAAACTGAGACTGAAAGTATTTGATTTGCCTTCCACTTGATAAGCTTTTAAATATTGAAAGATAGTGACTGTCATCCTAAATTTTCTTTTTCCAGGCTAAATATTCCTAGCTCCTGCAGATAGTCTCTTTGTACTATCTTGAAGCCTTTAGCATCCTTTGCATGCCTCGCCAACCTATCAAATCCTTTCCTAAAACTTCACGCTTTGAACTGAACATAACACTCCAGATGTGATCTGTGGTCCTATTATGACATCCTCATCCCTGGAGCCAATATTTCTTTTGAAGTGGTATGGAACTTTATTATTATTTTTATTTAATTTTTATATAATATTTTTATATTTATTAATTTTATTTGCCCCTATATAACACTGTTAACTTTTATTGATTTAGTATCCCTCAATGAAATCAGGATTTTTTTTTTCTTAATGTCTCTGCTAAATTTCTGCCTCTTCATGAAGTATTCTCTGGTCTTTCCTACATACCAGAAATCCTCTACTATGCCTCTAAACTTTTTTATTAATTTATTTGTTTTCAGTTTTCAACAATCACTTTCACACATTTTAAATTTTCTCCCTCCTCCTTCTCCAAGATGACATGCAATCTAATATGTTTTCTACACATATATTCTTATTTTTAAAAAATTTCACATTAGTCATATTGCATAGAAGAATTAAAATGAATGGGAGAAACTATGAGAAAAAAATCAAACCAAAACAAAATATAACACAAGAGAAAATAGTCTGCTTCATTCTACCTTCCTATTTCATAGTTCTTTCTTTGGATGTGGATGGCATTTTGCATCAAGAGTCCTTTGAGAATGTTTCGCTTCCTTGCATTGCTGCGAAGAGCTGTCTATCAGGAACAGTCCTCAAACACCATAGCTGTTACAGTGTATGTTTCCCTGGTTCTGCTCATTTCACTCAGCATCATTTCATATAAGTCTTTCCAGGTTTTCCTGAAGTCCTCCTATTCATCATTTCTTATATCACAATAATATCACAATAGTATCACAATACTATCACAATAGTATTACATTAATATACCACACAACTTGTTCAGCCAATTCATGCCTGATGAGTATCCCCTTGATTTCCAGTTCTAGGCCACCACAAAAAGAGCTGCTATAAATATTTTAGTACATGTGGATCGTTTCTCATTTTTATGATCTCTTTGGGATATAACCCTAGAAGTGGTATTCTGGATCAAAGAGTATGCACATTTTTGTAGCCCTTTGGTATGCTTATAAACTTTTAAAACATTATTGTCTATGCCCCTTACTTAGCACAAATTTATCTTTTCATCAACATATAGAACTGTCATAGTATAGTGAGCCAGTGGCCAGGAAGCCCTGGGTTCTACTCCTTTCTCAACCACTTATGTCTTTGTGACTGAGCAATTCAATTGTCCTTTCTGAGCTTACCTTCTTCTTTATAAAATAAGACTTAACTATACACTTCATTGGATAGACTCAAACAAATATTTTATAAAACTTTAAAGGGCCTTATGTAAACATCAATAATTTTAGGTTTCAGTCCTTAAATTGTTATTGATTTGTAGCCTACATTATAAAGATCAACAAAGGGAAGTTTGAAAGTGGATTAATGTGTAGTGACTGGAATATGTAGCGTGAAATGTAGGGTAGCTCAGGGGCACAGCAGATAAAGTGTTGGGCCAGGAGTCAGGAAGAGAGTCATCTTCCAGGACCCAAAGGCAATCTCAGACACTTGTTAGCCGTGTGACCCTGTACAAGTCCCTTAACCCTGTATGCCTCCGGTTCCTCCTCTGCAAAATGATCTGGGGAAGGAAATGATGAACAACATAGTTGAAACGACACAGCAACAACTAATGTATCATGTATAAAATTCACAAACACAAAGCAAATCTTTGAGGGGTGGGATATCTGCTGGTCCAATGATTAGGCATGTCCTTAAATAATTAAAGCAGGAAGGTAATGCTTTGTCCTTAAGTTGTTGTTGTGTATTTTTTTTTTGTAACGATATGGCAAAACTCAGAGGCAACAAGATCAATGATTGATGTGAGAGACCAATTTTCATTAAAAGTTACCTGATTATCCAGGCTAGGATATTTCTCAAGTTTACTGACTAAACGCATAGAGAAAACCTGCCTAGAAATCTGCCTTCCTAGAAAAACATATGTAATCCAAGCTTTTGTGCCAGTTTGGGGGAGTCAAGAGTGTGTTGGATTTAAATCCAGAGAAGTTGGCTTTAATTGTTGGCCCTGCTGCTTACTATGCGCCCATGGTCAAATCACTTAATTTCTTTAGGCTTCATTTTCCTCATCTGTCAATTGGGATTTGGAATGGTTGACTTATGTCCCTTTCAGCTCTAAATCTATGATCCCAGAAGTAATTACTTACTTCTATGGGCTGGAAACCCAGGAAGACACAGGCTCACACAAATAAATACAAATGCACAGAAATTTAAGACTCTGGTTGGGTGTGAAATTTCCCAAGATTCGCAGCCTTGATGAAATCAGTCATCTATAAAATGCATAAAATAATGGTAGGGTAGCTAGATGGTGCAGTGGAAAGAGCACCAGAGTCAGGAGGACCTGAGTTCAAATCTCACCTCAGACACTTGACACTCACTAGCTGTGTGACCTTGGGCAAGTCACTTAACCCCAATTGCCTCATCCTGAGTCATCTCCAGTCATCCTGATGAATATCTGGTTACTAGATTCAGACGGCTCTGGAGGAAAAGTGAGGCTGGTGACCTGCACAGCCCTCCCTCACTCAAAACAAAATCAAGTGCAAGTCATGTCATTATTTCTTTGATAACATGGTCTTCTTCGGCAACAAAGCATGAATACATACAAAATAATGCAGAAAGTGTGTTCTGGTTCATGGGAAGACAAGAGAGATTTCAACAAACTATCAGAATTAGGGTATCTCTGTCACTGTTCTAATTGCGTGCAAAAGCATATGTGTATGTATGTGTGTGAGTGTACCTTAAAAGATTTTTGTGACCTTGGCCAAGACCTATGAAAGACAAGTTAAAGAAATAATTGTTCTTTTGTCTAAAATGTTGTAGATGGGTTTGGTTTGAGTAGATGGCAGACTGCTGAGATTTTTTTACCTCTGGGACTGAATCTATGGAATTAGGGTTGTCATATAGATATGAATCATCAGCTCACAAATGCAGAGAATTTCACTATTTTATGCATTTTTATTAATGATTTTAATGATAAGTTAATAGATCAACAAACATTATGTTTCAGAAGCTGTGCTAATCTCTGGATACTGCAAAAAGAAAGCAAGACATCTCTTCACTCAAGGGGTATATGATCTGAAAAGGGAAAATCTGAACAGTGAAAGAGGGAAGAGATAATGCAACCAGCACCCAAGACATTATAGGGAAAGTTGAGGAAAATCAGGTGCACAGATTGGAGAGGAATAAAGGATTGACTGACCTGGATCTTCTTTTAAAAATGGAAGTTTATGAAGAACCAACACAGAGAGATGTTGAAGGTAGGAATTTGGGGGATGGTCAATACTTCCAATGTGTGAATTCCAGGATGAAGAAATTTCTGGAGTTCTGAAGAAAATGTCTTGGAGAGTTCAGAGTATAGCCTGGAAAGGAATGAAATTGAATGTGATAACAGGTATTGCCTTCCACGTATCCTTATTTACTCAAGTCATGAAGAGACCTACATTAGAAAGACATGTAGGGCGGCATTAGAAGATTCTTCCAATCCAAACCAAAAAATGAGCTCAGGAAAACTGAATCAGATGTGTTTTCTGAAAATACGTTGATTAAAAGATTTATGGAGTCCACTTAATTGTTTATAAACAGCAAATTCAGAATTGGTAGAAAGTCATCAAAGAAATATTCTTATTATTAGGCTTTTGAAAACTATCTGTTTGCTTAAGGATGATTACATATAGCTTCCTTTTCTTCCTGAGGATGATGTTGAAGTGTTATTGGCAGCATCCAACAATGGTTGGTTTTTAGGTTATAAAATTCCTTGAAGCAGTGTCCAGTATAGTTTGCCCAACAGCATGTAAATGTTTTCTTGGCAACGAAAAAGAAAACAAGAGAGATCCAAATGAACATAAGCACTAGTGGGTGAGAAGAGTGTCACAATTAAAGTTGCCCATTAAAAAATACAGTCCAACTGTTCAAAAAACTACAGTTTCCAGGATTCAATTAATATTATCTTTGAAGGTCGTTAATGAGCTGTGGAGTCTTTCATGTTAGCCTCTCTTGGCATTCCAGTGAAGCATAATAATTCATTAAAAAGTAAAGTAAAGTGTTTTGGAATGACCCATTGCTGATGCCTCCTCAGAAACTTTTAATTACTCACATGATTAAAATTAGTGTATCAGGTAATAGAAATATTACTAGTATTAATATATTATATATTAATAATATAATAGTAATATTAGAGTAGTAATATATTACTGGTGGACTTGGGCAAGTCATTTCTGTCCTTTGGGCCTTCATACTCCCTAAAATGATGGCCTAGGAATTGATGATCTCTGAGATACTTCCCATATCTAATATTCTATGATACAAAGATTAAAATATTTTGCACTATAAACCCACAATCCTCTCCAAAATTAACCACTCATTCTAGTCAAGTCAGTCTCTTTACTGTTCTCCATATATACCAAACAAATTTCTACCTCTGTGTTTCCTTATACTAATTCTATCAACTTTAAGGATAGCACATCTTTTTCCTCTCCTATTAAAATCCCAACCTTTCTTCAAGACTCATCTGGATTTCTACATCTTCCACTAAGTTTTTTCCCCAACAACTGCAATTATTTTCCTTTCTCATCTATACACACAATTTACTGCGAATATACATGCTTTTGGAAGCCATAACTTGACATTTTTCATGTTGCTATGATCTGTCTTGTGTTTTCTAATTGCTCTATGTGAAAGTCTTGTTTCACCAAAGGAAGATTTTGAGCTCCAAGAAGATAGGGATACTTCTTTTCCATCCCAATTGGCTCTGGGCACATATAAATACATGAATTAAGTACAATACATAATGAATTGAATTCAGTTGCTACGTATTGCAAATTAAATATCTAAATCACATATAAGGACTTTGATAGACATTCTCTTTTGGACACATTTTAGTGGGGAAGAAGGCTTATGATCTGTCCATTCTTGAAGAGGATCATGACATCAGGAAGATAGTACCATGACTTGCAAATGAATTGGACTACAGTGAGGGAGGGATATGCAAAGTCACCAGCCTCACTTTCTCTCCCAGAACCATTTGGGTCCAGTGGCTAGACACAGATCTTGACAACTGGAGATGGCCCAGGATGCAGTGGGAGACTGTGGCCTTTTTAAGTTAAGGTCTTTCCAAGTTCTCTCTTTGAATGGACAATACCCGCTCAGTGATTAGGGCTACTGTAGTACAAATCAGCACCATCATGACAGACCATGAAGGATTAAGTTTAACGTTAAAAAAAATAACAATTCTTTGAATGATTCAATCATACTTTCAGGATTTTATACATGGTATTTAAGGTCTTCCATACTCTTGTGCTATCTTATTTTCCCAGTATTTCTTAATACCTCTCTCCATATGCTCTATTGCAGCCTTTGGGTAGAAGGATAACTGAATGAGACTCTTTCTTCATTGGTCCGGATTGATTACTCAGTTCACGGCTTCTGTATGAGAAGTAGGTGGAGCTGCTGAGAGGGAGAGAAGAAAGACTCAGTCTCTGCTAATGTCCAACCTCAAGAGAAAGAAGGTACCATCCCAACCTCTCTTCAACTATCTTAAGGAAGGGGTATATTCTGTGAAGCTAACTTTGACCATGTCTTCATTCATTACTTTTCTCTTGTCTTTACTTTCTGATTTACATATTACTATGAACATGGATAAATGTGCTTTTTTACTATTTGCTATGTATATTCATTGTGGAGCTTGAATTTTGTGAAAAGGAGGTCAAACCTTGGATATATAGCTGGAGGCCTTCCTTTTCCCATTAAGAAACAGAGACAAGGAGTTATAGCTCAAACCTAAAAAGTATGTCCTCTAGACTAATAAGTTCTAAAAGACTATATAGATATAATTCTAGTTCTCTCCCCCTTCTCTCTGAGGAGAGCAGAGTGATAGCCTCTGGTCCCAACCTCCTGCTTCCTCTCCCTGAAGGAACTGAGGACAAGAGTTGAGGGAAGAAACATTAGAGATATCCCTATGTTCTGTCTTCTTGTGAGCCATACACATGACATCCCTTGGTAAATTCTGAATAAAGTAAAATGCACAACCCTGTTCCTGAAGACACACTAGGCTTTCTTGCCACTGGGCCTTAGGCAACCAGAATTTGCTGATGTTGTTGAACATGCTTGAAATTTCTTCACTCTCTCCCTCTCTTTAACCAGGACACTCCTTGTAATCCTTCAGAATCCAGCACAAACGCCATTTCATTTTTCATCCAGTAATCCTTAAATTTCACAAGATTCCTCTATAGGCCTGGCATCGTGCTAAATTCTCGGGATACAAAGACAGGGGAAAAAAATGGCCCCTGCCCTTGAGAAGCTCACAAGTCTAATGGGGGACACATCACAAACAAATACGTACAAACAGATACATAGAAGGCAAGTTGAGCATAATAAATATTACTCCCTGAGAAGCTTTAGATAAAATGTACCGGGCACAGTAGCTGCTGTCTAGTGTTTTAAGACACGAAGTTTGGAGTTCTTTCTTGTGCTGTTTTAAAAGCATTTATGTTGCCCCTGTGTAATATGGGGTTATAAAATACAACAGGTGCTTTTGTGGGCAAAATTAATTAAGTAATAGGAATATATTCTGTACCTGCTTGTAGCACCACAGCGATATTCACAGTGCTTATGGCAACCATGAACATCCTGGTACAATTCTGAATCATGAACCATAACAGACTCTCCACCTGGAGACAGAGCCAAAATATTTATTCAGACACCAGAAAGCCAAATCCATCATAGTAACAAAAGTCTATACACAATAACAATGCAGAGGATAACACTAGCCCCAAGTCTTCCCTCTGCTAGGCTTCCCATAAACCAGGTCCATTAAATAAATAACAAGCAGATTTCCCTTAAATAAAATGCCCTTCTCTCCCATGCCCTGCTCACCTGCATCCTTCAGTTCTGGCTGCTCTCTCACTCATTTCTTCCCAGCTCTTCTCCAGCTCCGCCTCATCCTGTTCTACTCTTCCTGCTCCACCCATTCAGCAAAATCCTCCCACTATAAGCTCCATGTGACTCAGACTCATGTGATTCAGGCTTCCATGTGACCCAGGCAGGTCACATGGGTCTATGAATGGATGAGAAAGATCTCCCCATTTAAATTACCATGACACTTCTATGTGCCAGGTTTGAAAGGCTTTAAGTGTCAGAACAGTTTGTACTTTATCCTTAGGTCAATCAGGAGCCATTTAAGCCTCTAGAGCAGGAGGATGACGTGGTCAGGCATGGGCTGCAGAATTTGTATCATTGCTTTCATACATCAAGAAAAAAATTAACAAAAATATATTTGGGTATTTTCAAAGTGTTGTCCTAAATTCCTAATATTTCATATGGACTAGGTATATATACATTTATTCAGTGAGTTCTTAGAAATTAAATCAAACAAAAAGAAATAGAAATTATAAAGTCTAATGATTGTAATCACTGAGAACTAGGGTAACACTTGTACTGCTATTAGAGTGTATTAGATGAATAATGAATCTTCCATATTTATATAATTCTAGTTAGTATTTTCTCTCTTTAATACCAGGCAGGACAACAGCCTCTATTATTCCTGTCCTGATTAAGGCCAATTAATCTCAACATTTGGTAAGCAGGGATGCTTTTAAACATCTATCCAAATTCAACACAAATAATCATAAAACTGCAAGCAGCCACCATGGCTTATCTCTTTGACATGATTATTTTCCCTATGTTGCTGTATGAGTATGAGTCCTGGAACACTACAGTCTCAGAGGGAGCACAGTTGGAGGTAACCCAAAGAGTGATTGAGAAACATATGGTGGTTGTAAGTAGGCTGAAGAATATTACCAACAATGGATACAAGAATTGGCTTGTATACCATCTAACAACTCATAGAAAGCATTTGATCTGAAGTAATGAAGGAACTCCTTACCAAATAAAATCAATAAATATTAATTAAGCACCTACTGTGTGCCAGAAATTATCTTAAGCATTAGCATATAGAAATGACATTTAGCAAAGTTTAGTGTGAAGGTACTTATTTCATGGAAGTTATAATGAACTGATCCTTATCAATTTTGATATCTCAGAATCCATATCAAGGCTGACAAAGGTTCTGTTCTCTTTTCTATGTCTATAATACTGCCTTCAGCTCTAACAAAAAAAGAAACTGTTTTAGGAAGGATACCAGAGAAACTAGAAAGAAAGTTGAGGAGTCTAAAAGCCAGTCAAGGGTATGTGGAGCCAGTTTAAACTAGTTCCTGAAAGCCAATTGTTAAATTTTCAGCCTGAGTGTTTACACTTCAGAAGTAAGCCAATGCTACAAATCAGCGTTCACTTTATAGTTTGCTGATAGTCTAGACTTGAGAAATGAGGGAGAAGATGAAAATTAAACTTAAAAGTTTGTTAAGAATATACTTTTGGCAGAGAAAGCTGATAGTTAAACATGGTTAAACATTTACCAGAGTATCACTGAGATCAGATTTTATGAGAATTGACAAAAGAAGGAAGAGGCATTTATCCTGAAAAACAGATCTGTGAGGTTACATGAGTGTGACTCTAAAATATTTGAAGAGTTTCTATATGAAAGAGGGCTTCAATTTATTCTCTTATTACACAAGACAAGTAGCAAAAGCAAATACTGATGTAACTGACAGATTTTGACCACACATAAGGGAACAAACAATAAGATTTCTTAGGCATTAGATCTATTCCAAGAATGTAAAGGACCATCTCAGAAGTGACTAGATTCCCCTTAAAAGGACTTCTGCCAGCAGCAGCTATCTAGCAGATTTTCTAGAATGAGGCTATCTGTGCATTTATGAGCTGGCTAAGGAGGTCTCCAAGGTCCCTTATGCTTCTGAAGTTGTGAGTCTCTGATTTATTTCCACAACAACGTCAAATGTCTAATGTCTATTTGAGAACGCTAGAATCTTAGAGAACACCTACATCACACAAAGATTCTTGTTCCCTGAGCACTAAAGGTATGCTTGTGTCCTTGGACTGCCTTTGTCTATCACTAATGAGCTTAGATTTTGTTATACTAACTGAACAGTTAATAGGTTTAGTTTCAAGTAAGATGGTCACCATTGTTTGGAGGCGGGTAGAGTACCAATGAATGGGTTATTCACAGAATCTCTGGTAATTAGATTTTTATTTCATTTTATTTTTATTTTTGGCTTTTTTCATAGTGAGAACCTGCTTAATTTCTCAGGTGTGCCCATTTCCAACTGTTTATTCTTTGGGAGATTTCTGTTTTCTGTAAGTAAAAAGGAGGTGGAGTGGGGGAAATAAGAAAGCAGGGATGTGTGGATACAAAAATTGCACTAGAAGCAAGGGAAAAAAGTAGCAAAGAGATGAGGAAAAGTGTTCAAAACATGAAATAGGATTTCCCCAGTGAATGTCTCTCTAGATGCTAAACTACATGATGAGTATGGTTTTTTTTTTGCCTTTTGTTCCTTCTATTTTGTATTTAGTCTCCAAGTCCTCTCACTTCTCCTATGTAACTTATTTCAATGCTGTCATTCCCACTCCTATCTGTTCTATCAAGTCCTTGTTGTTGTTCAGTTGTTTCAGTCATGTTTGACTCTGTGTGACCCCATTTGGCGTTTTTTTGTAGTAATTTGCCATTTCCTTCTCCAGTTCATTTTACAGATGAGGAAACTGAGGTAAAGAGAGCTGAGTGAGTCACCCAATGTCTGAGGTCAGATTTGAACTCAGGAAATGAGTCTTCCTGACTCCAGGTCCAATACTCTATCCACTACGCTCATCAAACCCTTATCATCTTACATCTATCTGGATTAATTCAATAACCTCCTAAACTATCTCTCTACTTCTAGTCTGTTCTTGTTCCAATTCCGCCTCTACATTACTGCTAAGGTTAATATTCTGTATCAGAAAGGACCCTGACATATACAGGAGGGCATGCTATACAGGTTCTTAGATCTGCTTTTTTAAAAGAAAAGGCAACATTTGAGGTGTCAACAATCACTTTAATCAAGCACAGATATCATTCACTTAGTTCAGGGGAAAAAGTCAGCACCCTGTACTTCAGAGAAAATGCAAACAGAGAACTCAAGATCAATAGGCAGGACTTTCAACGTTCTGACCATAAGCAATATGAATATAGTTACCAGGGAGAGAATCATCAACATCTGGGTTTTCCAAGGGGGAGGGGGGAGTCCTTAGCAGCTGCCCAGAATCTCCTCTGGCCAAACAAACACTTCCAATGGATAAGCCCCAAAGTAAAGCCTCATCTCAGAATATTTATACACTTTTCAGAACCAGAGGGCATCACAACCCTGGAGAAGGAATGCCTCATTAGAAATTAACAAAAGGTACAGGAGGTCTATTCATGGGAGGGAAGGTCTAATTAACATTGTATATCCCAAGATATGCAAGATTTCTCTGATCTAGCCCTTCATAACTCAGCCCCTTCCTACCTTTCTACTCTTCTTACTTCTTGCCCTCCTCCACATAGTCTTTGATCTAGTCTTCTGGCTGTTCCTTGAACAAAAGCACTTAATCTTTTAACTTTGGGCATTTTTTCTGACTTTGCTCTATGCCTGGAGCAATCTCCCTCCTCAGCTCTAACCACTGATTCTCTGGTTTCCTTTAGGTCCCAACTAAAATCTCACTTTATATAGGAGCTTTCCTTAACCTCTCTTATTTTCAGTGCTTTCCTTCTTTTAATTTTTTCCTATTTATCTTGTGCATAGTATGTTTTGGGTATATTTGTTTGAATGTTCTTTCCTCCATTAGAATGTAAGATTCCTAAGAGAAGGGACTGTATTTAGGTTATTTTCGTATCCTTAGAACTTACTATAATGTCTGGCACATAGTAGTCACTTAGCAAATATTTGTTGAATTGAGTGTCATTTCCTTGCACGGGAACTTTGGATGAGTAATCGTTTTTGGAGGATATTATTTAAAGTTCTTATTTTGTGTTCAAGGCCCCATTTCTAACCTTGCCTCTCACTACACAAAGTATCTAACCTACCAAACTGATTTATTTGCTTGCCCACTGATATGTTATATGATCTTTGGAAAACAAAATTTTAGAAAATAGATATAGAGCTGGAAAATACCTTCTGACCCAATTCATTCAAGCACAATGATTCGTCAGGCCAGTAGCTGCCCCCATAGCCTATTTTCCATTGCTTCTCTTATGTATCAGTAGCCACTCATACATGAATGTGCAGCCAGGGCTTGTGCATGACCCAAATCTGCCCATCTCCATTTTATCTATATATAATCCTCTACTAGTTGAAAACCAACAGTTGGTGCAGGGTGGCCAGAGCAGAAGACAAAAGATACTTCATTACTGCCCAATGTCTCAGAGGCTAATAAACCTCCATCTGTCAAGCTTCAGCATCTGATATTAAAAGTTATGTTAACAGGGGCTATTGTTGCCTCTGAAATGTACTTTATTTTTTATCCTTTCAGTCTATTAAATAAGTATTTTTTTTCTGCTTTGTCTCAGAGACTACTTCTGATCCTCAGTTTAAGAGGCTAATTGGCTACTACCCAAGTCCCTCAATCAATCAATCAACAAATTAACATTTAGTAAGCTCCTACTATGCGCCAGTTACTTTGCTAAGAACTAGGGATACAAAATGAAGCAAAAGATAGTCCCTACTCTAAAGGAGTTCACAATCTGGGGGAGATAACACACAAATAATCATATATGAAGCAAGCTACATACAGGATAAATAGGAAATGCTTGAAGTGGAATGATTAAGCTCATTACTTCTCTCATTGAAACATCCCAAAGAATATCAATAATGGCAGCAAAGTACCCTGAGGCAGCATGGACTGGGGAAATCAAACCACCATCAGCATCTTGAATAACATCTTCCTTTAGGCCATGACAGAGAGAGCTGAGAGTGTAGAACCAGAGTGCCTTGGGAATGGCAACGCTTCTAGACCAGTGGTACCAGGTATCATCCTAGGGAGACTGCAACCTGGCCACTGCTCCTGCAAGTGCTAGAGCTGCAACTATTGGCAACCCAGCTAATAAAATTATCTGCACCAGAGTCCCTGGCACTGTCCAGTCATTCAACATAAGAAACTTCCTTGATTTTTCAGTGAAAATGAGACTCAAGAGCAAGCATCACCACCTGCTTTACTGCTTAATCCTAAGGACTATGGAATTTTTCCATCTAATTTGCAGCTAAAACCTTCAATATATGTTATCTCTCCCTTTAGAATGTGACCTTTCTGAGAGAAGGTATGTATTCCTTTTCTATTTGTATCCCCAGGACTCAGCACAGTGCTTTGAATATAGAAAGACTTAAATAATGTTTTATTCATTCATTATTTCAGGAATAAATTATTTTCGATAGGTGTCATCTTTGAAGTCAGTTTTAATTTTGTAACTCTCCATGGAGCTTTACCCTGTTTAAAAAGAAAAAAAAACATATTAGGTAAAAAGAAAATCTTATTACAATTTAGCCATTTTTATTTTGTAATAGATTTACTTAGGCCTAACAAACAATTTAATTCATTTCCACAAAGGTGCATTCAATCCTTACAATGTATAGACACCATTCTAGCCATGATCATATAAAGAAAAAGAAAAGGCTTGTTCCCTCAAGGAGCTTACATTCTATTGGGGAAAAGCATTTTAATAATATGTCCATAAGTAAATATAAATAAAATAGCATAATGTAATTTACTTTAAAATTATTAATATCACTTATTCTTATGTCACCGCTATCTCCAAATGTATAATTTCTGAAATCCACTTTCCTATACAGAGAGCTAACATTCATTTCAAAGAATAAAAAAAGAAAGGAAAAAAATCAAATCAACAAAACTCACGTAGTAATCGTGGACTTTTCAAACTCTGCAGTCTCTCACCTCTTCAAAGAAATGGTAGAGTTGAATTTTCTGATATTTTCTTTAGGGCCAACATTATTACCAAGTAATTTCAGGAGGGAAGAAATGTTAACAAAGGGGAAGAAGGAATCTGGAAATACTTAATATAGAAAATGGTTCCTGATATTCACTGAAGAAAGTCAAGAATTCTATGAGGCAGAGTTGAAGAAGAGCTAAATGTCTGACTTGGGGGACCTCTCCTTCAGAGGCACAAAAGTGGAAGATAGAAATAATATATTTTTCACTAAATTCTGTTGAAAACTTCTAAATGTTGTTTTTTCCATGGGATTAATAGTTTTAGAGCTTGGAGATCCTGTAGATGATCCCGTAGAGTTGTTCTTCCCACACATTTTATAGGTGATGAAACTCAGGCTTCCAAAAGTTTAATGACTTTGCCAAGGTCATGCTTTTCCGTGGTCAGGAATCAGTCACCTAGTGATGTCAGATGGGAGACATTTCTGTTGTCGTTATTCATGCTACTTTGCTGAGTCACAATGGCATGACACAGGAAGGAAATCTCATGAGGTAGAATTTGAGAAGCATTTTTCAATTTACAGGCTGATATTTATTAGACAGCCTTGCAGAGAGCTGCTGGATAATTCATTTGGGAATGTATCCGATCAAAGGTCAAGGTCACAACAAAATGAACTGCTTTTTTCACCTCAGAACTTAGTAGGCAGAATGTGGAGGATTTGTATTGTGAGCACTCACTTGTTAAACTGTGGTGCTAGCACAAAACATTACTGCATTAGGCCACAGCCTATAATCAATCCCAGCTGGAAGCCCCTATCAACATTTCTCAGCTTCTTGCCAGGTCCCTGTTAATCCTTTAAAAGGGTAGGTAAAAATAAGGCCAGTGGCTTATATTACACAGTTTGATTTATGGATCCCAGCTATTCAAACATTTTACTCTTCATAGTTTATCAGGCAAAGCTTTTTTTTTTTTTAATTTCAGAACTGCTTAATTGATTTATTTAGACCATTAAACCTCTATGGTACTAGCCTAGAAAGGAAATATTGTTCATAGGCTTAACATGACTACCTCTCTTTTAAAGGTATTATTACTGGTAATGTTTTAATAAAAGTTTTATAATATATGAACAAGATATTAAATGTGTTAATATTTATATATTTTAAAACATTGTTAATTATTATAAATAATCATCAATAATAAAAATCTTTTTAATCTCAATGGCAAAGTGTTTCCATAGGGAAACTTTGAATCGCTCATTTCTAAATACATATTTTGAAAAAAAAGGTTGTGAAAGTCTTTTCAGAGTCACCTCTTACATGTAGAATAACTTGAAAATTGGTGTGTTTCATGATTCATTATTACAGGCAGGCATGGGATTTCCATCCATTTTCAACATCATCTTACTTTACTTCCCTTCCTGTATTCCATGATCCAATCTTGGTCCTCTGGGATTTTCTCATCTCTGTGACTGTCTATTCCATTTCCTTTTCATTAAATGTCTTTCTCTTCCCTCTTTTCTGGTTGAATTACTAATCAGCTTTGAAATCCCATCTCAACCCTGCCTCCCTTTCCTTCCCTATGAAGCTTTTTTGGGGATCACTTTATTCATATTGTTCAGTTGTTTTTCAGTCATGCCCAATACTATGCAACCCCATCTGGGGTTTTCTTGACAAAACTCTTGGAGTGGTTTGCTTTTTGCTTTTGTCAGTTCATTTTACTGATGAGGAAGCTGAGGCAAACATGGTTAAATGACTTGTGCAGTGACAGAACTAGTAAGTGTCTCAGGTCAGATTTGAACACAGGTATTCCTGACTCCAGACTCGTTCGGTTCACTGCACCACTTAACTGTAACTGTAAAGTAACAGTGTCTAGCCTATAGGAGATCCTTAATAAGCACATTAGGTTAATTTACTGAGTAATATCAATTTGTTTTTCCTATACAACTGAAGTGTCAATGTGATACCCACAGTAGCCACTATGGATACGCATGAGTGTTTCCAGGTTAAATTCACAAAATATAAACCCGTCCTCAAAGACAAAACCAAGATATTTATTCAGATATCAGGAAGTCAGTTCCACCATAGTAACAATAAAGTTTGTACACATTGCCAATAAAGGGAGTACAGCCATCTCTAAGTCTTCCCTTCAACAGGCCTTCCTACAAACAAGCTCCCTTAGGCAAAATCACTCCCTCTCTCACTCATGCTAGCTGCTCTGGCTCTTCTCTTTCCCAGCTCCATGTGTTCATCAAATCCCTTCCACCGTCATCTCCATGTGACTCAGGTTGTGGGCTGAGCCAGAGCTCAAAGCAGATCACATGGGCCTGTTAAGGGGTTGGAAACATCTTCAGATTTCATTACTATTATGCAGTACCATCTAATATATTTCACATGTAATAATATATATGGTAGCTAATTACTAGTACTTAATTTAACCCACAAAGGAAGAGTTTATCTAAACCTTATTTCCTTTCTAGTGGTAATCATAATGTCCTATATACAGTAAAGATTGAAGAAATTCTGATTTCATTGACTTGGTTAAATAGATTTGAACTGAATAAAACCCTTAGGGTGGCAGAGATTATTTCTTAACCATTCTAAATAGTGACAAAAATTTAGAAAACTCAACTCTAAAATGTAATATGTAATATTTTTCTTATAGCACAGTAGAGGAATATATCATAATAAGTATATTCGAATGGAACAAATGAATGACAAAAGTTTTAGAAAACTGTTGGAGGAAGTAAAATATTGGGCTCTTATGCTCCTAAGCAAAGGACTTTAAACATTTAGAATGAAACTTCTGATGTGCCATAAGGGAATTACTACAATTCCAGAGTATAGAAGGGAAGATTTAATTTTAAAGATTGGAAGAAGACTGTTAAAGACCATTATTGCTATTCTCCTATGCATAGTTTCCAGAAGTAAACATTTCAATCATAGAAGTATTTACCAAAATGAGCTCCATAAGCCATAAATTATTTCAGTTACTATGTAGAGTACTTGAGAACTATGTCACAGAAATTGTACATACTCTTTGACCCATCTTCCCAGCCTGTACCCTAAAAAGATTGAAAAAAGAAAAAGGAGGGTTATATTTACAAAGATATGGATAATCTTTTTCATGATAGTCAAAAGTTGTAAATTAAGGAGCTTTTCTCTTATTGGAAAGTGATTTAAAGAAAAAGTTAACATATGACTATAATAGAATATTATTATGATACAAGAAATAATTGAATGAACAATTTCAGAGGACACTGGTAAGACCTTGATGTACTGATAAAGAATGAAATAAGCAAAACTAGGAGAAAAATTAGACAATGATAACATTATAAGGAAAACAAACACTTTTACAGACTTTAGAACTATGATCAATGCAATGATAGACCATGAGTTGAAAAGAATGAAGAGGAAATATATTACTCATTTTCTGACAGAGAGATGATGAACTTAAAATGAAGATATATACATATATATATTATATATACGCAAACACACATATATACAATATATATACATACATAAATGTGGTGTGCGTGTGTGTGCATATTTTTGCATGGTGAGTATGGAATTTGTTCTGTTGCACTACTGATTTTAGAATATCCTCAGGTAGGAGGTGGCTGTGGAATTGTAATCTGCAAAAAAAGAAAAAAATAGTCCTCTCTCCTATCTAGTCCCATTCTATTTCTACTGTTATACTGTCAGAGTGGGAGGAAAAGAGGGACAAAGTACCAAGAATAATAGTTTTTGTATCACCAATAAACATGAACTTAGCTATCGATAATCTAAGTATGAGCTTCTTATATGATGAACAAATATTGGATATACTATTTGAGGAATCAAAGTAGATCAAAACCAGAAAACAAAGGGAATTTATAGTTACTTGGAAGAACTAATCACAAACACAGGTATTGGTCTTCTTGGGTTTAATGAGCATTCAAAGGAAAAAAAAAGCATCATTTCATGGATCATTGGCCCATGTCATATTAAAGTGCTCAAGAAAAGTGTTTGTGAAAAGACCACCATAAAAATAATTACAACTTAAGCACCAACATCTGTTGCTGAAGAGGAGGAGCCAAAGAAATTATATGAAGAACTTGATAAGACACTTCATATTAAGTAAATATTTATTAATACTTAATTACTTCATGGCAAAGGTAGGGGGATAGGGAAAGACAAGGAAAACTGTATTGAAGACCAGTTTGTAAATAAGGGATTTAATAAGTTAAATGATTGTAAAATATGTTGTTACAAGCTCTTACCTATGGAGAGTGGCTCAAAACAATCAGTGCAGTTTTAAAGTCAAAAATTTTCTTTAAGCGTAAAATCCAGGAACAGCTGAAATGCTGAGCATGAAATAATATTACAAACACAAATACACAAAATGAATTGATTATAACCCGAATTACAGGCATTGACTCTTTATTACATGGGAGTAAATTCCAAGTCAGCTGATTATATATAGTTAGATCACCTACTTATTAAAACAAATATTAAAATCAGTATCAAATGAGGAAAATATAGTATGTGGTGTGCAATTAACACAGTTCAGTAGAATCATAAATTTTGTGCCAGAGGGGACCATACATGCCATTTAGTTCAACCACCTTATTTAAATAGTGAGAACACTGGCTTAGGAAAGGTAAATGATTTGACTAAGGTCCTATTGCTGGAAATCATTAGAGAAGAAATTTGAATTTTGAATTCTTATCCTCCAGTTTCAGAGACACGCTGAAGTATGGTACAAATCATGACCAAGTAACTTGATCTATATATTTTATACTATATATACATATATATGTATATATAGTATATATTTTATACTGAAAATATGAAATGACAAAAGACCAGACATCAGCATAGACTGCTATAATTTGCTAAGGAGTCCTGACTCAGTCAATCAACAAGAAATTACTAAGCACTCTAATCATTAATTGGGAAAAAAGGAAGGAAAGAAGGAAAAGAGGGAGGGAAGAAGAAAGGAAGGAAGGGAGAAGGAAGGAAGAAATAAAATTATAGTTTTTGATTTCAAAGAGCTCATTTGAATATTTTTTCAAAGGGAAAAATATTTTTTAATATAATTTATTTATTTTCAATTTTCAACATTCACTTCCATAAGATTTTGAATTTCAAATTTTCTCCCTATTTCTCCCCTTCCCCCACCAGAGGACAGTGTTCACCCCAAAGACTCCTTTCTGCAATATGCCCTCCCTTCTATTACCTCCCTCTTCTCCCATCCCTCCCTCTATTTTCCTTTAGGGCAACATAGATTCCTATTCCCCATTACCTGTACATCTTATTTCCTAGTAGCATGCAAAAATAATTTTTAACATTCATTTTTAAAGCTTTGAGTTCCATATTCTCTCCCTTCCTTCCTCCCCACTCATTCTCATTGAGAAAGCAAGCAATTTGATGTAGGACATACACATGTAGCTGTGCAAAACACTTCCATAACAGTCATGTTACAAAAGACTAAGCACATTTCCCTCTATCCTGTGGGGTCCTCTATTTATTCCATTCTCTCCCTTGACCTGTACCCCTACCATAGTGTTTACTTCTGATTACTTCTTCCCCAAATCTGTAGTCCCTTCTATTATGCTCCCTCTCCTATCCCCTTTTCCGTTGCCTTGCTGCAGGGTCAGATAGTTTTCCCTACCCAGCTGAATGTGTTATTCCATCCTTAAACCAAATTCAATCAAGGTAAGGCTCACTTATTTGCTCTCACCTCCCCCCTCTTCCACTCCATTGTGAAAACACTTTAATGCCTCTTTTATGTGAGATGATTTACTGCATTCTACTTCTCCCTTTCTCTTTATAATCTCCCTAATTACCCTACTACTGAGAAGGGTCTTATGAGTTACAAATATCTTTCCATGTAGTAATATGAGCAGTTCAACTTTAATAAATCACTTATGATTTCTATTTCCTGTTTACCTTTTCATATTTCTCTTGATTCTTGTATTTGAAAGTCAGATTTTCTATTCAGCTCTGCTCTTTTCAGCAAGAATGCTTGGGACTCCTCTATTTCATTGAAATTCCATTTTTTGAGGGGCGGAGCCAAGATGGCGGAGTAGAAAGACTCACCTATGCTAGGTCCGAACCCACAGCCCATAGATTTCCTGTAAAAAGAACTCCGGACAAATTCTGGAACAGTGGAAGCCGCGCAGCCACACAGTGAAGGAGATTTCCGCTGCAGAGAGCCCTGAAAAACCTACTGCAAAGGTACCCCGGACACGGGAGCGGAGTCCTGCCCGGGCGAGCGCTCCCCTCCCCCGCCCCAGCCACGCGGCACTGAGAGGAGCGAGCAGAGCCAAGCAGGCCGCAGGGACCTGAATCTCCAGGCGGCGAGAAGGTCCCTCCACCCACAGACGCACAGGTCAGTGAGAGAGACGGGCTGAGAGGGGCGTGGGGGATCTCCAGGACTCGGACCCCCTGGGAAGCGGCTGCTGCGGCTGGGGCAGCTCGGCCAGAGGCTGAGGCAGCTCGGGCAGAGACTCCCAGAGCGGGCTGGAGCTCCACCCCAGCTCCACTACAAAGGATCTCTGTATAAACC
>CM053769.1:247242847-247282225 GCA_028658325.1 Potorous gilbertii
CAAATGGGGAGAAAATTTTGGAACCCAAAATCTTGTGAAATTGAATGTAAAAAGTTAAATAAATTTATTTAAAAAGAAAAAAAGAAAAAAAACTAAAAAAAAAAAAATGAAATTCCATTTTTTTCCCTGAAATATTTTACTCAGTTTTGCTGGATAGGTGATTCTTGGCTTTAATCCTAACTCCTTTGATCTCTAGAACATCATATTCCAAACCCTCTGATCCCTTAGTGTAGAAACGGATAGATATTGTGATATCCTGATTGTGTTTCCACAATGGTTGAATTGTTTCTTTCTGTCTGCTTGTAATGCTTTCTTCTTTACCTGGGAAATCTGGAATTTTGCTATATTCCTAAGAGTTTTCCATTTAGGATCTTTCAGGAAGTGATCTGTGGATTCCTCCTATTTCTATTTTACCCTCTGGGTCTAGATTATCAGGGGAGTACTCTTTGATAATTTCTAGGAAGGTGATGTCTAGGCTCTTTTTTTTTTGATCATGGTTTCACATAGACCAATAATTTTTAAATTGTCTTTCCTCGATCTATTTTCCGGATCAGTGGTTTTTCCAGTGAGATATTTCACTTTGTCTTGTATTTTTTTCATTTTTTTTGTTTTGTTTTATAATTTCTTGGTTTTTCAAAAAGTTATTAACTTGTATTTGCTCCATTCTAATTTTTAAAGCATTACTTTCTTCAGTTACCTTTTTGACCTCTTTTTCCATTTGGGCACTTCTGTTTTTAAGGCATTCTTCTCCTCTTTGACTTTTTGTACCTGTTTTGAAATTTGGATTAGTCTATCTTTAAAGGCATTATTTTCTTCACCTTTTTTTTTGGGTCTTCCTTAGCAAGCTGTTGACTTGTTTTTCATGATTTTCTTGCATCACTCTCATTTCTCTTCTCAATTTTTCCACTATTTCTCTTGATTTTCACGTTTCTTTTTGAGCTCTTCCATTGCCTGAGACCATTTCACATTTTTCTTGGAGGCTTTGGATGTTGGAACCTTAACTTTGCTGTCTTCCTCCAGTTGTTTGCTTTGATCTTCCTCCAGTTTTTATGCTTTGATTTTTCTCATCGTAAGAAAATACCTTTTCAGTAAGAAAGTAACCTTCTATATTCTTATTTTCCCCCTTTCAGGCCATTTACGCAGCCAATTACTTGACTTTTGGGCTCTTTGTTAAGTGAAGGTTGTATTGCCCTAAGTTTCAGGGGTTTTGCATAGCTGTTTTCAGAGAGATCTCTACAGACCTGAAGTTCTCAGTTCCTCCAAAGTAGTATGATCAAGGGAGAGGTATTTACTCCTATCCTACCCTAAACTCTGGTCTGCAAGCAACCACAAGCACTCTTTCCTGTCCTGAAATTGTGGAGTAGGATTCCCTCTCCACAGCTGCCACCAGTTTTATCATGCTAGCACTCCTCCTCACTCCAGGACTGTCACCCAGGGTTGTGACCCAGATCAGCCACTCTATTCCCCCTCCATCTGTAGGCTGAGCTCCAGAAGCTGCTGCAGCAGTGGTTGCCACCATCCTGAGGATGGGGTTGGGGCTGGGGTTGCACCATAATCCTCTCTCACCCAGGTTAGAGAGCTTTTCCACTGACTTTTGAAGATGTCTTTGGTATTTGTGGGTTGAGAAGTCTGAAAACAACTACAGTTGTCTGTGGTTCAGTACCCTATGGCCTACTTTATGATTGTCTGTGCTGATATGGCCTATGCTGGGCTGTGCTCGACTCTGAGTCCGTTGCAATAGACCCTTTGTGTTGGCATTCCAAATTGTCTTGGGCTGGAAATCTGTATCACTCTGTCATTTTGTGACTTCTGCTTCTCTATAATTTGTTTAGAGTCATTTTTTTACAAGTATTTTAAGAGGTTTAGAGGGACAGTTCAGGCATGTTCCTGTTTCTACTCTGCCATCTTGGCTCCTCTCCCTCAAAGAACCCACTTTATAATGAGAAGGAAAAAAGGCATAAGGAGTTTTGTAAATATACAATATATGCAGTGTGAATGGGTGATAATCTACAATATAAAGAATTAGCATTTGAGTGTGACAAGAGAGAGAGGGACCTGGTAAGGCCATTTACAGAAGAAGAAATTTGAAATAAGTTTTGAAAGAAGTCAGAAAAGCTAAGAAGTAGAGGTGAGGAAAGAAAGCATGGAATCCATAAATGGAGTATCTTGAGTGAGAAACAGCAAGAAAGCCAGTGTTAGTAGACTATAGTGTACTTAGAGGAAAGTAAGGTATAAGAAGACAGAAAATGAAGGAAAGACTTAGGAGCCAAATATCATTTTGCATTTGATCTTGGAGGTAACATGAAGCTCCTATTTCGGAGATGGGGAAGCTGTTGACTTGAAGCCACATATGGTGGTCCTTGGGTGCAGCTTTTTTGACTGAGTCCAAGTTTTACAGAGCAAATAGTTTTATTAAGGAGCTTTGTTCTGCAATGTTGAGATTCAGTTGAATAGACTCTTCATTGAGAATAGAGGAGGAGACAGTGACATGGTTACAGTTGTGCTATAAGAAGATCAATTTGCTAAAAGACCAGAGAATAGTTTTGGAATCAGTAGAAACTTGGAATCAGTAGAAATTTGAGACAAGAGGACAAACCATCAGGTTTTTGCAATAGTCCATGCATGATGTGTTGAGAGCCTGCATCAGGGTGGTGGTAGGGTGTGTGTTTGTCCTTCATGGCCAAAGAAGACCATGCTATCAGAGGAATGATGAAATGACTTGCACTTGACTTTGTTTTGAGTGAGGGAGGGCTGTGCAGGTCACCAGCCTCACTTCTCCTCCAAAGCTATCTGAATCCAGTGACCAGATATTCCTCAGGATGACTGGAGATGACCCAGGATGAGGCAGTTGGGGTTAAGTGACTTGCCCAAAGTTACACAGCTAGTGAGTATCAAGTGTCTGAGGTAAGATTTGAACTCAGGTCTTCCTGACTCCTGTATTGGTGTTCTATCCACTGCACCACCTAGCTGCCATAGGTGGTAGGGTATGAAGAGAGAAGAGGGCATATACAGAAGATATTATATAGATAAAAAGGGAAAATGTGTTACCAGAATTGAGTAGCAGAATGGATTTAGGGATGAGGGAGTCAGGTCAAAGGTCAAACACCTATGTTACAATGCTGGATGACTGGAAGAATTACCATACTTTCCACATTAATATGGAAGTTTGGAAGGGAAAAGCGTTTTGGGGAAAAGATAATGATTTCAAGTTTGAACATACTGAGATCACAATATCTGTGTGATATCTGGGTTACAGTGTCCAAGTGGCAGTTAGAAATGTCAGTCTGGGAGTTAGGGAAGAGATCAGGGCAGAATAAATAGATCTGAAAATCATCAACATGCAAAATGATAATTGAATCCTGGAAAGCTGAAGAGATCAACAAATGAAATAGTATAAAGGGATAAGAGAGGAGCGCATAGGATAGAGCCTTGAGGCAGACTCTTTGTTAGTAAGCAATGCCTCAATGAATATCCAGCAAAGAAGGCAGAGAAGGCTTAGTTAGGCAAGCAAGAAGAGAAAGAGCACAGAGCAATGTTGTGAAAACATAGAGAGAAGAAGAAAGAAGAAGAAGAAGGTGATTGAAGTGCCATAGGCTGCAGAGAGATCAAGGACAAGAACTGAGAAAAGGCTATTTATTAGATTTGGCCATTAAAAGATCGTAAGGAACTTTGGAGAGTGCGGTGTCAGTGGAATGATGAATTCAGAAGTCAGACTCTAGAAAGTTAAGAAGTGAGTGAGAGGAAAGGAAGGAGACACCTATATAGAGAGCCTTCTCAAGGAGTTTAATTAGAAAAAGGATGAAAGATAGGGAACAATAGTTAGTGGAGATACTCTACAGCATAGACACCATTCTGTCATTCTTGTGACACTCTCTCTAATTCAAGAGACCCATATGAACATTTATGACACCATCCTGAGTTCTTGGACTTCCTTAAAGGGAAATACTCTTGGAGCAATCTCCTTTCAATCATACTGACTTTATCTGCATAACTCAGTACAATAGAAAAGTAAAATTCAAGTCCCTTGCTTCTCCACAAAATTTCTTTTAATCCATTCTCACATCTTCACTCAGCACTAGGAGCAACATCCATGGCAAACTTTTTTCTTTATCTCCAAGAAATAATTCTTTCAAGACATTCCCTTCTTTGATTAAAAAGAGAAATTCCTAAACTCGTGAACTTGGGGTTATCTACAATAAAGGAAATGTACTCCAAAGTCTCTCTCCTCTAACTAGGAGGCAAGAATTCTATAATGAAATTGTACAGGAGTTCCCCTTTCAGGGCATGCGGACAAGCACATTGTACCTCAATACTGGCCTCTACACAACCACAGTTAATGACTTCTAGGGTTGAGGGACCTCCTGAGATTTCAGAATCTCTTCAGACAAAAAGATGAAAGGAAATAAATTCCATGATATCCTCATTTAATACTGCCTTTCATAGATTAACACAAAGAGCAGTTCCTTGCAGCAGGCTGTCCTTCCAAGAATTCATCTTGGAGACAAGCCCCATCATATGTCTTTGGTCCTCTCAATATGGTACTAGTTGGCATGCCTGTATCTTTATAGAAAGATGCTTTTCATCACGTTTCCCACAAAGCTTTTCCACCCTATAAGTTCATCAGTCAAATGAAGAACTCTCTTACTAAATCTTTTATATGAAAAATCCTACACAAAGGCTCATATCCAGTAAGAACATAATACTGTTCAGGAATTTTTCAGCTAACCATAATTATGAGAGGCACCTTTTAAAATTTTCTTCTCAGTCATTTTTTTCCCTAAAAGTTCCCTTTTACTCCAAAGAAATTAAGTACGTCAAAAGTATAAACAACACTTCCCATTTCACTTAATTAGCACAAAGAGAGGAAGATAACCGAACCTTGAATTCAACAGCAAGGATTAAATTCCTGCGTGTGGCAATTAGGTGCTTGCTAGTCTGTTGACCCCTGTGATATATATCCCTACATATATGCATGCATATTTATATATATATATATGTATCATATATATCCCTGTGATATATAATATATATACCCCTGTGATATATATATATATATATATATATATATATATATATATATATATACACATACATATATGTATTCATTTTTTCACAACCATCACTACAGCCTCTGGGAGGAAAAAAAAAATTAAAAGTACAAGATGATGGGGATAAGATGACACCAGGCACCTATTCCTTTAAAAATATAATATATATCGTAGAAAATTTTATGTGAATAAAATATCAAGATGTCAAAGAAATAGCAGATAGTGATTTTTCTAAATGAATTCTATGGCATCAAATATCTTGATGGATATGTGAGATAATTATGTTGATACTTTCTATGAGTCATGTTGACAAGCATTCATTAAGCACCTATTATGTGTCAAGCATGGTGGCAAACCTTGGAATTGCAAAGAAAACTAAATCAGTTCCTGCCCTCAAGGAATTTACTATCTATGATTACATTTAGAAAAATGCAGATTCAAGCCAATGAATTTCAATGACTCCCTATTGCCTTTGACATCCAATATAAGTCCCTCTGCTTAACTTTTATATCCTGTCAAGCCAAGTTCCAATTTAACTTTTCTATGTTTTATACATTGCCTCTTTATTCATATTCTATAGTCTAGACAAATTATTGTTTCTACTGTCTTTCACATGGGAGAGATTCTGTCTCCCTTCCCTGTATGAGAGAAGATCTGAGAGACCCCATGCCTACAGTGCCACTCTAACTCATCTCCATCTTGGCATTTCATATTTCCTTCAAAATTCTCCTAAAATCATGATTATTCCTCCCTTAAATAATACAACTTGTGTTTATTTCAATATATTTATTTATTAACATCTTCCCCTTCACCCCCCCCAAAATACTTAGTAACTTATGAATTATACTTGTCAAATACTTGTCAAAAATTTATAGACTGGCTAAATATGTTAAAAATCTTCTGAAACTACCACTTACCCTCAGCCTCTTTTACAAATTTAGTGTCAAATGTGGGGATTCCAATTAGCAAGTGGCTGCATTTCTTTAGTGCCTATTGTATACACAGCCTTTTATATTGATTTTTTTTTCTTGAAACTTATAGGCAAGGAAATGATGATAAAATAAAGTACACCATCATGAATATTTCAAATTCAATAGCAAGGCATTTAAAAAGGTCGTATTCTATTTGAATTCAGGATAAGTCTGGTAGATCAATCTTAACCAACCACCATAAAAAAGTTATTTTATAGCCAACCTTACTTTTCTTCAAAAAGATGGTTATGAGTCACAAAGAAAGACTACAATACATTGTGGGAAATACCCCGATGGGTATTTCCAGAGGAATACAGTACAGTCTGTTTTGACTCTTAGTTTTAAGTGAATAGTCAACAATATAAGATAGAAGTTACAGTTTTAAATTTATTTCAAATATGTTAAATGATTGTTTGGTTATATGAATAGTTATATTAAATACCGTCCTCTAGACTATTGCTCTAGACTCTTAATCAGTTTTCATACTTCCATTTTTTCCATCTCCAATCTGTCTTCCACACAACAATCAAACTGATATTATTTAAAATAACCTTGTGAGTTGCTAAGGTAGCTATAATTAATTCCTTTTTACAGATTTGGAGAAGAACCTCAGAAATGTTGAATGATTTCCTTAGTCACAGACCTAGTAAATGTCAGATACTAATTTCAAACCTACTGCCAATGGTCAGGCATCCATGTTTTTTTTTTCCTTCTTCCTAATGTTTTGCTTACTACGCCTGCTATGTTCACAGGGTTCAAGAGTCTAAAAAAAGCTTAGGGGTTATGTAGTAAAACACAAGTACAAATCAAATCTTCACTACAGTGAAGTGAGCATCTTTTAAGCAAACATCCAACCTCAGCCTGAAGACATCTAAGAAGAGGAAACCCACCATCTCTTTAGGCAGCCTATTCACTGTAGGATAGTTTTAATTATTAGGAAGATTTTATTTCTTTGTTTATTTGTCCCCCTACAACAAACTAAAATAGGCCTCTTTGTAACTTGTACCCATTACTCTTTGCTCTGCTCTCTGGAATTAGACAAAAAAAAGTTAATCCCTCTTCCACATGAAAGTCTTCAATTACTTGATGACGTTCATCCCCTGAGACTTCCCCTTCTATACCATACAAGTTAATTCCCTTCATCCAAACCTCATATAACATTGACTCAAGTTGTTTCACTTAGTGATTCCCTTCTCAGTACACTGTCTTGCTTATTAAAATAATTACTAAACCATAGAGATCAGACCTGAGCCCAATACTTCAGGAAAAGTCATCTTCTTCCTGTAGGAAATTATGAACATCTTGACATAGTCCAAGTATGCAACAGTTTATTTGTTTATTTTTGGCTAATCACACTTCTGAAATATTCACTTTATAATCCCCTAAACTCAAAAATCATTTTCAGAACGACTGCTGCCTAACCAAGCCTGAGCCATCTTGTATTTGTGAAGTTGCTGATTTGCACCCACTTATAAAACTTTATATTTACAGTACAAATATATTTAAAGATATTACATTTATTGAATTAATCTTCTTAGACTCAGCCCAATGCTCTAGGCTGTCAAGAGATTTTGGGATCCTACTCTGATTGTCACATATTAAAACTAGCTATCTCTCCCAATTTATCATCATTTTTATACTGGATGAGCATGCCATCTATGTTGATATCAAAATTATTGACAAAAATAATGGTGTATAGCCAAACATGGATCTCTGGAATATGCCATTGGTGTCCTCCTGATACTTTGACATTGAATTACTAAGAACTACTCTGGTGTATCCAAAAAAATCATAACTGTATCCCAAAGACATCATAAAAAAGGGGAAAAGACCCACATGTACAAAACATACAGCTCTTTTTTGTGGTGACAAAGTATTAGAAATTGAGGAGATGCCCATAAGTTGGGGAAAGGCTGAACAAGTTGTGGTATATGAATGTGATAGAACACTATTTTACTGTGAGAAATGAAGAGCAGGAAGAATTCAGAAAAACCTGGAAAGACTTAGATGGACTGATGCTGCGTGCAGTGAGCAGAACCAGGAGAACACAGTAACAACGTCATATAATGACCAACTTTAATAGACTTAGCTCTTCTCAGTAGTGTAGTGATCTAAGACAATTCCAAATGACATAAGATGCAAAGTGCTCTCCACATCTAGAGAACTGTGGACTCCGAATGCAGATCAGAACATACTATTTTCCTTTTTGTTTGTTTTTTTTTTCTGTCTCATGGTTTTTCCCTTTTGTTCTGATTCTTCTTTCATAATAATGTAGAAATAAGTTGAATATGACTGTACATACCTGTACACATTATATCAGATTACAGGCCATCTTAGGGAAGAGAGAGGGAAGGAAGATAGAAAATTCAGAACTCAAAATCTTATAAAAGTGAATGTTGAAAATGAAAAATGAATTAATTAATATTTTTAAAAGAACTACACTAAATAAATATAACCAAACAAGAAGTTCAAAATCTATCATATTGTCTTAACTTAGAGTCCACATGCCTTTATCTTGCTAATAAGAAAAGTGTGAGATATTATTCCCTGATATAAACCCCCCAAAAAAGTAAGCATAGAGCTCTGATCCATAGAATATAAATGGTATAGATATATACTGGTACAGAGTGGATAGTGAGTAAAGGTTTGGTAGTAGGAAGTAGCAATGTAGGAAGGTCCATGGTCCAAATATTATGTATTGTCCAAACACTGAACCTAACACATTTCATATTCACCACAAACAGTGGGGTTTGTTTGTTTATTTATTTATTTAGTCCCTTTTTTAAAACAAAGAAATGGTTATGACTCCTTTTATGCATTTTAATAAGTTTTAATGGCTGCTAATACTTTCAAGCATGTTGGTTTTTCTTTCATTTTTATTTCAGTTTAACTTTAAAGTTTTATCATTGCCTTCTTTATGCAACACAATCTTTTCCAGAAATACTTGTCCACCACCCTAAAACTCAATGATCCTTCCCTTTGTTTAAAAAAAAAAATCATTCACCAAACCCAGCTGATACAGTGACTGATTTTGAGAGTGTATGCATTCTTCTGCATCCATAAAGCCTTACTTCTCCAAGGTAAGGCAGTTCCCAAATTTCTTCAGTTCATCTCTGGGGATGAAGTGTGGGGTGGGAAATGGTCTTGATAAAAACAAAGCATTTAGTTTTAATCTAGTGTTCTTTTCACTTAACATTACTATAGTTTTATCATGTAGGATATTTCCCTAATTATATAAAGGAATAAATCAAAGGCCAGGATGAAACATGATTTGTCCAATATTACATATGTAACAGTGGTAGGATTTGAACCCAGGTCTTCTTATTGCAGTACCAAAATCTTTTCCATTACACAAAGGCTGCTTTTTATTTCTCTTATTAATATATGAATGCAGTTAAGACTTTCATTTATATAATACTGGTCTGCAGAGGCTGAAAAGTTAAAATTAATTCTTTGTGAATAATAAGTGAAAGATAAAACTTAATCTATAAACTAATGGGAAGAATACATTGTAAGTCAAACATGTAATAGCATTATATTATATTGAGTTTTGATTCATATCCCTAAACATCTTGCTTTCTATTTTCCTGAAAAGTGGGTTGTGGTATTTCTCACAATTTTATTTTTAATTTTTTTGTTTCTCCCAAATTTATTAGTTTGTTTTCAGTTTCAACAATCACTTCCATAAATTTCAAATTTTCTCCCCTTCCCTCGCCAAGATGGCATGAAATCTTATATGGACTCTACAGATACATTTCCATTAAACACATTTTCACTTTAGCAATGTTGCATGAAAAATTATAGCTAATGGGAAAAAACATTAGAAAAACAAAACAAAACAATAGAGAAAATAGTCCGCTTCATTCTGCATTCTGACTCCATAGTTCTTTCTCAGGATGTGAATGTCATTTTGCATCATTGCATTGCTGAGAAGGGCCAAATCTATCAGAAACAGTCCTTGCACGCTTTGGCTGTTACTGTGCGTAACGTTTGCTTTGGTCTGCTCCCTTCCCTCAGCCTCAGTTCATATAAGTCTTTCCAGTTTTTCTGAAATTTGCCTGTTTGTCATTTCTTGTATTACAATAGTATTCCATTGCATTCATATACCACAACTTGTTCAGCCTTTCCCCAATTGATGGGTATTCCTTCAATTTCTAGTTCTTGGCAACCACAAAAAGAGCTGCTACAAATATTTTTGTACATGTGGGTCCCTTTCCCATTTCTATGATCTTTTTGGGATACAGCCCTAGAAGCAGTAATGCTGGGTCAAAGAGTATGCACATTTTTATAACCCTTTGGGCATAGTTCCAAACTGCTCTCCAATATGGTTGGATCAGCTCACAGCTCCACCAATAATGAATTAGTGTTCTAACACTCCCACATCTTCTCCAACATTTATCATTTTCCTGTTTTGTCATGTTAGACAATTTGATAAGTTTGATATGGTACCTCAGAGTTGTTTTCATTTGCATCTCTCTAATAAATACTAATTTTGAGCTTTTTTTATATGCCTATAGATAGCTTTAAGTTCTTCGTCTGAAAACTGCCTTTTCATATTCTTTGACCATTTATCAGTTGATGAATGACATATTCTTGTAAATTGGACTCAGTTTTCTACATATATTTAGAAATGAGACCTTTATCACAGATACTAGTTGTAAAAACTCTTTCCCGGTTTTCTGTTTCCCTCCTAATTTGGGTTGCATTGGGTTTGTTTGTGCAAAAACTTTTCAATTTAACATAATCACAATTATCCAGTTTGCATTTCATAATGTTCTCTATCTCTTGTTTGGTCATAAATTTCTCAATTCTTCATAATTCTGACAAATATACTATTCCTTGCTCTCTTAAGTAGCTTACAGAAATCAGCCTTTCTACCTAGACTGTGTACCCATTTGGACTTCATTATGGTATATAGTGTCAGGTGTTGGTCTATGCCCAGTTTCCACCGCACTGTTTTTTTTAGTTTTCCCAGCAGTTTTTGTCAAACAGCGAGTTCTTATCCCAGAAGCTGGGGTCCTTGGGTTTATCAAACAGTAGACTGCTGTAATCATTGACAACTGTGTCTTGTGTTCCTAACCTACTGACCTATCCCTCTACTTCTCAGACATTACCATTCATGGTAATTGCTTCTTTAAAACACAATTTAAGATCTGGTATGGCTAAGCCACCTTCCCTAGCATTTCTTTGCATTAATTCCCTTGATACTCTGGAACTTTCGTTCTTCCAGATGAATTTTATTTATTTTTTCTAGCTCCAGAAAATAATTTTAGTTAATTTGATTGGTATAGCACTAAATAAGTAAATTGATTTGGGTAGAATTGTCATTTTTTATTATATAAGCTCAACCTACCCATGAACAACTGATGTTTTTACAGTTACTTAGATCTGACTTTATTTGTGTGAGAAGTGTTTTATAATTGTATTCACATAGTCCCTGGATTTGTTTTGGCAGGTAGACTCCCAAATATTTTATAGTGTCTACCATAACTTTAAATGGGATTTCTATATCTCTTTTTAGTAGAGATAGAAATGTAGATGATTTGTATGGGTTTATGTTATAACCTGCATCTTTGCTAAAGTTGTTTATTATTTCAAGTAGATTTTTAATTGATTCTCTAGGATACTCTAAGTATATCATCATATCATCTACAAAGAGTGATGACTTAGTTTCTTCTTTGTGTAATGATAATTCCTTCAATTTCTTTTTCTTCTCTTATCACCAAAGCTAACATTTCTAATACTGAATGACAATGGCGATAATAGACATTCTTGCTTCACCCTGAACTTATTGGAAGTGCATCTAACTTATCCCCATTACACGTAATGCTTCCTGATGATTTTAGGTAGATGCTACTTATTAATTTAAGGAACGCTTTATTCAGTCATGTGCTCTCCAGTATTTTCAGTAGGACTGGGTGTTGTATTTTGTCAAAAGCTTTTTTTTGCATCTATTAAGATAATTATATGGTTTATGTTAATTTTGTTATTGATGAGATCAATTACACTGATAGTTTTCCTAAGATTGAACTAGCCCTGCATTCCTTGTATAAAATCTACATGATCTAAGTCTATTATTCTAATGATAAGTTGCTATAATCTTTTTACTAACATCTTATTTAAATTTTTTGCATCTATCTTCATTAGGGAAATTGGCCTATAATTTTCTTTGCTTCGACTCTTCCCAGTTTAGATATTAGCATCATGTTTGTATCGTAAAAAGAATTTCATAGGACTCCTCTTTCGCAAATTTTCTCAAATAGTTTATATAGATTTGGAAACAACTGTTCTTTAAATATTTGATAAAATTCACTTGTAAATCCATGAAGTTAGATTTATCAAGTTCAGAGAGGAGGAGGTTGAGGTACCCCACTAATATAGTTTTGTCTGTTTCTTCCTGTAACTCCCTTAATTTCTCCTTTAAGAATTTGGGTGCTGTACCACTTTGTGGATATATGTTTAGTAATAATATTATTGGAGACTTTTTCTTAGGGAGTTTATTGGGGGCTTGTTCAAACTGAGATGGATTATTTAAATATTTTATTTCCTCTTCTGTTAATCTGGGCAATTTATATTTTTGTAAATGTTCATCCATTTCACTAAGATTGTCAAATTTATGGGCATACATTTGGGCAAAATAATTTCTAATTATTATTTTATTTTCCTCTTAATTGGTGGTGAATTCACTCTTTTCACTTTAGATAGTGGTAATTTGGTTTTCTTCTTTATTTTTTTTAATCAAGTTGACCAGAAATTTATCAATTTTATTGTTTTTTTATGAATTCAGCTCTTAATTTCATTTATTAGTTCAATAGTTTTCTTAATTTCAATGTTATTAATCTCTCCTTTGCTTTTCAGTATTCCTAATTTGGTATTTAATTGAGATTTCAATTTGTTCTTTTTCTAGCTTTTTCAGTTGCATGTCTAATTCATTGATCTCCTCTTTCTCTATTTTATTTATATCAGAACTCAGACATATAAAACTTCCCCTAAGAATTGTTTTTGCTTCATCACATATGTTTTGGCACTTTGTCTCATTATTTTCATTCTCTTGAATGAAGTTATTGATTGTTTTTATGATTTGTTGTTTGACCCATTCATTTTTTAGGATTAGATTATTTCTTTTCCAATTAATTTTTGGTCTATTTATCCATGACCCTTTATTACGTATAATTTTTATTGTGTTATGATCTGAAAAGGATATATAGACTATTTCTATCTTTCTGCACTGGATTGTGAGGGATTTTTTTTGGTCTAGTACATGGTCAATTTTTGTGTATATGCCATGTACCACTGAGAAAAAGGTATATTCCTTTCTTTCCCCATTCAGTGTTCTCCAGATATCTATCATTTCTATCTTGTCCTGAATTCTATTTACCTACTTAACTTCTTTATTGTTTATTTTGAAGCTAGATTTATGAAGTTCAGAGAGGGGGAGGTTGAGGTCCCCCACTAATATAGTTTTGCCTGTTTCTTACTGTAAATCCCTTAATTTCTCTTTTAAGAATTTGGGTGCTGTACCACTTTGTGGATATATGTTTAGTAATGATATTATTTCATTGTCTAAGGTGCTTTTTAATAAGATATTGTTTCCTTCCCTATCTCTTTTGATTAGATCTATTTTTGCTTTTGCTTTGACTGAGATTAGGATTGCTACCCCTGCTTTTTATTTTTTTTACTTTAGCTGAAGGATAATATATTCTATTACAGCATTTTACCTTTACCCTGTGTGTATCTCTCTGTTTCAAACATGTTTCTTGTACAAAAAACAAACAAATATATTGTAGGATTATGGTTTTTTATCCATTCTACCATCCATCTCTGTTTTACAGGAGAATTCATCCCTTTCACGTCAACAGTTATGATTACTATCTGTGTCTTTCTTTCCATCCTATCTACCTCCCCCCATCCCACTTATGCTTTCATTTATCCATTCTCCCTGCCCCTCCTCAAGAGTTTTACTTCTGACCACGCTTCCCTCAGTCTTCCCTCCCTTCTGTCAGTCCCCTTCCCTTTTCTTTCACTTTTCCTTTACTACTTTTTCCCTCCCTCCTAACAACCCCTCTTTTCTTTCCCCTTTCCTCTTCCTTCTGCTTTTAGGAAAAGTTAGATTTTTATACTTACCCATGTTATTCCCTCCTTAAACCAAATCTGATGAGAGTAAAACTCAAATGATGCTCATCTCCCTCCCTTCTTTCCCTCTACTAAGTTTTTGTGCCTCTTCATGTGATACGATTTTCCCTTTTGTGCCTCTGCTTTTCCCATTACAATTTTTTCACACCTTTTCATTGTTTTTTTAATCATCACACCAGTTAATTTCTACCCACATCTTTTATCTATGTATATCCATTTTAAATGTTGTTATATATATATACATATATATGTATATATATATATATATACATATATATACGTGTATATATATATATACATATATATATATATATATATATATATATATATATGATTTTCAAGATTAACAAGTATCATCCTTCCATATAGGAATGGGAACAGTTTGCCCTTATTGAATAACAAATTATTTTTTATTTTCCTGTTTACATTCCTATGCCTCTTTTGAATCTTGTACTTGAAGATGAAATTTTGAGCTTTGACCTTTTCCTTGGGAAGGTGTGGAAATCCCTTATTTCACTGAATGTCTATCTGCTTGCCTGAAAGATTAGACTCAGTTTTGCTGGATAGTTGATTCTTTGTTGTAGTGCAAGCTCCTTTACCTTATAGAATATCACATTCCAATTCCTTCAATCTTTTAATGTAGAAGCTGCAAGGTCCTGTGTGATCCTGACTAGTTTCTCAGTATTTGAATTATTTCTTTGTGGCTGCTTGCAGTATTTTCTCCTTGAACTGATAACTCTGAAATTTGGCTATAGTATTCCTTGCATTTTCTATTTGATATTTCATTCAGGAGGTGATTGCGCGATTCTTTCAGTAATTATTTCTGTGATTCTAGAAACAGAGGTCAGTTTTCCTTGATGATTTCTTGGAAGATACAGTCCGGGTTCTTTTTTTCACCATGGATTTCTGGTAGACCAATAATTATTAGACTTTCTCTCTGGATCTATTTCTAGTTCAGTTGTTTTCCAGTGAGAATTTGACATTTTCTTTATTTTTTTTCATTCTTTAGATTTTAACTGATTATTCACTTCACTTTTGTACGTTTTCCATTTGTCCATCTTTTTTTCTTTTAAAGAGTTATGTTTTCCTGTTAGGTTTTGTGCCTCCCTATTAATTTGGCCAATTTTACATTTTAAGGAGCGGTTCCTTCAGTGAATTTTTTTTTCATTTTGTCAATTACATTTTTAAAATCATAGGTCAGTTTCTCTTTTACTTCTGTAATTTGGCTTTTAAAATCCTTCTTGAGCTCTTCCACGATTGCTTTTTGCTCTTGAGACCACTTCATATTCCCTTTTGAGATTTCAGAGGTGGGTATAATGTCAAGTATGTCCTCTTCTGAATTCATATTTTGATCTTCCTTGTCCTCATAAAAGATTCTATCATCTTTGCTTTACTAAGTTGCTTCTTGCTTATGGTGATTGCCTTTTTACTGGCTTTTAAAATGGATCTCTGCTTCTGGGGCACAGGGGGATCTGTCCCATGTTTTTTGTACTAGTATCTAGGGGTTTGGTTACTGGCTTTGTGTGCTGTGGCCTCTGGTTCTGTCAGCTAGAAACTGTATAATGCCGTAGCTTACCTGGGGCTGAGCTGGCTAGTGTATGCCAAGGCCAAGGCCAGGTGAAATCTTTCTGAATTTTCCTGGGGTTACACTAAAGTTCACAGCACAAGATGTGGTCTGGCCAGTGGGGGTCTCCTCCTCCCCTAGGGCTATGCTAGAGCATGGTCAGGCTCAGTGGTTGGAAGAACCCCACTTGTGCTTGTGCCTCCCCAATTCCCCTGGCTGTGCTAAAGCAGGCCTGGTGTCCTAGTGTTGGTGCTTCCCTGCTCTACCTCCCTGGGAATCAGTGTCTCCTGTTGGTCTGCTGAGGTGTGTCTTGCTGAGAAACCTCCAGTCCTACACTGATCCTCTTCAGTCACAGCAAGAGGAACTCTTCTTGTCTATTTCCCTAGCTTTCCAAGCTAAGACTGCTGTACTCCTTCTGCTGGTCCCAGTATTCCAGGCTTTTTCTTGGGGCAGTATTCTCTGGGTTTTTCAAGGTTAATAAACAGTAGGTAAGAGCACTTACAGTTTACTCCACCATCTTGTTTCCCATAAGATCAAGTAGGTGACTTTTAAAAATTTTATCTGTGGGCTGATAACTCCAGAAGTAGCTGCTGCCACTTCTGTGGGTCCTGCACTTCTCTCCCATTCAGGTATGTCAGACTCCCATCCTGTGCTGAGAGGTATGGAAATCAGCACTTCTGCTGGTGATTCAGTCAGCCTGGGTGTCTCCTGCTCCACTATGGGTGAGTTTGTGCCAGTGCAGCCTGGGTGCTCTGCGCTCCTCCAGCCCAGGGTAATAGACAGCCTCAGGACTGCTAGGCTGTCCTGAGCTGGAAATCTGCCACACTCTGTCTCTTAGTTGATTCTTCCACTCTAAAATTTGTCAGATTCATTTTTTAGAGTAAAGGATTCTGAAATGAATTTGTGGAAGAGCTCAGGTGAGTCCCTGCTTTCATGCCTCCATCTTGGCTCTGCCCCTCAATTTTATTTTACTTTTAAAAATTCCCTTAGCACATAGAACCACCTAAAAGTAATAAAAAATGAATAAGAGTCAAGACAATGGTTACATCTAACTCATAGTCTCATAAAAATGAGAGACATTAAAAGATACCAGAAAGAGTAAAATGTACTTTAAGTCAGAATTATTTCAACCAGTGGCTTTCAGTTTAGAAGATCATTCTTGAAAAGTTGGAGCAGAAGTATTTCCTCAAGCAGAGGTCTTTCAACTGAGCCTGGTTTCATTGGGGGAAGAGGCATTGAGAGAGGCAATTTCATCAATTGAGGGTCTCAGATATTGAGGTGTGACAACTATAATATGAAGATGACCACCCTGCACTATCCACTTTTAGGAGAACTTTGAGATCCTTTTTCCTATAGTAGAGATAGTTTTCATCTGAAATATTTCTATTCTTTTGTTCAACCCCCACAATGATGCAGTATGGAAATGTGACACATATGGAAATATTTCTAATCTGGAATTTAACTCTGAAGTCTAATATACTATTTCCACATCACTAAAGAGTCTGATTTTTCTTGTGGAGGCTAAAGAGTAACCTCATAAGTGAAGAAAAGGTACAAGTCACACTGAAAACAATAACAAGCCACTAGTTATAGTGCAAACAAACAAACAAATATGCATTTAATTAAAATCAGAGAGCCTGGATTCACATTCTACTTCTTCTAGTTTAGCTAAGTGGCATAGAATACTGGGCCTCAAGTCAGGAAGCCCTGAAGTGAAATGTAACCTCAAACACTAGATGTGTGACCTTGGACAACGTCACTTAACCTATTTGTATCAGTGTTCTTGACCATAAAGTAGGAATCATCGTTATAATAATAGCTCAAGGTTATTATGAGGATCAAATATGATATTTGTAAAGTATTTAGAGCAATGCCTGGAACACTGCAGGTACTTAATAAAAGTTCCTTCCTTCCTTCCTTCTTAACTCTTGATAAGTCTTTCATTTCCATTAATATCTTTGTCAAAGGAGGGTCTTACACTATGCAATCTCTGAGTTCTTTCCAATTCAGGACCCTATTGTCCTGAACTATCTATAAAATCTTGAGTTATTCATATTCTATCATCTGATTATTCTATCATCTGATCTCTGTTATCTCCTCTTTTAAATAAGAGGCTATAACAGATTGCCTCTCACTCCTCATTGTGTTGAATCTATCAACACAGTGTTATTAAGTGGCTACTCTTCCAGACATAGTGCTAATTAATGGAAATAAATAAAATAAGAGATAAATAAGAAATAAGAGAGAAAGCGAGAGAAAGAGAGAGAGAGAGAGAGAGAGAGAGAGAGAGAGAGAGATCTTGTCCTCAAAGAGCTTACATTTTATCAGAAGACTTCTGCTCTAATAGTAATAGATCTGAGAGTCTATAATTCTATGAACTTGTGGTTATTAGGGAACCTTATGGAATCACATTTTCTTTATATTTAGAGTACATTAACATTAATTTGGGAGAGTTTTTGTTTGTTTCTCAAAGAAAAAAATATGTCATGCAGAAGTCATGTAGTGAGCCTAGCTCTCTCCCTTACTGTGACAGAGGAGAGAACAGACTGTCAGAAAATCATGGGACATGTTTGTCAATGTCTTCCCTCAGGGAAAAAATATCTCTATGCAGGTGACACAAAGCTGTTCACAGCTGCCCCACTCATAAATCCCTGAGACCAGGCATCCTGGTGTGGCAGTATGCTCTGGATAGAAAGGCATGGGGTACTGGCATGTAAAAATATCATCATTCAACTACATTGCTCACTGAATATTTCCTCAATAGAACCTATATTTCTAAACAGTGAGAGATTGTACAAAAAACTGAGTTTTCTGAGCATTTTTATAACCAGAGACACATCTAAAGAGGGTGTATAATAATTTCTAGATTGGTGTTATGCAAGCAGCCTGCTTCCTGCAATATTTTACTATATCTTTGGACTTCAAATTCCTTCCCACTTCACTGTGAACCATTTATTTTTTGAGCTAATCAGATCTCCTCATTGTCTACCAAAAATGCTGTATATCCAGGAGACTACCAGGGTTATAGCTCTAAAATTGGAAGAGATTGCAGAGGTCATCTGTTCCAACAGCAACATTCTCCAGACCAACAAATGAAGGTCCAGAAACATAGAGTGTCTTATCTGATAAGCTTTATCTGCCCCCCTCCAAGCCCTCTGCTCTTATAAATTTTCCAATTTCTATTGAAGGCAATACATTGAAAGTATCTTGATGATAACTCTTATTTCATCTGGAATTCCTTACTCTCCTTCACCTCATGTATCCAAGGAATTGCCAAATCTTATTTCTTTTTATTTTTTTTACCTTCATTTCATCTCTTGCACCTCCAGTTGCAGGGTAGAATCAAGATGGCTCAAGGTGCAATGGATGACCTTGGTGTCTTTGGTATACAACCAAACTCTGAACACTCCACAGATCCTGCTTCAACTGCCTTCATGGTCATTGGAACAAATTATTCTCATCCTCCTATTCCATCAGGGGAAGGCTTGACATCCTTGGGGTGGATATCCCCTTAACTCACCAACATCTCTGAGACCCCTTGGTTACCCTCAACTTGGTTTAGCCTGTCTGCTGAAACAGTCTATAGGAATGTAGCTGCTGGGCGAGCTACGGTTTCTTGGAGCCACAGATGAGAGTTGGGTGGAACAGGTGGACACAAAAGGTGGCAAGTAGCCCTGAAAAGGGCTTGGTAGCCATCACATCAGATGTACTAGTCTTCCCTAAACACGTCCTAGAGCTCACTTGGGTAGGGAGTACTGAAGAAGCACTTTAGGGGTTATGTTTCTCTTCTATTAATTTCATAGAGCTATTATTTTGTTAGGTTTCTTGGTATCTTACCTTACAGAAGCAGCTACAAATTGTTCCCCTCAGTATGAAATTCTCATTTTGGAGTTTTTGAGAGTTAGAGAGGACTAGAGGAATAAGACTACCTAATCCTCCATATTTTTTTCCCAAGTTGTATCTTAAAGAAGAAAAAGACTCTTATGAAATGGAGGTAACAAGAAAGTACATGCCAGGAATCAAGGCTAGAGGTGTAATATCCAGTGTGCGGAACAGAGGGAAAGTGTCTAATAAGTTTCAATGTGCAGAAAAGAGGAAAGTGTCTAATAAGGCTAGAAAGGAAGTTAGGGACAGGTTGTATCGGACTTTAAAAACTAAACAGTGGAGATTTAATTTTATTCTGGAGTCAAAAGTAAATCACTAGAATTAGTTGAGTGGGGTATTCACATAGGCAGATCTTTGTTAAAGGAATTTCTTTTGTCAACAGTCTGAGGATGGAATGAATTCAGTAGGGTAAGTCTGGAATCAAAAAGATCCCATAGGGAGCTCTAATAATTTAATAATGCAGACTTAGAAACATTAACTGTAGAACCTTGGACAAGTCACTTAACCCAATTTGTCTCAAATTCCTCATCTTCAAAATAAGCTGCAAAGAAAATGACAAACGACTCCAGTATCTTTGCAAAGAAAACTCGAAATGGATCAGAAACAGTTGGAAATGACTGAACAAATGAGTGAATAAGAACAGTAATATAAAAGAAGGATGATCAAGACCTCAGCTGAGATATCAGATGTGTGAATGAAGAGAATAGCAATGGGCTTCAACAGCTTACTGGGTGTCTGAGCAGCCTTTTAAGGATCACACTGCTCACTTCCTGGTAGGAGAAAGGGGATAGAAAAAGTGCCCTAAAAATTGTCTGCTTACCCAATCCTGGCCCATTTACCTCAACAGGTGGGGAATCCCATTCTGTGGTGAAAAAAAAAAAAAAGGATTTACAAAAATGTCTGCAAAGATGATTCCACTCAACGTTGGTTCTTGGAATTCGAGCACACTTACAAGCAACACAAAATCGAGTAGAACTACAGACATAGACAGTGACACAATAATAAAAGAATTTAATGTGTTCTCAAATCTATCATGTCTATCTATAAAATCTCATATCTAATAGAAAGAAATAAAAGTGAAAAATAAAATTTGGCAAATTGCTTGAAAAACTTGAGTTAAAAGATTTATTACATCTTCTAAATGGGACCAAAACAGAACATATATGTGTGTGTATGTATATGTATATATATATATATATATACATATACATACACACACATACGTATATACATACATACATATTTCTGAACATCCTTTTAGAGTTTCACAAAAACCGAACATACATGTATATCAGGGTGCATAGACATTGCAAATAAATGTAAACAATCAGAAATAGTATGTCATTTACAAGACATAACAAAAAAATTAACAATCACTTCAAGTAATCTAAACACAATACACAGACCCAAATGGAAATTTGACAATGAAATACTAAAAAAGAAACAGTGTTTAAAAGAAAACAACTTATCATTCAAATCATTTTAAAGTGAAAGATAATGATGATACAAAGTGTCCAAATTATTGACTATTGCTAAAGAAAGCCTCCGAGGAAATAATTCTTTTCCTATAAACATACATAAGCAAAATAGGAAAAAGATAATTAATGAAGTGAATATACTGTTTAAACGATTAGAACCTAAATAACACAAATAAAGATAAACAAGGGAGGGAGGGAGGAAGAGAGGGAGAGAGAGAGGAAGAAGAAGAAGAAGATGAAGAAGAAGAAGAAGAAGAAGAAGAAGAAGAAGAAACTGAAGATTACAGGAGAAAAAGATGGAATCAAAAAGAACATTAAAAAAACTAAATTAAAAACTCATTCTTTGAGAAGAATAACAAACTTAATACACCTAATGATTTTTTAAAAAAGAAAGGGAAGAAAATCAAAGGACTAAAATAGTAAATAACCTGGCAAAATCAACAAAACTAGAAGAAATGAAAAGAATTGTCAGATTGTACTATGCATAGTTATAAGATAGTGAAATTGAGAATACTAAAGAAATACAAAATACCTTAAAAAAAGATAAAATGCCAAGCTAACAGAAGAGCAAATGGAGATCTTGAATAATGTGGTCTCACAAAAAGAATTAGAGTTAGCTATAAGGAACTACCAAAGGGACAAAGGGATATGATACTGAAGAATACACAGAAGAATTCTATCAACTTTCAAAGAGCAACTAATAGCAATACTACAAAAGTTATTCTAAATGATAGAGAAAGAAAATATTCTGTCAGACGGATTATGCAACAAATATTTCTAAAGGATAAAGAAAAAGTGCTGTAAGTTAATATCATTAATGAATAATTATCAAAAAATAAAATTTGCTGTAAAATTCTTTCAAACAAATTATAACAATTTATCCAAGAAATTATTCATCATACTCTATTTGGATTTCTATCAAGAATGCAAAAATGATTCAACATTGGGAAGAAAAATGAACAGAATTAATCACATTAAAATAAAAACATCAAAACAATATAGCTATCTATCAAAAAATAATTTGTCAAAGTACACTTCTTCATTCTAAAAGTTATAAAAATATAGGCATATAGGGATGGCATTTTGAGATCATAAGTACATAAATAAAAAACAAAATAAGCAAGAATCACATGTAATTCTTACACAGTATAAATGTTATCAATGTATATAAGAATAAAACAAAGATGCTCCTTTACCTACTATTACTGCTGCTGCTACTTGTGCTACTAGTAGTAGTATTATAACCACTACTACTACTAACGATAATGATAAAATAATAGTGTTTTTAGAACATCTTAAACTGTTTTACAAATATCTCATTTTGTATTCCCAACAACCCTTGGAATTAAGTGACTCTATTATCCCATTTTATAGCTGAGAGGATTGAGGCAGACAGGTCAAGTGACTTGCCTAGAGTCATACACAGAATAAGTGTCTGATGCTGAATTTGAACTATCTTCCTAATTATAAATTCCATTATTCAATCCACTTTGGGACCTAGCTCCTATCATTTGATATATTTCCAGAATTGCTGCCAACAGGTAACATAAAAAGAAAGAAATGAAGTTGTAAACACAAACAAAGGGGAGATAAAACTATATTTTCCTAATGATCTGATGGGTTTCTTAGAAAATCCTAGAGAAGCAACAAAGATAATTGATACAGTTAATAGATTCAGTCATGTTGCTAGACATAAAAATACCACAAAAATAGTATTTCTATATTATAAAATCAATAGTATTTCTATATTATAAATTGAATAGTATTTCTACATTATAAAATAATATATTCTATATTATAAAAACAAATCCATGAACCAATTACTAACAATACCATTAAAATAACTGCAAAATGCATAAAATATGTTTTAATGCTATACCAATGAAACTATCTAAAGGATGCTATATAAAATTATAAAACAACTTTTAAAATTCATCTGGAAACACAAAAGATTTAGAATAATAAGGTCAATAATCAGAAAGGTAGGATTGAAGTATAAATAGCACTTCTAGTCCTTCAATTACATTGTAAAGCAACAGTCACCAAAATCATTCATAAAGTGAAGTTCTCAAAAGAAAAAATTAAAGCTAGCAAACATATCAATCCCTATACAATTAATAATAAAGATGCAAATCAAAACAAGTCTGAGATTTCATTTCTCACACAGCATTTTTTGCAAAAAAAAATTCCAAAATAGCAAATAGTCAACACTAGAAAGGTTGTGGGAAGATATGCTAGGTCATTTTTAGTAAAGTCATGGTTTAGTAAATAATTACCTTGAAATGTAACTTGGAACTGTCAAATAATGACTTATTTGTCTATAGTTTTTGACCCAAAGAGTCTGCTACTCAGCATATATCCCAAAAAGTTCATTGCTGAAAAGTTAGTCCAAGTATGCATTCAGTAGCCCCTTTATGGTAACCACTAACTGAAAAAAAATACACATCCATCAATTGGAGAATGGCTAAAAAATTGGGGTTCCATTGATGTAATGGAATATTACTTTTCCATAAGAAATTATGAATATAATGCATACAGGTGAGCATGGAAAGATGTATGAAGTGGTATAGAGTGAAATAAAAAGTCAAGAAAACAAAATCCATGAGGACAACAATGACATAAGTCAAAAAAATAATTGTGAAAAAAAGTGAAAGTGAACATTGTGAAATTGCAGAAAACAAGCCTGTCCCTATAACAGAATATTGGAAGGCATTTCACCTCGTTCCTTTGACAAGATAGGAAGTCCACAGGAGTTAAATATTTCCATATTTTTAAATAAATGATTGATTTTACTAAGTTGCTTTTTATTCTCATTTTTTTGTCTAAAGACATTTTTTTTGTTATACAGGATGGCCCCCTTGAAGTGATATTGGGGAAATTTGTATGATGTAAAAACAATAGCTATCATTTAAATTTTATGTCACATTAAGATGTATTTTCAGATCCATCTTCTGCCTATGAGTTTACTGATTCTCCAGTTTCTAGTATTATACCTCCCAAACTACTATAAACTTGGTCACTGTGGGTGAGTGTGTGTGTGTGTGTGTGTGTGTGTGTGTGTGTGTGGTATATATGTGTGTATGTGTATATATAGACAGATTTCTCTATATATACACACACACATATATACATATGTATATGCATGTATTCAGTTTATATTTATTCTATAAGTATTTTGCATACAATTGTCTCTCTCATTGGATTGGGAGCTCTTTACAAATAGATATTGTTACATTCTTTGCATTTGTACCTCAAGAATCTTCTGTAGTAATTGGCATATAGTGGGAACTATAAGCAAATATTTCCCGATTGATTGCCCAAGATCAAAGCGATTAAATGGAAAAGGCAAATTTTCAACCAGGTCTTCTAGCCTTTTGTCCCTTTATTACAATTCCTTCTTTTATCAACATGCAATTAAGACAAGATCCTTACTAATGAAACTTGTAATTCCCTTTCCCTGCCTTTCTACCTCTTCAAATGTAGTTAGGTTTCAGACCCTATGCCAAGTTCTATCTCCTCCAGGAAGCATTCCATAATCTCCCTAGCCCACACTAAGCTCAGTCTTTTGAACCCCTAAAGGGGCTAGATTTTACTATATATGTTGGCACATAGGATTCTTGAACTAGAAAAACTTTGTGGATCTTACTGGTATATATTGTTATCTAAATGTTTCCTATATATCCATTTTGACTCATCCATAAGATTTTAAGCATGACAAGATGGTGCAATGGAAGAATGGTCCTGCTTTAGCTCTCCCCTCCATAGCCCATAAAATACCTGTAAAAATGACTAAACAAATTCTAAAGCAGCAGAAGTCACAAAACGACAGAGTGAAAGAGAATTCTGGCCTGACTGTCTGAAAGGCTGACAGGAAAGGTCTATCACACCTGTCTTGGAGAGGAGTGCAGCCTAACGTTGGCTGTGCAGTGCCCCATGGAAAGGAGTGTAGCTGGCTTCAGGGCACAGAATCATGGGCAGCAGTTGCGGTTCCCAGATTTCTCAATCCACAAATGCTAAAGAGAGCTTCTTCACTGGGTGAGAATGGAACTGGATCTGGCCCTGGCCCCAGGACAACAACAGCCACTACAGCAGCATTCCCTTTTGTAGCCCTCCATCTAAAGACCCTGGGGGAATCAATCAGTTGATCTGAGTCTCAGCCCTGAGTGGCCATCTTGGGTTGAGGAGGAGCAATGGCCTGGTGCAGCTGGTGGAGGCTCTGGAGTGGGAATTCTACTCCCAGATCCTGAGCAGAAAAAGTTGTAGTTGCTCCCAGACAAGAGTGAAGATTGTGCCACCTTGAAGAAACTGGGAACTTACAGGTTCCTAATGTATACCCTCCACTTGACAAAGGACTCAAAAGTCAAGTAACTGGATGGGAAAATGCTCAACAAAGGGAAAAAATAAGACTACAGAAGGTTACTTTCTTGGTGTACAGGTATTTTGTTCCATTCTTTGGATGAGGAAGAACAAAGCATACCATCAGAGGAAGACATAAAAGTCAACCCTTCTGCATCCAAAACCTTCAAAAAAATATGCAATGGTCTCAGGCCATAGAAGAGCTTAAAAAGGATTTTGAAAATCAAAAATAAGAGAAGTGGAGAAAAAATTTGGAAGAGAAATGAGAGTGATGCAAGAAACTCATTAAAAGTGAGTCAACAGCTTGCTAAAGGAGACCTCCAAAAATGGTGAAGAAAATAATACCTCTAAAAATAGACTAACTCAAATGTCAAAAAAGGTCCAAAAAGCCAATGAGGAAAAGAATGTTTTAAAAAGCAGAATTAGTCAAATGGAAAAGGAGGTTCAAAACTTCACTGAAGAAAATAGTTCTTTCAAAATTAGAATGGAGCAGAAGGAAGCTAATGATTTTACGAGAAACCAAGAAATTACAAAACAAAACCAAAAGAATGAAAACATAGAAGACAATGTTAAATATCTCACTGGAAAAACAACTGACCTGGAAAATAGATCCAGGAGAGACAATTTAAAAATTATGGGACTACCTGAAAGCCATGATCAAAACAAAGAACCTAGACATCATCTTTCATAAAATTATCAAGGAAAACTGCCCTGATATTCTAGAATCAGAGAGAAAAATAAATATTGAAAGAAGCCACCCATCGAATCCTGAAAGAGATCCAAAAAGAAAGACTCCTAAGAATAGTGTAGCTAAATTTCAGAGCAAGGAGAAAATATTGCAAGCAGCCAGAAAACAAACAATTCAAGTATTGTGAAAATACAATCAGGTTAACACAAAATTTGGCAATTTCTACATTAAGGAATCAAAGGGCTTGGAATACAATATTCTAGAAATCAAAGGAACTAGGATTAAAACCAAGAATCACCTACCCACCAAACTGAGTATAATACTTCAGGGGGAAAAAATGGTCATTCAGTGAAATAGAGGACTACCAAGCATTCTTAATAAAAAGACCAGAGCTGAATAGAAAATTTGACTTTCAAATACAAGAATCAAGAGAAGAATGAAAAGGTAAACAGGGAAGAGAAATCATAAGAGACTTGCTAAAGTTGAACTGTTTACATTCCTACATGAAAAGATAATGTTTATAACTCTTGAAATTCTTCTCAGTATTTGGGTAGTTAAAGGGATTATATACATACATACATACATATATATATATATATATATATATATATATATATATACATATATACACAGAGAGAGAGAGAGAGAGAGAGAGAGAGAGAGAGAGAGAGTGCACAGGGTGACTTGAATAGGAAGGGATGATATCTAAAAAAATAAAATTAAGGGGTGAGAGAGGAATATACTGGTAGGAGAAAGGTAGAAATGGAATCGGGCAAATTATAAAAGGGGCAAGTAAAACATTCTTCAATGGAGGGAAAAGGGGATAGGTGAGAGGGAAAGAAGTGAAGCTTACTCTCATCACATTTGGCTTACAGGGGGAGTAACATGCACACTCAATTTGGTATGAAAATCTATCTTACACTACAGGAAGGTAGGGGAGAAGGGGATAAGGGGGGTGGAGAATGATGGAATGGATTGCAAATGGGAAGAGGAAGTAATTAGAAGTAAATGCTTTTGGGGAGGGACAAGGTCAAAAGAGAGAACAGAATAAATAGGGGGGCAGAATAGGGTGGAGGGAAACAACATGATTGTTATGGAAGTCTTTTGCATAACTACACATGTATAGCTTGTATTGAAATGCTTGCCTTCTCAATGGGCATAGGTGGGCAGGGAGAAAGGGAGAGAAGTTGAAACTCAAAGTTTTAGGAAGGAATGTTGAGAATTTTTTGCGTGCAGCTGAGATATGAGAAATACAGATAATGGAATATGGAAATCTATCTTGCCCTACAAGAAAAGAGAGAAGAGGGGGATAAGGAAAGGGAGGGGGGTGAGAGAAGAGAGTGCAGATAGGAGAAAGGGATAATCAGAATGCATGATGGGTTGGGGGGAGGGGAGAGCTGGGGAGAAAATTTGGAACTCAAAATCTTGTGGAAATGAATGTTGAAAACAAAAAAATAACTAATTAATCAATAAAAAAGATTTTAAGCATGGATTTAAGCTAATTCTCTCCCATCAACCCATTACTTCAAAATTGTGCATAATCTCACAAACAGTACAGAACATAACATACCCTTTTGTTTTTAACTTTTGTGACTCTTGTGAATGTTACCCTATAAATCATCCATATAATATTTATATATTGAGACTGAGATTTTCCTCCAGGTCATTACAAATCCACAGATCTCAGTGAATCACTAAGCATATCTATTTATAATACATCACTTTGTTTGCAATGACTGGACCACCTTATTTTCTGATCATACATTTACTGGATAGCACGTCTTTTTCAACCACAAATTATCCTGTGTATCATGATGTAGCCTACTTATCATCCCCACCATGTTTCTATTATGTTAGCCACAATTTTGATTCATTTAGATTTTTCTCCAAATTCTTTGATTATTGTGGTTCTCCACAATGGCTTGCACTGAAGTGTATGACCAAAAAAAGTAAGTTCTGGAAATGCTATTATCCTGGAAAGTCTTTAAGTGCAGACCCAGCAAATGATTGTATTTGAAATCCAAAGAATATACTAGCTAAGAGCTAGAAGGCTAATCACTAATAGTAATCACCAACTAGCTGCTTGGTGATGAATGACTGGTCCATGGCAGCTTATCGAACTGAGATGAATTTTAAATAGCCCTTAACCATATATGGTCCTTTTTCATGTTAGTAGTGATGGTAACAGACTGGCAGAAAAGGGAGAAGGTCAATGGGTTTAGAATTAGTAAGGTTTTAGAACCCTGATACACTTTAACTTAGAAATCCAAATAAAGATATTTGTCCAATTACTACTAACAAGTATAAACACTACTACAAAAAGTACTATCCATCTTGAAATTCTTGATAGAAATATAAACATGAGAAACTCAAAGTCAGACAGGAGCATGACTCGTAGAGGCTCCTTAGGAAAAGAAATTAGGAGAATTAATGGAGCTATTTTTTCATGTCAGAAAATGAAGCAAATGGAAAAAAACCACCTAATAGTTCACTTTGTCATCTTTCAAGGGTCATGACAAACACTTGAAAAAAAGAGTATGAAAATTATCATAACTCATAAACCATTACCTATTCCGGAGGATGCAAAGGATAGAAAAATTTTTTGAAATTCAGAAAAAGCAATCCAAATGAAAGAAAACCAACTTTAGTATTTAAAAAAAAATAATCATTAGGGACTGAACAACATAATATATCAGAAATTAAAATTGATTTTAAACATACATGCACACATATATATATATATATGTGTGTATGTATGAGTATATATGTGTATATATGCACATACACATTTTAAAACAGAGAGTAATCATTAATGATTTGAGAGGTTTTTTCCCTTTAATTAAGTGGTTATACAATTAAACCACCAACTTTTAGCAAAGGAAAAAACACTTTGTAGTCTCCTTTGGTCTGCACTTAGGGTAATAGATTTGCAGTGATTAAACTTTTATTTTTTAGTGTTGTAGTGTGACTATTTCTTTTGTTTAATCCATCTTCAGTTTTCATCATTGAAGATATGCTTGAATAGATCAATTTTTCATTGTATAGTGTATATTTTTTTCATTTTTGTGTATACCTTTGAGTTAATTTTAGTCTTTTACTGAAAGTTTTATTGAAATATAAAGATAACCTTGTTCAATAACGGTCATCTATGGAGGACCAAGTCTTGGGTCATGGCACACTAAGATATGAAAATAAAAATATGGTAGCAAAAATGATTTCTGTTAAAGTTAATAAATATTAAATGGGGGAGCACACTTTTCTAGAAGTAAGGTGAAGCCCTGAAAAATTCACTGTGAAGTGACTATTTGAACAGAAAATCTCTAGTATCACTGATTTTATCTGATTAGAGACTTCACCAAATCAGCTGTAGAAATCCTTTTTTACTTTTGACTACACTTAAGTAAACACCCTAAAAAGTTTTCCAGTTCATGTATATAGCTGTTAAAAATAACAGAATTCTGCAGGCCGACAATTTTCTGGCATTGGTAACTGCTATGCTAAATATGTGTTGAATATATTAGCTGGCAGAGAAAGTATTATATAAAGTACCATTGGCCAGGTTCAGTTAGCAGTAATGTTTATGACAATCATTTGGTGTGAGACAGTCTCTCCTGGGATGACAAATGATTCACTTATTGATCTTTATTTTCTAGTACATGAATCATAAGGAAAATACAAATGAGTGAAGAAATCCTGTTAGATTATGATATAAAATTAGGTGAATAGCTTTTCTGGAGCTTGTCCATCTCTATCTATCTATCTATCTATCTATCTATCTATCTATCTATCTGTCTGTCTGTCTACAAATGAACACCAGGGAATGAATTAGGCCTAGAATTAAATAGAAGAAAAATGTTAGACTTCTTTTGGAAAGTTCCTTTAATAGAAGTTCTCTCGGAAATCTTTTTTTATATGACAAGATAAGCAAAAAAGTCTCTGATGAATTTAAAATGAATAATAATAACTAAATTATTTACCAATTGATTAAAATAAAAATATTGTGAATTTATAAAGACCTATCTTAGCCCCAAAGAAGAATTCTGAGAAAATACCTTCTATTCTTTTGCAACAATGGAAGTCCCTATATTGCATAAAATATCATATTTTCTTATGGAGGGGGTTATTAATTGTTTCCTTCCCCCCAAAATTATCTTATTCCCCTTAAAATATTCATCTGTTGGAAGGGATGAGAATGATGATGCATACAGACAAAATGTGATAGGGAAATGTAAAAATAGGGAATGTAGAAACACCATTGTGGTGTTTACATAACAAAATAAGAAACTTCGATAAAGATTCAGCAAAAAAACAAATCATCAGGAATGTGTATAATTGCAAAGAGGAATTGGTGATGTGGAGAGAGGGAGAAAGCTGGTAAACCACACACAGGTTCCATTGGCATCTGGGAAATTTAGGAAAGACAAGGTAAGACTCCTATAATTTTGTGTGGATCACTATGATGAACTTACAAAAGGATATTGACAAGACCTAGTCAGAACAGGAAGGGTTGCAATCTTCACTGTTGTGAAGAATGTTCTTGTCTATGAAATCACAGATGTGGATGTGGATGTGCACAGCTTTGGATCATGGAAAAGGCTCCACAAAGTCTCACATGCAATTCAGTTCCCTCGCTTCTCTCTAATCAGGCTTAAGGCAGCTCGTGGATATCTTCAATATCAATCATTTTTGTATATCTATTTTTAAAATCAACTTTGTAAAATCTAGTCTTTCCTTTACCTTCCATACCTCTGCTTGTCTATGTGATCAAGCATTTGTTGTACTAAATCAGTATTTTTTGGCTTTTTACCTCCCTGTTGTGGAAATTCTTTACACTGGCTAAACTATTAAAGGAAAGCGTGACGTGGACCATCAATATGTTTGCCTGAAATCATTTTTAACTGTATAGCATTGACATTTTGGTTTACTAGTAATTAATTGAGTCCAAAGAAATACAGACAAGTAATTGAGAAATTAACTGCCATAGTCATGGTTAATAATTCTCTGTCTACTAAGATCTAGTCAAGTTCTTTCTCAGGGAATTTTTTTTTTTGTTTTTCATTATCTTTGTCCACTGTATTCCTATCCTGTTGATATAACATAATTCAGGATACATAATCATGAGTATTCAAAAGTATAAAAATAATTTGACTTCTTTACTTCTTATGAAAAAACAAATTAGGCATGATATTTTTGATAGCTTCTTTCGTACTCATACATGTGAAAATCACTAAATAATAATGTATATGTTGAATTAATCTGAAGAATCGTATAAAATAATTTATGAATTTTTCTCCTAATAAGAGAAAAAACTACTTCCAAAGACATTCCATTTCATTTTTTAAAAAATTAGTCTAGATATTTGGAAGTATATTTTTATATCAAATGTATTTCTTTGGCTTTTTTTCCCTGAGGCTAAACAGAAAAGCTGAATTCTTCTTTTACATGATAACCCTTTACATGTTTAATCACAGTTTTCAAATTACAGCAAATTTTCTCTTTTCTTAGCCAAATATGCCTCATATAACAATGATTCAAGGTTTTGTTTACTTGCCACCTATGAATGTCTTTCAAATATAGAACCTAGAACTTAAAACTATTTTTCAGTTTGGGCATGACCAGGGAAAATTTCAGTTCCATATGATCACCATCTCATTTCTGGAAGCTCCATATCTCATAATGTATTCCAAGATCACATGAGCTTTTCTAGCTACCATGTCACTTTGTGGATTTATTTTGAGATTAAAGTTCTTTGAAGCTGTCAGAATTCTTTTTGAACAAACTATTATCTAAACATACCTGGCTCTGTGCATTCTCTTAGCTCTATTTCCTAGCTTTGTGTCACCTAGATTTAATTAGCATGCCATCTATGCTCTTTCATACAAGTCCTTGATAAAAATGTTATATTACTTTGCACCGGGCCAAAGATACATCCCTGAATCCTTTCTCTGGATACTTTCTTCCAAATTGCCACTGAACTATTAGTGACTATTATTTAAACTTGAAAGTCAACCAATTACAAATCAGCTAATTATATTGTCACTCACCCCATATCCTTTATCTTTGTACATGAAAATAGTCTGAGACATTATCCACTGTTTTGTTCAAATGTAGGCAAACTATTTCTAGAATGTTCCCCTAGCCTACCAGTTTAATAATCCTGTCCAAAAAAGCAAGTAGTTTAATATACCTATTTGTGATAAAATAATGCTGGCTTATCATGGTTATCAAAAGCCTTTTATCCATTCTTCTTGTGTTATCAGTACAAAAGTCAGTTTTCAGGGATGGGAAAATAGAAATCAAATAAGAATCTAGACACTCTGCCCGCTCTCTGATATCATTCATCTTCATTTGGACCACTTTCAGCAGGATCTCTATTCCTTTTTGAATTCTTGTTTTCCCCCTTTTCTCCCAATACTCCTTTTTAAAAAAAATATCCTTTCTCTGTCACGAGGCTCACTTAATTTTGAGGTCTGGCATTTTTAATACTATTTTAATGGTCCCATGACATGTTCTTATGGAAATCAAAAGTCTTGTCCTCACTTCTTCCATTCTCTGTGTTTATATAGATAACATGTATTTATAGATGATACATAGGCATATGCATGTTTATGTGCATACTTGTGTATATTTGTATATACATGTATATCCTTAGCACAATGCATGTTCACACCTTTATGTGTGTATCTGCACACATGTGGTACTTATGTGTATTTACACAAATTTTGTGTGACTATATATGCATGAATCATGTATGTATCACACATGCATATGTGTATCTTGCTTTGCTTGTTAATTATGCGATGAGTTCCCGTCTGTATCTTTAGGCAGCTCTCATGTTTTTAAACTCATTGGAAAGCTTTCCCTTTTTCTTTTTTTATTCGTCCCTCAGTTTCCAATCTCTTCTTCCCTGACGTCCCCTGTAACATTTTCATCCATGACATCCTATCTAGCCTGCTCCTGACCTTCACTGAATCTGTTCTCTGAAAATCTTAGTTTCATGTCAAATTTTAGTTATTTCTTCCCTTCATTACAAACTCTAATTGAGAATAGTCACTTTTCCTCCAAGTCTTCATAATTTCTCCCCAAGCAAATAGTTTCTTCTTGTTAGTGAGAATCAGATCTAGATACAGAAAGATGGATACTAAAAGTGATATAAATATCTATATTTTTATTTATATCTCTATTCATACACACACCATAGAGGTATACATATCCCTATAGAGTGTGAGTGTGTGGGGATACAGATAGAGATAAAGATTAATACTAATATCCCTCTCTCTCTCTCTCTCTCTCTCTCTCTCTCTCTCTCTCTCTACTTAGTCAAGCCAAGAAATTATTAGCTGATCTCTAATTTTTTGGAGAGAAACCTCTAGTTGATCTCTGACTAATTGAAGGCTCACCCCCTCCCACTAACATATCTTGCTGTTCTGCCAGACTATTGTTTCACTGTTCTGAATTCAATACTTACTTTTTTGTAAAGGCAATCTACGGTATGATCTGATGACAAAATTTCTTTTTTCCCCTCCTTTGATTTTACCAATTGTTTTTCACTATGTTTCCCTACTCCACTTTCCAGATTTTGTCCCGTGAGTATATTCTTGATTTATAATAAGATACTATCCTTGCCTCCGCCCCTTTTCTGATCATGATTTCTAAAACTAAGTTATACCCATCCAGAGCCCTTTTCTACTTTTGGATCTCATTTTTTCAGTTAAATTCACATTCTTGCATGAAATACTCTAGTTCTTTTTGCTTTTTGCTAAAACTTTGTGCATTTGTACATACTTATTCATTTGCAAGCATGGGTCTTATTATTGTTTTTTTTATGGATTTTGTCTCCTGAGAATTTCTAGATAATACAACTGCTAGTCTTCTTGCTTCAACTTACCAATTCTTCATGGTGCCTTCCTTGATGTATATAAATAGACAGTTTTCTCCCTTCCCCTATTTTTTATATTTAGCAGGCTTATAAATTTAAAAAAGTGTTTATGAGCTGACTGAAGTTTGGATAATATTTATGTCAGAGGAAAAAGGAAGGCTATAGAGGTGTCTATAAGGGCTTAGAACTGATATTCATAGTTATAAAAATCCCTGCAAGAATAAACATGTTTGGGTTGGGTGGGCGGTGTTATTTGCACATTATAAAGCATCCATGTTCATCTTCATCCTGAGCCATTACTAAGTGGGAAGCAGGAAGAGCAAGAGGTAATTTCACCATGAGCATCATGAAGCAAGATGACTAACTGTCCAAAGAAATTGATTTTAAAACTCCCTTTGTGTATATGATAATTTGTCTCTTCATGGAGAACCTATGAGTCTTTTTTCCCCCATTCAACTGCAGCTTCCTGATGGCTCCTGATTTTGCTTGGGGCAAAAATGGCTACACATACATGGTTTTAATACCCTTGTATTATATCATCTCCTTAATAATTTGAGAATGATCTCACATCTATTTTGTCATTGATATTTGTGAAAGCAAAAAAGAATTTACACAGAATTGTGGAAAGAATTTGCATTTGTTTCATAGGTCACTACTACCAACATTTCATCCCCTAGTTGCCAGTCAACTATTAGTAAACCTGTATTCAATCAGGCTTTTCCTCAGACAGCAGATACTTGATTGCTAAAACTGTGCTTGAAATATCTCTAATTTTATTGGTCCTGATAGAGTTTGGCTTGCATTATTAACTGAACTAATTCTAACTGGTGGATATGACACAAAGACAAACAACCTTAATGCATAAGAATATGTGCTAAAGACATTGCAGAGATACAAAACAAATTCTGGATGAGGAGCAAGAGTTAAAATTGTAACTTCTTGTTATGAGCATAGCCATTGAATATAATGGTATAAAACACAAATACATAATATAACATTATACAATGGAGAATTTACTTTCTATGAATTATAAAATTGCTAGTATAGTAACAGAAGTGTACTGGTTAGTTGTGAATGAATCATGTATAAAATATTTTATATTTTTACATGTGTAGGATTGTTTGAAATGCTTCATCTAGACAATTTTCAGGTGGATGAGTTCATAATTAATTCACAACATAAGCTAAATTACAATAATCATAAGTTATCTATATAAAGCTCAACTATTTCTTATGGATATATCCACATGACATTAAAACTCAGTATATGAATCAATCAGCAAGCCTATATTACACACCTACTATGTGTTGGACATTGTACTAAGTGTTGGTGACACATAACAAAAATGAGACATTCTACCCTCAAATGGCTTCCATTCTATTAATCAAGCCTTCATCTAGGCATATAAATATATACAAAATAGACCCAAAATACATGTAAGGTAATTAGAAGGGTAGTATTAGCATCTGGGGGATTAGTAAAGGCCTTCAAGTAGACAATGGAATTTGAGATGAACTTTAAGGAAATTAAGGATTCTCAAAAAGGAGTGCATTTGGGGAATATGAGACTACTTAGAAGAAGGCATAGAGACGGAAAATATGAGGAACAACAGACTTTCCAGTTTGTCTTCATTATATAGTTGAAGAAGGGGAATAATGATGTGTAATAAGGCTAATAAGTTGAGTTATAATCAGATTCTCAAAGGATTTAAATGCCAGAGGAAATGTTTTTGATTCTGTAGATAAATGGAGAATCATAGAAGTTCAGTAAGCAAGAGAATGGCATTATCTGATATGGCATTATGGTATTATGTGGGATAGAGAGAGGGGAAGAACTTAAAAGAGGAGAATCCAAAAGGAGGTTATTGCAATAGTTCAGATGAGAGACATTATTGAAATATTGAATTTTGGTAATGTTGTGGCATAAGGAAGAAAAGAATCATTAGATCTGGATTGGAGTGTTAGTGCTGGTAATTGCTAACTCTGGGACTTTGGGAATTATTTTCCCATCTCTTTAGTCCTCAGTTGTCTCATCTGTGAAGTAATAACATTGGACAGTCACTAGATATTCAAAGTTCCTTCTAACTCTAAACATTCAATGATTTATTCTAAGAGATCTAGATGGGATTTGTTTCATCCCTAAATACATGACATCCATAAACACAATACATTTTTCTCCTTTTATTTATTTTTCTCTTCAGTCAAATGATGAATCTACCTTTACCTTGGACCAAAGACAAAGGAACAAAATGATGCCAAGGACACACCTAGGATTGAGGTGACATCAGAGGTGCACTGGAAAATACTTAACAAACAGTTCTCTGGGGGGAAAAATTTACACAACACAGTTTAAAGTTTAATCTGCATTATTGCATTTTCCCATCACTTTTTTAAATCTATATATCAACTAAAAATTGAGAATTAATTTATACCATTTGTTCATTTATAAGATGTAAAAGTTCACACTAAAATTTTAATAATTGGCTCTCTCAAGTGAATATGAATATTTCCAGCACACTATTGAATGTGACCTAAGATGGTTACCTAGAGTAAAGCTAAAAAATAGAATCTTTGACTTGGAATCAGACTTAGAATTTGTCCAGTTCTGCCTTTCACTTTAATAGTTCATGGAAAGTTAAACCTTAATTGTGACAGATTTTAACTAGCTAAACTAATTAGACATAGGCAAGAAATGAGAAAAAAAAATTTATGGGAGAAAGGGGATGGAACATTTTCTTCACACAAGTACACAAGCCCCGTCGTTCATGGGAACTAAGCACAAAGTTGTGCCTTTTTTTAATGATTCCTTCCTGAGTGACCAATATCTGACATGATGACAGACAGACACCATTATGGAAATCAAATCTCATCTGATCCATATTCATTTTTCCCATTTTTGCAAAAATCCAAAATTTTCAGATTGGCTTAAACTGAAAATTTGGCTTTTTTCTTTTTTAGCTTACCATTAATTCCATGATCTTCCCCCAAACACACCTTCTAACCTTGTCCATCCATCTTCCTGACATTATTTTATCCTTCTTAACATCTAAAGAGAAGTAATCCACATAATAGATTTGAATTAAACAAAAACCCCAGATGCCATATTTTAAAATTATGGTTAAGAAAATGTTTTCCACTGGCAAACACATTGAAGATGTTATTTAGATACTTACAAATGTCATGTTAAAACTTAGTCATTTTTATGGGACTAACTGGGGGTAGGATAAGCTCTTGGTTCTCTTTCTGAGTAACATTGGAAGAGTTCATTCATTTTAATACTACATTCTTAGTTCAGGCATTTATGCATTGGGGCAAGAAGTTATGCACAAGAAGAGAAATGGCTTGGGACACCAGAACCCTGTTAACCAGTGCCAAAAGCTTAGCGAAAGTACTCATATTCCTATTACATGCTTTGTATGACTCGCTGAAATTTCCAAAATGAAGTCTAGCCTCAGTTTTTAATAACATCTACATTTTCTTGTATTAGTGATATGATTCAATTAAATTATTTTTTTTCTTTTCAGGATAACACTTTTATCCTTTATCCTTAAAGTGCCATACTAGTTAATAACAACATATAGACTTCCCTATCAAAGACAGTCAAAACATGGCCAATAATTCTATAATTTCATGCTCTTCAGGATTCAAATTACACTGTCATAAAACAATATCTTTAGAACCTGACTCAGGTTTCCTGTGAGTTACAAATAAGAAAATGAACATGAGGTATTTTAAAATGCTATAATAATGTCAATCTACACTACTACTACTACTACTACTACTACTACTACTGCTGCTGCTGCTGCTGCTGCTTCTACTACTACTACTACTTATGTATACATTGAAGTTCCTTAATCACATTTTTAAAACAAACAAAAAAGCAAAGCATTCTTTAGTTGAATGAACCCAAGAGCTTATCACATTGAGTTTGTTATGCCCAGCCCCAAACTCCTATCTCACAATAAATCTGAAAGAATCGCAGGTCTCTCCAGCTTTCCACTTCAAGAGATGTGTAATCTGCCCTCTACGATAATTACTTACATTTCTATAAATTTTAATTTTGAAAGCATCTTCCTTACAGTGATGTGAGGTACACAGTTAAAATATAATCATTCATATTTATAGATAATAAAGCTAAGGCTCTGAAAGTTAAGGGACTTAATGAAAATCATACTGGTGGTAAGTGCCTGAATTGGGATTCCAATCTGTTTCCTTTCTCTAAGTTCAGAACTTTCTGCTATGCCGCAATGTACATAACTAATATTACTTTCTGATACTTTTCCTATACACTATGTGCAACTTTCCTTGTCTCTATTTCCAAAATGGTATATAGAAGAGCCAAAGACCCGACATTGAGGGATAACCTCATCAAGGGGAGATGAACAGAAGAGTGACTTAGAAAATGAAGAAAAAAATAGGATGAAGAGAATTATCATGGCTTAATATTTAATGCCATGAATGACAAGGGATCTGATGAAGAGGTGGAAGTATGAGGGAAAGGAAAGATGCTAAGTATACCACTGTCTGTAATAAGGCAGAGGTGCAGAAATTTTACTAAGAGTGGAATGAAAATATCTGTATTTTCTCCACAAGGATGGGTGTAGGTAAGTTTGAATTTCTGTGTCAGAAATATACTAATAGATGGCTATTAGTGACACAAACTGTATTTTGCTATTATGAATACAGAGTATAGTAGGATATGGTAGAAGGAAAACAAATATAGCAATTATAACCATGAATATAAATGTTTTGAACTCATCTATAAAGAGAAAGAACTGCAAAATGGATCTTTGCTACTTCTGTTATCTTGGAAAAGTTATATGACTGCTGAGTACCCCAGTTTTTCCATCTGAAAATGAAGTAGTTTTCTGGATGGTTCCTTCTAATTCTAAATCTACAGTTCTGTAGTAGTTTATTTATAAGGAAGATTCTAAAAACAGTAAGGCACATATTTTGTAGAGAAAGAGTGAGGTTCACTTTGAGTTCAAGAAAAGCACAAATTACAAACATGCCTCCATAAGAAATATCATAAATATAACAATAGGAAACTATGTTATGCTTTCAGATGTCATAGAAAATGAAATAATAGCAATATTTCACTTAGCAATTAAGTGCTTAAAGGAAAAGTAAAGTGAAATCCAGAAAAAGGAAACTCCACCACCCCAAAAAAAGACTTTATAGTATTTTCATTGTCCTTCAGTTTTCGAAGATGAACAATGGCTTCACAGCATGATGTCTTGACTAGCATGTGACTTGGATTTAAGTGCAAAGGTATTAGCTTCACTCTCTCTTTTTTTTTTTTTAAATAAATTTATTTAACTTTTTACATTCATTTTCACAAGATTTTGGGTTCCAAAATTTTCTCCCCCTTTGTCCC
>CM053769.1:247282725-247343802 GCA_028658325.1 Potorous gilbertii
CAGAAAAGGGCGGAAAAAAACTAAGACCATAGAAGGATATCTTCTTGAAAAGATGATTCTGCCATTCCTCTCTGATGAAGAAGACTAATGCTTACCATCAGGTAAAGACATAGGAGTCAAGGCCTCTGTATCCCAAACATCTGAAATAGATATCCCATGGGCTCAGGCCATGGAGGAGCTCAAAAAGGATTTTGAAAATCAAGTTAGACAGGTGGAGGAAAAACTGGGAAAAGAAATGAGAGAGATGCAAGAAAAGCATGAAAAACCGGTCAATACCTTAATAAAGGAGACCCCCAAAAATGTTGAAGAAAATAACACCTTGAAAAATAGGCCAACTCAATTGGCAAAAGGTTCCAAAAGCCAATGAGCAGAAGAATGCTTTCAAAAGCAGAATTAGCCAAGTGGAAAAAGAGGTGCAGAATCTCACTGAAGAAAATAGTTCTCTCAAAATTAGAATGGAACAGATGGAGGCTAATGACTTTCTGAGAAACCAAGAAATTACAAAACAAAACCAAATGAAGGAATCTTTTCCAGAATTAGTAGATTCTTTCAATGACTATTGTGCCCAATGGTTTTAGGATATCAGGGCAGTTTTCCTTGAAAAATTCTCGAAATCTGCTGTCCCAGATCTTTTTTTTTGATTATGGCCTTTGGGTAGTCCAGAAATTCCTAAATTTTCTCTTCTTGATCTACTTTTCAGGTCAGTTGTTTTTCCAATGAGGTACTTTGAATTTTCTCCTATTTTTCATTTTTTAAATTTTGTTCAACTACTTCTTGATGTCTCATACTATCATTAGCTTCCACTTGCCCAATTCACATTTTGAAGGAGTTATTTTCTTCAGTTAGTTTTTGTACCTCCTCTTCCATTTGACAAAATTCTATTTTTTAAGAAGTTGTTGTCTTCAGTCAATTGTTATACTTCTTTTTTCAAGCTATTGACTCTTTTTTTCATGGTTCTGTTGCATAACTCACTTCTTTTGCCACTTTTTCTCCTTTCTCTCTTATTTTATTTTTAAAATAAATTAATTGATTTTAGGTTCTCACCATTCACTTCCACAAGATTTTGAGTTCCACATTTTCTCCCCATCTCTCTCCTCCTTCACCCAATCTGTCCTCCTTTCTATCACACCTTCCCCTTTCTCTTATACCCTTACCATCTATTTTCTTGTAAGGCATTTCTATAACTCACTGCCTGTATGTTGTATTTCTCTGCTGCATATAAAAGCAATTTTTAACATTTTTTTTGAAACTTTGAGTTCCAAATTCTCTCCCTTCCTCCTTCCCCATCCACCTCCAATGACAAGGCAATAAATTCAATATAGGTTACAGATGTGTAGTCATGCAAAACACTCCCCTAATTGTCATGTTGTGAAAGACTAACTGTATTTCCCTGCATGCTATCCTGACCTCCATTTATTCTATTCTTCTTTTGACCCTGTCCCTCCTCAAACATGTTTACTGCTGATTACCACCTCCTTCCATTTACTCTCCCTTCTATCATTCCCTCTCTTATCCCCCTCTCCCCTCTGTCCTGTATTGTAAAATAGATTTTCATACACAACTGAGTATGCATGTTATTCCTTCCTTAAGCCAAATCCTAGGAGAGTAAGATTCACTCATTCCCTCTCACCTTCCCCGTCTTCTCCTCTATTGTAAAAGCTTTTTCTTGCCTCTTTTATGTGGGATAATATATCCAATTTGATTTATCCATTTCTCCTTCTCCCAATATGTTCCTCTCTCACCCTTAATTTTATTTATTGTTTCCAAATTTATTAATTTCATTTGTTTTCAGTTTTCAACAATCACTTCCATAAGTTCCAAATTTTCCCCCACTCCAAAACCCCTCCTTCACCAAGACAGCATGCAGTCTTATAGAGGTTCTAGACATACATACATACATATATATATTATATATAACTAATATATTACTCAAACAACTCTAATACCGAGAAAACTCTCAAGGATCACAAATTTTATCTTTCCATGAAGGAATATAAACAGTTCAACTTTAGTAAGTCCTTTGTGATTTCTCTTTTCTATTTACTTTTTCATGCTTCTCTTGCTTCTTTTATTTGAAAGTCAGATGTTCTATTCAGCTCAACTTTTTTCATCAAGAATGCTTCAAAGTCCCTAAGTGACCATTCTTCCCTTGCAGTATTATACTCAGTTTTGCTGGGTAGGGGATTCTTGGTTTTAATCCTAGCCCCTGTGACCTCTGAAATATCATATCCCAAGACCTCTGATCCATTAGTGTAGAAGCTGCTAGATCTTATGTTATACTGATTGTGTTTCCACAGTACTCAAATTGTTTATTTCTGGATGCTTGCAATATTTTCTCCTTGAACTGGCAAGTCTCAAATTTGACTGCAATATTCCTGATAGCTTTCCTTTTTAGATCTCTTTCAGGGGGAAATTTCTTTCAATTTCTATTTTTCCCTCTGGTTCTGAAACATCAGGTCAATTTTCCTTGATGATTTTTTGAAAGTTAATGTCTAGGATTTTTTTTTTTGATCATTGCTTTTAGGTATTTGATCATTGCTTTCAGGAATTCAGTCCAACCATTTTAAATTATCTCCCCTGGATCTATTTTCCCTGTTAATTCTTTTTCCAATGAGATATTTCACATTGTTTTCTTCGTTTTCATTCTTTTGGTTTTGTTTCATCAAATTTCTTGGTTTCTCATAAAGTACTTAGCTTCCATCTGTTCCATTCTAATTTTTAAGGAATTATTTTCATCAGTGAGCTTTTTGTACTTTTTTTTCATTTGGGCAATTCTGCTTTTTAAGGAATTCTTCTACTCATTGACTTTTTGGGTCTTCTTTGCCATTTGGATTATTCTATTTTTAAGGGGTTATTTTCTTCAGCATTTTTGAGGTCCCTGTTAGGATGCAGATGACTGATTTTTCATGATTTTCTTGCATCACTCTAATTTCTCTTCCCAATTTTTCCTTTACTTCTCTTACTTGATTTCAAAATCCTTTTTGAGCTCTTCCATGGTCTGAGACAAATTCATATTTTTCTTGGAGGCTTTGTATGTAGGATCGTTGACTTTGTTGTCTTCTTCTGGCTTCCTTATCACCAAAGTAAGATTGTATATTTTGATTTTTTTTTTTGGTGTTTGCTCATTTGCCCAGCAAATTACCTGATTTGGGGGCTCTTTATCGAGGTAGTTCTCTGCTTTCTGTGAGGAGTGGAGTGTACTGTAACAAGGTTCAAGGTTTTTGTGCAGCTGTTTTCAGAAATACTTCTAGGAACCCGAACATTTTCAGCTCTTCCAAGGTTGTATGATCAAAGGAGAGGTATTTACTCTTCTGGTCTGTACTGGTCCGTGAGTGACCTTAAGCATGCTTTTCTCTCTTAGAATTGTCAGAGTTCTCTCTCCACTGTTTTTACAAGTTCAACCATGCCAAAAGTCCTCTTAATCTTAGGATTGCCACCGAGGACTATGATCCAGATCCAAGAAGGAAAAGTAAGAGAATTCTGCCATAGCCCTGGCAAGGAGATCCTGTCTATGTCAACTCTGATCAGCCACTCAGTTTCCCCACAGTATGTGGGCTAGAGCTCCTAAAACACCTGCCTTTTCCACTGCTACATCCAGTCCAAGCACCACCTCTGTGGCCCCAAGACTGGGGTTGGACCAGGTTCCTCTCTCACAGAAGTCAGACAGGCTTTTTCCACTGAGCTTCCAATTTTTTTGAAGCATTTTTGGGGTTGAAAAATATGCAAACTGCCACACATGCTAGTGATTCAGTACCCCAACGCCAGCTCAGACCCCATCTGTGTCAGCATGGCTGATGTTAGACTGCACTCAGATCCCAGTCTAGCATAATAAATGCTTACTGTCAATGATCCACTCATTCTTTAAGATTAGATTAGTTTCCAATCAATTTTTGGTCTATAAATCCATGGCCTTTATTACATATAATTTTTTTTGTATCATGATCTGAAAAGGATGCATTGATTAGTTTTGTTTTTCTGAACTACATTTTGAGGTTTTTACGCCCTAGTACATGGTCAATTTTTGTGTATGTGCCATGTACTGCTGAGAATAAGGTATATTCCTTTCTTTCCCCGTTCAATTTCCTCCAGAAGTCTGTCATATTTGCCTTCCTTTAGAATTATATTTACCTCCTTAACTTCATTCTTGTTAATTTTGAGGTTAGATTCATCAATTTCAGATAGGGGGAAATTAAGATCCCCCACTCGTATAATTTTGCTGTCTATTTCTTCCTGTAACTCCCTTAACTTCTCTTCTAAGGATTTGGATGCTACACTACTTGGTGCATATATGTTTAGTAATGATATTTCATTTTCTAGAATCCACTTAGAGGTTTGATTTAAGGTTGTTTTTGAAGGAAACTTAGGTGAGTTCCTGGCTCTTCCCTGTCATGTTAGCTCCACTTCTCCAGTTCATTATTCTTAAAAACTGCTAAATGAGTGAATGAGTATGTTTATCTTAGTAACTAATCTCTTTTGCCAGTCCCTCCCAACATCATGTTTTAGGATCTTAAATAGCTCAGCTGAAATTCCATAACCTTCACTACCCTTATTGTTAGCAATGCTTCTTAAGGCCCACTTGACTTCATTCTCCAAGATGTTTGGTTCTAGATCTTTAACTACACCATTGTTGTTATTGGTGATGTTAAGATGTTTCCAGCTTCTAAGTCCCTACAAATTTTGTTTTTTATCACCTGCGTTTTTGCATGAAATGTTCTCTTAATGTTTCTAATTTTCTTGAAGAGATCTCTTGTTTTATTTTTCCGTTCTATTGTTTTCTTCCATTTCTTTGCATTGGTCATTTAAGAAACTCTTATCACTTCCTACTATTATCTGAAATTCTTCATTCATTTAGAGATATCTTTCCCTTTCTCATTTACTTTTTGCTTTTCTTTCCTTAGCTATTTGTAAAGCTTCATCAGAGCCATTTTGCTTTAGGCTGCTCTTCTTTTTCTTCAACTTTTTTGTAATTGTTGTTGCTGCCTCCTGTACATTTTACAAAACTCTGGCCAGGGTTCTTCAGGCCTTTTATCTACCAGTTATAATCCCTTAAACTTATTCATCACTTCCACTCATATTCATGAGAGCTGTTGTTTAGATCATACATGTATGACTTGACTGTTTTCTCTACTTTCTTCAAACTGTTTATATAGAGCTTCTCTGCCTTTGACAGTAAAGTATATCATTAATCTGATTCCTATATTGACCATCTGGTGATGTCCAAATGTGGAGTCACTTTTTGGGTTAGAAATGTTTGTTATGATCAGCGAGTTATATTGACAAAACTCTTCTTCTTTGCCCAGCTTCATTTTGTATTACAAAGCCAAATTTGCCTATTATTTCAATTAGCATTTGATTTCCTATTTTTGCATTCAAATACCCCATGATGAATGTGACATCTTTTTTTGGGGAGGGGAAATAATGTTATTTCTAGAAGATATTGTAGAACTGACCAACTTTAACTTCTTCATCATAGACTTGTATTACAGTGATATTGAACAGTTTGTCATAGATATCATTCCGTTATTTTTTTAGATTATACTGCACTACTGCTTTTAACATGCTTTTATTTACTATGAGGGATACTCCATTTCTTCTAAGGGATTACTGTCCACTGCAGTATATGGAGAAACTACCTTAATTAAATTCATGCATTCCTACCCATTTAAGTCCTCTGACACCCAAGATACTGGTATTTAATCTTTCCATTTCCTGTTTGACCGTATCCAAATTATCCTGGTTCATAAATCTAACTTTCCAAGTTCCTATGAAATATTGATCTTTTTTGGCATTGAATTTTCCTTTCATCAGTAGACACATCAGTAGCTAAGCTTCCTTTCAGTTTTGGCTCACTGCTTTGTTAGTTACTTGTTATTGGAGTTACTTGTTATTGTCTTTCACTCTTCCCTAGAAGCATATTGGATACTTCCAATCTCAGGCATTTATCTTCCTATATCCATAGGATTGGGCTATTTAAAATCCTAAACGATGAAGTCATTAAAATGTCCCACTCAATATACAAGCAAATTTGGAAAACCCAACAGTGACCACTAGATTGGAAATGAATAGATTATGTCCCAATCCTAAAGAAGGGCAATGCCAAGGAATATTTAAATTCCCGAACAATTATGCTCATTTCACATGATAGCAAATCTATGTTTAAGATTCTGCAATGTGAACTGAAAAAAACAGGTAAAGCAGGCTGGTTTTTGAAGAGGCAGAGGAACTAGAGACCAAATTGATAACACTTGCTAGATTATGGAGGAAACAAGAGAGTTCCAGAAGGAGAAAAAAAATCTACTTCTGTGTCACTGATTACACTAAATCCTTTGCCTGTGTGGATCACAAAGAAGTGTGACAAGTTCTCAAAAACATGGGAGTGCTAGATCATTTTACTTGTGTTCTAAGAAACCTGTATGCAGCCAAGATGTAGTAGTTAGAACCAAACATAGAACTGATTGCCCTAAGATTGGAAAAGGGTTATGACAAGGTTGTTTAACATCACATTAATTATTTAACTTATATGCAAAATGTCATATAAAATGCCAAGCTGAATGAATCAAAAGCCAGAATTATGATTCCCAAGAGAAATATCAACATTTTCAGATATGAAGAAAATGCCATTGCAAAAAGTGAAGAGAAACTAAGAAGTCTTTTGATGAGGGTGGAGAAGAGTAAAAGCTGACTTGAATCTTAGCATCAATAAATAAATAAATAAGATCTTGGCAAGTGGCTCTATCACTTCTTGATAACAGAAAGAAAAGAAATGCAAGTAGTGGCAGATTTCTGTTCCTCAGCTCAAAGATTACTATTGTTGACTATAGTCATGAAATTAAAAGATTCTTGCTTTTTGGAAGGAAATCTATAGCAAATCTGGACAAAATACTAAAAAGCAGAGACATTACCTTGCTGACAAATGTGCATAAAGTCAAAGGAAGCTATAGTTTTTTCAAGTAGTAATGTATGGCTGTGAGAGTTGGACTGTGAAGAAATCTGAGACCCTCAGACGCTTCTGGTGCTGGAGAAGACTTTTAAGAGTCCCTTGGAGAGCAAGAAGATTGAATCAGGCAATATATAAAGAAATTGATTCAGGCTACTTAATCAAAAATCATATCCTGAAGTATAAATACTTTGGCCACATAATCAGATGGCTCTCCTTAGAAAAGATCAATTTTGGGAAAGACTGAAAACAAAAGAAAAAGGAGACAGCAGAAGATAAGATGGACAGAGAGTGTCATGAAAATAATGAAATGAATTTGGACAAATTTTGAGAGATATTGGGAGATAGAAGGACCTGATGATGTGCTATGGTTCATGAAGTCATAAAGAGTTGGACATAACTGAACAACTACAACAACCCAACACCATCCAGTAAAAGACTAAGAAGTCCTATGTGATCTCAGTACTCAAGTTCTCAAGTGCTTGTCTTTAGTGGAGACCAAGTCTCAGGCATCTTCTCCAGGATATTCCCCACAGGCCATTTGAGCAAGGGGCTCATGGGATCACTTACCTTATACATAGTAAATTTATTCTAGCCTCTCATTTTGATTCAAAGTATGCCTTAACTTTATAGACATTTCTTGTGTACATTAGAACATTGCCTTTTTCTTCTTTTTAATTCTACCATTATTTGTTTTATTGGATTAACATATTTATATTTAAAATCACAACTGTTAGACTTCTTGTTTTATCCATATATTTCTTTAGTATTTTTTAAAATTCCTCACAGCTTTCCTTAGCTTTATTTGAACTTCTTCAATGCTAATCTATTGCTGCAGTCTCTTTCTTACCAATTTCTGTTTGTTTACTATTTCCTAAGATCTTAAATTTTATTCAAATTGCTAATTTCTTGTTCTTCATTTTCTTTACTGAATTTTCTATTCCTCTTCCTATATCTTTCCTGCCTTTAGTTCAGTTAAACAGGTAGTTTAAAAAATCTTTCCTATCTTTCTCCCTTCCAACCTTTTTTTTGCTATACCTTTTGATATATTTTTCTTTGGTCTATTACCATTATGATTTCTCTTCTAGTCTATTTTGAATCATATTTTCATGTTTAACCTGCACTCTTGTTTGTTCCTTCTTTACTCTTTCCATATCCCTCATGGAGGTAAAATTTCTGAATTATGAGATTTCCGGTCACTACTCTAACCAATTGCTAAATTATGCCCTAAATTATGCCTTACTCCATCAAAATTTATTATACTGTCACTACTCTGAGAAATATCAGCTCATGGTAAAGGCAGTGTGGATAGAAATAATCATAAATAGTTCCTGAAATTAACCTGTGTGCTAGATTGTATGACCTAACCTCATTCTCTGACCTCACCATGATTAGTATCCTTCCCCAAAGTCAATTCATCTCTTCTCTGTCTCTATGTCATTCCAACCCACAACTTTCCACCATCCACATTTATAATACCTGCTGTACCTCAAAGTTAGCATAGTGTTTCTCAAATGGGTGGCTACTCATGGAGACTATGACAGAATGTGTCTCCCCAGTGGACCAACTACCCCTCATTATCCCACCAAGCATCCCTCCCTCCTCCCCTCCCTTCCTCCTTCCTTCCTTCCTTTTGTTTCTAAGGGTAAAAAAAAGATAACTTAAAAACAACAGGGGTGTCCACTGCTTATATTTGCTAAGCAAATTGTGTTGTGTGAATATATGACTAACAGGTGTAATTGTGGAGGATGGAGTTGGATGGATGTTACTCACTCTTTCCTATTCCTTCCTCCTTTCTTGAAATAAGTAGAGATGAATCTTCCTAGGTCACACCTATGCCCTTCCATTGATGATTTAGGATATTATCTTCTCTTTTTCCAACATTCCTCACTCCCCACCCCACCCCAAACCTTTAAATCAGGGGCTTATTTTTATACCAAGGAAACTATAATGGAAATCAGATCCAAGTGATCCTCATGATCTTTTGATGCTATTTTATGTGATTTATAATGGGGAAAAAAGTTGTAATAAAAGCTTAATAACTCAGAACCTCCAGTTGGGAAAATCATGAATATTCAAATAGATCATATTTTACAGATGAACTTTTTTTTTTAATAAATGATGGACTGAGTGTCAAGGAGGTTGAAGAAATTACTTCACCAAGTTTATACAAGCAATAAGCACCAAAGAATTTGAATTCTAGTTCTATGTTCTTTCCACTAAACCATATTCAAAGAAGCAGTCAACAGTGTTTTGATTAAAGAAAATCTACAAAACCAAAGTGAGAATGACAGGCTTGGAAAAAGTGGGAGGACAACACTTATGTGAATCAAAGTGTATGCATGGGATATTTATTGCCTTTGATAGAAATAAGGGTTAGGCAAATATATAATAGAATCATAAATTAATACCCATAAAGTACTTCAGAACCATTTTCCTTAGGGGTTGATGGTTAAGAGTAACTGATGGGTTTTGAACCCTTTGGTGAGTTAGGAGAATGACTGTCCCAAACATGTGAAGACTTCTGGCATTCTGTGTGGATGAGAACAATTTGTTCCAATGATCATGAAGTCAACTGAGGCAGGCGCTGTGGAACACTTAGATTTTGGTCAGGCATCAAAGATTACCAAGGTCCTTCACTGTTTACTGGGCCATCTCCAATCATCTGACCTTTTGTCATGCCACGGGACTTTGAAGACTCTGGAAGAAAAAGTGAAACTGATGACTTTGAGAAACTCTGCCTCACTTAAGTCCAATATCATTAGTCCTCTTCAAAAATGAAGGACCAACAGCATTCCAGGAATTGACAAACTAGTCAGAGGTCATATATGGGCCACTTTTTTTGCACTGTCCACCTGGGAGTTAAGTATGGTTTTTTTATATGCTCTCACAAACTTCATCATCCTACAAGATCATATCAATTCTGAAACTCACATCCTCATAGCACATCCTTCTGGCCCCTTAGTCCCTCCAACTCTCTGACTGGAAAGAGTAGAAGGTGAACAGAGAGTTCTTCCCAGATCCTCTATTTAAGGAGGGTGCCAAGAGTAGTCATCTTGTAATTTCCCATCTGCCTGTACTTCTTTGAACTTCATCATGAATCTACACTTCCTCCCTTTTCAGTTTCTTTATATGGGTTTTCTTCCTCCATTAAACTGTGAGTGTCTTCAAGACAAGGACTCATTTTTTGCATTTCTTGTATCCAAGTACTCACCATAGTGCCTGGCACATAGGAGGCACTTAATTTTTATTGATTTACTACCATTTTCAAATACAATATTTTAAAATGTAAAAAAGCACTTAGCTCCTGGGCAGCAGAAAAACAGATGTGAGCTGGATTTGACCCATGGCCATCATTTACTAACACCTATTCTTCTCTATCCCTTCTATAGAAGAGGAAGCTAAGGAGATTAAGTGACTTCCTAAAGTCATATAAGTTTAGAAGTATGACTCTTCAGAGTCAGGGGTCATCAGGGATGTGACTCTGACCCAAGTCTTCTGACTCCAAGGTCCAGTCAATGTTTATTCCTCTGGTCCACGTTGCTATTTATAAATCATAGAATGTTGGAACTATATGGTATTTTTGAGATCATCTATCTGTCCAACATCTAAATGTTACAGATGAGGAGACTAAATTCTTATAAAACCTTTATTTCATAGTATCATGTATGGAAGCATCCTGATTTATAGTGAAACCTTTATACAAAATTCTCTGTTTTCACTCCAAGTCAGGATTGTTTTGTTTTTGTGGTTTGGTTTTGGTGAAGGAGTGTGTGTTTATGTGTGTGTGTGTATAAATGTGTGTGTGAGTGTGTGATATTTTATTTTGGTTTGCTTGTTCTTCTTTATTTCCTACATATAATGTTCCTTTTAAAAATTGCTCACCGGAGCGGGGAGCCAAGATGGCAGAGTAGAAAGATGCATATACACTAGCCCTTCCCCCACAGAACATAAAATATCTGTAAAGAAGGACTGTTAACAAATTCTAGAGCAGCAGAAGCCACAGAACAATGGAATGGAGGAGATTTTTAGCCCCAAGTGACCTGAAAGACCTATAGGAAAGGTCTGTTGAATAGGATGTGAAGCAGACCCCAGCCCAGCCTTGGCTGCTTGGCACCAGGAGGAATAGGACCAAGCAGCCCTCAGGAACAGAATCTCCAATGGCAGCACAGATTCATCAACTCACAGGTGCTAAAGGTTAGTGAGAGGGATTTTTTGGCTGGCCCAGAAGGGAGCAGGGTATCCCCATAACTCAAGCCTCCTCAGGTGGCAACAGTGAACTTGTGGAAGGCCTCATTGTAAAGCCCCTGAGAGAACTGTGCCTTGTGTGGCAACCCTGTCCTCATCTGAGCAGCTGATCTTAATCTCGCACTGCCCCCACCTAAAGCCCCTGGGGGATTAGAGCAGCTCATCTGAATCTCAGCCCCCAGTACTGGCTTGTCAGAACTGGAGGTGAGGTGGTTGTGGAGAGGAAACTCAGAAGTCAAGTTACTGGCTGGGAAAATGTCCCCAAAAGAGAAAAAAATAAGACCAAAAAAGGTAACTTTCTTGGTGAACAGTTATCTCCTCCTATTCTTTAAGATGAGGAGGACAAAGCATATTGTCAGAGGAAGTCAAGGACCCTGCCTCCAGGGCCTCTAAAGGGAACTTAAACTAGGCTCAAGCAATAGAAGAGTTTGAAAAAAAAAGTTAGCAGCTTACTAAAGGAGAACCAAAAATTGTTCACTGAAGTCCCATAGAGCAATATTACCACAATATAACATTTTTCTACATATAAAGTTCAAAACTTCACTCTCCTAGATATTTTAAATAAGAAACATTTCTTCTTTCAGAAAATCATTTCTTTTTAGACCCTATGTTAGGTGTTAACTTTAGGAGAGATGTCAATGCAGTGAGAACAGGTCCTAACTCATAGAACTTTCACTGCAGAGGGAAAGCAGAAGATCCAGGTTCAAATCCTGATCTGACCTTTGTGTGACCTTTGTCAAGTCATTTAACTAGCTGGCCTCTGAAGACCCTCCAGATGTAAATGTACTGTAATATCATCCTCCAATAATGGACAAGGTGTATCAAAACATGTTTCAAATACACGATAATCCATGAAAATAAGTAAATTGATAAAACAAATTGCTAGAAATTGATGAAACAAACTGCCATATGAGGCCGAAGATGAAGGTAGGGAGGGGTGTGGTGATCTGTAGCAGAGGATGATCAAGGAAATCTCCTAAGAGCAGGTGGTATTTAAATTGGATTTAGAATATTGTGTAGTATTTTTCCTTGTTTCTAATGGATGAAACTTGAGTTTCCAAATGTACTCTTTCCTTTTTGTATTTCTCTATTTTAGCACTCAATATTATGTACAATCTATGTATTGTCACAATACAAAAAAAAATATTGAGTCAGTGGGAAAGGCATTATCAGTGTTGATTTGATTCCATGGATTGGAAAATTGGTACTTTTCCATCTCTGCTTTCTACAAGAATGAACACAGCCCCACATAAAGTCACTTTCCTAGAAGTTCCTTGAGTATAATGAAGCATTGCTTTGTCTTCCAATCCCCATTCATATCCAAAAAGCAAACAAACAAATAAAAAAAGATAAGCCTTGGATTTCTGTAAATGTGGTTCTTTTAATTCAAACTCAAAAATGTGGTATTTCCAAGATGCCTACGAAAACAGTAAGAACATCGGAAAACACTCAATATGAGGTTCAGGGAAAGGGAATGTTTTAGCTGAAGAAGAGAAAAAATGGGGATCAAAACAGCTACCATCTTGAATTTGAAGGACCAACAGGTAGAAGGATTCAATTCATTTGACTTAGCCTGAGAAGAATAAGAGCAAAAAACAATGGTACCAGTTGCAGAGAGGCAAGAACATAAGGAAACCTTTCTAATAATTAAAACTATTCAAATATGTAATGGGCTGTCTTGAAACATGCAACATTATCAAATTTTGAAGATCATGCAGAGGAAATTAAATGATTCTTTTTTTGAGGGAGAGGATCTTGTACCAACAATTCTTAGGCATAAGTTGAGTTAAATAAAATTCAACAATCATTTTAAGTACATATGAAGACATTGTGAAAGGTTCTGTAGATACAAACACAAAAGAGTAAAATAGCTCTCTACCTGAAGAAATTTCCCCCTATTTTGTAAATACAACTGGTAAACAAATAATTAGATGTGTGAGAATTAGAGGAGGGAATGTGTTGCTGTGCCTTGAAAGAAGCAAAAGATTGTAAGAAGCAGGACTGAGGAGGGTGTGCAGTCCAGACATGGGGGTCAGCCTTTGTAAAGACATGGAGTTGAAAAATAAAATACTAAGACATCCTTCTCTAACCTGATAATTTGAAATTCTGAGATTCTACAGTTCAAAAAGCTTTGTTTCAGTACAACCAAACATCAAAATGGAAACACCCCTACAGAAAATGTGAACCTTTCTAAGTCCAAAGTAGAGTTCTGTCTGAGAGCTTCCTCTGATTGTCAGGAGAGAACAATTGTCTTTATGCAAGTACAAAGAAAAGAACTCGTTTTGCTGCCACCACTTAGTGGAAAGCTGGCTTGTCATTTACAGGAGAAAACCAGTGATTAGACAACAATAGCTGAGCAGTTTGCTTTTTTATTTTCATTTTTTTTTTAGCAGCAAAGCAGATATGAACACCTGGACCTTGCATTTTCCACCTAATCAACATCAGAGAGTATATTCAGTTTGACATGTCAAAGAAAACTCCATCAAAAGTATGGTTTTCCATATAAGGGATTCCTTCTCAGGAATGCATTGAACTGGAAGGCCTCTGATCTCCTTTCTATCAAATGCTCACATTCTGTGATTTTAAAGATGATATAACATCTCTCTCTCTCTCTTTCTCTATCTCTCTCTCTCTCTCTTTATATATGTATGTGCTTGTATTAGCAAAGACACTGCCCGAAAGGCTCAGTGTATTCACTGCATGTCAGAGAGCAGAGTTAATTCTGGAACATATATATGGGGGCTGTATAACTATCTGGGGATGATGGTAGAAATTACATACGTGTGCATGTGCATATGTGTATGTATATACACTATAAGTACATGCATATATACACACATATACATGAATATATGTGTCCCTACATAACATATATATGTATTTTGTTAGGAGACAGGTGCAATATTACATGGGTAAGGAATCAACATTGACTGGGGAAGATTGGAGTGGTTTTCTCTTTAAGTTTTATGCTCTTGAATATAGAGGGTTTAGGTGAGCTGGTCATTCATCTCAACCACCTAATTTCACTATGACTTTGGGCAAACAATGCTATATTAATTAGAACTGATAATTATATATGACTTCACAATTTGCCAAGTAATTTATACAAATATTTCTTCGGCAACACTTTTGAGCCAAACCCCAGTGAGATACTTGTGGTTTCCTTGGGGCCAGAAACTGTTTCTCTGAGAATGAAGGGGCATACCAGGTGACTCATAAAGTCTAAGTTGTGCCAGTTTTCTTCTAACCTCTCATTGTCTCTAAACTTCTATACAATCCTTCTGCATTCAAGCATTCTCTGTTCTATCTAAGGAGATAGAATACCCTAATAATAACCCATTATTTTGTTGATTCATGCCCCAACCTGACTTGGATTCCAATCTTGATTCTTTTTTCATTGCAATTTCAAAAGAATTCAATCATATTGGTTAAAATGGATTTTCAACAATGAGACCAAAAATAAACTGTAGTAGTGCGATGTGTTGAATGTATCTAATCATAGCAAAGTTGAATTCTCAATTCCTCACAAACTTCTGTATGCCATGCCTCTTTATTCTTATAAGGAAAGGGTAGATAGCCAGGACCAAAGTATTAGCCTGCAACCTCAATATTAATGTCACAGGAGAAGAGGAAATCATTTTACTCCATTCTAGCTCATTTTATCTTCTTGCGATCAGTAGCAATTATTGATTCTACTGTTTGGCCACCAGCCAGACAAAACTTGCTAATAAGTCTGTCTCTGAAGATTCTAGCTTCATTGTCATTTTTTCCCAAAGTTTTTAACTTGAACTGAGGAAACTGAGGAAAAGTCAGTCACCTATTACTCTCATGGACTGGATTCAAGTTTTAGCCCAAGTTTCCACCATGGTGAATTGTCTATGTCTGATGAAGTTACCAAAGAGTATTCATTAGTTATATAGATGGTCAGTCTAAGAGCTAGTGATATTAAAACACTGCATTTTAAAAATAAAAGCTGAGGGTAGAGCCGACATGGTGGAGAAGAGGCAGGGATTTGCCTGATATGTTGCCCAAACCCCTCCCAAATACCTTTAAACAATGCCATAAAACAATTCCTGGAGCAGCAGAACCCACAAAAGGAAAGGGTGAAGTAATTTTCCAGCCAAAGACAACTTAGAAGTCCATCAGGAACCTGGGTGAGAATACAGTACAGTTCAGTACAGGCCAGGTCAGCATAGCTCCAGCAACAGCAAACCAGGAGAGAACCTTGGGGGCCACTGAATTGAGTCAGCAGCAACAGTGACTGCTTCCAGAGCTCTCAGTCCACAGGGAGTAAGGGGGTCAAACAGCTGATCAGAGGAGATTACAGGGGTCTCTTTGCTGGTGCTGGGAGAGGACTTCATAACTCTGTTCATACTCAGATCTAGGTTACAGTCCTGGTGGCATTCTGAGGGCAAGGAAAAGCTCTACTGCATCAGAGCTTACATCTGGAATACAGAAGGGATCCTCATCATAGTTCCAGGCAGGGAAAAGAGTGCTAGTGGTCACCCACAGGCCAGAGTATACTCCAGGAGGATAATAAATACCTTTCCTTAGATCATACCACCTTGGAAGAACTGAAAAAGTGTAGGTAAGTAAAAGTATCTCTGAAAACAGCTGCACAAAACCCCTGAAGCTTGGGACAGTAAGCCCTATACCTTGGAATCAGAGTCTCGCTTTAAAGAAGAGTTAAAAGTCAAGAAATAGACTGGGAAAATGAGTAAACAACAGAAAAAAAAAATCTGACCATAGTAAGGTACTATGGTGACAAGGAAGTTCAAAACACACACTCAGAAGAAGATGACAAAGTTCAAGCTCCAACATCCAGTGACTATGAAAAATACAAATTGTTCTCAGGCCATGGAAGAGCTCTATTGTTTTTTTTGTTTTTTTGAAAATCAAGTAAGAGAAGAGGAGGAAAAATTGGGAAGAGAAATAAGAGTGATGCAAGAAAATCATGAAAAACAAGTCAACAACGTGGTAAAGAAGTCACAAAAAATGCTGAAGAAAGTAACACCTTAAAAATAGGATTGGATAAATGGTAAAAGAAGTTGGAAAAACATCCAAGGAGAAGAATGCTCTGAAAAGCATAACTGAGCAAGTGAAAAATAGGAACAAAAATTCATTGAATAAAAAAAAAACACTGAAAAAGTGGAATTGGCCAAACTGGAAAAAAATAAATAAAAAAGCTAACTGAATCATGGAATTCCTTTAAAAAATTGAATGGAGAAAATGGAAGCTATATTCAAGTATCATGTAGCCACATTTGTGATAACAGAAGATTTAGCAACTTCTCAATTAAAAGAGCAGAGGGCTTGGAATACAATTTTCTGGAGGACAAAAGAGCTAGAATTGCCACCAAGAATCACTTACCCTGCACAAGTGAGTATAATCCTTCAAAGGACAAATTATCCATAGGGGAAAATATTCTAAATAGCTATTGATTGGAGAAATGAAAATTAAAACAATTCTGAGATACTACCTCATATTTATTAGACTGGCTAATAGGACATAAAAGGACATTGACCGGTGTTGAAGGGAGTACAGGAAAATGAAACTTTAACTCCCTTTTGGAGTTGTGAACTGATTCAAGGGTTCTACAGAGCAATTGGGAACTATACCCAAAGGGCTATAAAAACACGTAGTACAGCCTTTTATCTAGCAGTGCCATCACTAGGTTTGTATTCCAAAAGCGGTAAAAGGCAAAAAGGGAGAGGGACCTATATGTACAAAAATATTTATAGCAGTTCTTTTCTGCTTGCAAACAATTAGAAATCAATGGAATACTCATCAACTGTGGAATGACTAAACAAATTCTGCCATGTGATTGTAATGGAATACTATTGTTCTATAGAAATGATGAGCAGGATGCTCTCAGGAAAACCTGAAAGACATACATAAGATGATGCAAAGTGAAATGTATAATGTACAAAGTAATAGTAATTGCCTATGCATGATTTAGTTTTCTCAGCAATACAGTGATCTAAGACAACTCTGAAGGACTTATGATGAAAAATGCTATCCATCCTCAGAGAAAGAACTGATGGTGCCTGAGTACATATTTCCTTTTTCTGTTTGTTTCTTTTTTGGGGGAGGAGAGGTGTCTGTTTTCTTTCCAAACATGACATTATGGAAACATATTTTGCATGATTATACATGTATAATCTATTTCAAATTGTTTGCCTTCTTAATGATGGGAGTGAGGAGGGAGGAAGAAAGAATTTGGAACTCAAATTTTTAAAAATAAATGTTGAAAAAATTTATGAAATAAATAAAAGACTTGCCAAGGAGTACAAATGAGAACTACTCTGAATTCAATCCTTTTTGAGTAGTTCTGAGCTAATACTCTATAGTTAAATCTCTATCTCCCAGAATTCAGTACATAAGAAAATATATAAGTAGCAAAAGCATTACATGAACTAGAAGGCAGGTTATCCTGCAAGAGTTACATCTCACCTAGGTCCCACTTCAACCTTATGAAACAGGGAATAAAGGCATTTTATTATTATTTTACAGAGAGAAAACAGGCTAAAAGAGATAAAGTGGCTTGTTCTGGATCACAGATCTAGTATCAGATACAGAATTTCAACCTAGGTCTTTCTTACTATATAAACAACAACATTTTATGGGTTGCACCAAGTTTCTTCAAATGCTATCTATTCAATCCTTGCATGGTACGTGGAAAGGAAATTTGGTGAATTATCATCTACCATATTTTAAAGTCCAAAGTAAAAAAAAAAACTTTTGGACAATCACCTGGTGTTGCAGAAAGAATATTATATGGATTGCTCCCTTGATTCTGCTTGCTTCAACACATCAGTTCTGACAAGTCTTCCAAGGTTGTTCTGAAATTGTAATTTGGTTATTTTTTTCTGCCACCATAGTCTTCCTTTATACATTTATATGTCATATTTTATTCAATACAGTGATCAATCATAATTCTGGAGAAGTAACCATGAAGAACGATGTCTGTCTCCTTAGAGAGAAGTAATGGATTCAAGATGCAGAATGAGATATGCATTTTAGATGTAGTACATGTAGAAATTTGTTTTACTTTACTATGCATATAGTTGACATTTTCTTTCCCTCTTGAAATTATGTCATGTTAAATATATTTATTATTTATAGAAAACCAATATTTTTCAAGATCATCAGTAATAAATATAATAAAATATCAGTGATTCTACTGCGTGTAGATAAGGAAAATTTAGTTTTGCATGTAGAACAGAAGTAGGGGATGACACTCTTGTGCCTTTTTTGTTGTTGTCACTTTACCGCACACCATTCAAGGAGTATTATTATTATTAAGAAGGCCTTGACAGTCTAGTCTTGGCTGGAATTCTCAAAATTGCTTTTGGATATTAATATAACAATCAGTGTTTTACAAGGAATATTAGAGAACATATGAGGGGTTGGGGAAATGATCAAAAGAAATACACATGCACTATATATATATAGTGTTTGTACATGTATGTCTAAATATATATGTGTGTGTGTGTGTACATACACAGATACATGCATATATTTTAACTACCTGGGACTTCTGCTAGCTTTTTTCTGTTCCTCTGTTTGAATTTGATGGGTGATAGTTTTGATGATGCATTAAAAATGTGTTAATCTAATTCATTGCAAAGGAGAGGCTTACCAGCCACTACATTGCAACAGATATCAGAAAAGAACAAGAGATGTAACCGAGGAACATGAGTAGAAATAGGTGATAGTTAAGCAACTATGAACCCATTAATGATACCCAACAGATTGTGGAGATGTTTTGCCCAGTTGAGAGAGAATGACATAGAAACACTCTGGTTCCCAATAAAGGTTAGAAATGAAGTACTCAATGGAGATTACACTATATGCAGCAGATACAATGACAGTACAATGTACAACAGTACAATGACATTAGGAAAAACTACTGTTACATCTAAAACATTGTAAATATGAAATGTTCAATCAATGAATGTACTCTATCCATTCATGCCCTTTCATTTGAAAACTCAATTTATATGTGCTAGCTACATGTGCATCCTATATATGTGTAGCTTCTTGTATTTTCCTGTGTTTACACTCTCTGTCATATCTATATTCCAATATGTGCCTCACTACAGTCATGGTATGGGTAACATAGGAAAGTGTACCCCTGCTGGGAACGCCATTATTTATATTAAACTACTTAATTAATTAAATAATTTAAACTTTTTTATATGATGTTTAAAAATTCTTTGATCATAATTTGTATGTCCTCTCAGTTTGCCTATTGAAAGAAATAACTTGATGGATATTAATGAATTATGGTTTTGAGTGGATGTTAACCCACTCCTATAGTATGCCTTGAACCATTAGTATAATGTTCAAAAGGTTGCATTATATAATTACATGAATAAATAATGCAACTGTACATGTATGCATATATACACATATAAAATACACACAACACACACACACACACACACACACATATATATGTATGCACACACCTATATATGTATCTTCTCTGGACCTCTGACTTCAAAGGTGCAGAAAACTCCCTTTCCCTGAAGAAAATGATCTTCAATTCAAATCAACAACTTTTTGCAGCTTTCTTAGAGAGCTTCTTGTGGCACTGATGTTGAGTCTTGTTAAAGGTACTGTTGTTTGTCCTTCATTTTCAAAGAGGACCAGTGACATCATAGGGTGGTGTCCTCACTTACATGTGAATTGGATTTCAGTGAGGCAGAGATGCAAAAAGTCGTCAGCCTCACTCTCTCTTCCAGAATCATGCTTGGAAGTTAAACTGCGAAACAAAAATCAAGAGGGCTGGTGATATCTGAGCAAGTTCTAAGCACTCCATGGACTCTACTTCAGCAGACTTCATGGGCCATTCAAACAAATTGTTCTCATCCACTCATTCCACCAGGGAAAAAATCTTCCCAAGCTAACTCACTAATGGATGTAAAGCCTGTTGGTTACCGTCAACCTGGTGTAATGCTTCTGCCAAGATTGTTTACCAGAGTCTGGCCACTGCATGCTACAGTTTCTTGGTTTCTTGGAGCCAAAGGTGGGAGTTGGGTGACAGGTGAACACCAAAGGTATCTGAGCAGCCCTGATAAGAGATCACCAGTCCCTCACACCAAAAGTGCTAGTACTCCTTGAACATCCCATATACCTAAAGGTCTTGTGGTGGTATATATGAGTAGAAGGTCCAATTACTAACTCCAGGTATCCCTGGCATACAAGTTGGATCTCTATCTACTCTACCTCACTACGTCACATGTATATATTAACAAATGTTTGTTGAGTAAATGAATGATTTAATTATTAGTAGTAGTAGTACTATGTTAAATGGAAGAAATGCATTTGCATTATTGAAGGGGTGCACACATATTTGACTTGTCAGTGAATATATTATACTACCTGGAACTTCTGGGTAATAATATGAGTTTGCTCCAAGGAAGTAAATGTTGCATTTTTAAAAACACATATGCTGTACCTGAACTGAGCATGTGAGTTTAATCAAATTCAGTGTTGGAAGTCTAAAATGAAATGTACAGGAGGCATTGTACAGAGGGAGTAAACCAAAATACCCACGAGCCAGCTGCTTGCTGCCTGTACAATTTCATGTGAAGTACTGGAGTTAGACTTATCTATACTCACAGATAGTATTCAGACATAATATTAGGAATAAATTATTTAAAAATCCTTTGCCAGGAAAAAAATGGAAAAGAGAAAAAAAATTGGTGCAAAAGTAACATCTTGCTGCCAGGCCTGTTCTGGGAAGTGAAGAGTGGGCAACAGGGACATATTTTTAACTTCATATAGTAGTTATTAAAAAGCATGAAAGTGATTTGCAGCATGAAGTTTTGTTCAGTGTTTGGGGAAATCACAGCTGCAAATATCAGGAATTGATATAGGATCCTGGGATCTTAGGTTTGAAACAGACTTAGGAGATCCTCTTGTCCAAGTCCCTCATTTAACAAAAGAGAAAATTAAGGCTAGGAGAGAAATCTTTCATCTAAGGCCATTCAATAGTAAGGAGCCCAGTCAAGTCAAACAAAATTAAAAAACACATTTATTAGGCACCTACTATATGCCACACACTATGTTAAGCACTAACGGTACAAAGAAAGTTTAAAAAAAGTCACCACTAGTCCTCAAGATGCTAGCAATTTAAGAGGGAAGATAACTTGCAAGCAACTTCATTTCTCACTAGGCTACAATCCAATCACCTCTGTCATGCTCCAGCAAAATCTATAACCTGGAAGATCACTTCATACCCAGAATTCATATTTCTTTTTCTTTTCTTTTTACCTTTCCTTTCCTAATTTTTTTTGATTCCTACTTTCAAAGTACATTCAGCCTCTCACTCTGACTAGATGGCTCCTTCTGGAATGTTTATTTAGAGAGAGAGTCCAGACAGGTCATCTTTTTATTTTTTACCAATCTTCAGACCAGATTCCTCAACGTTACAGTGCCTCCTAGCCTATCACCCTGACTTGTAGCTTCTTTTTCTGTGTGTTGTTCTCCCCATTAGAATGTAAGCTCCTAGAGGGGAAAAAAAGTGTCCTTTTGCTTCTATGTGCTTATTGACTGATGAATAAAAATATACACATATGTATATAGACAAGTATATTTATGTATATGTGTATTTTTGATGCACATATCTGTATTTATACACATGTCCATATATTAATCTATTTATTTTTCTTCTGTCTAGGATAAACCGAGGTCTTTCAATTTTAAGTCCTTTGTGCTGTACTCAGCATCTTCTATCAAGTCAGGACATATTGTGTTCCTTCTCATCTAAGGGAAATCCCTAAAAAATAAAAAAGAACTATGAACTTCAATTGGCTAGAGTTGGGAAAAGGTCCTAGCCATTTAAATCTTAAATAAAAGATAAGTCAAAATGAGACAAATTTGTGAATATTTTAAAATTCCAAAGCTTTTTTTTTTGTATTCTGTTCAGTAATTTCTTTCTTTTGTGAAAAAGAATGTTTTGTTGATTTGTGTATGTATATGTGTGAGTGGATCCAAGTTGGGTTATGTTAACTGTTTCCTAAAATCAAACTTCATAATTTATTGCCTCATCTTGGTCTTCTCCTTTCCTCCTCAGTCCTCTTTGCTAAATGAGAGAAAGTCACCATGAAAATGCAAAAAATAAAATAAATAAAAAAACACTTCCAGATTCCCCCATTGATGACTAAAGCATTCCCTCACTCTAGACTTTCAAATCCAACAAATATTCATGGAGGACCCACTCTTGCAAACATTGGATCCATTGAAGGAAATAGAGGGTTTTAGTTGGTAGAAAAGAAGGCTTAGAGACACTTTATCACTTTTCTTGAATATGTGTCACCTTTCTCAGCAAATTTATTAGGGAGATAGGTGACAGTGGATAAAGAGCTAGATGTGGAGTCAGAAAGATCTGAGTTCAAATGCAGCAGTTGAGTGATTCTTGGCAAGTCAAGCCCTATCTTCCTTGGTTTCCTTATCTGTAAAATGAAGCTAACAACAGTACCTACAATGTGGGCTTGTTTTTAGGAAAAATGAGAAAATATTTTTAACATGCTGTGGAAATGCAAATGTTGACATTATTACTGCAACTTAAAGCATTCTCTACCTCCTCAAATATTTCCAGATATTGTTGTTTGAATCTCTCCTTTGTGCACATATCACACTTGAGCTTATACTCATCTGTATACCTCTTTATCTAACTCTACCCCTAGTGGAATATATAAACTCCCTGGGGTCAAGTAAAGGAACTTAACCATTTTAAAAATCTTTTATCCTCTGTATCTGAAATATTATATTACATAAAGGGAATTAATGAATGTTTATGTGTAATTAGACTTTGGACATAACTATTGAAGAACAGGATTCAAGAGACTTGGGGTAACTTAATCACATTGTTGGCCATAGTATATTGATCTAGCTTCCCATATTTCATGGTTCACTATATGGTGCCAATAACCTGAGAGTTTGTGGGAAAGAGAAGAGGAGTCATTGCCGCTGAGGATGGAGGGAAAGAAACAACCGCACCCAACGGAGGTACATGCAGTGGGATTGTAAGTGAGGAGAAATAGAGAGAGAGAAACAAAGAGAGAGCGGGGGGGAGAGAGGAAGAGAGAGAGAGATTGACTTAAGTCTCTGAAAGGAGAGAAGAGTTGAGTGGATGATTCTTCCTGACTCAGTTGTCAGTCTTATTTGACAAATCTTCCTCTTTATGGAGACTAAGGGACTAGTCAAGCTATTCTAGTCATGCAGAGTCTTTAGCAAGGTATAGATATACATGTGTCATGGTGAACTTCATCATCCAACCCAACTTCTCAACAATGGGAGTCAAGGGACCAATAAGAGGTTTCTGCATATTCCAAGAGCACATTTCCTTCAACATTGGGCCAACTCACTTGTCTCTCTCCCATTCAAATAAAAACATACCTTCTCAATTTTATGGGAAGTGCCCCATTCCATCAGATCCTAATTAACTTCATTATATTTTCCACTCAGTCTCACTTATTTCTTGTCTCAAGAAGATCAACTGTGGTGCATTTGACATTATTTGTCCATACTATCAATTATAAAGAGTTTTCTGGGGATCTGGTATAATAGTAATTTAAATGGAAAGATCTTTCTCATTAATTAATAGGCCCATATGATCTGCTTAAATCACCTGGAAACCTAGGTCACATGTGGTAGGAGGAACTTGTTGAAGAAGTAGAACAGGAAGGGTAGAGTGGAATTCGAAAGAAGTGAGTGAGGGGGATCAGATCAGAGGAGAAAGAACACAGGTCAACTGACACACCATGACAATTGATAGTGAGAAGGTTCTCCCTAAGTGAGGGGAGTTTGGGAATGACTTTGCCTCCTGCGTTTATTAACTTTATTAATTGTTTATTAACTTCGTGGTCACCATGATGGATTTTGCTTTCTTGGTTCTGGAATTTGACTCTGGTGTTTAAATAGATGTTTTTCTTCTGCTTTCTATATGGAGAGTCTTTTATACTTGGTGATTGAGAACTAGGCTGACATATTAATAGTCACCACCGGTGCTATGAATATTGTCTTGGTGATATATCTGGCAAGGCTCAAGGTTTGCTTTTGTAGATACCTACCCCTACTTCTTTGTACTAAAGAATCTTAAAAAATTCACATGGTAAAGTCCTTAATGACACCCAAAAAGCCATATAAAAGAGTTCTAGCAGTCCATTCAGCAGAAGAAAAAAAAAAGACTACTCATCATGTATAGTAGGATGGTGGAAGAAGGAGAGAAAGATGGACCTACCACAGCTGGTGGACATTGAGATGACAATTACCTCCCAAATGACAAATTACACAAATTCAACAAACAGCATTTTACCAAGTTCTTATAGGTTGCCATCTGCCTATTACATTAAAAGGTTTATCCTAATCTAAAACAGTTAGGAAAGAATAAAAATAATGACATTAAAACAAATAGAAAGATTGTCAAACAGAATAAAAGGATTTAAAAGATTTCCTCCCTCAAACAGAATAGTTCCAAATCAGTTCCAAGAACAGAGGGGTAGCTCTCTTGAAGAGACTTTGTGATGTAGAGTCAACTCAGGATCACCATCTCACCATCAGGTGAGAAACCAAACTACATGTTTCTGCTATTATGTTCATTACACTTAATGCATACATATGTGCATGCATGGAGGGATGGATGGATAATGCCACCACAGACATTTCTGTAGTGCTTTAAGGTTTGAAAAGTTTTTTTTTTAATACATTATTTCCATTTATCCTCATAAATAGTCTGTGAAATAGACACCTCATAAATTATTATTCTTATTTTACATATGCAGTTAATAACTAGACCAGGGTCCTCACTTAGCAAGTACAATGGTCAGGAGGCCATGACAGCTACCTTCTACAACAGCAAAGAAGAAATGGATGGAAAAGAATTCAACTTAATCTGATTTACTTCAGAAAATAGAATAAGTACCAAAGGATAAATTAATGGAATGAGACATATTTTGGTTTGAAATTAGAAACAAACAAAAAAAATCTTAAACAAATTTTCCTGGAAAATATGTATAGCAAGTATATATGTACTTAGTTATTTGCACATTGTCTCTCTATTTAGAAGGTACATACTCCTTGAGGAAGTGTCCCTAACTTGTGTGACAGAAATTTTAATTTGTTTTTTCAATTATAGTCCGTAGCAAAGTTCCTGGGGCAAGTAAATGCTTGCTGAATGACTGACTGACTGTGAGCTTTAGAGATCTTCCAACTTAGATAATACATAAAAATTATTGCTTTGGAGAAAGTCTACACCAGGGGTGGGGAAGCTGTGACCTCCAGGCCACATGTGACTGTCTAGGTCCTTAAGTGCAGCTCTTTGACTAAATCCAAATTTCATAGAATAAATCCCCTTAATAAAAACATTTGTTCTGTAAAACTTTGATTCAGTCAAAGGTTCACCCCCACCAAGGATCTATAAGGCCACGTGTGGCATGGAGGCTACATATTTCCCATTACTTCTATTTCTATGAATCTATGGTTAATTGTTTTAGGTGATGTGGGGCACAAAAATAAAAAAAAAATTTAGTACTTGCAGTGGCAATCTATAGTGAATTTTAAAAATTATATTTTTTGTGTAGCTACATAAATATATATATATATATATAATGGGTCATAATTTCATCAAAAATATTAAACAATTTTAGATGAGGAAGAGATCAGTTTTAGATGGGGGAGCACTGGAGAGATTAGAGAAAGCTTTAGGGAAGGAGACCTCTGTGATTTGGATTTTAGAGAATGGGTCTACTTTCAGAAGAAAAAAAGAGGACCCAGAATGTATTCCAAGTTTAGGCAATGTTGTGAACAAAAGCACACACATGAGAAAGCAGTGGATGTGTTGGGGAATACAGTTCTTTTAACTGAATCTTAGAGTACTTGGGTAGAAGGGGAAATAGCTTTGGATGAGCCTGGAATTGTAAACTAGAACCAGATTGTGAGGTACTTCAAAACTTTTATATAATGAAAACAGGGACCCCCTGAAGATTTTGAGTAACAAAATGACACACTTAGCTTTACGCATGTAAATTAAGGTACTACTATATTTCAGAGACAGAGAGAAAATAAAATAGAGTCCTAGATTTGAGGGAGGGGAATTTCTGAGGCAGTATGTTGAAAAGAACTTTGAAGGAAAGGGAGAGGGAACACAACTTTTGGTGAAGAGGGTGAGGAATATGTTATAGCACCAAGATGGTCAAGTGTGATAATCCAGGATAGGCTGTGATTTGAAAAGGAGAGTAAGATCTGTCAGATTCAGTAATGTGGACAGCATAATCTCATGTTCTGTGGGAGTTGAAGTAGTTAGAATGCATAGAAAGAACATTGAACTGAGTGTCAGGAGAGGTCTAGTTTTGTCCTTAACTCACTAGGTAATTTTACAGAAATTATTTAATCTTTTTTCCTCCTTACTTTACCAAACTTACTTTATGATACATGAGGATAATGTTGGTTCCCACCTATATCATAATATTGTTGAGGACAAAATTGATGAGAATCTCATTGAAGAAGATAAAAAGTACTTTACAAATATAATTTTAAAAAACAGAACTACTATGTAACCATGACAGCCAATGTAACCTCTCTGAATCTCAGTTTCTCTATTTGTAAAACATGATTGTGAGAATGCATGTTGCCAGGTTATTGTGAGGATCAAATGAAATCATTGAAATAAAGTCCTTTGTAAAACTCAAGGAACATTTGGAAATGTTTAGATGTTGATAGATGACATTTTCTAATCCTTAAAAAAAACTTGAAATCACTCTCTAGACTCAGAGAAGGGGAAAAAAAGGATTGCATGAAAGATACTTGAAAAACATTATTGTTGAAATGGAATAAATTGGTAGGTAGAGAGATTGGGGAAGACTAAAAAAAAAGATAAATTCTGGTTATTCTAAAAGCCCAATACTGATATTAGTGAACAAAAGATGAAATAGGCTATTATAATAAATGGAAAGTGATAATTCTCTGGATATGGCCTGAACAGAACAGTTTATGCTATGACTGTATTGAGTTCTCATTGTCATATTTTAGGCGTGGAGGGTTGGGAGGACTTCTGGTGTAAGGCAAATATCATGTAAGGAGCTATTCAGGAAACTTGGAATATTTAGTCTGGAAAAATACTTGACAGGGACATGATTGGTGTACCCAAGGAAGATTTCACATGGAGACTGGATGGTCCATTATTGGCCAGGTATGACAAAGATTTCATAGTCAGCTGTGGGTTTGGATAAAGGGTTTTGGGGGTCCCATGTGACTCCACTTCTGTGTGTAAAAGTCTTACATATATCCTAAATCCTAACCCTCACAGCCCAAGCAAGTTAAGCTAATATTTTTCTTAAAAAAACACCCTCTAATCTTGATTAGGACACTAATAGCTGATCACATATAGTAGTTGAGGGAAATTATGACATAAGGGACAAAGCTGGCATTAGATGCATGATGGTATGGATTCAAGGCCTGTCTCTGACATTCTAACTATGTGACTCTCACTAAGTAACCTAATTGCCATATTCTAGGTAACTCTCTAAGACTATTTGTTGCAGAGCAGGTACAAATTCCCATTGATAGAGGGAATTCCCTGACTCAGAACTACCCTGCACTAATCAAATCATAGTTCCAATCTCTATCCCTATGAATAACTACTGATGATTAGACAGTTTTTAGTAATATATAAAATGAAGTTCATCTTACCTCTGTTCTGAATGAAAGGAAATAATATATGGGAGTCAAGAGAGAGTACTACAAAGAAACCCAAATTAGGTCAAGGGACCTGAACTTTAATTTCAGCACTGCCATTTACTAGCCTTATGACACAAGTAAATTAGCTTACCTTCTCAACTCTGCCTATTGAATTGTTTGACATCTTTCATGTGCTAACTAAAATCCCATCTTTTGCAGTAAAGTTTCTTCCCAACCCCAATTAATTCTAGTGTTTTCCTTCCATTAGCTATATTCTGTTTATCCTGTACTTTGTGTGACTTTGTGTGTATTTGTATGTTGTCTCCCCCATTAGATTGTAAGCTCCTTGAGGCTAAGGATTGTCTCTTGCTACTTTTTGTATCGCCAGCATTAGCAGAGTGCAAAGAGCAGACACTTAATAAATGCTTATTGATTAATTGATGTATTGATTGACCTCTTTAAGTCTCAGAAATTTCATCTGTAAAAGAAGCATCATAAAATCTATCTAAGATTTATTTTGAGGAAATTGCAATACAAATTGAAGAGCCCTTGATTAGTATGAATTATTACTAATAATTATAGGTACTCTCATGATATTAAATCCTGTCTAGATCAAGTCCCACTTTATCTATGAACTCTTCTTTGACCAGCCCATAGCCCAGTGACCTTCTATACCTCCATACACTGATTGCTTGTAATTCCAGTTTGATTAAAAAAAACAGCTGATATTGATATAGAACTTTATGGTTTATAAAATACATTCTATATAAGTCAGTATATGCTAAAGGACTCAGGTACATATATCTTATCTCTCTAAACAGATAACCTTCCAAAACAAGGCTGTCTTACTCTTATTTGTAATCACCACAAGTGCATCATCTTTCTATAGCATATTGAGTTTTACAAGTATTTGACAGTTTTTACACATTTTACAAAATTCCTTCCATACAATGACTTAGCTAGATGAATGATCTAGACAAGTGTTATAATCTCCATTTTATGGGTGAGGAATCTGAGACTCAGTGATTCAAAGTGACTTACCCATGGGCATACAATTACTAAGTGTTGGAACCAAAATCTAAACTTTGGTCTTCTGGGCTCTTTACATTAACTTATATTGCCTCCTGTTTCTAACTTCCTCACAATACTAGAACCTCTCTGGTTACTGTTGTGCTTAGTAAGTAGTTGTGGAATGTATAAATGTATGAATAAATCAATGAGTGATTGAATTACTGAATGACATCAATTAACTTGGGATAAGAGTCCAGAAAGAAAGAAATAAAGGCCACTGTATTCTCACATCCTCAGCCTGGAGGCTATTTTTTCCTTTGTTGGGGTCAAGACAGTCATGAATTTTTTGTTGTCAGTTTTTCCACAAGTTTAAAAAAATGTACTTTGGAAAACTAGAACATGATTCTTTTTAAAAACTTATTTTCTTTTTCAAATATCTTCCTGAGACAGTCAGCAAGAAGAGACACATTCCCCCTACACAAAACCCACACAAGAATATCAAAATCTGTTTGATAATGAATTCAGATTTTTAAAATCCATACGCTAAAATCAGCTTTTCTTAATTAAATTGCTTTCTCTTCATCTTTTTTCAGCATCATGGACATAATGTTGCTTATTGCAACTCAGAAACAAATCAAAATAGATGACAGAATTTTGTAGATAAATAGAAATATCAAGACATGTACAGGATAAAAATACTCTTTATGTCTCCCTGAAAGGTTTGCCTTCTGTGTCGTAGTGACCTGTAGGGCTTTATTTTTTACTCCAGTGATGTGTCTAGGCACATCTCTACACATTTTAAAATGAGATCATTTTTCTTTGTAGAAAAATCTAAGTGGAGAGTTCTTTTTGTCTTCAAGCTAGGATAATTGTATGTATTCAAAAATTAGGAATAAAGAGAAGCAGAATAGAATTAAGAAAATGAAAAAATTATGGATGAAATTAACTCAATTGCAATATAATTCCTGCAGGGTTATATTACAGTATGAGTGGGGACCCACCAGTTCATTGAGATTAATGTTATTGAAATGAGTGCCAAAGGAAATAATAATGTTTAGCCCCCTTTTACTGGAATATTCCCCCATAATTGCATAGTTGGATTAAACGGTTCACTTTCTGCATCATATATACATTAACATTTGTAATTAAAAGATATCAGTTTTATGGAAGTGCCCTGATTATCTGTGCCTCCTCCCATCCTGCTTTGTGAGCTTCATGCTTTCAGTGCACTAACTAATGTTTGCAAATGAAACATCGGGCCATGATCCCTTTCACTGAATTAACCTGTGGGAACTTTTGTTTGAGTTTTACTTTCTATACTGGCTAGGTTAAAGAGTGCTCAGCAATTTTGGTTTGAGGGCTGGAGACACAATGGTGCATTATTTCTGGATGGTTAAATTAGTGACTTTTAATGGTTCGGAATCAATTTTTTAACAGGTCAGGCTCTCCAGAATTTGTGTTACACGAGTGGAAAAGTGGTCAATTACTCATTGTCCAAATCAGAATGATGAACGAATTACCTTTGTAGGACTCTTCTAATACCTTGTTAAGTAGGAACCAGTAGTGGATTTTTCCAAGGCCATTCAAATGTACCAAGGTCTGGCAAGAAATACTGCTCTAAAATAATTTTAATCTTGGCCCACTGATGCATTTCATCTATTTTCCAAAGTCCAACCTTGCCATGTTCGCAGGGGTTCATTACCAAAAAGTTGGATAACAGCTAATAATTTTTAGCTAAGATAATTTGTAAAGACTTTCAATTAAGCTGTGACTCAGTGGAGAGGTCACCTGTGCTCTTCAAGTCCCATGTCAAAGGAATGGTAGATTTATAGTTAAAAGGATGTTAGAGTTGATCTAGGTTAAACCTATCATTTTATAGATGAAGCAACTGAGTCATTCTAAACAGGAGAACCCACTCAAGGTCACAGAAGTAATAAGCAGAATAAAGCTTTGAATGGAGGTCCTCAAAACCTAAATCCAGCATTCTTTCCATTTCCCCTTCATGAATCATTAAAGTGATTCATAATAGTAATAGGTCACAGTTATATGATGTCCAGAGTTTTTGAGGAGCAAGGTACCTTAAGAGAGAGACTGTAGACATGCCAGATATATCAGGCCAACATCACCATCTAGACTACCACATCCTATTAGGACTTAGTGGAGAAGACTCAGGTCCCAGAGTCTAAGAGAAACAGGAACTAAGGTAGACCTAGACCATGTTTTAAAAGTCTAATCCAATCACCACTGCTGTTATTCAAGGGAACAACCCATATAGAGAAAGGGCCTGCCATTCCCACTATCGCTACCAGTATGCTGTTGACCAATGGCCCCAGCCTACAGCCATTATCAGGGGGAGCAACATTTTTGGAGACATGAGTTATTAATATTTTTGTCGGTGCTATAATCCTGTTTTCTGCAGCAGCCACAGACAGTGAAGACTGCGGAAATGCCATTCTTGTCCACAATACAAGCAACTGGTTCAACATTAGAAATAGATATGATTTTATCAATGGAAAGACAGCAAAGTAGATGCATTACTACGAAATTTGTAATAGTTCTCCTAAGAATCCCTAGACTTTTCCATCTGATTTACAGCTAAAATCTTCCATATGTATTGTCTCTTTAAAATGGGATGAGATCTCTGAGCAAAGAAATTGCCTTGCTTTTCTCTTTGGATATTCAGCATTTTTCCAGTTCTTCACACTTAGATAATTACCAATTTTTAAAAATGCATTTTTTTCACATTTTTACAATGCTGCAATGAGCTAGTGTGTGCACAAGTATTATTATTCCTTATATTTTTCAGATAAGGAAAATAAGGTCTTGAGAGATCACTATCACACAGCTAGTAAATTTCAGGTTTTGAATCCAATTTTCCTAACTCTAGGTCTTGTGTTACATGTACAACAATGTCCTTTGAGTGTGTCAAAAGGCCAGAGGTCGTCTGGAATACCTTCCTGCATTTAGTCAGATTTGTACTTGATCCCTCCAAATGAATAACAATTTGTTCATCCTATAATAAAACTTAGAAACATAGAAAAGGCCACATAAGGTTTTTGTTGTAGAACACTTAATGATTACACTATGACTCCATACACAATAAATGATTTTAAATGGCAGCCATCATGAGGATTAGAGTTGGAAGAAACTTTAAACTTAAATCACTCTTGCTCATTTTTATACATGAGGAAACTAAGACCTGGAAGGAGGAAGTAATTAGTGCAAAGCTACACAGGTAGTAAGAAGTAGAACTAAGATTTAAGCCCAGGTCCTCTAACATCAAAATCAGTGCATTTCCATTCCGCCATGCTGATTTCTGTGGCTCAGATGTAACCATTACCTTCATGACCTTCTCCCAAATCCTAGACATCCAGCTTGAGACCAAAGATCAGCATGATTTTTCCATTAGAATGACTTCTAATGGAGAAAACATATAAATTTCATCTAAAACATTGCATGAAGTCAGAATCCCATACTGAACAAATAACTTGTTGGGGTATGGTTACATATTGTAATCAGAACCAGAGTTTTGGAACATTTCTTTGGAAAAAATGGATATAATCACTGATCAAGCCACCACATTTTAAAAAAAAGCACACACACACACATGCACGCAAACATACACACATGCATGCAAACACACGCAGTCACACACACAAATACATACATCACACAGATTGGGGTGGGGATCATGATTTAGAGGAGAGTGTTGAATTGTACTGGAACCATCATGGCTGAAAATGAGAAACAATGTATGATGTGTAAGGCACTTTATAGATCTTGTAGCCCAACTCAATTTGACAGAGGAGGAAACTGATATCCCAAAAAGATGAGAGTTTCATAGCCAATTAGGACTAAAAGCAATACTTGTAGTGAGAGTGTCTCAAATGCCCTGCTCTTTCCCCTCCATCTTAGTGCCTGAAATTTTAACTCTCCAATATGAAGAAAAAAAAAAAATCCTGACAATTTCTGTGTAATTGATAATCAATTTGTTAATTATACTAGCCAGAAATCAATAAATTGATGATCACAGGTTTCTTTAGATAATCATAGACAAATCTGTGGAGATACTGAAGGCCTCAACTGTCTTTGTAAAAGGGAATGCTTCTAACAAGTGAAAATCAACCCTGGTAGGTCGACATTTAATGAAGAGGTGGGCTAGGAAACTTCTGCTTCTCCTGCTAAGAAAGTGACACAACAATCTGGACAGGGGGATCCATCTCCATCTAGAACACTCTGGTGTATTTTCTCCTTTAGGAACTGGATCACCCTAAACCAAAGGTAGGGAACCTATGGCCTTCAGGTTACATGTGACCTTTGAGGTCCTCGGGTATGACCTTTTGACTGAGTCCAAGTTTTATAGAACAAATCCTTTTATTAAGGGGATTTGTCTTATGAAGCTTGGATTCAGTCAAAGGGCTGTACTTGAGGACCTAGAGGGACACATGTGGCCTTGAAGCTGCAGGATGCTGCCTCTCCTCCAGGAGCTTAAAATTCAATGGAGATGTAGAAGGATAGAGCATCATTTCCCTTGGGTAAGAACTCACCCAGACTGGATTCTGTTTATACTCCAAACAGAAATTTGATCTAGTTGTGTCCAACCCAAGATTGAAAAGCATGTTCCTGGAGGGTTAGGGCAATCTTATCATTCATATCTGTGTTATGGAAATGATCATTTTATTCCATAAATCAAAAATTAAATAAAAATAAATCATTCATGACTGACTTTTTGGAGGGACTGGGCTATAAATGAGGAAATAAAGGAGAAAATTCAGGATCCCAAATTCTCTCACCATCTTACTTGCTGTGTTATCTTGAATCAATTACTTTACTTCTCCTTCCTGATTTCTCCCTTAAGAAGGAAGAAATACTACATCTTACAGGAAACTTTTGCTAATTCCCTTAGTTGCTAGTTCTCTTTATTCCCCTCAAATTTTCATGAATATAATCATTTATTTACACTAAAAATTTCACATACTACCCATCCAACTCTGGGAAAGTCACTAACCTGTCACTACTTTATCAAATGAGATAATATTTGAATAACAGTTTGCTCAGTTCTTGATATAATGAATGCTTGTTCCTTTTCCTTCCTCCCTCTCCCCCACCTCCACACCTTTCATTTTTTTTGGGGGGGGGGGGGTTTGGATTTGTCTACATACCTCACCTAGAATACTGCTTTGAAAAGAAAATGGTTTGAATAATGCAAATGGACACAAGCTCACCACTTTGGTTCAATTATCTGATCATAACAAACATAACTCTTCAAAATTTATTTGAATTAATTTAATTTCATTTATTTAGTAATTTTGTTCATCTTACACAATTTAATTTTTTCCCAAACATTCAATACCATGAGTCATATTATTGGCAAAGGAATCTTGGAAATACATAAACTCTGTAACATTTTACAGTATTTCAAGTAGTTGTTAATTCATTATTTTAGCCCATTTAAAGGTTTTGTGGTCCACCTTTGAGACTGCCGATCCTTCTTTCTCACATTCTCCCCAAATTTATTTGGAATATATTTATATTTACTAAATATAAATGTTGTTTTCCCCCATGCAATGTATTTACAATATGTGTAATTATATATGTATATATACACAAATGTTTATATATACACATTGATACATATACAATATACCCTATACATATACATGTAACTATCTATATATGTATACACATAGATAAAGATATGTATTTTCCTTTATGTATTTTAAATGATTTTTTTTATTTAAGGTATCAAGTATTTTTAGTTAATCTGTCTCTTCCATTAACTTTTCTCAATGAACCATTTTTTTAATCCTGTGTCCTTCAAGGTTCAAGTGTAACTTTTTATGTGAAGTCCTACTGAAACTCCTTGCTAACCTGTCCACTCTGTTTTCCTCAAATTCTTTATATATACATTGTATATATTTCATATGTGCCTATATATGTAAATATGGGATCCTTCAGCTAGACTATAAGTTCGTTGAGGTGGGTTTTCACTTTTCTCTGTGAAGCCCAAATTCTTTTAAGGTGAAATGCCTTCCACATCCAGAGAAGAACTATGGAATTGGATCGCAGAATGGAGCAGAACATTTTCTTTTGTATTATGTTTTGATTTGTTAAATGATTTCTTCCATTCATTTTAATTCTTCTATACAACATGACTATGATGAAAATGTATTTAACAGGAATGTATGTGTAGAACCTATATAAAATTGTATGCCATCTCAGGGATGGAGTATAGAGGCAGAAGGGAAGGAGGGGATGGGAGGGGAAAAATCTAAGCTATATGGCAGTGATTGTAGAACACCGAAAATAAATAATAAAAAAATTTAAAAATATTTGCTACTTAAAATTTTTAAACAATTAAAATAAAGGAAAATACATATAGCATTTTATATTTTAGGGAGTTTTGTATATATGGGGACCCTCCTGTAAGTTTACAGGAGCTAATGAGAGTGCTCCTTAGGGGAGAGAATCACCTATGACAAATGCTCAGTATTTGGGTAGAGATTTCACTGTTCAAAATGTTTAGGGCTACCAAGAGACAGAGCAAACAAAAAGAGAAGAGTCTCCTCAAATGAAACCTCAGATACACTGCAGGTTCTAGTCATAGAGGAGACAAGTGGAATGAGTCACTTAGAGAGGTCTTTTCTGAACTGGCAGCCAGGGCAAGTGATTAAAAGTATCTTCTCTCTTTTTAGCTTCCCTTCCATCTATCTGAAAAGATTCCCCACCACACCACACCCCATAGATTTTCTTACTCCACCTATTTCACTATTCTACCTCCCCTGCCCCCACCATTTAATCTTGATTCATTTATATACATAATGCATTGTCCTTTGTTTTGCTGATTAGGTCTTTAAAAGTCACTCCAGTATGCTAAGAGTGATGTGTATGTGTGTGTGTGTGTGTGTGTGTGTGTGTGTGTGTGTGTGTGTGTGTGTGTTTGGTAGTGGTCTGCTTCTCCAAGGACGTTTTATATTTCACAGAATAAATGAGCTAGGACCTCACTTTTGGTTTAGTGATAAAGAAGACCATCTGGGGGCATATTTTATGAATTGTTTATCCTATATGTTTCATAGTTAAATTCCCAAGGGCAAAATTGGAGTGGAACCTGAAGGTTTCTTTCTCTCTGCCTTGCAGAACATGTGCCTGTCTTTAATTTCTGTTGTTTGTAATCATCAGAGTAGCTCTCTATAAGACAGGCCCCTGGGGCTAGACCCTTCTCCTCTTACCCTTGTTTTCTAGAGAGGAAGGGTAGATGATGGATGGGAAAGGACTAGAGGAGAAAGTCTACCTTTAGTCAGTGCAGGGGGTGGTGATAAGAAGGTCTGTGAGGCTGTCAACATGGCTGGGAGGAGCAGGCATGAAGGAAACACAGACAACTTGGCCACTCTAGTGACATCTAGGTACAATATATACATTATCACACTTGATCCTCACAACCATTTTGTAAATTAGGTAGCAAAAATATTACTAATGTGGCCTCGTGAATAGTGGGTTATGCTCAAAATCAAGCAGTCCTGGGATCCAGTCCAGCCTCTAACACATCCTAGCTACGTGACTGAGGGCATGTCATTTAACCTCTAGCTGTTCTAGCTTGGAGGTGTCAGAAAGCACAATCCAGCAAGATAAAAATATAAGTGAGAAATGGCTAACAAAATAAATAAAAATAGAATACTACATAGAAAGTTAGACTTGGTGGTTTTCTAAAGCAATATGCTATCTGCAGGAATTCATTTCTGTTTGAGTTTGTCATCACCGCCCTGTTCAACCCCGTAAGATTGTAAGTTTCAAAGAAAACATAAAACTATAATGACTTTTTCTGCACATGAAAATTCTCTGTGTCAACGAAATCACAAGACCATTTCCAGGATCCTTTTATAGATGAGGAATCATGTTTTGGATTGTTCACATGACTTGACTGTCCTCACATAGATGAGGGTCAGTTTATGAAAGAATTTCTGTTGATTTTTGGATGATGCCGCAGTGCTACTTATTGTGTGGCCATAATTAAATACATATAGGAATTCATGTTCATCTACATGGAAAGTCTAAGCATGGGTCTTCAAAATGCGACTGTGCTTTGTATATCTGTATGTGATCACGTGTATCATGTGATATTGTACCATGATGTGGATTGATATGAGAGGGGAGAGAAAATCACCATTTGTGCTCCTCTCCAACTCCTAAGGTATCCCTCTCTTAAAAAGGAGCATTCTATACAATTTATTTTAGAGGACTCTTCTTAGAATCTTGACTAGATTATAAATATGTATGATGGTGGAATAAAGAGGCAGCAGGGTTGTAGAGTGTGTCAACCTGAAAATTTGGTCAAAAAAGGCAAACAGGCCCGGTGAAATGTAAATCTCTATTATTTATTCCCTTAAAACTAGCAGATACATAATCACGAAACCAGAAGGGAACTTCTAATTGCCTGATACAAGAAAGAGAAGGTTTAAATACACTTTACCATGAGAAAGGAATTTTGTTAGTTGTATACATTGTAAACACAGTGAGTGAGGCACAATTGACAAGGCAGAGTCAGCTGGAAATTACAAACCTAGGATATCTGTTTTTCTCCAGCTCTGTATATCCAGATAAGAAGAATCCCACCACTCTTTTTATAGGTATCCATCCTGTCATGAAAAGGCCTTCGAAGTTGCTGACACAAGAAAGGGTATTTTTAGAGTAAAACAAAGCAGTCTGATTGGTTAGTTCAAACTTTGGCCTTTATTAAAGTCCAAACACAATATTGAATGTTTATCAAGTAAAGAAAGCATTTGAAATCAGAGATCTTGAATGCTAGATTCACTTCTGCCCCTTACTAACTGTGAGACTTTGACGGAACTATTTAATCTTGCTGAGCCTCAGTTTGCTAAACTCTATAATGGGAATAAAAACACTTGCACTACCTTTCCTTTAGGATTATGAAAGCCAAATGAGACAATTTCAATAAATTGTGAAGCATCACCCAAATGTAAGTTCTTATATATGTGAACATATTGATTTAGAAAACCACAAATTCTAATTATCTATGCAGTATTGTATTTTTATTTGTTTTGTTAACCATTTCCCACTTATATTTTAATCTGGCTGTGCTGTACTTCCAGGACTTGTTCTTGACACCTCTGAGCTAGAACAGCTAGAGGCTAACATATGTATGTGTGTGTATATATATATATATATATATATATATATATATATATATATATATGTATATATGTACACATACCCACACAATATGAAAATATATATACACATACACATATACTTATATATATGAATTATATATACATATATATTCACATATATATATTCACATACACATATTCACATATATATACATATATAATATGTTCAAATATACATGAATATGTGTAAAGATATACAATATATTTTACTAACAATATAGAAGATATCATGACTTCTAAAGTGATTTTTTTTCTCCTGCATGTATTTGTGTGCCTCTTAGCATAAAGAGGTACAAATACCAACAAAATTAGACAAATGATAAGTATTTCTACCTAAAACTAAAAATGAGATATAAATACTGGCTATGTACTCACTTTAAATACATCAAAGATCTATTATTTCATTATTTTATGAGTAATTCATTCACACTATCTAGAAGATCTTTATACAATAGTAGATTGTCTTCCTAAGTGACAAGGTTAAAAAAAACTAAACAAAACAAAACAACCTATTACTTGTTGAATAACTTTCTACTGAAAAACTTTTCTCAACTTAGCCAGTCTGGTCTTGTAATGAGAGATACAAATAGTTTTAAGCCCAAAATGACTTGGAATAGTTCATTTAATATAATAAGAACTCAGTGAACATTTGACAAAAAAAATCATGCTAAATTATTATTGCAATGGCATATTAAAACTTCTTTCAGCATATCAGAGGACTTACAAGAATACATCTCAAATGCTATTTTAACTACACCAATCTCTATTCAGTTTTATGAATTAATAATTACTACAAACTATGGAATTGGCCCCAGCTAGGTCCATAATACTACAACTGAACACATAATTATTTTGCTCATGGATCTGGTTGACATTGCCATTCCATCAATATTAGACCCTTTGTTTTTCAATTTGACAGTGAAAAAAACCTGAAAAGTATACCTATGTCCTGATTAGTGAAAATAATTAATTACCAGCAGTGGTTGCATTATTCAGATCTGTAGTCAATATTTTTATTGTGCTAGAACCAACCATTATATTTTATATCATTATAATTCAAATAGCGCTGATTTGAATACATATGACCATGACAGGGAATTCATTTTTCACACTAATTTGGATCTGGCTGTATACTCCTCTAGAGCTATCTTCAGTTAAGTTTTTAGTATGATAATTTAGGATTTAGCAGGAAGAAGAGAAAGCATACTTCTTAGATCTCTTGAAATAAGTAGTATTTTTACACCCCCAAGTAGAACCTAAAGACAATTCAAAAAAGTCGGTACTTTCTGGCACATTTTTTTTTTTTGCACTCAGTGCTATTTGAGAATATTTTGATCTTGGTTTTTTTTTTCATTTGTTAAATAGAATATTATAGTGTTCAAGATAGAGTTATCTTAGACTAGTTTTGAAACAATAAAGGAATGTCTGGTTAAAGGATTATTCATTCCCCATTTAATTTGTCTCAACTAGGGAAACAATACAGACAAATAAAAAGAACAAAATTTACTAACACTTTTTCCTGTTTATGCAACATTTTTTACATATATTATCTCATTTACTACTTAATCACCCAATGAAATAAATGATATGGGAATTATTAGTTTCATTTGACAGAATAAGAAACCAATTTCTCCCAAAGAGGAGGAGGTCACTGGCACCCTGGCAGCCTAATTATTAATGGAAGGATCTGAGATTTTCTAGCTACAAGACCAGAGTCTATCCTCTCTCTAATGTTCCACTTTGAGCCCACATGCTCCTCTATTTTCCCAACTAATTAGTACTTTATATTAATGACAGTATTTTACTAAAATCAGCTCCCTTTGATGTCTTATCTTGGAGGACAGGTGATTATGGATCCAAAGGTTATGCAAGCAGAATTAAACCCTAGCAGGACCTACATCAAGTTGTGAAGCCTGAAAATTGGGGCTTTCAAATAGATCACGTTTTCTATATGATGGCCAGTCTAGCTATATTCATATTGTGACCAGAAGATTGGTCATCAGATGAGGATTTTATTAATCTGGTAACTCATGAAACCATCAGTTAAGGGCATGAATGTAGAACCTATTGAATTGAAATCAAAGATCCTAAGAAATATTAAGACACCTTCAGTTAACTAGGGTTAATGGATATTATATAGCCATACCACATATTAAACATCCCAGGCATCTTCCCCCAATCCCCTTTAACTATAAGAACAGTGTTAATAGTGTTGGTCCCTTCCTCCAGTTTCTTGGGGTTGTGTAGGTTACTTGCTTGGGGGCATATAACCCAATTATACATCCCTTGTGTAGACATGGCCTAATTTTAATGTTTTTTTTTTATGCAGAAGCTTCCTTTCAAATAACAAGATGCTCCCAGATAATTACCAGAGCACACCTATAAAAAGAAATCATCAAGATACTTGTTCTCCATCCTGCCTGACCCAGAATAAATTTGAGACATCATCAAAATACTGTATTTTCATTTTCTCGATGCTGTGGGGATTTGAAAACTACATTGAAATGAGGAGACAAGGAAAGAGCATCCGCAGAATAAAATGATGGTGTCTAAGTGGCAGGCTAATACTATGTCTTCACAACTCAAAATAAATATTGCCAGATAAAGAGAAAGACTATGCATTCTTTACTGAGATAGTCATCACTTTCAGTGTTTGGTAAAATGCAATTAAAAAAACATTATGCCTTTCCCATCAGAAAGTCTCCGAAGTGGCCACTCATTCAGCAGTCTTCAATTAAATAGAAATCAGACTTGTGATTGCACTGATATGAGGAATGTCTAAATAAGGAAACTCCCTTTATCAACATAGGTCAATACCTTTTCTCATGCCACTTATATTTGTAGAGAGTTGTTTAGAATATGGAGATATTAAGTTACCTGTCCACCATCATGTGGCCAGATTTTGTTGAAAGTGATTCTTCAACCCAACTCAGGTGTTCCTAACTCCCAAATGATCTATAAACATATTGTTGTGGTGCCAAGTTTTGAGAGCGTCAAATGTCCATTTAACAGAAATTTGTTTAGTGTCTATTATTCAATTCAATAAAAATTTATTAAGTACTTACTATCTATAGGTTGTTATGCTAAGGCTCTAGGTATACAAAGATCAATAGATCAGATCTTACTCTAAAAAAAGGCTATGCTATAATGAGAGAGGTTGGGGAGAGTAATATATGTACTCACATTGTTAAAATATAAGAGATGATGCTATTCATAGACTGGAGAAATATATGCAAAGACAATAAAAATTGTTTGTCAAAAAGAATCATTACCACTTAAACTATAAGTATATATTTAGTCAGCCATTTTGCTAAGAGCTAGAGTTACCCTAAAAATACAAAGGATGAAACAATCCCACCTTGTAAGAACATATACATACTAATGGAGAAGACAGTAAAATACCTTTATAAGTATATAGAGATAAAAATTAAGAAGGAAGTAAATGCAAAGTAGTTAAATATGAAGAAGTTTGGGAGGGAAAACACCATTCCCTAGGGATTTGGAAAAGCTTCATGCAGAAGATAATACTTTGACTGTGTCTCAAAGGAAGACAGGAAGGAACTCTAAGAAAGTAGAGGTGAGAAAGAAGTGCATTCTAGGACTAGGTGATGGCCAATAAAGTAATGAAGAAAAGAGCTGAAATGTTATGTGTGAGGAAAAGAGAGAAGGCCAGTTAGGCTGCAGCATTGAGTTTGGAAAGTGGGAAGATATAAAATGAGACTAGAATCACTATTTAGGGTCAGGGTATAAAGGGCTTTAAAAACATCAATAGAAGAATTTACATTTTATCCCAGAGAAAATGGGGAGAACCTGAAATTAATCAAGGAGAGTTACATGGTCAGATCTGAGCCTCTGGAAAATTACTTTGGACACAATATGGAGGATAAATTGGAGGGGTGAGAAACAAAAAAGGGAGAAGAATAAAGAAGGCTTTTGCTATAAGCTAGAGGAAAGGTGATGATAAGCCAGAGTTAAGGTGTTAACATTGTGACTAGTGAGATGGGGTCAGATGTTCCACCTAGTAGAAGGAAAAACTACAAGACTTGGCAACTGTCCACCAAGTTAGATATGTGGGGTGAAGAAGGGTGAGAAGGAGCCAAGAAAATGAACCTGGAAGGTGGAAAGATGCTGGTACTTTTGAAAGAAATGGGGTAATTTAGAAATGGGGAAGGTTTGAGGAACAGATAATGTGTGCAGTTTTCAACATGTGAAGTTTGAAATAACCAAAAGACCAGGTGGGCTTGAAGTTCAGGGGAGAGCTTGAGTTGAAAGTATAGATATTCATTTCCAAACAAAGATGATAGTGAAACTTATGGGAGCTCATGAAGCTATAGACAGAGTATGTGAAAGGGATGGACCTTTAGGAATACCCAAGAGAGTGTTTGCAAACTGGTTTCTGACCTTATCATTCAATTGGAACTGTTATCTCTGAAGTTACTAATGAACTTTTAATTGCCAAAACTGATGGTTATTTTGAAAGTCCTCATCCTTTCTCACTTGCTTGGCCACTAACTCCTTAAAGAGAGGGTCCATATTTTAACTTTACCTTGCTCAACATAGGGTGAGTTCCATTGGGTTGAATTAATAGAAATAGGTTCTCCTCTTCCTGAAGTAATATTGTGAGTCTACCTAAAGTCAACTAAACAGAAAAACTGGAAGGGGGATGTAAAGGATGTTAGTAGTAGTATAGGCAATAGAAGAAGAGAGGCAAAAAAAACTAAAAGAGAGTTAGTGACCTATGCTTTTATTTCCTCCAAATTTTGTTAGTTCACTGTGCTATTGTGACTATCAATATAAATTGCTACTGCACCTAGGATAAAATATAAGATAATTTTCTCCATTTAATTTTAGAGCCCTGTACAACCTGGCTACAGCTATCATTATACCATATGCTATTCCCTTTTCACATCCTACAATTCAAATAAACAGATCTGTCCCTCACATGCAGCTTTCCATCTCCAGTCAGTGCCTTTACACTGCTCCCCCACTCGCATTCTTACTAGAATGTATTTCCTCCTCTCCTCTGCTCCAGAAAAGCCATCTTCCCCTTCAAGAGGAGGCTCAGAATTCACATTGTATATAAAGATTTTCCTGATTCCCCCAAATGCAACTACTTGTGACCTTCCCTGGCATTTGTTTCATGCATATTATGAATATATAAATACATACACATACATATATATATATATAGACATATATGCATAAATACATATATATAGGTGTGTATATGCATGATATATACATGCATATCCATTATTATATAGGTATTTATGTTTATATGTACATCTATATGTATAGATGTACATATATGAATACATACTCATTTTTCCTCCCAGTAGCTTGCAAACTCCCTGAAATGTTGGATTTTTTCATCTTTTCTCTTTGTATCCCCAACATCAAGCACCGTGCCAGGTTCACAGTAGATATATAGTAAATGCTTGTTAATTGATCAATTAACTGAAATCAAATCACAAATATAAACTTAAACAACATTGGGAAAAAGTAGATTGTTGCACTTGTTTCAGTTATGTTACAATTTGTGCCACTCAAAATTGGAATGGTCCAACTTGTGTTCAAGAATAACCCACATGACGGCTTTTCTTTTTAATGACCATTTTTTAAAGATAGAGAAGCAATTTCTGGTTCAAATAGGTTTAGATTAGCTAACTCTTATGGTTCCCCAAAATTTATGCTTCTCAGACTCTAAATCAGGCTATATGACACTGGATGGGTCATATGATCACTCTGGATTTGTTTCCTCATCTTTAAAATATGTAGTTCGGATTATATGGTTTCTGAGGATGACTTTACATTGAGATTGCATAGGTCAGTTTTCTTATATTTTGTCATAAGTTGTCTGATTAATTCCATGCACATCTCTTCCTTCAGAAACCTCATAAAAAGTGAGATGTGTTCTTGACCTTACTGGACTCTGATTAAGTGTGTTAAGGAAGTCAGAAAGGTACTTTCCAAAAAGAAAAAGGAGAAGGAGAAAAGGATGAGTATAGAAGAAACTCAGTGCCTCATTTTGCATATGTTTTTCAGGTTATTCCAGCTCCTTAATTTTATGACTTTATTTACTGACTATTAGAGTGAAAAAAAGCAATTAAAATCAAATTGCCTCATTTGCACCTGCATGTTGCTAGAATTGATTTATAGCATCCTAGCTCTTCAGCATTGCCTTAAGATGGGCTCTGTTCTCTGGCAGCCTTTTGTCAGGTGAGCTCAGGGAGGGGGCTGTGCCTGGCAACTGACAGGGTGCTGTCCAAAGCTAGGGAATTGGTTACTGAGCAACTAACAGTAGTACCCTGTTTTATTGCCCTTTGCATCTGCTGAGTTATCCTCCTTTACTTTGGAGCTACTAGCAAAGGTTCATGGGTTCTTTTGTGCCTAAGCTCATAAATCCTTCTCTACCACTCAGGAACTCAGCTTCAGTGCCCAAGTTGGCTGACATCTGTGTGCTATTTGCATATTTCTAAGGCATTACCCAGACCTATTTCTCTATCTTCCATGGAAATTCAAAATGGCAGCAGCTTTCTATTCAACTCTCCTTCTCTGATAGATACTGCCTCCCTTTAGCTACACTAGTACTCAAAATGTAGGTAAGCAAGTTCACAGCCAGTTCTCCTCAGCCATTTCTGCCAGGAAGATAGAGGTATTTGATGGAATGAAGTGTTTTAAACAGAGGTCAAATTCATGGCTGACCAAGGGAAGAAAATGGGTATACAGTTGTCATGTGACTCACTGGCTTGCTTTATGAGTAGAATCAATTCCAGAGGATTTTAAGAGGCTTTTGAAGAAATAATTTCAAAATCTGAAACTTAAAATATAATTCAGAGATATAAAGGACAAGGAAGATTACTAATCCAATTCCCATACTATACAGGTGAGGCAACTGAGACCTGGGGAGGAGAGTGGCTTTATCAAAACTTTGCAGATGGTAAAGAGCAGAGGCAAGCTGAACTCAGCTCTTTTGATTACAAACTCAATGCTCTTTCCATTATGCTATTACCTCTCCTTGGGGAAGGGAGGCTTTGGGAAAGTGGATTGATTAAGAATCTAAAGAGCTCTAGATATATGATCGATATATCTGGGTTTTAATTCTGCCCCAGACAGTTTATCACACTTAATTATCTTAACTAAGTCATTCCTCCTCCTTTAGCTTCACTTTCTTCTTTAGTAAAATGAAGGGATTAGACTCCATGATTTGTAGTCCACTTCAGCTCTTAATCATATCATTCTGAGCCTTTTTTGCGACTTCACCTTGGATTCTCTGTGACCACCTCACTCTCATAGGAACACTTCAGTATTTGCTCTCATAAGTCAATTAGCATACAAAATTAAGAAATCCTCACTTAAATGAAAGATGTAGTAGAGTCTTATTCAGGATCACTTTTAGCAGGCTAGCTAGAGGAGTTGAAGTCAGAGAATTAAAATCTTAATCCCAGATCGGCCATGGAAAGTCATTTCCATTTCAAATTCAGATTCCTAATGAGAGAATGAGAGGGAGAATGAGGTCAAGAGAGAGACAGAAACAGATACGGAGACACAAAGAGACAAAGAGTCAGAAACAGGGAGGAAAAAACAGGAGGAGAGAGGAAGAGAAAGAAGGGGGGAAGAGCAGGAAGGGGGAATTTCAATTTAAGTAATAAAAAAGGAGACATAGTTATTAACTTAGAAATGGAAAAAGAAGGTGTACTCCTGACAAAATCTATGAGTCCAGTGACATAAAATTTGATTAAAAAAGAAATGGGGCAGATGACTCTATCTGGAATACCAAAGAGCTTATTTATTTTTTTCAATGAGTAGTTAATGAACTTCCATGTCCATTTTCCTACAATCTATACTAGGTCTTGTGTGGAATTACTTAAAGGATGGTGTTTAACTATTCTCCATTGGCCAGTTCTGAAATCTTAGTTAACACTTATCTTAGGCACTGATATAGCTTTAAAGAAAAATATATACAAAAAAGTATATAAAGATTTATATTTATGCTATAGACTACAGAAAATTGTGAATTTAAATGAATGAATTAAATAAAAATATGTACACCCTTTCTTTAACTACCTTGTTTCTTTGGTGTTGTAAAATAATGATTTAACTTTATTAAATAAGTTAATTTAAATACAATTTCTTATTCATTCATTTAATTAACAAATATTTGTACTATGTGCAAGGAATGATTCTGCTATAGTCTATTTCTTTTCCTTAATAGTACTTTTTCCAATTACCTGTAAAGGTAGTTTTCAACATTCATTTTTGTAAAATTTTGAGTTCTAAATTTTTCTTCATCCTTCCATCCCCCTCCCCAAGACAGCTCCTACTACAATTTATTGATGTTGAACATGCATGTCTCTTTTGTCCTTTGGGTGAAATTCAGCTCTCCAGACCTCATGCTATACCATGATTCAAAATCATACAGTATAATCAAAAGTACTAGAAAGAACTGTGATGTTTTGAAAATACATTGTGTTTTGTAGGTTTTCTTGAAAACCATTATACTTTCCCCCACCATCATCACTACCAAATTTATGTAATCCATGCCTAGTTCAAAAGTCTTTAAAAAGATGAACAATGCAGGACTGAGAACAGTTCCTGAGGCGCTGCAAACTGTTTCTTGGTCGATGTGAATAGTTTTTTTTTTCTTTTCTGAGGGGAGGAGTACAGTCATTCAAAGGATCTGTGAAACCATGTATTTCCAGCCAGGACACACTAGACCCTTTTGTTCATGCATATAATCTGAGCTGGAAGGAACCACAGAGTTCATTTAGTCCAAATTGAATCCAAGCAGGAATATGGTCTATAACATATCTACTTGACCATTTCTGCTTAAATACCATCTATGATGGGAAACATTAACTCCCAAGATATTCCATTCAATTTCTGGAAATTTTATGATATTTTTCTTCACTTCAAGACCAAACTTAATTTTCTGTAACTCCCTCTGGAGTCAACCAGAATAAGACTAAATAATTCCTTGCCTTCATGATATCCTTTCAAATTCTTGAGGAAAGAGATCATGCCCTCCTCAATGTGCTCCCATTTCCATGCAAAAGCCTCCAATTCCCTCATAAAGCTTGGTTGCTGTTTCCCTCACCTCATTACATCCTTGCTTTCCCTTTCAAGTTTGTAAATACTCTTCTAAAAAATGTTGATAATAATTGAATACCATATCTTAGATGTGATTTAACCAGGAAAGAAGAAAACAGGATATTAATTTCTTTCATTCTGCGAATTTGCCTCAAGTATTTACTTTAAGTAATTTGGTCTAAAATTATGTTGCTTTGCTAACTGAAATTTCATGTGATTTACATTGAGCTTGTAGTCCATTAAAAACTTCAGATCTTTTTCAGCCTCCCACATCCCATATTTGAGATTTTTTTCTTTCAAAATCAAGTGCAGGACTTTAAATTTATTCCTACTATATTTAGGACACTGGAAATCTTTGTCAAGTGGATCAAATCCAGGAATATGTATCTGGAATTTTCCTGACCTAATAGTATAATAAATTTATCTAAAAAAGAAATGGCAGCCAGGGTATGTTTTCTAAAGGTGGAAGAAAAAAAATTTGAGTATAGCCTTTGTGTCTACCCATCTCTGCCCTCAATTGCCTATTCACCAATTTCTTGGCCATGTATTGTCGGGATTTCCATGTTCAGAATTTCTGAAGGCTTCTGGTAGTGGTGAAGCCCCCATGAGCAGCTGCTACCACTATGACTATAGCATTCATTTTGACCCAGATAGACCAGAAAACTCTAAAATACAGAAGACACTCTGGCAAAAATGGCTCCATTCCCAGACAAAGGAAATCATTCTGGACATTCAGAGAGAAAGTCTATTTCTGGACTGTCTCAAGCAATACCAGATGGATACTAACTTTACTAAGTCCAATTTCCAACTCTTTGCCAATGTAAACAATTTTGGTGTAAAGATAAGGCCTTGAGAAGAAAAAAAAAATGGTGGTCTGGTCTTGATAATTTGGGATGTCTAGGAAATTTCATCACATATACAAAGACGGAAGGTGAATTTTTATCACTATAGAAGTGTCTATTTGTAATTACGGAAGTGATTTACTCTAAAGTATAAAATGTTTTCATAACTAGCCTTTGAGATAGGTAGTAGATGTATTACTATTATTTTTATTTTGTAGAGTAGAAAATTGAGAACTCTCAGGAAAAAAAGAGAAAAATTTAACTAAATTTACCAGATACTCAAATTTCAGATACAGGATTCAAACCTTGAGTTTCTCTGAATGAGACCCTTGTTCTCTTTCCACTACAGTATATTGCAACTCATTACTTTTTTTTTCCAAAACAAATATACAACTTGTAATTTTTAAAGCATTTAGTAAACACTAAAATAAATTTATAAGGGAGTCATTAAATTTTACTTATAAAAGAGCACTGCAATGGAAGCAGAGATCTGGGTATTCATTCTAATTCTGTTACTGTTTAATTCTGTGACCTAAATAATTTGAAATTTTTTTGAAAAATAAAATTTTACCTGGATTTATCTGGATAAAAAAATATGATTATTTCTATGTAAAATGGAACAAGAAATTTGTAAATGAAACTGTCCATTTCTATTACCTATTCCTTGCTTTTACTTCTATGTATATAATAACTTCAAAAAAGTGTAACTTTTAAAGCTATCCTCTTGCCTATATTTCTTTCTGGCTTATCTTTTTCCTTCAGTTCATTTTTTTTTTCATAAAAAGTGCTTCAATCACCCTTTTATTTTTTTCTTTTCTTAATAAAATTGTTTTTTTGGTGATCCTGTTATTTATTTTGTATTTTTTCTTTCTTTTTAATTAATTAATTAATCAATTTATTTTTAGTTTTCAACCATACTTCCACAAGATTTTGAGTTCCAAATTTTCTCCCCATCTGATCTCTCTGCCCACCTCCAGAGGTGTGCATTACCCTTTCCCTCAATCTGCCCTCCTTTCTATCACACCTCTTCCTTCTCTTATTCCCTTCCCCTCTATTTTCTTGTAGCACAAGATAGATTTCTATACCCCATTACCTGTATGTATTATTTCCCAGTTACATGTAAAAGCAATACATAACATTTGTTTTTAAAATTTTTGAGTTCTAACTTCTCTACCTTCCTCCCTTCCCACCCACCCTCATTGAGAAGGCAAGCAATTTGATGTAGATTACACATATGTAATCATGCAAAATACTTCCATATCAGTCATGGTGTAAAAGACTAACTATATTACCCTTCATCCTATCCTGTCCCCCATTTATTCTATTATTTCTTTAGATCTTGCCCCTCCTCAAAAGTGTTTACTTCTAATTACTCCCTACTCCCATTTGCTTCCCTTCTATCATCTTCCCCCATTTAATCTCTCCACCCCCTGCTTTCCTGTAGTATAAGATAGATTTTCATACCAAATTGAGTTTTCATGTTATTCCTTCCTTAAGCTAAATCCAATGACAGTAAGTTTCACTCTTTCCCTCTTGCCTCCCCTCTCTTCCCCTCCATTGAAAAAAGATTTATTTTGCCTCTTTTATGCGAGAGATCATTTACCGCATTCTATTTCCCCCTTTCCCTTTCTCCTAGTAGATTCCTCTCTTACCTCTTAATTTTATTTTTTTAGATACCATCCTTCATATTGAACTCACCCTCTGTCTTCTGTCATATTATATGTATTTAATACCTCTAACTACCCAAATACTGAGAAAAGTCTCAAGAGTTACAAATATTACCTTTCCATGTAGAAATGTAAAGAGTTCAACTTTAATAAGTTCCTTATGATTTCTCTTCCCTGTTTACCTTTTCATGTTTCTCTTGATTCTTGCGTTTGAAAGTCAAATGTTCTATTCAGCTCTGCTCTTTATATTAAAAATGCTTAAAAATCCTTTATTTCATTGAATGACCATTTTTTCCCCTGAAGTATTATATTCAGTTTTGCTGGGTAGGTGATTCTTGGTTTTAATCCTAAGACCTCTGGAATATCATATTCCAAGACTTTTGATCCCTTAATGTAGAAGCTACTAGATTTTGTGTAATTCTGATTGTGTTTACACAATACTTGAATGGTTTCTTTCTGGCTGCTTGAAATATTTTCTCCTTGACCTGAGAACTCTGCAATTTGACTACAATATATCTAAGAGTTTTCCTTTGGGGGTCTCTTTCAGAAGGTGATTGGTGGATTCTTTCAATATCTATTTTGCCCTCCAACTCCAGAATATCAGGGCAATTTTCTTTGATAATTTCTTGAAAGATGACATCTAGGCTCTTTTTCTGATCATAGCTTTCAGGCAGTACAATAATTTAAAAATTGTCTCTCCTGGGTCTATTTTCCAGGTCTGTTTTTTTTTTTTACTAATGAGAACCTTCACATTGTCTGGTATTTTTTCATTCCTTTGGTTTTATTTTATAATTTCTTGATTATTCATAAAGTCATTAGCTACTACCTACTCCATTCTAATCTTTAAGGAATTATTTTCTTCAGTGAGCTTTTGGACCTCCTTTTCCATCTGGTCAATTCTGCTTTTTAGAGCATTTTTCTCCTCATTGGCTTTATGGATCTCTTTTGCCATTTAGATTTGTCTATTTTTATGGTGCTATTTTCTTCAACACTTTTGGGTCCCCTTTAGCAAACAGTTGTCTCATTTTTTCATGATTTCTTGCATCAGTCACATTCTCTTCCCAATTTTTACTCCACTTCTCTTATTGATTTTCAGAATTCTTTTTGAGTTCTTCTATGATCTGAAATCAATTCATATTTTTTCTTGGAGGCTTTATATGTAGGAGCTTTGACTTTGTCTTCTGATTGTATATTTTGGCCTTGCTTGTCATCAAAATAAGATTCTATATTCTGATTCTTTTTCCAGTTTTTGCTCATTTCCCCTGCCATTTACTTGAATTTTAAACTCTTTGTCAATGTAGTTTTCTGCTTCCTGTGGGGATGGAAGGTATACTGGTATCTGTTTTATCCCCCTATAATCTGTGGGCCTGGATCTCCAGAAACAACTGCTGCCACTGTCCTTGTTGCTGCTGTGGGTGCTGTGGCTCCTCTGTCCCCTCTGACATTCTGGGGCTGGGATCAGACCTCTCTACTCTCTCACACAGGTCCCACAGGTTTTTTCCACTGACCTTTCAATTTGTCCTCAGTGTTTTGGGTTGTTAACTCTGGAAACTGCCAGAGGTGCCAGAAATTTAGTTTCCCAAGGCCAGCTCCAGTTCCATCTGTGCTGGCGGGATCCATGCTAGACTGCCCTCTGCTCCCACACTGGCACAATAGACACTTCCCTTCAAATTTCCGGGCTGTTTTGAACCGGAAAGTTACTTAACTCCATCATCCTGTGGCTTATGTAGCTCCAGAATTTGTTGAGAGTAATTTTATAGGTCTTTTGCTGGATTAGGGAGAACTCTCGAAGTCCTTGATTTTGCTCTATTATCTTGGCTCCACCCCTGACTCCTCTGATAATCCTGTGATTGTTAGCCTCCTCTTGCTTCCAATTTTCCACCTAAAAAAATTGAAAAGCAAATTTTAAACTTACACGGCAAATATAAATAATCTAGCAAAACAGATTCACACATTGTACAGGTGCCAAAATGCATATCTCATTTGGTATACTGGGTCTAACATCTCTGTCTGCAGGTAGATAGCATGTTTCCTCATGGATCCACAGGCATCAAGGTCAATCACTACATTAATTCTTTTACATATGTTTGCCTTATACTGTGGCTATTTTTCTATTAATTGTTCTCCTGTTTCAGTTCATTTCACTCAACATCAATTCATAGAGGTCCTCACAGGCTTTTCTGAAGCCATCCTTTTCATAATTTCTTATGGCATAAAGCATTCTAATACACTCATATTTCATAATTTGTTCCAACATTCCAATTGATGGACCTATCCTTAATTTCCATTATTTTGCCATTACAAAAAAAGCTGTAATAAATGTGACTTTTTCATGCGTGTCCTTTTCTACTTTATTTAATCTCTTTGCTGCATAAGTCAAGTAGTCTTATTTCTGGAACAGAAAGTACATATAGTTTAGTGACTTTTGAGCAGTAACTTCCAAGTATTTTAACAAATGGATGGGACCAATTCACATTTACACCAAGAGTATACACAATACACCTGGCTTCTTGCCATACCTTAAACAATCATAATTTTTCCATTTTGCCATTTTTTCTTATTTGATTAATGTGAGTTAGAAACTCTGAGTTGTCTTAATTTGTATTTATTAAATTATTGGCAATTTGAAGCATTTTAAATGACTTTTGAAATCATAGACATCTTTGATTGAACATTGTATCTTTTGACCACTTATTTTTTGGGGTGTGGCTCTTGTTCTTGTATATTTGAATTCTTTCTTTATATTTTTCACTCAAAACTTACAGAAAAACTTGCTACAAAAATTTCAATCCCTGCACACAACTATTTTCCTTTTTAATTGAATGGGTTTTGTTTGTGTACTTAAAAAAATAATGTGTTCAAAATTGTACATTTTATCTTCTGAAATTCTCTCTATTTCTTATTTGGTCATGAACTCTTCCCCTACCTCAAATTGGGAAAGGTATTTATTTCCTTGGTTCTCTCATTTGTTTAGATGCATATATATTGGCAAAGTATACATAAAGGGGCCCCACTCTTTTAATAAGGAACTTAAACCTATGTAGAATGTACTTCCTGAAACTCTCATATCTTCTTCCCCACATCCCTTCCAAATCCCTTTCATTGTTATTATCCCTCCCACTCTCCTTCCAATTCAATTTAGCCCTAGTCTCCTCTGTATACTTTCAACAATAATCTTTGATTGTTAATCTACTTTCATCTTAGCTCTTGATCCTCTGCTGTTCCCTTCCTGTCAAGGAGGTCAGCTTTTTCTCAAAGACAATGCAATAATTCTTAGTGCCCTTTCAAAGTATGGCTTCTGTGTATTACTAGCTTTTATTTTTCTCCTACTCCCTTGAATTCTTGGCCAGGAGACAAGGTAGAATGCTCTTTTGTCCACATTGTCATTTGTGTACCATCCTGACATCATCACTCAGGAGCTACCTCTTTTCTCTTCACTGTCCAGATCACTGTTCATACTATCTTTTTACATCCATGTTATATTTCCTTCCCTCCAATGAGTTCAGTACTTGACTAACAGTTATTTCATCACACAACTCAACCTTTATAATTTAAATAACTTAAAACCTCAATACCTCAACTACATCAACTTTCATGATCTCTGACTCTAATATACCACAGCCAAATAGGAGTGTCACAATTTAGATACCACCCCACTAGGTCCACAATTTAATTTGCCTTAGATACTGTAATTCCCAATTATAACTCAGGGAAAAAGGCACAGGTCAAAGACTGAGGCTGAATATAAAGTGTTTTCAATGTTATCTGATGTTTGTCTCAGAAATAGAAATTGCCGGGATTTGTTTTAGTTTCTCCCCAAGGCAAATTTAACTGAATTTGCATGCTACAAAGTGTCACAAAGATTCTCTAGTTACCTACCCTTCCCAGTTATGAATCTTAGTGTATGTAGATAACATAGTTGTATTTGCGAAGGATGACCACTGTGATGCAATCAAATTAGGATCTTTTGCTGGTTTTGATTGACTAAAAGTGCCTGTGATTGAATAATGTGATTAAAGAAGATTTTTCCCATTTTTCACATTGATGGGCCTGCTCATTTTGGGAAGCTTAACTAGGGGAATTGTTTCGCAGCAAGGTCCCAAGTACCTTCTGTTTTTTCTATCTAGGCATCGGATCCAAGGGTTATGCTCTCTGGTTCTAAAACAGTATGTAAATACTCTGAGGGTGAGGTTTTAGTTTGGGGCTTAGTTTTTGTAAGAAGGTTTGAGTGCCAGATGAGGACTCTGAGAAGCCACTTTAAGGAGCCCCCAGCTTTGAAAACCCAGATGTCGTTGCTTCTCTCTCTGGTAACAATGGTCAGACAGTTGGACTTGTCTGGTGAATTCAGGCAGAGAAAGTCATTTCTGTTATCTTTTGATTTCTCTGTATTTTCTTTGAAGTTCAGGGTGCTGACTTTCCTGAACTAGGTGAGTGATATATGTGCTTGGTTAAAGGAATGATACATGTGCTTGGTTAAAGTGATTGTTAAACTCTTGAATGTTGCTTACCCTTTACAAATACAGATCTAAGAACCTGTGATAGCAGAACCCCCTGTGTATGTTGGGGTGTTTACTGTTAAAATCACACAGAATTCTCTCTAAACTTTAATGAGGTAGAACTGCTCAGGCCTAGACATTTTTAAAAATTTTTTCTTTTATGCTGGAGTGTGACAGTGATTTAGTGGAAAAAACACTACGTTTAATGTCAAAAAACCTGATTTTGAATCCTTTTGAATCTACTTAATATTTCCGTGACAGGAGACAAGTCACTTCCATACCTAGGCTTTTTTCTGCTGCTATGAAATGGGAAGGCAAGGCTAATTAGTAAATCAGTCATTTGTTAAGAGACCCATCATGGTCCCTTCCAAGTCCATATCCATTAATGCCAAGAATCAGAACCCTGAATATTGGTGCAAATGGAGTGAAAATCCAGATGAGTCCTTGCTAAGGACTGGCATGTAACTTGTTCATGGAACTGGAAAGCTTTAATTAAAAGTTAAGGGAAACCTTGACTTCCTAAATCTTACCAGCAATGATATTGATTTTTCTCTAAGAAATAGTTTCTAGCATAGCAATTACATGAAAAAAATTCCTTCAATTTCTTTTATGGTCCCTCAACATGTATGGATGTTAATAACAGGGAGTTAGAAATGAAATTTTAAAAATCTGCTTTCAAATCACCCCTCCTTCTTATACCATCACTTAACCCTAACATGTTCAAGGTACTTGGAGAGCTTTGGAAGGGGTTTTATTTCTTTCTCTCTCCCTCCCTGAAACTGCTGGGAGAAATCATTATTCTATGTTCGATCTTTTATGCTTAATCTCCCATGGACGAGTATGAAGTGGACAAAATAGCTTTGTTTTAGTTTAATCAAATGGTAATTGTTATAACTTCATTATAATTATATATTATAAATGTAGCATATATTTATTATATAATGGTGTGTGTGTGTGTGTGTATATATATATATATATATATATATGTATATATATAATCTTTATTCATATATTCTACATCTATACCTGATCTAAACTCATTAGGAGCAGGATCTTATTTTATATCTTTCTGTATATACTTTAAAATATTTTATTTTAATTTATAAAATAAAATAAGTATTTCCATAACATAGCAGAATTAAAAAAAGACGATTGCATATGAAACTGCAAATCCAGTATGTAAAACTTGCTATTCTTTGAAATCTATAGTAACCTTATCATGTCATTTTTCCCATTTTTCTCTTCTCTCCCCTCCCATCATAGAGATGACTACCATTGGATAAAAATATTTAGGTATGCGTAGGTGTGTGGATGTGTATGTATGTACATGCAGAATGATTTTACATATATGTATTATATGAAAAATCATTCTATACTATTTCTATTTATCACTTCTTTCTCTTGATGCAGATAGCATCTTCCTTCATAAGTCCTTTACAATGAATTTGGGTATTTATAATACTCAAAATGATTTAGTGGCTTGATATTGTCTTAAAACAATATTGCTGTCACTATATACAATGATTTTTTTTGTATTTTTTTGTTTCTCTTCACTTTGTTCTTCCTTATTATATGCAAATGTATCCATGGTCTTCTAAACTCAGTGAGCTCATCATTTCTCATAGCACAGTAGAATCCCATCAGGATTGCATACTCCAACTTGTTCACCCATTCTTCAATTGAAATGCATCCCCACAATTTCCAGTTCTTTGACACCAGGAAAGGAGCTCTTATGTCTTTTAAAACATATAGGTTCTTTTCCTTTTTTCCCTAATCATTTTAGAAATGGACTGGGTTTAAGAACATAAAGAATTTAATAACATTTTGGGGACAATTCCTAATTACTCCCCAAAATAGTTGGATCAGTTCACACTTCTACCAGCAGTGAATTAGTGTCCTAATTTTTCCACATCCCTTCTAACATGTGTTGTTTTCTCCTTCAATCATTTTTAGTTTGTCTGATGGGTATAAAATGATACCTCAAGGTTATTTTAATGTATATTTATCAAATACATTTTTTTCATATAGCCATAAATTGTTTTGCTTTCTTTATCTCAGAACTGTTCATGTCCTTTGACCATTTATCAGTTGGGGAATGACTCATATTCTTATAGATTTAACAAAGTTCTTTAGATATTTTAGTTATGGGATCTTTATCTGAGGAACTGTCTATAATTCCCCCCGCCAAAATTTTTTTTCTGCTTTGCTTCTGATCTTGACTGTTTATTATATTTGTACAAAACCTTTTTAATTCAATGTATGTATACCATTTGAATACACTGCACAATAAGCAACATATAGTTGGTACTCAATAAATATCTTCTGATTAATTTGCTTTAAAAGGCACACTAACAATTCAGTTTTGCTAGTGGATATATGTGTACATGCATAGATAAATAGAGATCTATGCACAATGTATATGCATATATGTAAAATATATACATATATATATATGAATTATGAAAAGGAATAGTTTTTTAAAAAAATATATTTATTTTCAGTTTTCAACATTCATTTCCACAAAATTTGGAATTTGAAATTTTCTCCCCATACCTTTCTACCTCAAGATAGCTTGTACTCTGATTACCCTTTCCTTCATTCTACCCTCCCTTCTGTCACCTCCCCCCCCACCCTCTTCTCTTATATTTTCCTGTGGGGCAAGATAAATTTCTATATCCCATTTCCTATATATCTTATTTCCTAGTTACATGTAAAAACAATTTTTAAAATTCATTTTTAAAGATTTGAGTTCCACATTATCTCCCTTCACCTTTTCCCATCTACTGTCATTATGAAGCCAAGCAGTTTAATGTAGGTTATACATATGTAGTCATGCAAAACACTTCCATAACAGTCATGTTATGAAAGACTAACTATATTTCTATTTATCCTGTCCTGCCTTCCATTCTATTCTCTCCTTTGACTTGTCCCTCTACCAAAGTGTTTGCTTCTAATTTCCCCTTCCCCAAATCTACTGTCCTTTCCATTATCCCCCATTTCTTATCACCTCCTCCAGCTTTCCTACAGAAAATGTTATTCCCTACTGAAGCCAAATCCAATGAAAGGAAGGCTCACTTATTCCAAGGGAATAAATTATTAAGCATCTACTATGGGCCAGGAACTGTGCTAAGCACTCTATAAATATTATTACATATTCATATTCATATATGTACACTTATATTGGTATGGGAATTCAATCCCTTACTAATTTTTAAAGCAGCATTTAATCCCATTAAGGAGGGAGTTACTCTCCTCCTGTTCTGGAAGATATTTTAATCATCACCTCTCTTTACTCTAGGATAGATTCTGCTTGTGGTAAATTAAATACTTTCACAGAGCCTAAACTTCTATACCTAATGTGAGCCATACAGAAACCTTCTTTCCTCTGGGGAAATTAATTTCAAACTCAGCTTTCACTCTTATGAACACACTAGCCCCTCTTGGTTTCATTCTCATAGGAAATAAGCCAGTAAATTTAAATTAGATGCAAAATGACTGGGGGCAGAAGGGAAAAAAAAATCACTATGTCAATCAAGCATAGCCTAGAAAAGACTTTTTGTTATAAAGTTTACTTTTTACTAGATCCTAAACAAATAATTCCAAAAAATAATTTCCATAAAAATATTATGACATAAGTACTGCATAATAGAGAGGTCATAGAATTTAATGTCACTGAATCCTAGATGTGATCTTGAGAGGTCTTAAAAATCATGTAATCCAAAAACTTTCTGTTTTATAAACGATAAAACAGGCTTGAAAACTGTAAGTGACTTGGCCAGGCTCACACATGTAGTCATTAGCCTACACAGGATCTGAACCCATGTGTTCTGATTACTGTTGAGCATTGTGTCCACTATTACACATGTTTCATTTGAAACCCTGATTTTCCACTTATTGATAATATCAGTTTTGTCATTATCTACTCTTTCTGTGTCTTGGATTTCTTCCTGTTCAAAAAAAGGAAGTTGTTAGAGAATCTCCAAGATCATTTCCAGCTCTTACTTTCTATGATCTAACTGTCCTTTCAGCTTTAATTTGCTATGAATGATTTGAATCTCTCATGTTCAAGAGAAGCCATATTGCTTTATAAATATTTCTCTAGCTAGATATTCATGTTTTCTTATATATATATATATATATATATATACATATATATATACATGTATATATATATATGTATATATATATATATATATATATATATGAGAGAATACAAAAGAGTATTTGTTTTTATGACAGGGTCACTAAAGTGGTAGATTAGGGGAATACTATATGTGTGTATACACTTAAATACATCACATACATGCATGTACACAGATAAAGGTTGATATCACTTTGATCTGCATAGAGAGAGGCCTAGTAATCAGGAATAAGATGATTATCCCTCTGTATTCTTTCCTCATCAATCTCAATCAATCAATCCATATTTACTAAGTATTTGCTATAAGATATGCAGTAATTTAAAAACTTGGAATACAAAGAAAGTCTTTTTTATAAAAACTCTACATTCAAGAAGATTAAATTCTACTAGGGAGAAGATGTGGAAATAATTAGATATATGCAAGCAGAGTTTTAAATAAGGTGGACCCTGGGTAAATGTTTTTTAGTAGAGCTCCCATTTTAAAATGTATTGCAAAATTCATGAGCGCATGAGAAATGTAAGGATTTGTTCATAAAATTTTAGGATAATGGATAGAGAAAATATATTTGTGTATATCGTATAACTAGTCCCTGAGAAGACTCTTCATAGGATCCAGCACCATCTCTTTCTGTTCAGGCCTAGCACCCATCTCTTTATATTCTTTATGGTCAAACGTGGTATTCCTACCTAATTTCATATCTCCTATCATAAGACAAATGTAACAATGCTGTTATTACTTCTAGTACTTTTCAAAAGTATTGTGATTTAAAACACTGAACTGTACAGAGCTAAAATGTCTGTCTAAAATTAGATAAGTATTACAGTACATAATAATGTCTTCCATTATATTTCTAGCAGCCTGAGACCACTGACAGTTAAAGAATGAATTATTCCATGCATCCTTCTGTCTATTCACAACACTGTTTCTAAGATATTGCAGAAAACATTTTAACCTATTGACATGATGGCTCACCTCATTTCTATGCTTCCTACAATCCCTCAAAATGTCAGAAATATCCATAGCTTCATTTTCAGATAGTCTTTACAGTACTATCCAATAGCAGAAATTCAGAAGTAAGAATACAACAAACAGCCTACTATCACTCTCCCCAATAATATATATTCTAAGAAAAATAGGCAATGTTCATCATTTCTTATGGTGCAATAGTGCTCCATTAAATTCATATACCATAATTTATTAAGCCATTCCCCAATTGATGGGCATCTCCTTGATTTCCAGTTCTTGGCTACCACAATGAGTGCTACTATAAATATTTTTGTACTTGTGGGTCCCTTTCCCATTTTTATAATCTCTTGGAGATACAGTCCTAGTAGCGATATTGCTGGGTCAAAGGGTATGCACATTTTTGTAGCCCTTTGGGCATAGTTGCAAACCATTCTCCAGAATGGTTGGATGATCTCACAGCTCCACAAACAATGAATTAGTGTCCCAACTCTCCCACATCCTCTCCAGCATTTATCATTTTCTTGTTCTGACATGTATGCCAATCTTTTTTTTTTTAAATTTAATAAATTAATTTATTTAAATTTTTGCATTCATTTTCACAAGGTTTTGGGTTCCAAAATTTTCTCCCCATTTGTCCCCTCTCCTCTCCCCAATACACTGAACATTCTAATTATCCATATCACCAATCTGCCCTCTCTTCTTTAATACCTCCCTTCCCTTACCCCATCTCCTCTTTTGTCCTGTAGGGCCAGAAAACTTTCTATTCCCCATTACCTGTATTCCTTATTTCCTAGTAGCAAGAACAATACTCAACAGTTGTTCCTAAAACTTTGAATTCCAGCTTCTCCCCATCCCTCCCCCCCAACCCATTCCCTTTGGGTAGGCAGGCAATTTAATATAGACCATATCTGTGTAGTTTTGCAAATGATTTCCAAAATAGTCGTGTTGTGTAAGACTAACTATATTACCCTCCATCCTATCCTGCCCCCCATTGCTGCTATTTTCTCTTTTGATCCTGTCCCTACTCGAGTGTTGACTTCAAACTGCTCCTTCCTCCCATTACCCTCCCTTCCATCAGCACCCCCCACCCTACTTATCTCCTTCTCCCCCACTTTCCTGTATTGTAACATAGGTTTTCATACCAAAATGAGTGTGCATTTTATTCCTTCCTCTAGTCGAATGTGATGAGAGTAAACTTCATGTTTTTTTTTCCTCAGGTCTACTCTTTTTCCCTCCACTAAGAAGACTCCTGCCTGCATCTTCTATGAGAGATAATTTATCCCATTCCATTTTGCCCTCTCTCATCCCACTACAATTCTCTCTCACCATTTACCTTGATTTCTTTTAAGATATGATCCCATCTTATTCAATTCACTCTGTGCTCTGTCTCTGTGTGTGCGTGCATGTGCATGTGTGTGCGTGCACGACTGTACATGTGTGTGTATACGTGTGTGTATGTGTGTGTGTGTGTGTGTGTGTGTGTGTGTGTGTAATACCACCAACTACCCAGATCCTGAAAAATTTCAGGAGTTACAAATATTGTGTTTCCATATAGGAATGTAAACAGTTCAACTTTGGTAAGTCCCTGGTGACTTCTCTGTGCTGTTTACTTTTTCATGCTTCTTCTCATTCTTGTGTTTGAAGGTCAAATTTTCTTTTCAGTTCTGGTCTTTTCATCAAGAAAGCTTGAAAGTCCTCAGTTTCATTGAAAGACCATATTTTCTCCTGAAGTATTATACTCAATTTTGCTGGGTAGGTGATTCTTGGTGTTAGACCTAGTTCCTTTGACTTCTGGGCTTTC